>CM022300.1:329032254-329750686 GCA_011799875.1 Thinopyrum elongatum | reverse complement strand
AGAAAGGTAATGATGCTATTCTTGTCGTCATTGACCGACTTTCCAAAGTTGCACATTTTCTAGCCGTCAAAGAGACGATCACTGCTAGTCAGCTCGCAACTCTCTACATGTCCAGAATTGTTTCACTTCACGGTATTCCACTGGTTATCAGTTCAGACCGTGGCAGCTTATTCACTTCAAGATTCTGGGCAAGCTTCCAAGAAGCTATGGGAACTCATCTGTCCTTCAGCACCGCTTTTCACCCTCAGTCTCAAGGACAAGTTGAACGAGTCAACCAAGTTCTCGAAGACATGCTTCGAGCTTGTGTCATATCCTTCGGAAGGAGATGGGAAGAATCTCTCCCATATGCCGAATTCTCTTACAATAACAGCTATCAAGCCAGTCTGAAGATGGCCCCCTTTGAAGTATTGTACGGACGAAAGTGCCGAACCCCTCTAAATTGGTCAGAAACTAGGGAACGTCCACTCTTCGGTCCGGATATTATCCAACTTGCCGAAGATCAAGTTCGCGTTGTCCGCGAGCATTTGAAGACTGCTCAGTCACGTCAAAAGAGTCAGTATGACCGCAAACACAAAGATATGGTCTATCAACCTAGCGAAAAGGCTTATCTTCGAGTCACACCGATGAAAGGTACACACCGATTCGGGATCAAGGGCAAGCTAGCTCCTCGCTATATTGGTCCTTTCACTGTTCTTGAAAGGCGTGGTAGAGTGGCATATCAGTTGGAACTTCCACCGAACCTTTCTCAGGTTCACGATGTGTTCCACGTATCACAACTCCGCCGCTGCTTCAAAGACCCTATCCGCGGAGTAGATCACGAATTGCTTGAACTGCAACAAGACCTCTCTTATAAAGAGCATCCGGTCCGCATTCTCGATCAAGCCGAGCGTCGCACACGCCAGAAGGTTATCAAGTTCCTCAAGGTTCAGTGGTCAAACCATTCTGACGATGAAGCCACTTGGGAACGCGAGGATCGTCTTCGCGATGAATACCCCGCTTTGTTTCTTTCTACCTCCTAAATCTCGGGACGAGATTTCTTGTAGTGGAGGAGATTTGTAACACCCCCTGTAATAAGCTACAGTGATCACCCTTTTGATGAGGCCATGTCATCATGATTAATAGTGCACAATCATCATTAGCATCATATTGCATTTCAACTCCTAAGTCAAATTCAAATTTAAATGAAAGTGGGATATAAAAGTTGTCCAACATAGAAACTAAAATGTCAGATAAATAACAAATATTCCAGAGGCTATTCTAAAATTGAAACCAACATCATTGGAATTGGATAAGTGACTCGAACAACCTCAAACAGTGGATAAAGATAATATTTAATAACCATTTATTAAATCTGAAATAAATATGGAATTATGTTTTGTCCAAACTAATTTTAGGTGTTAAGGAATAATGCACTGGTATTTATGAAATAGGTCACACTTTTTACAAAAACCATTTGGGGCCTAAACATTTAACAGTAGAGAAAAGAGAATAAAGAAAAGGAAAAAGAAACAGAAAAGGAAAAAAAGAGCAACACCCCCCCCCCCGCTTCGCCTCCGCGCGACCGCCGCCCGCTGCCGCTCCAGCCACCGCGCTGCCGCCCGCGGCCGCTCCAGCCACCGCGCCGCCGCCCCGCCTCCGGCCCCGCCGTGGCCTCGCCGGCGCCCGCGCCCGCCGACCGCCCGTGCGTCCCCTTTGGGCACCGGACATGTCCGGTCCCGAAAGGGGCACGCCCCGGACGTGTCCGCCCCTGGGCCACTGCCCAGTGGGGCCCGAACCCCTGTGACGCTGACGAATGGGGCCCACGGCCCAGAAACAGTTTTAAGAAAATAGAAATAAAAATAAATAATTAAAATAATTAAAATAATTAATTAATTAATTAATTAGTTAATTAATCCTGATTAGGTTAATCTAATTAACTGATTAGTGTTAATTAAACAGTAATTAGTAATTAACTTAATTAACTGCTGACGTCAGCATGATGTCATGCTGACGTCATCAATTACTGTTTCGGATAATGTTGAATTAAATAATTAATTAAAATTTCAGAAATTAATAAAAACTTTAGAAAATCATATCTTTTAAACCGTAACTCCGATGAAAATACTTTGTACATGAAACTTGCTCAGAACGACGATACGAACCCGAATACATCCTCCGTATTCCCGTCAGACGCCCGCAGCTATGAGAACGTTGAACAATTAGACAGATTCCGATAAATGAATAGTGTCCAACTTTAATTAAATAAATCCGAATAAATTCCTAAATTAACTAAATCGCTTAGTTAGGCTGTATATCACCTCGGCATATCATTTAGACATGTCATGCATCCCTGTTGCATTATTGCCGTGTGTTTACTGTTTCTTCCCCCTCTTCTCTTCGGTAGACTACGAGACCGACGCAGCTGCTGGTGCCCCGACCGACTACGTTGTTGACGACCCCTACTTGCCAGAGCAACCAGGCAAGCCCCCCCCCTTGATCACCAGATATCGCCTATTCTCCTCTATACTGCTTGCATTAGAGTAGTGTAGCATGATACTGCTTTCGGTTAATCCTATTCTGCTGCATAGCCTGTCATTGTTGCTACTGTTGTTGATACCTTACCTGCAATCCTAAATGCCTAGTGTAGGATGCTAGTTTATCATCATTGGCCCTGCATTCTTGTCAGTCTGCCTTGCTATACTATCGGGCCGTGATCACTCGGGAGGTGATCACGGGTTATACTATACCTATATACATACTATACAAATGGTGACTAAAGTCGGGTCGGCTCGAAGAGTACCCGCGAGTGATTCACGGATTGGGGGCTGAAAGGACCTTTGTCCCAACGGCCCTTTGTGTGGATCTTTGTGGCGGAGCGACAGGGCAGGTTGAGACCACCTAGGAGACAGGTGGGCCAGGCCCTGGTCGTCGTTCGCGTTTACTTCATAATAACACGCTTAACGAGATTGGATATTTGATCTGAGTCTGGCCACTGGCCTATACGCACTAACCAACTACGCGGGAGTAGTTATGGGTATCCCGGCGTCGTGGTATCAGCTGAAGCCTTCTTGACGTCAGCGACTGAGCGGCGCGCGCCGTGTTGGACCGCGCTAACGTAACCGCCGTGATCGTGTGGGTTGCTAGGTCTGCTCGCGGCCGCGTACGCAACGTGCAGGAGCGCACTGGGCGATGGGCCCAGACCCCAGAGTGCCTAGGATTAGTCCGGCGTGCTGACCTCTCTGTTGAGCCTAGGTGGGGCTGCGACGTGTGGATCTTCCGAGGCCGGGCATGACCCAGGAAAGTGTGTCCGGCCAAAGGGGATCGAGCGTGTTGTGGAATATGTGGTGCACCCCTGCAGGGAAGTTTATCTATTCGAATAGCCGTGTCCCTCGGTAAAAGGACGACCCGGAGTTGTATTCCGACCTCATGACAACTAGAAATGGATACTTAATAAAACACACCCTTACAAGTGACAGATATAACCCGGTGGTCGCTCTCTCGCATGGTGGCGACGAGAGGATCGACGGGTAGGATTATGCTATACGTTGTTGCTTGGTTAACTTCCAACTACTCTCTTCTATTGCTTCAAGATGGAGGCTGCCAGAAGCGTAGTCTTCGACAGGACTAGCTATCCCCCTTTTATTCTGGCATTCTGCAGTTCAGTCCACCGATATTGCCTCTTTACACATATACCATGCATATGTAGTATAGATCCTTGCTTGCGAGTACTTTGGATGAGTACTCACGGTTGCTTTCCCCCCTCCTTTTCCCCCTTTCCCTTCTTGCTGGTTGTCGCAACCAGATGTTGGAGCCCAGGAGCCAGACGCCACCTACGACGACTACTACCACCAGGACGGAGCCTACTACTACGTCCAGGACGCCGACGACCAGGAGTAGTTAGGAGGATCCCAGGCAGGAGGCCCTGCGCCTATTCGATCTGTTGTATCCCTGTTTGTGCTAGCCATCTTATGGCACCTTGTTTAACTTATGTCTGTACTCAGATATTGTTGCTTCCGCTGACTCGTCTATGATCGAGCATTTGTATTCGAGCCCTCGTGGCCCCTGGCTTGTATTATGATGCTTGTATGACTTATTTATGTTTTAGAGTTGTGTTGTGATATCTTCCCGTGAGTCCCTGATCTTGATCGTACACGTTTGCGTGCATGATTAGTGTACGATCGAGCCGGGGGCGCCACAACACCCTGGGATAAGGAGTGGCATCTCTCTGGAGTGTCAGACCACGCGCCGGCGTCGCCACTCGAGTTTTAATGGCATGCCCTCACTCGGGCCCCAAGTCTATCTCTTTCGAGGGACAAAATGAATGCCACCGGGTTTTTCTCGACTATCAACAGCACCCTATCAGCTGGGTAAACTTGTAGTCCAGAATCCGTTGTGTTTTCATCCAAGGAACAACAAGCCTCGATGCAGAAACATATTCTGAATGCTCCCGCGGCACTCGGACTCAACCGAAGAATCGGTTTGTTTCTCCTACGAAATCCCAACCGATTAGGGGGCTAATGATGTGGTCACCTATTACAAGTAGGGTCAAGGACCCATCATTTGGGACCCACATGGGGTCCATCACCATCATAGGTAGGTCCCTGAACCATGCCAACATTCGAATGCTTACATCAGGAAGTCCACTCAGACAGCTCGACGGCACTCGGACGACCGCACGTCACTCAACCGATGGACCACCACTTGGACATAGAAGGCAAGATGACATCATGGGAGCTGCAACGGTCGAGGAATCCTAAGTCATCCTTCAACAAAGAGTCATGACTACCATTACCTATAACTGCCATAGTAGAGGCTCATTATACTAGTAACTGACCCATTCAGTGTCATTAAATGCCTCAGCGGCGTGGGAGACATGGGGCTGCAGCGCACTCTATATAAGCCGCACCCCACTCCACAGCCAGGCACGAGCAATCTTTGTAACCATACCGATCAAATCAAAACAAGCCTCAGGGCACGAGACATAGGGCTTTTACCTCCGTCGAGAGGGGCCTGAACTCGTTAAATACCGAGTGTTACACTTGCACCGTAGCTAGGTTCTGCCCCTTATTCGTACCCCTAGTACTCATTGTCAGGATCGTAACCCCGACACTCCCAACGAACAACCTCTAGGATCCAACCCAGAGACCCAAATCTTGTCCCTTTTTTCCTGCATTTTGTCGGTTTGGGCCGGTAAAAACGGATAACGGACATGGACGGCCGGTTACTGCACCCAACGCTGCTACCCATTTGGACGCAGACAGGAGCAGACATGGAGATTTAGAAACACTAGAACAAGATTCAGATAAATTCAGAGCTACACCCATCGTCGCCGATGCACACACCCGCCGCCACTGCCAACCTGTCATCATGGGGGGAGGCGAGGTTGGGTCGAGCGCAGCCACTACCCACCGGTCCTGGCGCAAGGGGAGGCGAGGCGAGGCCGGGCGCGGGGATGGCGGAGCTCCCGCTCCGGCAGACCAGCCACCCGGGCGCGGGGGAGGCAACGAGAGGCCAGTCGCCAGCATGGGTGCAGTGCATGGTGGTGTCATGTGATGGGTGGTGGGTAGGGAAAAAGGAGGAGGAGAGAGAGAGGTGGGAGGTGGTGGGTCTGTGATAGGTGGGCCAGGCCACACATGCAGCGGACGAAGAGGACACACAGAATGTCTATTTTGTGTCCGCCTCTGACCCAAATGTGGCACAAATTCGGGGTGGAAATGGGTCGGAGTAGACAGAAATAGACATAAAATAGGAGCGGGTATGCTCGCTGGGCTACATTTTTTGTCTGTGCGGACACGAACGAACATAATGGGTCGGCGCGTTGGAGTTGCCGTTAGATGGGTTGCATGAATCTTAGTGCGCAGATCACTACTGACTAGGATGTGGGAAAGCATTCATGCGATGTCTGAACGGAGCGAACAAGGCTGCGCATGAGGATGAATGGGTGACGGGTCCTCCCGCGTCACTCATTCCCCCGTCTGAGGAGTGATATTTTTACACTCATTTGAACCTTGTTTAAACTGAGATATTTTATTAAAATAGAGATATTCCCTCCAATATTGCCACTAATGACTAATGAATGCAAAGGATTCCACAAATCCTCTCTTTAATATATTTTTCCACAATAAATGGGCTGAAAAGGGAAGATATCACGTGGGAGAAAGGAAAGGAAGGGAAATGGAAGAGAAATAAATCATCAGGAGGCATCAGAAGACCTCCAGAGCAAAAGACGACGTTCCATGCGGGCGCTTGCGCCTGTATGAGCTGTTGTTTGGCATGGAAACGGAGGCAGCTCATCCACCTGAACAACTTTTATTAAGGGGACCCCGTCAAAATGCCAACATAACAAGCAGAGGAGCATCAAGCACAACCACAACCCATTCATCATCATCTCCATCCACAAACCCTAGCCGCCGCCATTTTCACCTCCATAGTGTAAGTGCATCAAGTGCCCCCTTAGTGGTTTTGGAGTATTGAAGACAAATAGGTGAGGGACTAATCCGTTTGTGAGTGTACACATGAAATATAGTCATTGAAGATTTGGTTTAACCCATGGAAGGCAACCCCTAAAAATGGATTTCTTCAAGTGAAGAATTTGGTGATGAAACTGGTATGACCTTTGAAGAAATTGATGTGAAGACTATGAAGCTTGAAGACTTTTGTTTTCATAGTTTCTTTCTTCTTATTTTTAGTCATAGGAAAAACCGTACTGTTAAAGGGGGTCTAGGTGAATCATAGTTCACATTTCCAAAGTGATGCTCAAACCTATACATACACAAGGTGCTTCGAGTGAAACCTTTGGAAATCTCCGGAACAGCTGACAAATTTTCTAGCGACACTGAGAAGTTCATGTGGTCGCTGACGAATTTGGTCAGGCTGAGGAGTTAGGATTTTGCTAGTGCGATTTGCCTATCGTGAGGAAATTGAGTGTCCCGACGAAATAGAGAGTTCAATTTTCTGACCGTTGCTGCGCCGCGGGCCAGCTATCAAGTGGATCCTTGTCCTGACAACGGTCATGTCAGAGAAGGTCATTTTTGACAATTCATATCGGGTTGCCCTGGCTATAAATAGCCACCCCCACAACCACTTGTTGGTTGGCTACTCTGAGAGAACTTGACACTTGTCATTTGAGAGCAACCCATCCTCTGACGACTTTGAGAGAATCCTAAGTGAGGAAAAAGCCACCAGAGCCAAAGTGATTGAGCATCATTGAAGAGATTGATCTGTGTGATCCGACGCCTGTTATCTTTGAAGACTGTCATTCTTCCAGATGGTTAGGCATCATGTTCTGAGCACCCAAGAGTCATTGAGGTGTGCCGGTGAACAAGTCTGTGAAGGTTTTGGAAGTCTACCTTGAAGACTTACCATGAGTGATTGGGCGAGGTCTAAGTGATCTTAGCTCAAGAGGAATATGGTGAGGACTATGTGTCCTCTGAGTTCGTCTCAGCCGCCTCAACCAGACTTACAGTTGATATGGCAACTGGAACAGTTCTACTAAATCGATGTGTCTTCGTCGAGCCTACCTGGTTTCAAATTCCTCAACCCTTACCTTTTAAGTTATTCCGCTGCTGAAGAATGTGTGATCTATCTTCTGACGAATTTGAACTGAAGACTTTCATCATGCCATTTTTCACTTCTTCAGTTCATCTTCTTCATGCTTATCTTGTATGATTGCATGTTCTTCATCCATATGTATCTTGTATGCATGCTCTCTATTTCTGTGATGATTTAGTTTCCTCACATTTGTATTTCTTCACTCTGATCTTCGTCAAATTCATCAGAGTTCGACGAATTTCTAAAAATCTCCCATTCACCCCCTGAGGGAGTCCCGGACTAAGGGGTCCTCGGGCTGCCAGTCTATCTCTCATGGGTCGGACAGTTGGGCCACTCTTATTGGAAGGCCGAAGCAATGTGTGACTCCGTGTTCATGAAGAAAACCTCCGAAGCTTTGAAGTGTCCTCCAAATCAAGATAATGAAGTCGACATGTTTATCCCCTTATGGTAACCGACCACATGCAACCCTAGGTACGCCTGGTGTCTATATAAACCAGAGGGTTTAGTCCATAGAGGCTAGAACCATCGTCCTACTCATTTAGGGTTTAGTTCATCCAATCTCGACGTAGATCAACTCTATAACCATCATATACACACATCAATATAATCAAGCAGGATGTAGGGTTTTACCTCTTCGAGAGGGCCCGAACCTGGGTAAATATCGTCTCTGCGTTCACTGTTACCCATCGATCCAAGATCCACAGCTCGGGACCCCCTACCCGAGATCCGCCGGATTTGACACCGACATTGGTGCTTTCATTGAGAGTTCCACTATTGGATCATCAAAGGATCGATGGCTCTCTTAGTCATCAGCGATGGCATCCGCACGGAGGACATCTTCGTCCCCAGCTAGCTCTTCGTGTTCGGCAGCATCGTTCTGCACACCAATTTGACCGGTCACCTTGACCAGATCGACAACTTCGCCCCTAAGTAGGAAGTCAGGTTTGGCAACCTAGAGTACGTCGCTGACGCCCAGGGCGATCTGATCTTTACTGGGTTCTCAGCCTCACCTGAGGAACCCGCAAATCTTGAAGCTTCAACTTCGGGCCTTCTGCTCTACCCCACCTTCGGGTCGATCTTTACCTCGGATCCAGCTTTGATCTCGGGTTTGACCTCAGAATCCAAGAACCAGGAGTTAGCCCTGGCCGAGCATGCCCTCTGTACAGTCACACCAAAGCTTAACTCCGAAGACCCCCCAAAGATGAATCCGGCCGACCTCTCACTGTTAAATGAGACACTAGATCAGATCCGGTCAATAAGCATCACAGATGGGCCATCTTCGGCCTATGATCAGATCGGACCGGAGGCAGACCACAGGGAATTTTACATCCCACCCACCACCCACTTAGTAGCCACTATCGAGGACTTAACCGATATGCTGGACTACGCCTCTGAGGAGGCCGAGGACATGGATGATGATGTCGACGCCTTGGCCTATATGGCAAACTTCCCAACCACTCCCAGCACGGGAGAGTGGACTGCCACTTCTACCTATGACGTCTACATGGTCGACACCCCCAAGGAGGACGGCGAGGATCCCGCAAGGGAGACATCTAAATGCCGATGCTAGCAAAAGCGATCCAGGGGACGCGGAAGCGGCAGGGAAGACAACCTGAATACAGACACAAACGACACTGGGAATGATGCTACTCCGGATAACATGGAGGAGCTTGGCGATAATGCCACCCCCGAGCAGCACCTAGCCGCTGCCGAAGGCCACGACGACCACGGTGACCCCGAGGACCACGGTGACCCCAAGGACCCTGGAGACTTCGAAGACAACAACTACCTCCCTCTTTCCGAGGATGAGGAGAGCCTCGGAGCCGAATATTTCATCGTCCCCGAAGGCCTGCTAGACCAAGAACGGTTCAAGTGGCAACTTATAGCCACTGCCCGAAGCCTAAAGAGGAAGCAAAAGCAATTAAAAGCTGATCAGGATACCCTCAATGACAGATGGACGAAAGTCCTAGTTGTCGAAGAGGGCTACAGCGATGAGAGGTAGGGACAACACCAAAACTACCCACGACGATGTTTACTACCACAATTTGATGACGAGGCTCTTGAGCCCGCACCCCCAGATGCACCCAGACCAAGCAGCCAGACCGCACCCCTCGAGGACGGGACATGACGGCTGGAGAGGCCGAATATCCACCTGCCCGCCCCTCGCCGAAGAGGCAAGGAGCCAATGCAGCTAGAAGACCCATATGATCTTCGGCACGACCTAACCGCCAGAGCAGGCCAAACAAGATCCATCTACGGATCTAGAGGCCACACCTCCGCCGGATGGGACGGATACCACGCCTGGCATGACAGAAACGACAGGGCCCGGGAGTAGCACCATGTCCGGATGACAGCTGACCTCTGACGCGACATGGCTTGGGTCAGGGGCGCCGCACACCCAATGTGTTTCACAGACGAGGTGATACAGCATCAGTTCCCCAAAGGGTTTAAACCCATGAACATCAAACAATACGACGGGACAACAGACCCAGCCGTATGGATCAAAGACTTCCTGATCCACATTCATATGCCCAAGGAGACGACCTCCATGCCCTCAAATATTTACCACTAAAGCTCAAAGGACCGGCTAGGCACTGGTTGAACAGCCTACCCGAAAACTCCATCGAAAGCTGGGAAGAGCTCGAGGATGCATTCCAAGCTAACTTTGAAGGCACCTATCTTCGGCCTCCGGATGCCGACGACTTGAGCCACATTGTCCAAAAGCCCGGAGAGTCAGCCCGGCAATTTTGGAATCGGTTCTTATACAAGAAAAATCAGATCATCGACTTCTCGGATGCTGAGGCAATAGCCGCTTTCAGGCACAGTATCCGGGACGAATGGCTCGCTCGCCAGCTCGGTCAAGATAAGCCAAAAACAATGTCGGCACTAACCTCTCTCATGAACCGCTTTTGCGCGGGCGAAGATAGTTGGTTAGCTCGTAGAACCAACCACCCGAATGAACCCAGCACCTCTGAAGTCCGGGATGGAAATGGGAAACCACGGCGCAACAAGAACAAGCGGCGGAACAATGGCGGTGAAGCCGATGACACGGCAGTGAATGTCGGGTTTAGCAACTCAGAATCAGGACAGTAGAAGAAGCCCTCTAAAGGTAACAGGGATGGCCCGACCGCATTGGACAAGATCCTGGATAGACTCTGCCAGATCCACAACACCTCAGACAAGCCTGCCAACCACACCAACCGTAACTGCTGGGTGATCAAACAGGCCGGCAAACTTACAGCCAAGAAACAAGGGAAGGGTCCCCGCAGCAAGGACGATGGCGAGCCCCATGGGCCGAGCAATGGAGGCCAGAAGCAATTCCCTCCTGCGGTAAAAACTGTGAATATGATCTATGTCACACACATACCCAAGAAGGAACGGTAGCGAGCACTCTAGGATGTCTATGCCTTAGAGCCGGTGGCGACGAAATACAACCCATGGTCGGCTTGCCCGATCACCTTCGACCGAAAGACCATCCGACCAGTATCCGTCATGAAGGAACGACGGCTCTGATGCTCGACCCCATCGTGTACGGATACCACCTCACCAGAGTCCTTATGGACGGAGGTAGTAGCCTCAATCTGATTTACCCAGATACAGTAAGGAAGGTGGGAATCAATCCATCAAGGATCAAACCTAGCAACACCACCTTTAAAGGAGTAATCCCAGGCGTCGAAGCACGCTGTTCGGGCACTGGCACTTTGGAAGTAGTGTTTGGCTCGCCTGACAACTTCCGTAGCAAAGACTTGATCTTCGACATCGTGCCTTTCCGCAGCGGCTATCACGCACCTCTCGGCCGTACATCGTTCGCTCGCTTCAATGCCGTCCCCCACTATGCATATCTGAAGCTCAAGATGCCCGGACCCAATGGTGTAATCACCATTAACGGTAACACCGAGCGCTCGCTCCAAACTGAGGAGCACACAATAGCTCTGGCAGCCGAAGTACAGGCCGGCAAAGGGGCATCGAAGACCTAGGCTCACACCAAGGCGCTAGACGCACACAAACGAGCTCGAGCTACAGTACCACCTCTGGAGCCTTCAAGTGCTCGCCCCAAATAGGGATACACCCCCCATAGCACGGCTTCTTCAGCCGCGAAATATGTACCTCGGTACACCATTTCACACTCAAAATTCCATGGACAGCTGTGGGGGCAAAAAATTGAAGGGTCAAGTATTCGGCTCGACCGAACTATGGCCAAACATGTCTTCGGACCATTAACAGTTACCATCTAGGGCCTGATTAGCATAAATTTGATATACTGTGGCAGATTCTCAAGACCCTTTCTCAAGGGCCCATCCGCCGATCTCCATTTCTCCTTTCGACGAAACAATCCCACAGAGCGAAGGCCCAGATGTGCAGCAGGGCGCAGTAGGGACGTCAAACCACTCATAGAGGCCATGTGTAAACCTTTCCTCTAGTATATATATTTTTTCAAAGTATCTATAATAATTGCTTCGACAATTTGAATTGTACGGTTGGATGTCACACATTCATCGGAAATAAAGACCACCATTATGGTCCCATTGCAGACGTCTATGTTGCATATCTGTTTTTGCTTCTTTCATGCTGAAACAAACTTGTTCGATACATGTTTTAAATACGACCGACTAATAAACCGAGGGCGCGGCTACAAAACCCGCCCCAAGAATCATTCTGGCACTATATCTATCTTACGTGCTCGGCGTCTCCGATATTGCATTATATGAATCGGCTCCGAATTATGTCTTCGGTCAATAGTTGGGTTGCCCGGCTCCTGTGCTTACCCTCTTACGTTCCGCATTGTTCGGCTAGGAGGGTAAAGGGAGAACCACTACGATTGTATTTCTAGCTCGTCTGGTTAAGTACCTCAGTGGAGAAAGCCGAAAACTAACTGTCATAATAAGCGAGAACTAGTCAGCGATCCGATGACAAGTGTCAAACTAAAAATCGATGGAGGTTATTCCATGTCACACGAAGGGTGCTATCATAGAAGCCAAGTGATGATGGTGTTAACCCCGGCACAGCCGAGCATCACAAAACACTGGGGGCTACTCACTAGCTCCCGCAGTCAAGCTCCTATGGCTAAGTGAAAGCACTAAAGCCGCATAGTCTGATTGCCTCATTTCCCCTACACACTACCGCCTCCGGGCATCGAGACGTCGGCTAAGGGTTAAAGTGTTAATGAAGAAACACCTTTTGTATTATCTACAAGGGGGTCGAAGCCGACGACTAGTAACTTTCAGTTTAAAACGGTCGCACAGGAGTCAAAATAATTAAACAGAGCATAGTAAATCATGCCAACTTGTTGCATTATAAAGCACAAAAAGTTTCAACTTGCTTGGATAAACGGCTGTACAGTCACTCATGAATTACATCCTTAGAGCACTAGGCCTCCATCGCTCGAGCACCATCCATCACGATGGGAAAATATTGGTCAGGGCGCCTATGCTCCCTCCCATGGGGCGGCGGCCCGGTGGCCATCTTGGTTGGCTTGATCTTCGACCAGTGCACCATGGTCTTGCCGAAGGCCATCCGAGCTCCCTCGATGCACACTGAACGCTTCCAGACGTCAAACCGGGGCGTGGCGTCGCACTACCTCTGCACCAGGCTGAAATAGCTGCTCGACAGTGACTCCGAAGGCCACAATTTGACGCAGAGGCCCTTCATCAGCTGTTTCATCTAGTTGTTGAGGAGGAGAGGGTGCTCGAGGGCTTGGAACTGCGCCCAAAACAGCATCTGCTCGACTCGGCCCTCCTGGGACGAGAAGTACCTCGCCGCATCTGCCGCACTCCTTGGGAGATCCGCAAAGACGCCTGGGGAATGCCATACTGGCATGAGCAAAGTGAACCTGTTACCACTAAAGACACTTTGCAGTAAGTGTGGCATACCATCCGCAATCAGCTTGACCTGGCGGAGCTCTTCTTCATGGCATCGCGCCTTCACCCGCTCCTCTTTGATTGCCGACCTCAATGAGGTCAGCTCGGAGGCCTGATCCTTACTTTTTTGCTCAAGGTCCTCACATTTTGTGACGACATCCTTGAGCTCCTGCTACACCTCGGCCACTTTGGCCTCGTGTTTTTCACTGGCGGTCTTCACCGTCTTTAGTTCGGCGGCCGCCTGTTTGGCCGCCGCCTTCTGCTCTGTAGCTTCCTGTCGAGCCTTTTGCAGCTCGGCCTTTAGGTTCTCGACCTCCGCGATGACAGCTGCAATAATTATAGGCGTCGCCCGCTTAGGGTTAACCTCGAAAAAGCTGCATTAGTGAAGGGCAGTATTAAAAAGTGTAGTTCGGACTTACCTTGCACTTCGTCGAACCTCTTGTTAATCCGATCGAGCTCGTCATCGAAGCTCTTGAGCTTCCGATTGAGCTCGGCCCATTCTGCGGCCCGCGCAGTCACCGCCAAGGATGATGCCTGCACATTCACTACAAAAAGACACATCCGTGACATTATTGCCCGAACGAGTTTTTTTCCTGTCATGGTTATGAGACTTCTATGACAATAATTGTGACAAAAACATGTATCATCATAGATGTGGTGGGCTCCTACTTCTATGAAGAAAATCATGACAGAAAATGGGCTTCTCGTCCTAGGCCGACCGGAGACACACCTGCATGACATTCTTTGGGCCGTCCATGACGTAAAAAGTCATGGTAGAAGTGAGGGCGAGGAAAATATCGGGGAGTTCCCGGTTACGGTGGGTGGTCGGGGCCGAGCGATGCAGTGTGGTTTGCACGTTTCTCTCGTACATGTGTGGGTGCGAGGCACTCGCTAACCAAACCCTTGCGAGGCATTCGCCTACTGAACCTGAGTGATTGCACTAGCTAGCTACGTACTGAACATGAGGGATCGATTCCACTACGTACTGAAGCCGATCGATCCATCCATTCACTGCTAACTGAACCAGAGCAATTCCTTTGCTGCTAACTGAATCCGATCGATCCTTCTCGCTGCTCACTGAAGCCAATCGAGCCCCCGTGCGAGATGTAGCCTGCCGGTGCGTTGGGTTGCCTCTGGATGAATAGTGCCCGTTGTTGTCGCGCGCGCGATACGTAGAAACGAGTCGAGACGTGTGGTGAGTCCAGCCAGTTGGTTGGCTGTGGATGAACAGTTCCCGTTGCTGCCGCCCGCTTGTACGTACGTGTACGCCCCACCCCAGCCGGTGGGGGTTGGATGAATAGGACCCCGTGATAGCACTACAAAAAAAAGACACATCCGTGACATTTTGGCCCGAACGAAATTTTTTCCTGTCATGCTTATGACACTTCTATGACGATAATTGTGACAAAACTCGATACCATCATAGATGTGGTGGGCTCCTACTTCTATGACAAAAAATCATGACAGAAAATTGGCTTTTCGTCCTGGGTGGGCCAGAGACGCACCTGCATGACATTCTTTGGGCCGTCCATGACGGAAAAAATCATCATAGAAGCGAGGGAGAGGAAAATTTCGGGGAGTTCCCGGTTACGGTGGGTGGTTGGGGCCGAGCGATGCACGGAGGTTTGCGTGTTTTTCCTCATATACGTACGCGCGTGTGTGCGAGGCGTTGGGCTCTAACTGAACCTGAGCGAGGCGTTCGCTTACTGAACCCGAGCGATTGCACTAGCTACGTTACTGAACCCGAGCGATCGATCACTTGGCTGTTAACTAAACCCAAGCGATTCCTTCGCTACTGCTGCTAACTGAACCCGAGCGATCGATCGCTGCTGCTTACTGAAGCCGATCGAACCTGCTGCCTCTTGATGAATAGTGAACATGGGTGTTGGTTGAACGAGTCGAGACGTATGTGGTTGGGGTTGGTTGAATAGTTCCCGGTGGGGGTTGGACGAACAGGACCCCGTGGTAGTAGGCCGTTGCCGCTGGATGAACAAGACCCCAAGAGGAGGCCGCCACAGCCGAGCTAGTTGGGGATGGATGAACAGGACACCGTGGAGGGCTGGTTGAACAGTAGCCGGTGGAGGGCTGGATGAACAGTAGCTGGTGGAGGCAGGAGGAAGATGCGGTGGATGAACAGTGCAGGTGGAGGCTGAAGGAAGTCAACGGTGGGTGAACAGTAGCCTGTGGAGTCCCGTTTTGCGATACGCCACACCCCTCCCGATGAACAGGACCCCGTTTCGACTGTAGCGCTCCAACATAAGTCTGTTTCCTCCGTTTTGCGGTACGCCACACCCCTCCTGATGAACAGGATCCCGTTTCGACCGTAGCCGGCTGAACAGAAGGCCGTTTCCTCCGTACTGCCGTACGCTAGACCCCGTTTCGGCTGTTCCGTCCAAGCCGGTTGGCTCCCGATGAACACGACGCATTCCGGTGCCTCTCGATGAACACGACGCGGTTTCTCCGTTCCGACCCAGCCAGTTGGCTTACGATGAACAGGATGCCATTGCTGCCGTTTGTTGCCTCTCCATGTACATGTGCCCTGGTCGTACGTATGCGCGAGTAGCTAGGCGTTCGAGACCCCGCCCGTATGTGGCGGTACGTACGTGTACAAGGTTTAGAAGGGATTGCCTGAACTGCTACGTCAGTGGCTCTACTACTACACGTGATGCTGCTTGCTCGGACAAGGTTCATCGTTGTAGAGAGACCGATCGACCAGTATGTACGTACATGTTCGTGACCAGACAGAAAATGCTACGTACGCTTCGACCGGGTGGGTCCCAGCTGTCAGGGAGGATAAGGACACACTTCCTTTTGTGCGAAGATATAGCTCTTGGGTCCCAACTGTTAGGGGGAAGAATCATTTTTTTTGCCCGTAACATGGACACACTTCCTTGCGTGCGAAGATGTAGCTGGTGGGTCCATCTGTCTGCCTCACCACGTAGAGTCCTCTTCTGATGGCTGTCGTTCGTTGACCACGTTGACCACGCCACGCGGACAGTACCCAGGCGGTGGACGACGGCGAGGCCTAGGAAGTGAACGATGCGGAGCCAGGGAAGACGAGGCAGGTGGATGCCCACGTGGAGGGGAGTACGAGGGTTCACTGGTTCGGCTGCGGTGTGAGGCTGCCGTCGCCGGAGAATAACAGGAGGTGTTGGTGAGTAGAGGAATGGCCTGGATGGCGATGGGAGTAGGGTGGGCCGGTGAGTCCTGCGCGGCAGCACAGCCGGCCACGGGAGGCGGTAGTAGGCGGTACCGCCAGCGGTGGTTTGGGCGGCTGAAGCAAGAATATCCGAGATTGAAGAAGA
Organism: Thinopyrum elongatum; assembly: GCA_011799875.1. NCBI lineage: Eukaryota > Viridiplantae > Streptophyta > Magnoliopsida > Poales > Poaceae > Thinopyrum > Thinopyrum elongatum. The sequence continues at coordinate 329,733,993 of CM022300.1, read as the reverse complement.
AGCACGACATCCGTTGGATGGACATCCAACGGCCACTGCTGCTAGAACCGTGTGTTGACTATAAGTTGACAAAGCCTTGCGTACGCGTCAACTTAGTAGGCCCACAAGTGTGTGGCAGAGAACATATAGCTCATTTGCGATTTGTAAGAATGTACAACCCATTTTTGAATTCTAATGGAATTTACTACAGCCCATTTACAGTTTGTTAAAATTACAGCCCATTTTCTAGCTAGGACAACGATTAATAATTTCAACCAACCGCTGAAAACAGAATTCAATAAAATTTCCCACATTTTGATGGGATCCGAAATATTTTTATCCCGAAATTTCTAGTCAGATTAAATATAATTTCAAAATAAATTTGTATTATGTAAAAATCCAACGAAATATTGCGCGTGCAACAAGTAATGAAATTAAAATTTTCAAAATCCAAAAATAATATTTTTTTTAACTAATTATGTGTTTGGTGCATTTTTTTATAGTTACAGCCCAGTTTTTATAATTACATCCCATTTATTATTTCTTCAAGCCCATTTTCTTGTTAAGCCTAATGCATCCCTCCTAGGAAAGATTTGCAGCCTAGCGGGGCGGAGAATAACAAGTTGACCTGGGCTGGGTATTCCTCAAAAAAAAGTATAGCTAGGCTAGCCATTTTCAGCTTGAAAAAAATTAATATCTGGGCTGGATATTTGGTCGACATAAAATAATAGCCTTGGCTAGACGGGCCACAGCCCGCCCAGTTGTGACCCTGCTCTCCTCTGAACAACAACAAAAACATCGCTCAAGAAAAACTCTGCTCACACCTCAAAAACACAAATACTGCTCGAGCTGCTGGGTCCCAGCTATCGGCCGCTCCTTGTGTAATTCTCTCGTTTATTGACTATATAGGTTGACAATGGTGTGGGACCGTGATGTCAGGAAACCAGGCGGAAGCAAAAAAATTATAGTTCTATATAATAAGGAGGCACTTGCGTACGTGCGGCTATGGCCCTGGTGGGTCCCCACTGTCATCCTCTCCAAGTTAAGTCATCTCCTCATTCCTCATGTTCATTGACCATGTTGACAACATGAGAGGGCGGCGCCACGGCGAGCGTAACAACTCGAAGGACGATGGAGAGGGTCTCACGGGCCCTATGGATGGTCTGATACAGCGCTCGCTGCTCATTCAGGAAGCCAGGATCATAGGGCCACATGTCCGCGACGGCATTGTCGTTCGCTTGTTCGTCGGTGATTCGTCCTTCCGCGAGCCGGTGCTCGTTGAGGAGACGGAGGTTGCAGCACAGGTCCTCCTGCGCTGGTAGCTCTTCCGCCATTAGGGCATCGAAGTGCGGCTGCACCTGCTCTATGGTGAACACGGCATGAACCGGCTTGGGCGGTGGCGCCGGCTCCTGGTCGGAAGCCACGTCCATCATCCGATTGTGGTCGCTCAGCTCGGCGAGCTCACTGGCGAGCCAGCATGTCCGGCTACTGGACCGACCCGCTGCCAAGCACGAGTCTGACCGCCTCCCTCGCCCGCGCACGCTTTCCGCCCGAAACGGTCAGTGCCGCCCACGCCGCTTCCCAGTGCAGGCGATTGCTCCGTGTTCAAACAACACAAGTGCCGTCCGTCCGTCTGCCGCTCACATTAATGATACGCGGTTGCCAAGGCAGCTATTCCAGCGCCACCCGTCCGTCCCTCCGCTACCCACCATTGCTACATAAACTGTCGCGCCGGCCATAGCCGCCTCATCCGCCTCCGTTCCCTTTCTCTTGTCCACACCACTCCCACCATGGCTTCCTCGCGCTCCAGCGCTCTTCGAGATGGGCGGACGACGGACAAGAAGGGGGAGGAATTCCCCCGCACCGCCGAGGCGCCGCCCTGCCGGCAACGAGACAGAGGACATCGTCGGCTCCGTCGAGGCCCCGCCCCACTGCCAACGAGGCCGCGCCACACAGAAAATGAGGAAGAGTAGAACACGGTAGATCGCCGCCGGTCGGGTCCAAGTAAGGCCACCGCTGCTACCCTTCGGTTGATGCCAAGCTTGGCGGGTTGAACACTGATGGCCGATTAGCTTCTTGGCGGCGACATGGAGTCGGAGAGCTGTGCTGGAGAATAAGCTTCTGTTCGGCTCAGCCCGACACGGGAAATGGGCCCCAGAGATCATACATTAGGTTAATTAATTATACCTCCAGCGCACCCCTTTTTAGTTGAAGAATGTATGAAATGTAATGAAATCCGACATGTTTATATGAAATCCGGCCGTGTATGAACGAATTTAGTTCGATTAGTTTGAATTCTTGTATCGCTGGCATTGGATGAACATGCAAAACAATACGTACTAGCATTATTCCCAGGACGCACGGTGATCACCTCGTTTGCAGTAGTTTCACACGTACAAAAAGTTTGAGCAGCTTTTTAGCGTGCCTGTACATTGCAATCAAACCCACAGGCCTGGCAATTCATAGAGAACATTCAAAACAATCGATGATTATGCATCTCAGTGATTCACATGTCAGAGCCAATATTTACTACCTCCATCCTGGTTTATTAGTCGCCTCTGTAATTTGTGCTAAATTTTGACCAAAAATTTAACTGACAAAATGTTAGTGCATGTCAACAAAAATTATATCATTGGATTTGTATTTGAACATAGTTTTCAATGATATAATTTTTAGTGACATGCATTAAGATTTTGTTAGTTAAATTTATGATGAAAATTTGGCACATATTACAATGGGGACCAATAAACCAAGACGGAGGTAGTACTTCACAACTAAAGAGTAAAGAAAAATCGATCGATGCTGCTGACAGCAAAGGGCGTCCCATTCAAAAATATCAAACGCATGTCTTCTTGCTAATATCAATGAGCAAAATTTGACAAGGTTGTCCCATTCCAAAATATCAAATGTGTGTCTTTTTGCGTACATCAATGAGCAAACTTTGACAAGGTTTTCCCATTCCAAAATATCAAATGCCTATGATTGTGGAATGGGCGGGGTTTGCCATCAGTTCGGTCATTGACATGGCACCTCGTGCTAAATAAACCAGCTGTTCTTTTTGTGTAGTTCCACCAAAATCAACCAAATTCGCGTGTAGCTTGTATGATTTCGCCTTTATATGTTGCAACGCCTTGTACATATCGGCACCTCCTTTCTTGTAGCTAATTTTGTAGCTGGAGGTGGAAATGAATGATTTGAGAACATTCAATGTATTGTGCATGATGAAGTATAATGGGCACGAACCATCAGAACATTTTGTGCAGTTCCCATTGAAATCAAGCTGAGCACCCCTGTTTGCATAAATACAAAAAAATGATTAGTAAAGCAAAATGTATTATGACTTTATAGTTTAAACAGGCACCTACATGGTCCATGCAGAGCACACATTTAAAAAAATGGAACTCACAAGAAAGAATCCTAGAACAACATTGTACTTGCCCATCACAGCAAAAAAGATGGAAATCTGTGAGTCCTTCTGAGCTGAAGTTAGTTTGGTCTTGTGGGGAGTAATGTAACCATCCTTCAACTGCTCCTTCTGATGAGAAGATAGACTGGGCTTCTTCATCCTACCATAATCGAAACTAGGCACTTCATGTACTCCATATTCTTCTTCAGAGGAGGATGATCCTATTGTGCAAAGACAAGAGAACAACTAAATGCTAGCATCCCTGTTTGCTCGAAAAAAAGGAAAGGAAATATTTAAAACAACCATTACATTAACAAAGGGAGTAACTGATGAAATGTATAGTCACAAAGATATGCATCTCCTCATTATCCTCATAGGAAATGATATGATACCAAACACAAAAGCTCAACTTGAACTGTATTATTACTTAATTTTATCAGTGGCTATAACGGTGGCAAACCGGTGCATCAATTTATTAGCAGCCTTAGATTAACATGCGAAACAATACCACTTTCTCATGAGAGTAGCTAAATAGTAGCACAACACCAATAGAGATGACAAAGCTCAATCATATGGATGAAATCCGTGGGCCGGTACCAACCTTTGTCAGGAGGCTTATTGTGTAGAGCATGTAGATGAAGCACTTCTTCGGAACCATCCGTTATTATCTACTGTGGTTGCCATGCTTACTATTAACTCCTCGATTACTTTAATGTTTCCAACATCTTCTTGTGCAGTTCCACTAAAATATATGTTATCTTCAAACAAGATCCCTGTTTGCACAAGTAGAGATAATTACATATTACATTAAGAGTGGCATCAAATCAGTGGCAAAACAACCGCTCGTTCCAGCCATAGCAATAAATTAAGATGCAAAACTATATCATTACTTGTGTCATCATAGTTCTAGTGCTTCATTACAGCATCAGGAGTTGATTTTTATTCTTCTTCCGCTTGTTCTTCCGCTTCATCACTTGGTTCAATAACAGACAAGCTTCACCTTCAATGTAAGATTTGGCATGCCAATTAGGGAGCACAAGTATAGCACTAAACAACAACATTACTTTTCTGATGACAGTAGCAAAATATAGGCCAACAGTTGTGAAATATCATTATCTTACCTCAATGGGATATTATGGTGCACATACAGATTGGAAGTCTGGTCTCCTTTTGTGGAGTTCACTATAATCAAGCAACATTACCGTATAAGTAGCAGAACATATGAAAGCACACTGCATAATCATGTGGAAGAAGGCCATTACTGACCTCTCATGACGTGAAATTCAAACAACTCACAAGAATAAGATCTAAAACAAATTTGCCAACACAGATAGGAAGTCAGATCTCCTCTTGTGCAGTTCCACTAAGATCAAGCAATCAAGCAACGTTGTTGGTGTGACATTTTGGTTGAACTGCACAAAACATTCTTAAAGCAAAAGTGTTTTGTGCAGTGCAACAAAAGGTCGCAATAGAAACGAGGTGAAGTAGATAACCCTGTTTACACAGAGGTTCAAAGGATACAATTACTGGTCAATAATGGTGGATGACACAGAACCCACAAAAAGAAGCATCTTACTTATCTAAATGGGAAAGAAAGCAAGACAGTAGCATTTCTCAAACAGTGGCATTGATTCATATTAACAGAGAGATTATATTAACAATAAAATTTGTTAAGCATGTAATTTGCTTTTAACTGTGGCATTGCTTCAATTTTCTAGCGGCATTATTAGATTAACAATAGCTAAAGAGTTGTACGGGACAGTGGACGCACTAGCACCATGTGCATCTACCGATGTATAAAGGGGTGATGCAGAGTCTGTTGCAACAAAGAACAAACAACCAAGGAGCATATTTGTGTTGGTCCCAGTTTTGTTATCTTTAGACACCTTTCCCTATGTGAGGGCAGCAAATCTAGTCCTCCTCAAACTCTACAGCCTTGTCCCCCACCCACAGAAAGATCAGTTCGTTACAGATGTGCATACTGCGTTTGTCATTGTTTTCCCTTTTCGACCAACGTAGGTGCTGGATAGCCATTCTGTACTACTTTCCCCCTTCCTTTCCTCTTTGAAGCACGTCCTAGATTCATGCTATACAACTTTCCCCACTACTTTCATGAATGATCCAACACTTAGATTCGAGTGCAGAAGCGAAAAAATCCACATGTAGCTAGAGCAATGCATGTGGATTAAGTAAATTATACCTTAAGGTCTCGGGGTGTGGCTCAGTGGGCGGCCAGAGGCCGATCTGCCCACACTATGTACGGCAGCGAGGAAGAAGGGGTCGGAGGCCCTCCTGCGCCGCCGCTGGGTGAAAGAGAACAGCTGCGTCGGTAGTGGATTCCCTCCCTCGCCGACGGCGACAGCATTAAGCCTCCTTCCCTTCCCCGGCAGGCGGGATCCTGCCGGCTCTTTGACCAGCAGTGAGAGGAGTGAGAGAGAGAGGCCAACGCAGTCTTGTTTAGATCTGGAGAGGGTGAGAGAGTGTGAAGAGAGCAACTACAAGCGCTGAGGCTCCAGCGTGTATGTATATAGTGGAGAGAGAGTGTGAAGAGAGCAAACCCTAGAAAACAAGCGCCAAGGCTGCAGCCTATATAGTTGGAGTGGTTTTCTTTTTCTCTCCATAAAAATCGTTATAAATTGTGCATGAAACGGAACTCTTTATTTAAGGTTGTGAAGAAAAATACTAGGGCAATGCTAATACGTGAAGAAAATTTAACGCTCGAAGGAGTCAACTCGCAATTAACGCTGCACGCCTCCCGGTCGTGCTTACTATCGTTCACGTGTGGTACATGACCCTCCGAAGTGAACAAAAACTAAACCACACACGGTCAAAATATCGAAAAGGTGGGCCGCACCATCCTCCAATATTAAATATTTTCAAGAAATTCAATTTTAATTACTTTGTATGTACACTTTGCTCTCTTCCAATAAGGAGTGGGCACTTGTATTCGGCCTAAGTCAGTGTGCCACCGTATCTCGTACTACTACCTCCGTCCAGGTTTTTACGCCACATCATATTTTTTTTTGTCAAAGTTTGACCAAAATTTTTAACTACTCCCTCCTTTCCGGTTTATAGGGCTTAAATTTGAAATCTCATCAACCAAGGCAAATGATGAGTAGAGAAATGTACTCCATCTCGTAGTTTACAAAATTACTCAAACTTTAATCTGCATTAATTACAATATTTTCATGGACGACTACTAAATGAGTAGGAATGGTTACATGCACTGGTTGGTTTCTTTTAAACCTTGCATGCATCAATTTAATGAACCTTGGAATGTGAGCATGTGGTGGAAAGAAGTGAAAATAAGGCTGTAATAATATGGTAAAACGAAGAAAATGAGATTAGCCGGGAAGTAGTAAACTGCTAATACATGCCAACAAAAAATATATTATTGGCTTCTTTTTTATGTGTTCTAAACGCTATAGTGCAAGGCAGCGACTGTGTCTCCGACGGACATGCGTGTACCTCTTCTCTTCTTGTACGTACTCCATTTATCTCACTTCCTGTGGCTTCCCACTCCCACGATATTCCTATTCTATGAACCTGTATGTGCGTGTGTGTGTGTGTGTTTTTTAACAGCGTGTGTGTATTAGAGCATGGTTAATAGTATAGCCAACTGCTGGCTATATGGACATGCCATGTCACTAAAAGTTAACATTATTAATTGGTCATACAATAGAGTGGGCTATAAGGTTGGCTATAAGCTCATATTTTTTTCACTTTCTCTCTATCTCTTTCCTCTCATTAAATGCCTTTGCCTAGGAGCACGCGTAGACCCTAGCTCTTGCATGAGAGCCCACTCCTTTACTTTTCCTTGTCTCTCTCCTCCACATAGGCAAAAATGCCATGTAAGCGAGCTTATAGCCCACTATTGTACTTGCTCTTAGAGAGAGCGACACATCGACCTACAGAGAGATGGTGTGTAGTACTACGTACTAACTACGAAGCCGCGAGAGTCGGTGCATCCTATCATTTCCGGGTGTCCGGTCAGGACAGCTGCCACGCCCGCTCCTGACTGACCACCCTGGCCCACCCAAGGCCCCTCCATCGCCCACGCGCGCTTCCCGCCCGAAACGGTCAGCGCCGCTCCAGAGAATCGGTGCCGCATTCATGCCCGAGCAGAGCGGACGCGACCTCTCACTGGCACATGAGTTGAAGGGAGAAGCAGATTCAACGAAGAGTGATGGTTGCTTCGTCCGTCCAACTTACTGCCGGGTCTATGTGATTTAACGGCCCCTTGGTCATTATTACTGAGGTGGTACGACGGTGCTGAGTCTCACTTGTACTGTACACTTTACTTTGGTGCATGACACGTGCACCGGATGCTCGATGTCCCACATTTCGGTGAAAGGAGGTAGAGCGTGTCCACTCTTTACAATTTTCTCCACTCTTACAGTGGAGGAGTGCGAAATCAGCGAAAACACGGCAGCTCAGCGAAAACACGAAAGCAGTGAAAAATGTACAATGCTATGTAGCTTTCAGCTTTTGTTTCATGTATCTTGCATCCAAGGTTGCCCCGTTGCAACATTCCATCAAATACAAAGGAGACTAACATGCATGCTATTGCATCTCAATGATTCACAGATCATAGCCTATACGCACTCCGTTCCAAAATAAGTGTCTCAACTTTATGCCAACTTTAGTATAAAGTTGTACTAAAGTTGACACTTACTTTGGAACAGAGACAGCTAAAGAAATAAAACGATCCATGCAGTCCCTAGGTCTTGAACCCTAAACCCTAACCAGGCTTTAATTTGCTGGTGAGGTTGGACCTTCCGAAGGAATGAAGTTTCCAACCCTTTGACCATCGGATCATTTTGTGCAGTTTCACTAAAATCGAGCTGAGCATCCCTATGGCAAAGAAATTGAAGTGTGATTAGAATAAGACTAGTGGGACTAGTTTTTAGGAGACATAAACTCATCACAAATACAGTAGAAGCCAGTAGAGGTACGTGCGGGGCAAAGAAGTAGAGAAATATCCACATGGAGTGATGTGGGCAGCTGGGGCAGTGGTGCAAGCCAGCTGTAAAGGAAGTTGTACCTGAGGGATGTCGGGATGTAGCTAGCTTAGAGGAGGGCGGCGGGAGGCGGCAACTTCCCACGTCGCGTCAGTGAGTGATGTTTGCTTGAACTACGTCGGTATTTCCCCAAAGAGGAAGGGATGATGCAGCACAACAGCGGTAGGTATTTCCCTCAGTGATGAGACCAAGGTTATCGAACCAGTAGGAGAACCAAGCAACACTACGTAAACAACACCTGCACACAAAGAACAAATACTTGCAACCCGACGTGTTAAAGGGGTTGTCAATCCCTTTCGGGTAACGGCGCCAGAAATTGGCAAACGGACGTGAGAAAGTTGTAATAGATTTGATAGATGCAAATAAAAGCAAATAAAATTCAGCGAGGTATTTTTGGGTTATTGATAATATAGATCTGAAAATAAAAGATGCAAATAAATAAAAAGGCAAATAGCAATATAGATCTGAAAATATATGATGAGAAAATAGACCCGGGGGCCGTAGATTTCAATAGTGGCTTCTCTCGAGAAAAATAGCATACGGTGGGTAAACAAATTACTGTTGGGCAATTGATAGAACTTCAAATAATTATGATGATATCCAGGCAATGATCATTATATAGGCATCACGTCCAAGATTAGTAGACCGACCCCTGCCTGCATCTACTACTATTACTCCACGCATCGACCGCTATCCAGCATGCATCTAGTGTATTAAGTTCATGGAGAAACGGAGTAATGCAATAAGAACGATGACATGATGTAGACAAGATCTATTTATGTAGAAATAGACCCCATCTTGTTATCCTTAATAGCAACGATACATACATGTCGGTTCCCCTTCTGTCACTGGGATCAAGCACCGTAAGATCGAACCCATCACAAAGCACCTCTTCCCATGGCAAGAAAAATCGATCTAGTTGGCCAAACTAAACCAAAGATTCAAAGAAGAAATACGAGGCTATAAGTAATCATGCATATAAGAGATCAAAAGACTCAAATAACTTTCATGGATAAAAACATAGATCTGATCATAAACTCAAAGTTCATCGGATCCCAGCAAACACACCGCAAAAAGAGTTACATCAAATAGATCTCCAAGAGACCATTGTATACAGAATCAAAAGAGAGAGAGGAAGCCATCTAGCTACTAACTACGGACCCGTAGGTCTACAATGAACTACTCACGTATCATCGGAGATGCACCAATGAGGATGATGAACCCCTCCGTGATGGTGTCTAGATTGGATCTGTGGTTTCTGGAACTTGTGGCGGCTGGAATTGATTTTCGTCGACTCCCCTAGGGTTTCTGGAATATTGGGGTATTTATAGAGCAAAGAGGCAGTGCGGGAGGCGGCCGAGGTGGGCACAACCCACTTGGGCGCGCCTGGGCCCCAGGCGTGCCCTGGTGGGTTGTGCTCCCCTCAGAGCCCCCCTCAGGTACTTTCTTGGCCCAACTTGTGTCTTCTGATCCAGAAAAAATCACCAAAAAGTTTCGCTGCGTTTGGACTCCGTTTGGTATTGATTTCCTGCGAAGTAAAAAACAAGCAAAAAACAGCAACTGGCATTGGGCACTATGTCAATAGGTTAGTCCCAAAAAATGATATAAAGTTGCTATAAAATGATTGTAAAACATCCAAGAATGATAATATAACAACATGGAACAATAAAAAAATATAGATACGTTGGAGACGTATCAGCATCCCCAAGCTTAATTCCTGCTCATCCTCGAGTAGGTAAATGATAAAAATAGAATATTTGATGTGGAATGCTGCCTAACATGTTCATCACATAATCTTTTCTTTTTAGCATGGACATTTGGACTTTTATATGATTCAAAGCGATAGTCTAGTTTTGACATGAAGATTTCAATACTCAAGCATATCAACAAGCAACCATGTCTTTCAAAATATCAACACTAAAGCAAGTTATCCCTAGCCCATTATGCTCAATCATTGATTCCTTCATGAAACATACTCGCATATTAGCTACACCCAATGCTCAAGTAAGATCATAGTGCCCCTTATTTGGTGCTTTATAAGAGAAGATGAAGACTTAAAAAAAAATTGCATAAAGTAAAAGAAAGGCCCTTCGCGGAGGGAAGTAGGGATTTGTAGAGGTGCCAGAGCTCAAAACGAAAAAAAAGTAGAGATAAAACATTTTGGGTGGCATGCTTTTCCTGTCAACGAAAACGATCAAGTAGTTTCCAATACTTTCCATGCTAGATATATCATAGGCGGTTCCCAAACAGAAAATAAAGTTTATTCCTTTTTCCACCATACTTTCACTTTCCATGGCTAGCCATATCCACGGGTGCCTTCCATACCAACACTTTCCAAGGAATTTATTATTTGACAACATAAAGTAAATTCATTTTTCATTTCGGGACTGGGCATCCCTAATACCTTTGCCGTACTCTCGTGCAATGACAAGTGAATAAACACTCATCTTGAGAATGACACATCTAGCATGGAAATATATCAGCCACCCCTTACCGTTACATGAGCGGTACGAGCACACAAAAGAGAAATTTATTTTGAAATTAGAGATGGCACATACAAATTTGTTTAGAACGGCACGGAAATACCGCATATAGGTAGGTATAGTGGACTCATATGGCAAAACCGGCTTAAGGATTTTGGATGCACAAGTAGTGATCATACTTAGTGCAAATGAAGGCTAGCAAAAGATTGAGAAGCATCCAACCAAGAAACGAAATTTCTCATAAGCGAGCATTAAGCATAACTAACACCGAATAATGCACCACAAGTAGGATGTAATTTCATTGCATAACTATTGACTTTCGTGTTTGCATAGGGAATCACAAACCTTAACACCAATATTCTTACTAAAGCATAATTACTCATCAACATGACTCAGATATTATATCAACATATCGCAAAATTATTACAAGGAATCAAGTTTATTTTGTCCAATGATCTTCATGAAAGTTTTTATTATATCCCTCTTGAATATCTATCACTTTGGGACTAATTTCATTTGTTGCTTTTGATAGCTCAAACAAATCTAAGTGAAGAACATGAGCATAAAATTTTCTTCTCTCAAAATAATTTAAGTGAAGCAAGAGAGAATTTCTAAAAAAATTACTAACTCTCAAATAAATCTAAGTGAAGCATGAGAGCATTTCTTCAAAAATACTAAAGCACACCATGCTCAAAAAGATATAAGTGAAGCACTAGAGCAATTCCATAGCTCATAAAGATTTAAGTGAAGCATAGAGAGCAATTCTAACAAGTCATAGCATAATTTTGGCTCTTTCAAATAGGTGTGTCCAGCAAGGATTCATGACTAAAAATAAAAAGCAAAACAAGCAAAGACTCATATCATACAAGACGCTCCAAGCAAAACTCATGATATGTGACGAATAAAAATATAGCTCCAAGTAAAATACCGATGGTCGTTAGAAGAAAGAGGGGATGCCACTCGGGCATCCCCAAGCTTACTTGCTTGCTTCTCTTTGGATAATGGCTTGGGGTGCCATGGGGCATCCCCAAGCTTAGGCTCTTCTTAGTCCTTATTCCTTCATCCATCGTAATCTCACCCAAAACTTGAAAACTTGAATCACACAAAACTCAACAAAACATTCATGAGATCCGTTAGTATAAGAAAACCAATCTTTACTTTAAGTACTGTATAAAACCCATTCAAATTTTGTTCTTGCATTATATATACTGTATTCTAAATTTAACATGGCTTATAACCTCCAATACAAACCATAGATTCATCAAAATAAGCACACAATGCAAAGAAAACAGAATCTGTCAAAAACAGAACAGTCTGCAAAGATACGAATTGTTCTCATACTTCTCTAACTCCAATTTTTTTGAAAAATTAGGACAACATAGGAAATCTGTATGTCAATCTTGTGTAAAAAATTCAGAATTTTTCATCGCTTTTGTGAATTTCAAAAATTATTTTACTGGACGCAAAAGTTTCTGTTTTCCAACAAGATCTAATCAACTATCACCAAAGCTATCCCAAAGGCTTTGCTTGGCACAAACACTAATTAAAACATAAAGAACACAATCATAACAGTAGCATAATTGTGAAAACACTCAAGAATAGAAATAAAAATACAAAAATAAATTTTATTCATTGGGTTGCCTCCGAACAAGCGCTAACGTTTTATGCCCCTAGCTAGGCATAAGATTTCAACGATGCTCACACGCAAGATAAGAATTGAAACACAAAGAGAGCATCATGAAACATATGACAAACACATTTAGGTCTAACATACTTCCTATGCATAGGAATTTTATAAGCAAACAAATTATCAAGACAAGAAACATCTAAAATATGCAAAGAAGAGGAATAAAACATTGACGATCTCAACATAACGAAAGGTAATTTCGTAACATGAAAATTTCTACAACCATATTTTCCTCTCTCATAATAATTACATGTAGGATCATAATCAAATTCAACAATATAACTATCAAATAAAATATTCTCTTCATGATCCACATGCATGCAAAGTTGACACTCTTCCAAAATAGTGGGATTATCATCAATTAAAGTCATGACCTCTCCAAGCCCACTTTTATCAAAAATTTCATAAGGTTGAACACTCTCCAAATATGTGGGATTATTTTTACTTAAATTTGACGCTCTTCCAAACCCACTTTCAATATTATTGCAAGCATTGTTATCAATATCATATTCATCATGAGGCTTAAATAAATTTTCAAAATCATAAGAAGAATCACCCCAATCACGATCATTACAATAAGTAGTGGACATATCAAAATTAGCATCCCCAAGCTTGGGGTTTTGCATATAATTAACACAATTGACATTAATAGAATTTATAATAACATCATTGCAATCATGCTTTTCATTCAAGGAGCTATCATGAATCACTTTATAAATTTCTTCGTTTAACACTTCATCACAATTTTCAGATTCATAGATCTCAAGCAAAACTTCATAAAGATAATCTAGTGAACTCAATTAACTAGCAATTGGTTCATCAAAATTGGATCTTTTGAAAAGATTAGCAAGCGGATGAGGATCCATATCAATAGATTATTAGCAAGCAAAGATGCAAGCAAATAGAAGGCACATGGTAACACAAGTAGAGATAGCAAACAAGAGATCTGACGAGAAAACGACGAACGAAAAAGACGGCGAATAAAACGACAATTTTTTGTGAAGTGGGGGAGATGAAAACGAGAGGCAAATGGCAAATAATTTAAATTTCAAGGAGATGAGATTTGTGATTAGGAACCTGGTAGATGTTGATGATGTCTCCCCGGCAACGGCGCCAGAAATTCCTTTTGATGTTTGCTTGAACTACATTGGTATTTCCCCAAAGAGGAAGGGATGATGCAGCACATCAACGATAGGTATTTCCCTCAGTGATGAGACCAAGCAACACTACATAAACAACGCCCGCACACAAAGAACAAATACTTGCAACTCGACGTGTTAAAGGGGTTGTCAATCCCTTTCGGGTAACGGCGCCAGAAATTGGCAAACGGACGTGAGAAAGTTGTAATAGATTTGATAGATGCAAATAAAAGCAAATAAAATTCAGCGAGGTATTTTTGGGATTTTGATAATATATATCTGAAAATAAAAGATGCAAATAAATAAAAAGGCAAATATAAATATAGATCTGAAAATATATGATGAGAAAATAGACCGGGGGGCCGTAGATTTCACTAGTGGCTTCTCTCGAGAAAAATAGCATACTGTGGGTAAAAAATTTACTTTTGGGCAATTGATAGAACTTCAAATAATTATGATGATATCCAGGCAATGATCATTATATAGGCATCACGTCCAAGATTAGTAGACCAACTCCTGCCTGCATCTACTACTATTACTCCACACATCGACAGCTATCCAGCATGCATCTAGTGTATTAAGTTCATGGAGAAATGGAGTAATGCAATAAGAATGATGACATGATGAAGACAAGATCTATTTATGTAGAAATAGACCCCATCTTGTTATCCTTAATAGCAACGATACATACGTGTCGGTTCCCCTTCTATCACTGGGATCACAAAGCACCTCTTCCCATGGCAAGAAAAATCGATCTAGTTGGCCTAACTAAACCAAAGATTCCAAGAAGAAATATGAGGCTATAAGTAATCATGCATATAAGAGATCAAAAGACTCAAATAACTTTCATGGATAAAAACATAGATCTGATCATAAACTCAAAGTTCATCGGATCCCAACAAACACACCGCAAAAAGAGTTACATCAAATAGATCTCCAAGAGACCATTGTATTGAGAATCAAAAGAGAGAGAGAGGAAGCCATCTAGCTACTAACTACAGACCCGTAGGTCTACAATGAACTACTCACGCATCATCGGAGAGGCACCAATGAGGATGATGAACCCCTCCGTGATGGTGTCTAGATTGGATCTGTGGTTTCTGGAACTTGCGGCGGCTGGAATTGATTTTCGTCGACTCCCCTAGGGTTTTTGGAATATCGGGGTATTTATAGAGCAAAGAGGCGGTGCGGGAGGCGGCTGAGGTGGGCACAACCCACCTGGGCACGCTTGGGCCCCCAGGCGCGCCCTGGTGGGTTGTGCTCCCCTCGGAGCCCCCTCAGGTACTTTCTTGGCCCAACTTGTGTCTTCTGGTCCAGAAAAAATCACCAAAAAGTTTCGCTGCGTTTGGACTCCATTTGGTATTGATTTCATGCGAAGTAAAAAACAAGCAAAAAACAGCAACTGGCACTGGGCACTATGTCAATAGGTTAGTCCCAAAGAATGATATAAAGTTGCTATAAAATGATTGTAAAACATCCAAGAATGATAATATAACAGCATGGAAGAATAAAAAATTATAGATACGTTGGAGACATATCAGTGAGCAAGGGGCGAGGGCAATCGCACCGGCTTTGTGAGATAAAACGGCGGGGACCCCTGATCGGGACACGCCGATAGTGGGTTTTCGCCGTCGGCGACGACGATCGCATCTACACAAAGCATCCACCCCTTCCCCCGGCGAACATGATCCTCCCGGATGTTAGAGATGTGGCCACAGTCATTTTGTGCGAGCGAGTGTGAAGAGAGCAACCCCAGAAAGCAACCGTGTAGGCTCCTGGCTATGTATATGTAGTGGAGCGGTTTCTTTTTCTCTCCATATGAACCTATTTATACTGTGTACGTGCCACTGAAGAAAAAAAACTTTATTTCTAAATAACGCGGCACCGTTCATGCATGGTTCCCGGCCCTCCATTAAGTGCTACTAGACGCGTCAAATTATCACGTGGGCTGCATCATTGTACAGAAATGAGCTCCACCGTGTCACGTGTGTGGTTGGGGAAGACGCAAAGAGTGCTACTAGTACGTGCGTGGGTGCGTGCACCTCTTCTCTTCGAGCATGGTTATTAAAAGTATAGCCAACTACTCTACCACGCGGTTATTATATGGGCAAAGAGTATAGGCAGTAATAATGACTAATGAGCCATCAAATCACGAGGCCCACCTTTCTCTATGTTTAGCCGAGGAAGCAACCATCATTTCACTCCTCGTTGAATACCCATCCGCCGCTACCTCCGCAAATAAATAAAAATCCGCTGCTACCTCTGCAGCATGGTTAATAAGATAACCATGTCAATCACGATGTAGAAATATCATTCACTGATACAATAGGGCTGGCTCTAAGGCTGGTGATTTTTTTTTACTTTGTCTCTTTCTCTTTTTGTCTCATTTACTCATTTGACATAGGAGCACGTGTAGAGGATGGCAATTCCTTTCAACGGGACTTCTTCATGGGGTTTAAGACTAAGCAGCTCCTAATATTATTCCCGCTGCCCACCACTCTGAATCGTGCCATCTATGATACTCCCATTGCAACAATGAGGTCCACTAGGTCTAGCACGTTCTGTAAGAAGAGACTGTCACACAAAACATACATTCTTGTTGCTTCTTCCTCATACACTATCTACTACTAGTACTACTACTACTCGTTCTCCTATAAACCTTGCGCTTGGCATCTAAAAAATATTATAACATTGCGCTTGGCTCTTCGTCTCTTTGGGAAGTCGAGCAATGATGGTACTACAGTATATGGTTCTGGATATCTGAGACCAAATGAATTGCTGCACGTCCACCGTGTGGGCGAGGGTCGAGGGGCGAGGGACGAGGGAGCGTGCATACTACTATGTCCGTTTCAATATGGACTACATATGGAGCAAAATGATTGAATCTACACTCTAAAATACATCTATATACATCAGTGTTTGGAGTATGTACTAGTAGTTCATATTGAAATCTGCTAAAAGACATATATTTCAAACAATATGATAATATCTCTAAACAAGGTAGGGACGAGGAGTATATATACGTCTAACGGAGGGAGTAGTAAAATTTTCTCCTCGTCCTATGAGCCACCGCGCGCATGGGCGAGGGAGCGGGCGTAGGCGTAGTAAGAAAGCTTCTCCTCGTCCTGCGACTCTGCGAGCCACCGTGCCCGTGGGCGGGGGAGAGGGCGTACTAAGCAAGCTTCTCCTTGTTCTGTGAGTTGACGGGACACATCAAAAGTAGTACAGAGCATCTCCAGTGTATAGAGCCTTGCCTCTAAGGTAGGCCCCACATGGTTTGCCTCCTTTTTTAAATAACGCGTCAAGTCACAATTTGTTTGTTCACCCACGGTACACGATCCTCCATCAAGTGGACAACCAGTACACGTGTCAAATTACCACGTGGGCTGCCTTTTCATATAGAAATGAGCTCCACCATGTACCCGCGCTGGTGTGGTTGGGAAAGAGACGAGAGTACGTGTACCGTGCGTGCACCTCTTCTCTTCGTGCATGTCCCCCACCTCCGTGTGTGTGTGTGAGAGAGATACAAACCTAGAAAGATGTCGTGTGCGTTTGTGAGTGTTTTTTGTTATGGGGAGGGGGGTTAATTTCGTGAATGTATTTGTGGGAATATGTGTCGATGATGTCTCAAACATAAATGTGACACATGCAATGTGTGTGAATTAGAGGCCTATTTATATCATATATAGAGGGGGCGATCCACGAGAAGAGAGGGAGGGGTCATACATATCGATAGAGTCAAAGAGAGGATCAAGTGTGTGGGTGCGAGATCGATGAAGAGAGCCATCGAAATTGTGTGTGTGCACGTCAAAGATATAGGGAGACTAACCTACCGGAACGTCAGAGGGGAGAGGGCAATTTTGTGTGTGGCGGGGAGAAATGACTAGAGCGCTCGATGTATCGGTGTGTGTGTGTGTGGGGGGGGGGAGGTAGAGACCTAACTAGAGAGGTAGATCGACTCGTATATTTGCTGAGAAGGAGAGACCTAGCCATGTCTTGAGGGAGATCGGTCGACATCCATACATAAGTGAAGGACGGGAAATAGGTTGGGACACACACACACAGAGAGAGAGAGAGAGAGAGAGAGAGAGAGAGAGAGAGAGAGGGAGAGAGAGGTAGAGTGCTGGAGGGGTGGTGGAGTTGCTTCTCGAAGATGGTGGGAGAGGCCTACTAGACAAACTGAGGGTACACCTGCAATATCAAGAACAGTGGGGATGTGTTTCTGTGTGTGCGTGTTCGTGATAGATGTGTCGGGAGGCATGCATGGATGATGAAGGGGGACCATGTGTTTGGTAAGCAGACCTAACTAGATTGGTAGATCAATTGTTGTGTGTCGGAGGAAGGGAGAGACATAACTAATGAGGTAGATCGATCGGCGCGTGCGGAAAACAAGTTATAAACGACCTAGCTAGCTATATGTATAGTGGGAGATCGGTCGGTGTACATCCATTTGTTAGAGACAAATAATACCCAGAGAGACGGATAGAGAGAGAGAGATGGAGCTAGGAGGTGGTGCGAAAGGCCTACTAGCTAGATAGGGGGAGGAGTGTGCGATTGTGAGATCAATGAAAAGAGGGGCGAGAGTTTACACGTGTGTGGGACCGTATGAGAGACACGAGTCATGGACAGAGAAAGGAGGAGATGGAAAGTGTGTGTGTATGTGGTAGACAGACATCCCTAGAGAGGTTTATCGATCGGTGTGTGTCGGAAAGAAGGAGTTGTGGAGACCATGGGAGAACGACCTAAAGAAAAAAAATGAATGTGCGCGATGGATAGAATGCTGAGGGAGGGGGAGGGCGAGGAGGGCGTGTGCATGCACGAGAGAAAGTTAGGGTTAGCTACAAAGGTTAGAGGATTGTGTGGGTGTAAGAGACTAACAAAGATCATAATTTGATATGAAAGTGGATTCATATATTTGAATAAGAGATCGTAGTGTTATAAACCTATGCATGCATGAATATAGCGGTGATATGCGTGGTGTGGTTTTGGACTTGTTATACTATAATGTGATAATGCGTGGCGTTTGCAACTCACAGCTAAATATCGAACAATCTAAATCATACCATATATCGAACAATCTCACATTTTATTTGATTTTGTGATAATATGTGGCATTTGTAGCTCACAACTAAATATCGAACAATCTAAACCATACTATATATCGACCATCTCACATTTTATTTGAATTTGTGATAATGTGTGGCGTTTGCAACTCACAGCTAAATACTTGTAGGCGTAGGGGGCGGGGCACCATACATTATCTGATAAACACATTATACATATGAGATATGGTTTAGATTATGAAGATCTAGCTAGAGCTTGAAACGTACTGTGATTTGAAATCAACATAAAGTGGATTCAAAAAATTGAGTTCGAGTTCATATAGTACACATAGTTCATATCTAACTCGACAGTAATCATGTGGTGTGCTGTGAAGATAATATACAAACGATGGTTTAACTTGACAATAATAATGATAGTAGATCTTATTAAAATAGAGAAACGAATTCAAATGGTTTAAATTGACAACAATCATGATTGTAGATCTTATTCAAATAGAGAAATGAATTCAAATTTAGTTCATATTGAAGCGTAGTATATACGTTTGGAATGCACTAAAATGTTCATTTGAGTAGCAGGTTGCATGCATTATACACGTAGCGAAATATTTTAATTGAACATAACATGGATTCAAAGTTTTGAATGGCATTTGTAGTGCGAATTGATTTTGTACAGTACACGGGACTAGACTCTCTTGTGTGGTGCAAATTGATTTCTTTTTGGTTTTTTCGTCGAGGGAAGTGCGAATTGATTTGATATAGTATACACGTTAGGCTTGTCCGGAAATTTCAACCCGCGCCTTGTTATCCCGAAATTTTAAGATATCTCTTTGTCTTGTTGTGCTCCTAAAATTCCCTCCATCTCAACCCGCGCCTTGCTATCCCAAAATTACAACGCGCGCAAAAACTCCCACCTCCTGCGAAATCCCGAGACGCGGAATTCCCGTGATACCCCTAAACCGAAAGAACCACCTAGTTCAAATCGGTGGGGCTACTTTCGTAACTTACCCCACATTTCGGACAAGCGCGTCCCTAAGCCATGGTTCCCCCTGGCATCCCCTCCGCCCCCCATTCGTACACCGAGGCTGCGAAAACCCGCGAAGCTCCACACCCTCCTCCGTCCGCCACCCAGCCGGAGCCTCTTCCCCGATGACATCGTCCACCGCAACAGCTCGACGTCCCTCATCCACCGCACCGGATGAGGATCCATCATCGATCTCGTCGTCCCGCCGGTTCAGCCACCCCGTCCTCCACCTCCAAAGAGCTGCCCCGATGTTCGCCTCGTCTATCGCGCCACCTACATTCCCACATCGCTGTCTTCACCTGCACCACTGGAAGAGTAGCACCATCACCGATTCCTGGGATGAAGCTTAGGCCTAATCGGCGCCACCAAAGAGGTTCTACAGTAATCACTGCATTTTCTTCTTGATTCGATCTCACGGTGCTGCCGGCGCTCAGTCCGGAGCCGCCATGGCGCGGCTCCATCTACGGCGGCGTCGCCGGCCACTTCCTCCACTGCTTCGATCCCTTGGCGGCGACGTCCACATTAGTAGGAGCTGCTGCTGCTCCGACTCTCGCTGGCCGTGCTGCTGCTGCTGCTTCGGCCCTCGCTCGCGCTGCTGCTCTGCTCTTGCTCTCGGTCCCTTGCCTTGTCTGCTCTTGTTCTAGCTCCCGCTGCTACTCTTGCTCTAGCTTGCGCTGCTGCTCTACTCTTGCTCGCGCTGCTTCTGCATGAGCAGTAGCTCCAGCTCTCGCTCGAGTCCCTGCTGCTGCTACCCGAGATGCTGCTACATGACCAGCTACCCCGGCTCTCACACACGCTGCTGCTCCGGGCGCTGCTGCTGCTGCTGCTGCAGGACCAGCTGCCCCGGCTGCTCTCTGGTAGTACGTTCCCTGCTGGAGCGGCAACCGATTTAGATCACTGCTCCCCTGCCACTAGTGCTCGAGTGGCCAAAACTATTAGTGCACTGCTTTTCTGCTACTAGTGCGTTTAGTTGCGACAGCAAAATTCAGTTTCGACAGTTAAATTCAGTTTCGGCAGTTAAGTTCAGTGATGAGCGGCTGATGTATTTTACATCTAGCACTTTTTGGTGATGTATTTTATTTACATCATCTATTGCAGATGCTATTAGAATACCACTTTAGGTTAACGTTGTCTTTCTTGTCCTGCTTCAGCCTCGCCATCGTACACCTCACCGGAGCTGCTCCAATGACAAAACCCTCCATCGCAGCGGAGCAGTACCCTTGACTCCACCTCCAGACGCCTAAGATCTTCTTCCCCTCCTCCGACAGCCACATCAGCCCCAGCATTCTCAGCATCCTCAGCTACCAACCCAATGATGCTGGGATCAACATGGCTTCGCCATAGAGGTTGTACACTTGTTGCATTTTTTTTACTTTACAGGTTATATATATTGTCCACTTAGCATGCGTAGTAATGAGGAATACGATTAGTTTCTCCTATATGACAAGCAGTGGGTACTAGGCAAGTTAGCAATCCATGATGGACTCTCTCGAAAGCCATCATTATTTATTTCTGTGCATTGGAGCTGTGCATGTGTAGATGGGCCTGGGAGTTTAGCTAGTAGGGCAGTGGCCTAGGTCCAAAGTATTATTTGTTCCTTTAGTGTCTCTTTCAAAGAAAAACCGTAGGAATTTTAATATCCACTTGGCCCTCCTTTTTAAATTCTTATTCATGAAGAACAAGACGAAGTGATAGTAGCATAATAGCATTATAACTGTACATTTTCTTGTGGTTTGACTTAATTTGACCATGCTTCTTTGCATTCCTGTGAACCAAACACCCAGATTGACAGAAATCCTGTATTTCAAAATGCTCTGTTTTGCACTTGCATTCCTATCCTATTCCTGTGTATTTCCTATCCCTGCATTGTTAGAATCCTCCAATTCAAACAAGCCCTTACAGAATTACTTCTGTTACAGATAGGTTTCAAATAAAACCTTGTGTGGTTTGTTCCACTCCTGGCGCGCCATCATCCACCCCAGCTCAGCTGCTCCAACGACGGAAGGGTCCAACACAACAGGGATCCGCCCTCCAGACTATCTTTTGCCGCCTCAGATCTTCTTCCACGCTGTTGGCAGCCACCACAACTGCATTACCATCATCAACAGAGCAGATGACCTTGAGGACTACACGGGTCCGCAAGAGAGGTCGCACCCTTTCGTGTCTGCTTACGTTATGCATCGCTTAATATTACCTGCTACTTTATTGTCCTCTTCACCTGTTAGACTCCGAGTCAGCTCCAAACTAATGCTCAAACTTAAGTTTTTAAATGGTTGTGCGGTACATATCGGCGCAGCAATGAATATTATCTGTTTACTACCTGGTTAATCTCGGGTGTCTACTATGACTTTCATGTTGGGTGGGAAACAAATAGTAAAGGAGCCAATATTTGTATTTTTGAACGGCAGCTATTATCTGCCTGCTACCACTGGTTTTGGGTCTGTCCAGAGGTTTCTACCATCACTCTAGATTTCTGCATGCACTTCTTACATAATCTCACTATGTTTTATTCCTATGCATGTCAGTTATTGTACACAATGGTACTGAACATGTAGAGCAAAAGAGACAAGCCTTGCGTGGCAATAAAATTTCATGCAGACGTCGCTCCATGGTGGGCGCAAAGGCAGCCCCCCTCCCCCCATTCCAGATTGTAATCAAGAGGAAGATAACTGTTCAGAGGGGGATTCAGAGGGAGCAGACCACTCCTATTTACCCCTGAGGTCTTTGCTCTAACTTGCCATGCTGATGTTGGTCATATCATGCATATGGCGCCTTGCATTGCTTACTTTATACATTAAAAATGTCATCTGCTTAGTTTAGACATGCTTTGTGTGAATGCCATATGTTTACTTTCTATATCATATATGTGAATTATGCAATACCATCTTGTTTAGCCCGGCATCATATATGTGAATTTTGCAATGCCATCCTGCTTAGCCAGTCATCTTATATGTGAATTATATCATGCCATTCTTTTTTTTTCATTACATAGTACATTTGTCAACAATGTAAGTACATTCAACTACTCTTCCTGTGCACCAGCCATTTGACACGGTGATGGAAAAGTCTGGAGTGAAAACAAGGTCTTCAGAGCAGACAATGCTATCTCACGAAGCGCATATCTTGCTGGTTATGGAATCCTCCTTAGAGGAGGATTCAGAGACAAATGACCAGTCCTATTTCCCCCCTGAGGTGTATGCTCTTAACTTGGCATGGTTATCTTGCTCATATCGTGCATATGGTGTCTTGCCTTGCTATGTCATTTGCTTGGTTTAGACATTCTTTGTGTGAATGCCACCTGTTTAGTGTCTAATTACCATATATATGTGAATTATGCAATGCCATCTTGTTGCAAGGCATTATATATGTGAATTATGCAATGCTATCTTGTTGCAAGGCATTATGTATGCGAATTATGCAATGCCATGCTATTTAGCCAAGCATCATATATGTGAATTATATCATGCCATCCTTTTTTTGTATCACGTATTCCATTTGTCGACAATGTTCTTATATTCAACTACTCTTCCTATGCATAAGCCATTTGAATTGGTGATGGAAAAATCTGGAGTGAAAACAAGGTCTTCAGAGTAGACAATGCTACCTGCTGAAGCAGATATCTTGCGGGTTACAGATAGCTCCTCAGAGGAGGATTCAGAGATAGATGACCAGTCCTATTTCCCCCCTGAGGTGTATGCTCAAACTTGGCAGGGTTATATTACTCACATCATGTGTATGTTGTCTTCATTGCTTAGTTTTTACATCATATACAAAATATTGAATGCCATCTGCTTAGTTTAGACATCATATATGCGATTGCCATCTGCTTACTTGCTTAGTACATAAATCATATACAGTATTTGAATTATATCATGCCATCATGTTTACATATACAACATGTATCTAAATTATGCCATCCCATCCCATTTAATAAAGACATCATATTAGTTATATCATCTCATCCTGTTTACATAGTCATCATATTTTGAATTTTGTCATTCTATCCGTGAATTATATCATGCCATCTAGTTTCCATAGACGGCATGTATGTGAATTATAGCATGCCAACCACTTTAATAGACACATCATATAGTTATATCATGTCATCCTGTTTACATAGTCATCATATTTTGAATTATGTCATTCTATCCTGTTTAGTTAGCAATCATATATGTGAAATTGTGTCATGCTATCCTGTTTAGTTAGCCATCATATATTTGAAATTGTGTCATGCTATGCTGTTTGATTAGATAACATAAATGTGAATTATTTCATGCCCTATTTTATTCCCCACTATCCATTGCACCTGTCTATCATATAATGTCTGTACATTCAATTACTTTTCTTGTTTATCAGCAATTTGAATTGGAGGGGGTGATGGCAGTATCTAAGGGAGTAAAAACACGGTCTTCAGAAAAGATAGTGCTACCTGTCGATGCAGATAGAACTACGATTGTACATGCCCAAGAACCAGCCCCACCACACATAACCCAGACTCTTGCAGATTGTACCCCTACCCAGTTCGACAGACAACCAGCTACACCTCTTCTAACCCCAACCCTAGCAGATAGTAACCCAGTTCTATTTGACACAGCACCGTCTCCACCACAGAGCACCCAAACACGAGCAGTTAATAAGGCAACTGCAGTGCCCAAAGCATGAGGACCACCACTCCGAACCCCAACTCAACGCTTAAAGCAGAAGAAGAATTGTTCTCAGGTCAGGTTCCGTAGCTATGGTTCATACTCCTTTGCTCTTGCATTACTGTATTTACTTATACCAACTAATTTCAAATTTGAAGGACGCAATTGAAACTCTAGTGGTGCAACAGGTATGTTTTAAACCCGTTTCTTTAACTGGTTTGCTGTTGTAACTTGCTCTATGTTGATTTTAGTTTCAATTGAATAAACAATTATGTTCTCATGTCACGCTGTGTGGTTTCCCGCACTTATATTCTGTCTATGCTGCTTTGTCTTAACCAGATATGATTTGAACTGTCTCTATCTTGATTTGTCAACATACACTAGAATGATATAGACCATACAGTGACCATAGTACATAGATATATGTTTGTTTCATGCTGTTATCCTATCCACCTTACTGCTGAACTGGTTTACCAAAATGAGTTCCATATACAACATGGTAAACCTGTGATGTGTCTGCTTGTTTCTCTTTTAGAATGCGGACAAAATATTGGAGAAGAGTACCCCGTTATGCAGTGGTAAAGGAAGTAATGCAGATAAGGTTCAAGATAATGAGACATCCCTATTGGACTCCAAGAAAGCTGATAAAAACTATCTTGAAGACAGTGAGACAACCCCAAAGTCCTATCTTGATGTAGTGTTTGAGTTACTGGCCACTACTGCTGGCATAAGCTCTTCGAACTCTCTGCCTGAATCAGTTCGGCTTCTTAAGTCTCAACTTCAAGTTGAAAGACATCGATCAGATGTGCTGCGACAGGAAGCCGAAGGACCGAGGAAGTCCCTCCAGGATTCAGATGCATACTTTCTGGTGCAACAACAAGCGCTAGAGGATTTAACCGCCAAACAAGAGAAAGTTAAGAAGCTTGCTAAGCATCTTGCCAGCAGGTTGGGTACCCAGGATATTATTTCTTGAGCTCTTTTGAAGTGGTTTCAGTTCTGGACTTGTTTTGTTACGGCGTTTATTTGCACTGGTGGCCAATTTAGACGGCCAGTGTATGTAATATGCTGCTTTGTTCCCTATATTTGCACTGGTGGCGAACTTTGATGCCCAGTGGATGTAATATGTGTAATAGCCGTAATAGCCTAGCGTTAGTTACTTGCTTATTTATTTCCTTATAGTCTTGTTTAGTTGTTTGCTTGTAGTCACTGCAGTTCTTTTTCCACATTTTTCTAGTGGCCACAATAAGCTATTTTTATAACTTGGCCATAATAACCATGGCAACATACGGACCGTTGTAACCATGGTCCTACTACCTGCTGTAGTGACCATGGGCCTCCTACGGGCTGTAGGATCCATGGGCCTTCTACGGGCCGTAGGATCCATGGGCCTTCTACGGGCCGTATAATCAATGGAGCTTCTACGGGCCATATAATCGTTTGGCCAAACATGGGCCATACTATTCGTGGACCAATAATGGTCCGCAAAATGGGCCGTAAACAGGCTAGAGTGGAAATCATCTGTTTATGGCCCGACCATAACGGGCCATTAATAGGCCGTATTTGATGATGCCATGAAAACAGCCCAACGGGTTAACGGGCCACAAACGGGCCGACTGTAACCACGGGCTGAATTTGGCCCACAAGCGGAACAGGCTAGTAACGAACCGTAAGTAACCGAATTTTGGAAATGAGCCCAAGAATAAATGGGCCCTTAGAAGGCCGAAAGTTAACACGGGATGGAAACGGCTAACGGAATAATGGGCCATTAATGGGTATAAAGGGATACACTGTTCATTATGGCCCAGTTTCACCTCGGGCCTTTAATGGGCCCAGAGTTACAAAGGGCCTCGTATGGGCCAAAAGATGTCATGGGCCATACATGGGCCGAAAGTTACAATGGGCTGTAATCATATTGGACGGCCCAGATGACGCTACTAGGCCTAATTTGGATAGGCCATAACGGGCCATGAGTTAGCGGGCTGTAAATGGGCTATATGCGAACAGGCCGTTAACAGGCTTTCCATGGGCCGGCCCGCTACCTTTTGACCAAGTCAAACGGGCCGGCCTTTTCATCGAAATGGGCCTCTGTTGGGTCGTGCCATGTGTCGATGTATCATAGGCGCCTCCTGTCCAATGAATGGATGACATTTGTCCCAACGGTGAGCCGACACGTGGTTTATCTGGCCATTGAGAATTTTACACGTGGAAAATCCCCATTGGTCCCGGCTGTTAACGGGTTATCGCATCCAAACCGGAACCCGATAGCTTAACGGTGACCCATTACGGTGGATGCCACGTGTCGGTTACCCTTGATGAAAGCACTTCCATGACGCGCCATTTATCGTCATGGAAGTAGACACTTCCATGATGATAATTTTGGTATTGTCATGGAACACTTCTACGACAGCACAGGTATGACTATCTTGATTCTGTCATAAAATCATCATGGATGTACATGCATGACAGAAAACGTGACCTACCGTGACAAACACGTATCATCATGGAAGTGTATTTTTTTTGTAGCGTAGTAGGCGGTTGTCACTGGATGAACAGGACCCCGAGGAGGCCGCCGCACTCCTGCCGGTTGGGGGTAGATGAACAGGGCCCCGTGGAGGCTCTATGAACAGTAGCCGGTGGAGCCTAGAGGACGACGATGGATGAACAGTACCCCGTGGAGACTGGAGCGAGAGGTAGTAGACGGTGGATGAATAGTAGCCCCGTGGAGTCCCGTTTGGCGGTACGCCACACCCTTCCTGATGAACAATACCCCGTTTTGACCGTAGGCGCTCCAATAGAAAGTTTGTTTCCTCTGTTTTGTGGTACGCCAGACCCCTCTCGATCAACAGGTCCCCGTTTCGACCATAGGCGCTCGAACAGAAGTCTGTTTCCTCCGTTTTGCGGTACGCCAGACTCCTCCTGATGAACATGATCCCGTTTCGACCGTAGGCGGTCGAACAAAAGGTTGTTTCCTCCATTCTGGGTACACCAGGCCCCCTTTCGGCTAATCCGTCCAAGCCGGTTGGCTCCCGATGAACATGACGCATTCCGTTGCCTCCTGATGAACATGATGCAGTTTCTCCATTCCGACCCAGTCGGTTGGCTTCCGATGAACATGACGTCGTTGTTGCCGTCCGTTGCCTCTCCATGTACACGAGCCCTGGCCATACGTATGCGCGAGTAGGCATTCGAGACCCCGCCCGTATGTATGTACGTGGCCGTATTTTTTGGTATGTGGCTGTACATACGTGTACACGGTTTAGAAGGGACTGCCTGAACTGCTACGTGGGGGGCTCTACTACTACACGTGCTGCTGCTTGCTCGGCCACGGTTCATCATTGCAGAGAGACCGATCGACCAGTATGTACATACACATTCGCGACCAGACAGATAACGCTACGTATGCTTCGACCGGGTGGGTCCCAGCTGTCAGGGAGGATAAGGACGCACTTCCTTGCGTGCGAAGATATAGCTAGTGGTTCCTAGCTGTCAGGGGGAGGAATCATTTTTATTTTGCGAGTAATAAGGTGGCACTTCCTTGTGTTCGAAGATGTAGCTGGTGGGTCTAGCTGTCAGCCTCACCGCCTAAATTCCTCTTCCAATGGCTGTTGTTCGTTGACCTTGTTGACCACGCCGCGCCGAGAGCATCAAGGCGGTGAACAACGGCGAGGCCTAGGAAGGGAACGACGTGGAGCCATAGAAGATGAGGCAGGTGGATGCCCACACTGAGGGGAATACGAGGGTTCACTAGTTCGACTGTGGTGTAAGGCTGCCGTCGTCGGAGAATAACGGGGGGTGTGGGTGAGTAGAGGGAAGGCCTGGCCAGTGGTATTATGGTCAGACAGTGAGACCTGCATGGCAGCACAGTCGTCCATGGGAGGCTGGAGCAGGCGGTACAGCGGGCGCTGGTTTGGGCGGCTGGAGCAAGAAGACCAGAGGTTGAAGACGCAGCACGGCCGTTGGATTAATATCCAACTATCACTGTAGCTAGAATCATTTATTGACTAAGTTGATAAAGCCCTCGTACGCATCAACTTAGTAGGCCCACAAGTCAGCCTCCAAATCTGGTGGGTCCCAGCTAGCAGGGGGTATCATTTTTTTTGCTCGTAATAAGGTGGCACTTCCTTGCGTGCGAAGATGTTTTCTATTTTTTTAATTTCTTTTTTTTTTGAGTTAGAATAAAAAGAAAATAATTTAGCACCTTTGGTACAATCTATATTTTCACGAAATGGATCATAATAAAGCTGGTGGGCCCCAGCTGTCAGGGAGAGGTAACTTGTTTTTTCCGCATAATAAAGGAAGCACTTCCTTGCGTGTGAAGATGTAGCTGGTGGGTCAAACCTGTCAGGGGGAGAAATCATTTGCTTTCGCATAATAAGGAGGCGCTTGCTTGCGTGCGGGCATGGGCCATGTGGGTCCCTATTGTCAGCCACTCCATGTACATGCCTGTTCTGATGGCTGTCATTTGTTGACAAAGTTGACCACGCCGCACCGAGAGAACCAACGCGGTGGACGATAGCGAGGCCTAGGAAGGGAACGACCCGTAGCTGGCGAAGACATAGCAGTGGATGCCCATGCGGAGGGGAGTACGAGGGTTCACTGGTTCGGCTGAGGTGTGAGGTTGCCGTCGCCAGAGAATAACAGGAGGTGTTGGTGAGTAGAGGAATGGCCTGGATGGTGATAGGAGTAGGGTGGGCCAGTGAGGCCTGCGTGGCAGCACAGCCGGCCATGGGAGGCAGTAGCAGGCGGTACCGCCGGCGGTGGTTTGGGCGGCTGAAGCAAGAATATACGAGATTGAAGAAGCACCACAGCCGTTGGATGGACATCCAACGGCCACTGCTGCTAGAATCGTGTGTTGACTATAAGTTGACAAAGCCTTGCGTACGCGTCAACTTAGTAGGCCCACAAGTGAGCATCACATCTATGGCAGAGAACATATAGCCCATTTGCGATTTTTTATAATGTACAACCCATTTTTTAATTCTAATGGAATTTACTGCAGCCCATTTACTGTTTGTTAAAATTACAGCCCATTTTCTAGCCAGGACAACGGTTAATAATTTCAACCAACCGCTCAAAAAAATTCAACAAAATTTCGCACATTTTGATGGGATCCGAAATATTTTTTATCCTGAAATTTTGAGTCAGATTAAATATAATTTCAAAATAAATTTGTATTAGGTATAAATCCAATGAAATTTTGCATGATTGCAACAAGTAATGAAATTAAAAAAATTCAAATCCAAAATTAATATTTTTGAAACTAATTACCTGTTCGGTGCATTCTTTTATATTTACAGCCCAATTTTTATAATTACAACCCATTTATTATTTCTCAATGCCCATTTTCTTGGCAAGCCTAATGCATCCCTCCTAGGAAAGATTTGCAGCACAGTGGGGCGGAGAATAACAAGTTGACCTAGGTTGGGTATTCCTCAAAAAATGCGTACCTGGCCTAGCCATTTTCACCTTGAAAATTAATATCTGGGCTGGATATTTGGTCGACATAAAATAATAGCCTGGGCTAGACGGGCCACAGCCCGCCTAGTTGATACCCTGCTCCTCTGAACAACAACAAAAACATCGCTTAAGAGAAACTCTGCTCACACCTCAAAAAACAAATATTGCTCAAGCTGCTGGGTCCCAGCTGTCGGCCGCTCCTTATGCAATTCTCTCGTTTATTGGCTATATAGGTTGACAATGGTGTGGGACCGTGATGTCACGAAACCAGGAGGAAGCAATTTTTTATAGTTGTATATAATAAGGAGGCACTTGCGTACGTACGGCTATGGCCCTGGTGGGTCCCTACTGTCATCCTCTCCAAGTAAAGTCATCTCCTGATTCCTCATGTTCGTTTACCATGTTGACAATGCGAGATGGCGGCACCACGGCGAGTGCAACAACTCGAAGGACGATGGAGAGAGCCTTGCGGGCCCTACGGATGGTCTGATATAGCACCCGCTGCTCATTCAGGAAGCCAGGATCATCGGGCCACATGTCCCTGACGGCATTATCATTCGCTTGTTTGCCGGCGATTTGTCCTTCCGCGAGTCGTTGCTTGTTGAGGAAACGGAGGTTGTAGCACTGGTCCTCCTGCGCTTGCTGGAATGCCGATTTCGGCGGTGTTGGTAGCTCTTCCACCATTAGGGCATTGAAGTGCGGCCGCACCTGCTCTATGGGGAACATGGCATGAACCAGCTTGGGCGGTGGCACCGACTCTTGGTTGGAAGCCTCGTGCATCGACTGGTTTTTGTTGCTGAGCTCGGTGAGCTCGCTGGCGAGCCAGCATGTCCGGCTGATGGACTGGACCGCTGCCAAGTGTTGGGTAATGTTTCATGGAAAACAAAAAAAATTCTACGCACACGCAAGATCTATCCATGGAGATGCATAGGTACAAGAGGGGAGAGTATGTATATGTACCCTCGTAGACCGTTAAGCGGAAGCGTTTATCAACGTGGTTGATGTAGTCGTACACCTTCACGATCCGTCCGATCAAGTACAGAATGCACGGCACCTGCATGTTCAGCACACGTTCAGCTCAATGACGTCCTCGCCTTCTTGATCCAGCAAGTCAGGCGAGGTAGTAGATGAGTACTGGCAGCACGACGGCGTGGTGACAGCGGTGGTGTAACTATCTCCGCAAGGCTTCGTTGAGCACTACAAAAATTATG
Source organism: Thinopyrum elongatum (assembly GCA_011799875.1). Taxonomy (NCBI): domain Eukaryota; kingdom Viridiplantae; phylum Streptophyta; class Magnoliopsida; order Poales; family Poaceae; genus Thinopyrum; species Thinopyrum elongatum. The sequence continues at coordinate 329,702,883 of CM022300.1, read as the reverse complement.
ATCGAGGACGAACTAGAGGGAGAGGGGCGCCACACACGGCTTGGGGAACGTGGTGTGTGTTGCCCCTCTCCCGCTTCTCATATATATAGGTGGAGAGGGGAGAGGAGGCGGCCCTAGGGCGTGCCCCAAGTGGCCGGCGGCTACCCTAGGCGCCTGCCTAGCCGCGCCCCCTTCCATATATGGACCTGGGAGGAAGGAAAGGGGGGCTGGCTGCCTTAGGGCGCCTCCCCCTTCCTTCCCTCCCTTCCTTGGCACGTGGGCAGGGGAGGAGGGGCGCGCCAGCCCCCTTATGGGCTGGTGTGCTTCCCCCCCTTGGACCATAAGGCCCACCACTTACCGGTGGCCTCCCGGAACCCCTTCCGGCACTCCGATAAATACCCGGTACTTTTCGAAACCTTTGCGGTGACCGAATAGCGTCGTCCTATATATCAATCTTTACCTCTGGACCATTCTGGAGCTCCTCGTCATGTCCGTGATCTCATCCGTGACTCCGAACAACATTCAGTCACCAACTCACATAACTCATATAATACTATATCGTTAATGAACGTTAAGCATGTGGACCCTACGGGTTCGAGAATGATGTAGACATGACCGAGATGCCAATAACGGGACCTAGATGCCCATATTGGTTCCTACATATTCTACGATGATCTTTATCGGTCAAACCTTTATGACAACATACGCAATTCCCTTTGTCTGTCGGTATGTTACTTGCCCGAGATTCGATCGTCGGTATCTCCATACCTAGTTCAAGCTCGTTACCGGCAAGTCTCTTTACTCGTTCCATAATACATCATCTCATAACTTACTCCGTAGTCACTTTGCTTGCAAGCTTCTTGTGATGCTGTATTACCGAGAGGGCCCAGAGATACCTCTCCGATACACGAAGTGACAAATCCCAATATTGATCCATGCCAACTCAACAGACACCTTCGGAGATACCTGTAGAGCATCTTTATGATCACCCAATTACGTTGTGACATTTGATAGCACACAAGGTATTCCTCCGGTATCCGGGAGTTGCATGATCTCATGGTCGAAGGAATGTGTATTTGACATTAAGAAAGCAATAGCAATAAACTGAATGATCATTTGCTAAGCTAACGGATGGGTCTTGTCCATCACATCATTCTCCTAATGATGTGATCCCATTATCAAGTGACAACTCATGTCCATTGTTAGGAAACCTTAACCATCTTTGTTCAACGAGCTAGTCTAGTAGAGGCTCACTAGGGACACGGTATTTGTTTATGTATCCACACATGTATTTAAGTTTCCGGTCAATACAATTCTAGCATGAAAATAGACCTTTATCATGAATAAGGAAATATAATAATAACAACTTTATTATTGCCTCCAGGGCATATTTCCATCAGTCTCCCACTTGCACGAGTGTCAATAATCTAGTTCACTTTGCCATGTGATTAACACCCAAAGAGTTCACTAGAGTCAATAATCTAGTTCACATCACCATGTGATTAACAACCAAAGAGTTTACTAAGGTGTGATCATGTTTTGCTTGTGAGAGAGGTTTTTAATCAACGGGTCTACCATATACAGATCCGTAAGTATTTTGCAAATTTCTATGTCTACAATGCTCTGCATGGAGCTACTCTAGCTAATTGCTCCCATGTTCAATACGTATCCAGATTGAGACTTAGAGTCATCCGGATCGGTGTCAAAGCTTGCATCGACGTAACCATTTACGACAAACTCTTTATCACCTCCATATCTGAGAAACATTTCCTTAGTCCTCTAAGGATAATTTTGACCACTGTCCAGTGATCCACTCCTAGATTACTATTGTACCCCCTTGCCAAACTCATGGCAAGGCACACATCAGATCTGGTACACAACATGCCATACATAATAGAACTTATGGCTGACGCATAGGGAATGACTTTCATTCTCTCTCTATCTTTTGCCATGGTCAGGCTTTGAGTCTTACTCAACTTCACACCTTGCAATACAGCAAGAACCCTTTCTTTGAATGATCCACTTTCGAACTTCTTCAAAATTTTGTCAAGGTATGTGCTTTGTGAAAGTCCTATTAAGCGTCTCGATCTATCCCTATAGATCTTGATGCCCAATATATAAGCAACTTCACCGAGGTCTTTCATTGAAAAACTCTTATTCAAGTATCCTTTTATGCTATCCAGAAATTCTATATCATTTCCAATCAGCAATATGTCATCCACATATAATATCAGAAATGCTACAGAGCTCCCACTCACTTTCTTGTAAATACAGGCTTCACCATAAGCCTGTATAAAATCATATGCTTTGATCACCTCATCAAAGCATATATTCCAACTCCGAGATGCTTGCACCAGTCCATAGATGGATTGCTGAAGTTTGCATACTTTGTTAGCACCTTTAGGATCAACAAAACCTTCTGGTTGCATCATATACAACTCTTCTTTAAGAAATCCGTTAAGGAATGCAGTTTTGACGTCCATTTGCCAGATTTCATAATCATAAAATGTGGCAATTGCTAACATGATTCAGACAGAATTAAGCATTGCTATGGATGAGAAAGTCTCATCATAGTCAACCCCTTGAAATTGTCGAAAACCTTTCGCGACAAGTCGAGCTTTGTAGATAGTGATATTACCATCAGCGTTCGTCTCCCTATTGAAGATCCATTTATTTTCAGTGGCCTGCCGATCATCGGGTAAGTCCACCAAAGTCCACACTTTGTTCTCATACATGGATCCTATCTCAGATTTCATGGCCTCAGGCCATTTGTCAGAATCTGGGCTCATTGTAACTTCTTCATAGTTCGTAGGTTCGCCGTTGTCTAACAACATGACTTCCAGTACAAGATTACCGTACCACTCTGGTGCGGAACATGTTCTGGTCGACCTACAAAGTTCAGTAGTAACTTGATCCGAAGTTTCATGATCATCATCATCAGTTTCCTCTCTAGTTGGTGTAGGCATCACGGGAACGGTTTTCTCTGATGTGCTACTTTCCAATTCGAGAGAAGGTACAATTTCCTCGTCAAGTTCTACTTTCCTCCCACTCACTTCTTTCGAGAGAAACTCCTTCTCTAGAAATGACCCATTCTTAGCAATAAAGATCTTGCCTTCGGATCTGTGGTAGAAGGTGCCCAATAGTTTCCTTAGGGTATCCTATGAAGACGCACTTCTTCGATTTGGGTTCGAGCTTATTGGGCTAAATCCTTTTGACATAAGCGTCGCATGCCCAAACTTTAAGAAACGACAGCTTAGGTTTCTTGCCAAACCATAGTTCATACGGTGTCGTCTCAACGGATTTAGACGGTGCCCTATTTAATGTGAATGCGGCTGTCTCTAATGCATAACCCCAAAATGATAAAGTCAAATCGGTAAGAGACAATATAGAACACACCATATCTAATAAAGTAGGTTACGACATTCGGACACACCATTACACTGTGGTGTTCCAGGTGGCGTGAGTTGTGAAACAATTCCACATTGTTTTAAATGAAGGCCAAACTCGTAACTCAAATATTCGCCTCCGTGATCAGATCGTAGAAACTTTATTTTCTTGTTTCGATGATTCTCCACTTCTCTCTGAAATTCTTTGAACTTTTCAAATGTTTCAGACTTGTGTTTCATCAAGTAGATATACCCATACCTACTCAAATCATCTGTGAAGGTTAGAAAATAACGACACCCACCGCGTGCCTCAACACTCATCGGACCGCATACATCGGTATGTATTATTTCCAATAAGTCATTAGGTCGCTCCAGTGTTCTGGAGAACAGAGTTTTAGTCATCTTACCAATGAGGCATGGTTCACAAGTATCAAATGATTCATAATCAAGTGATTCCAAAAGTCCATACGCATGGGGTTTCTTCATGCGCTTTACACCCAATATGACCTAAATGGCAGTGCCACAAGTATGTTGCACTATCATTATCAACTTTGCATCTTTTGGCATAAATATTAGAAATATGTGTATCACTACGATCGAGATTCAACAAGAATAAACCATTTATCAAAGGTGCATGACCATAAAAGATATTACTCATATAAATAGAACAACCATTATTCTCTGATTTAAATAAATAACCATCTCGCAATAAAAAAGATCCAGATATAATGTTCATGCTCAACACTGGCACCAAATAACAATTATTGAGGTCTAAAACAAATCCCAAAGGTAGATGTAGAGGTAGCATGCCGACGGCGATCACATCGACCTTGGAACCATTCCTGACGCGCATCGTCACCTCGTCCTTAGCCAATCTTCATTTATTCTGCAGCTCCTATTTTGAGTTACAAATATGGGCAACCGAACCAGTATGAAATACCCAGGCGCTACTACGAGCATTAGTAAGTAACACATCAATAACATGTATATCAAATATACCTTTTGTCGGGGATATACCCCGCGGTATGAACCGGCCGGATATATGACCCGGCCGGACTTGGCGACTCACTAGAGACCCGCCCTGACTTGGCGACTCACTGATGACCTGGCCAAGCCAGGTGACTCGTTGGTGACTCGGTAGGCGGGTCAGAGGAGCAACAAGACCCGGAGGCCCAGAAGGCGGTTCATGGAAGACCGGCTTGTGTTATGGTGGGCCGGCTTAAGAGGAAGGAATATTCTCCTACAAGGAAGCAAGACCCAGACTTGTATCCGGCTTGTAATAGAAGATAGACTAATCCTAATCCTAGTAAGACTCCACATGTAACCCGCCCCTTCAACTTATATAAGGAGGGGCGGGGCACCCCAAGAAGGAGATGTTTTTGACAAGTTAAGACAGACAAGTCAATAGCTCTCGAGATAGAGGTAGCAAAAGAGCACCCTTGTAATCGTGAGCACCATGATCAATATCAATGAAGCAGGACGTAGGATTTTACCTCCACCATGAGGGGCCGAACCTGGGTAAAATCTCATGTCTTCTTGTTCCCACTCAACCCCTCTCAAGCTACCACATAGATGCGTTGGCCTCACGACTAAGTCCTGACACTAAGGACATCTACCGTGACAAATCCACGACAGTTGGCGCCCACCATGGGGCTCTGCATACGGTGGTGTTAAGTTCTTGGAGGGATCTCTCCCAGGGATCGAGAAATTTGCAATTTTCTGGATGAGCCAGTTTGGAAGGGTTTGCATCAACTTCAAGTTCATCAGTCTAGATTTAAGGTCTGTGAGATTTAAGGTTCAAGAAAAAATAGGGTCACAACTGGTCCGTCGCCGTTGTCTCCCTGCCGAGAGCCGTCGAGGCCATGTTGAGCCGCCTCTGCTGCGTTGAGCCGCCCGGGCCATGTTGAGCCGTCTCTGCTGCGTTGAGCCACCCGGGCCATGTTGAGCCGCCTCTGCTGCGTTGAGCCGCTCGGGCCATGTTGAGCCGTCTCTGCTGCGTTGAGCCGCCCGGGCCATGTTGAGCCGCCTCTACTGTGTTGAACGGATCATTTATCATCCGAACAAATCAGGTGATATCCATCTAAGTCTATTTTTAGTGCATATTGTTTTTGTCAAAAAACAATCACTTTGGTCCGCAGTATATTTTGTGCAGGACAATGATTCATTATAAAGGTGGTGCCATGATATGCCTATGGAGTGTGCATTAGCATCATCATGCGCCGGTGTCCACGCCCGCTGGCTGTTGAACGGGAGTGCGCAAGCCGCCACCCGTGCAGCTCGATCTACATCAACTTGTGGGGACCGCGCCCGTGATTGACTCGCCATCTGCACGGCTTACCATGCCTGTGATTGACTCGCCCATCCGTGCACCAATGGGGGTAACTCGCCTGTCCACACCGACTTATAATGTCGCGGCCGGCTCATCTGTCTGCTCCCGCGGCCGACTTGCCCATGATTGATTTCAGCTTCACCGTCGTGATCATCAACGCGGTGGATAATTTCTGGCCTAACGTATCAGGTGAAATCCATCCAGTATATTTTTATATTACTCTGGTTTGCAATCTCTTTATCGCAGGATAATTGTCTACTGCAAAAGTGACCGCCATGTCACAGAGTTTGCTAAATGATTTATGCTGGAAATATACATTGAGTATTGCGAGGATTGTCAATTTGCCTCAAGCCTCTGGTTTACATCAAATTCCAGCATTCCGCTGCTCAAAATTATATGGCGGTTTATATCATGGCTGAGTATGAAGAATCTCAAGCCAAACTCCTCGAGTCGTCTTAAGACTCGGGGGCTACAATGAGATGACTCGACAGAATTGGCCGGTTTCAGTGAATTCAAGAACTTCGGGTAATTGCAGGGAAAAATAACCCGACCTTGGAGGCTACTGCCCTATTTGTGAAAACTTAAAGGCCGTCAGGAAGTTTCCGGCTTAAAAAGAAGGATTCTGGTTCAAAAATCCGGTTCAAGGGAAATCTGTCTCCCACAAAGCTCTGAAGTTCTCAATGTCCGGTTTAAAATCTGGTTCAAGGGAAATCTGTCTCCCACAAAGCTTTGAAGCTCTCAATATCCGGTTTAAAATTCCGGTTCAAAAAGAATTCATCTCTCACAAGTTCGAGTTCTCAGAAAAATTCCAGCTTAAAAAAAAGTGTCTGGCAATTACAAAATTCCGGTTTAATAGAAGAATTCCGACTTAAAAAGAAAGATTCCGGTTTAAAATCCAGTTCAAGGGAAATCTGTCTCTCATGAAGCTTTGAAGCTCTCAATATCCGCTTTAAAATTCTGGTTCAAAAAGAATCTATCTCTCGCAAGTTTGAGTTCTCAGAAAAATGAATTGTTACCAAAGAGAACTTGCTATAATGTGCAGTTCAAACATAGGTAACCTGCCTTGTTGGCTTGTTAAAAATTACTTGGGGGCTTCCTGCTCATTGAGCATAGCTATGACTACCCTACTGATCGGGCTTGAATGCCTTGATTGCAAATAACTTGGGGGTTTTCTGCCCAAGTTGAATTGTTACCAAAGAGAACTTGCTATAATGTGCAGTTCAAACATAGGTAACCTTCCTTGATGGCTTGTTAAAGGTCACTTGGGGGCTTCCTGTTCAATGAACATAGCTATATTCACCCTTTTGATCGGCTTGGACGCCAGGTGTATTCACCAAAAATCCGGGTTATCCTGCCTTTGTATGTCTGCCACTCCGCCCAGGTAATCCTGGAATGACTCATCGTACTCTTGACAGTCAATCTTATAAAGACCCTGAACTTGTCAAAGTTAAAACGGCGATTGGTCATGTGAGGCCCGGCTTACAGGTTTGAATAAAGGATTAACTCAGTGGCTGTGCGGCCCTTGAACAGCACTTGATATTGAGGTTTGGCAACCTATGAAAGCCTTGTTTTTTCTGATTTGTTATTTTTTATGAATATTGTTTGGGTTCATATCCTTGTACCATATTGACATATGGTTTAAAATTGATTCAGGCCATGTAGCCTTAATCCTCATGACTCATATTTGAGTATATCCAGAGTTTTGATAACCCAGCCTGGCTTTGGACGATAAGTCGCCAGTATGCTTTGATTGTGCACATGGAGTTCTGCGCTCTAAGTTGTTTGGGCTGTTACCCTTACTGCATATGGCGCTGTAAGCCGGCAGTATGAACTGATTTCACAGGCCATGTAGCCTTGATTATATGATTGAGCATCTTTGGGTTTGATAACCCGCCCTAATAGCAGACTTTAAGTCGCCAGGATATCTTTGCCTTGAGTAATTAAAATGATGATATTTCATGACTCCGGGTTGATACTGGCCCCGGATTATAATTATCAAGGCATCACCATGGTATTAATCTACAGGTATGTCTTTCAATAATGGTATGAATATTTTGGGTTTGGTAAACCGCCCTGGCTTTGGACGTTAAGTCGCCGATATACTTTGGTTGCGCAATTGGAATCATGCGCTTATGAATACTTGGATTGTCACCCTCACTGGATGTGGCAATGTAAGCCGGCAATTTGAGCCAATTTTCTAGGTATATTTTTAAAATTGTGGGATGAATATGTGAGGTTTGATAACTCGCCCTGGTTTTGGACGTTATGTCGCCAGTATATCTTGGATTGCGCCATTGGAATCATGCGCTTATAAATCATTGGATTGTTACCCTCATTGGATATGACGATGTAAGCCGGCAGTATGAGCCAATTCTACAGGTATGTTTTCCTGGTTATATAAATATGCGAGGTTTGATAACCCGCCCTGGCTTTTGACGTTAAGTCGCCAGTATGTTTAGGCTTGAATGGCCTTAATTTTAGTCTTTTCCATAATTGCATAAGACTATGTTATGCTTGGGTTGTTACCCGCCCTGGCTTTTGACGTTAAGTCGCCAGGGCATATGTTGTTTAAACTTTGTGTAGGACATGCAGAGCTTTACACATAAGTAAGAATACTGCTATTGCTCATATGAATCATTGCGTTTAAACCCATCATATGGCCATCTGAAGATATTGCCGGGTTATCCAGCTCCGGGTTATATTGCTCAATATTGAGTATGTTGAGGCTATGAGCCGCCAAAGTGATCTTTTCAAAAACTGGACATGACTATGATCCGCCATGGATGGGATTATTAATTCCTGATTTTTTACAAAGGCTATAAGCCGCCGGGTTGCACAAATCCCGGATAAGAATGAATGCGCATTAAGTCGCCATCGGCCAAGAGCCACTGAGTATTTAACTCTGGATTTACTTGTCAACAGACAAGATCTTGTGATTGAGGTTTTCATACCGGATTATATTGTTCAAATCTTGAATAGCCAAATATGGATGGATTTTCGTTATGGTTGTCATAACCAGTATTGAATGATTGAGGTTTTTTCAACTGTGTTATATTACTCAAATATTTAATAGCCAACATAGCTGGATTTTTATTATGGTTATGAATAACCAGTATTATGATTGAGGTTTTCAAAAGCCGTTTCATAGCAATGGCTATTATTACTTCATCCAAAAATACCGGCTCACAGCAGAGATCATGGTTCAATATTGATATGCAAGAGTTTCAGCAATATTATCTGGACAATGGATATGATTTTATTTACAATGGAAGGAATAGTCCCGAGTCGCTGCAGGCTGACGACCCGGCACTTGGGGGCTACATTATTCACATCATGATTATATCAAATATGGAAGTCCCATGTTGCTGCAAGCATGCACCATGACACTTGGGGGCTAATGCAAGGTCATTTTTTTTACTCGCCTTATTGAAGACCCGACTCATCACATCATAATGAGCCGGCCCTTGGGGGCTACCAATTGCTCCTGTCAAAAATTCAAAGTACACAAGCCTTAATCCATTATATTGAAGGGTCCACTGCTCAGTTGGTAGAGCACAAGGCTCTTAACCTTATGGTCGTGGGTTCAAGCCCCACGGTGGGGGTTACATCATATGATGTTATTCTCAATGAAGTATATATAAAGTCCCAGCTCAGTATTATCTTACTGAGCCGGCCCTTGGAGGCTACACATTGCTGCTCAAGTTTACATGATCATATCTATAAAGTCCCTGCTCATTATTGCATAATGACCCGGCACTTGGGGGCTACACATGGGAAATACAAAATGTTCAGTTTATGATTGATGACTTACATGAACAATCCAGATTTCTCCAAAGTTGCAACATTTATATTGAAGCAAGTCTTAAGCTGTTACTACGCTCCCTTCTTAAGACTTGGGGGCTACAGGTGATATGCATATAAGGGAGGTACACTTTCAAGCTTGATGTTAGCAACAATTATGACCCGGTGCCATCAATATTTACAAACTGGCAATTTTGGCAATCATAACTCGGCAAGCTCTACATATTTAAGCCGGCTGAAATTCAGATTGACTAAGAAGCTGGTTTATTGACCCGGATTTTTCCAGAAGAAGGAAATGACAAGGACTTAAGGATGATCAGGTATCGGCTCAGAATTTTTTAATCCAGAGCACAACCTGTCAAATTTGTTCTTGTGTTTATTTTGCAGGATCAGTTTAACATGGATAAATCCAAATTAAACTGGGGGCTAATGTCGGGGATATACCCCGCGGTATGAACCGGCCGAATATATGACCCGGCCGGATATATGACCCGGCCGAACTTGGCGACTCACTAGAGACTCGCCCTGACTTGGCGACTCACTGATGACCTGGCCAAGCCAGGTGACTCGTTGGTGACTCGGCAGGCAGGTCAGAGGAGCACCAAGACCCGGAGGCCCAGAAGGCGGTTCATGGAAGACTGGCTTGTGCTATGGTGGGCCGGCTTAAGAGGAAGGAATATTCTCCTACAAGGAAGCAAGACCCGGACTTGTATCCGGCTTGTAATAGAAGATAGACTAATCCTAATCCTAGTAGGACTCCACATGTAACCCGCCCCTTCAACTTATATAAGGAGGGGCGGGGCACCCCAAGAAGGAGAGGTTTTTGACAAGTTAAGACAGACAAGTCAATAGCTCTCGAGATAGAGGTAGCAAAAGAGCACCCTTGTAATCGTGAGCACCATGATCAATATCAATGAAGCAGGACGTAGGCTTTTACCTCCACCATGAGGGGCCGAACCTGGGTAAAACCTCATGTCTTCTCGTTCCCACTCAACCCCTCTCAAGCTACCACATAGATGCGTTGGCCTCATGACTAAGTCCTGACACTAAGGACATCTGCCGTGACAAATCCACGACACCTTTGTTCACTTTGCCATCCTTCTTATCTGCCAAGTATTTGGGGCAGTTCTGCTTCCAGTGACCATTTCCTTTGCAGTAGAAGCACTCAGTTTCAGGCTTGGATCCAGCTTTGGGCTTCTTCACGGGAGCGACAACTTGCTTGCCATTCTTCTTGAAGTTCCCTTTGTTTCCCTTGCCCTTTTTCTTGAAACTAGTGGTCTTGTTAACCATCAACACTTGATGCTCCTTCTTGATTTCTACCTCCGCCAATTTCAGCATCGCGAAGAGCTCAGGAATCATTTTCGTCATCCCTTGCATATTATAGTTCATGACGAAGCCTTTGTAGCTTGGTGGCAGTGACTGAAGAACTCTGTCAATAACACTCTCAACTGGAAGATCAATTCCCAGCTGAGTCAAGTGGTTATGATACCCAGACATTTTGAGTATGTGTTCACTGACAGAACAGTTCTCCTCCATCTAGCAGCTATAGAACTTGTTGGAGATTTCATATCTCTCAACCCGGGAATTAGCTTCAAATATCAACTTCAGCTCTTGGAACATCTCATATGTTCTGTGGCTTTCAAAATGTCTTTGAAGTCTCGGTTCTAAGCCGTAAAGCATGGCACACTGAACTATTGAGTAGTCATCAGATCGAGTCTGCCAGACGTTCATAACATCTGCAGTAGCTCCTGCAGCAGGTCTGTCACCTAGCGGTGCATCAAGGACATAATTCTTCTGTGCAGTAATGAGGATAATCCTCAAGTTACAGACCCAATCCGTGTAGTTGCTACCATCATCTTTCAACTTAGTTTTCTCTAGGAACGCATTAAAATTCAAGGGAACAGTAGCACAGGCCATTGGCCTACAACATAGATATGCAAAAACTATTAAGACTAAGTTCATGATAAATTTTAGTTCAAATAATCAAATTACTAATGAACTCCCACTTAAATCAACATCCCTTAAGTTGTTTAAGTGATACATGATCCAAATCAACTAACCCATGTCCGATCATCATGTGAGATGGGGTAGTCTTCAATGGTGAACATCTCTATGTTGATCATATCTAATATATGACTCACGTTCGACCTTTCGGTCTCCAGTGTTCCGAAACCATGTCTGTGCATGCTAGGCTCGTCAAGTTTAACCCAAGTATTCTGCATGTGCAAAACTGGCTTACGACCGTTGTATGTGAACGTAGAGTCTATCCCACCTGATCATCACGAGGTGCTTCGAAATGACAAACTTTAGCAACGGTGCATACTCAGTGTCGGGGATATACCCCGCGGTATGAATCGGCCAGATATATGACCCGGCCGAACTTGGCGACTCACTAGAGGCCCGCCCTGACTTGGTGACTCACTGATGACCCGGCCAAGCCAGGTGACTCGTTGGTGACTCGGCAGGAGGGTCAGAGGAGCAACAAGACCCGGAGGCCTAGAAGGCGGTTCATGGAAGATCGGCTTGTGTTATGGTGGGCCGGCTTAAGAGGAAGGAATATTCTCCTACAAGGAAGCAAGACCGGGACTTGTATCTGGCTTGTAATAGAAGTTAGACTAATCCTAATCCTAGTAGGACTCCACATGTAACCCGCCCCTTCAACTTATATAAGGAAGGGCGGGGCACCCCAAGAAGGTGAGGTTTTTGACAAGTTAAGACAGACAAGTCAATAGCTATCGAGATAGAGGTAGCAAAAGAGCACCCTTGTAATCGTGAGCACCATGATCAATATCAATGAAGCAGGACGTAGGCTTTTACCTCCACCATGAGGGGCCGAACCTGGGTAAAACCTCATGTCTTCTCGTTCCCACCCAACCCCTCTCAAGCTACCACATAGATGCGTTGGCCTCACGACTAAGTCCTGACACTAAGGACATCTGCCATGACAAATCCACGACACTCAGGGAGAACACTTTTATCTTGAAATTAAGTGAAGGGATCATCTTATAATGCTACTGTCGTTCTAAGCAAAATAAGATGCATAATGGATAAACATCACATGCAATCAAAATATATGATATGGCCATCATCATCTTGTGCTTTTGATCTCCATTTCCAAAGCATCGGCATGATCTCCATTGTCACCAGCATGACACCTTGATCTCCATCATAGCGTCGGGTCGTCTCACCAACTATTGCTTCTACAACTATTGCTAATGCATAGCGATAAAGTAAAGCAATTACATGGCGCTTAGTGATTGGCACGCAGGTCATACAATAATTAAAGACAACCCTAAGGCTCCTACCGGTTGTCGTACTCATTGACATGCAAGTCATGAACTTATTACAAATCATGATCATCTCATACATCAACATATATCACATCACATCTTGACCATATCACATCACAACATGCCCTGCAAAAACAAGTTAGACGTCCTCTACTTTGTTGTTGCAAGTTTTACGTGGCTGCTACGGGCAACTAGCAAGAATTGTTCTTACCTACGCAAAACCATAACAGTGATTATCAAGTTTGCTGTTTTAACCTTCTGCAAGGACCGGCCGTAGTCAAATTCGATTCAACTATAGTAGGAGAAACAGACACCCGCCGGCCACCTTTATGCAAAACAAGTTGCATGTCCGTTGGTGGAACCAGTATCATGTGCGTGGACATGTAAGGTTGGTCCGGGCCGCTTCATCCCACAATGCCGCCGAATCAAAATAAGACATTGGTGGTAAGCAGTATGACCATCTCCGCCCACAAATCCTTTGTGTTCTACTCATGCATATCATCTACGCATAGACCTGGCTCATGATGCCACTGTTGGGGAACGTTGCATGGAAAACAAAAAAAATTCTATGCACACGCAAGATCTATCCATGGAGATGCATAGCTACGAGAGGGGAGAGTATGTCTACGTACCCTCATTGACCGTTTAGCGGAAGCGCTTATCAACGCGGTTGATGTAGTTGTACACCTTCACGATCCGCCCGATCAAGTACCGAACGCACGACACCTCCACGTTCAGCACACGTTCAGCTCAATGACGTCCTCGCCTGCTTGATCTAGCAAGTCAGGCGAGGTACTAGTTGAGTTCTGGCAACACGACGGTGTGGTGACGGTGGTGGTGCAACTATCTCCGCAGGGCTTCGCTGAGCACTACAAAAATTATGACTGAGGACGAACTAGAGGGAGAGGGGCGCCGCACATGGCTTGGGGATCGTGGTGTTTGTTGCCCCTCTCCCTCCTGTCATATATATAGGTGGAGGAGGGAGACGAGGCAGCCCTAGGGCGTGCCCCAAGTGGCCTGCGGCTGCCCTAGGCACCTTCCTAGCCACGCCTCCCTTCCATATATGGACATGGGGGGGGAGGGGGAAGGAAAGGGGGACTGCCTGCCTTAGGGCGCCTCCCCCTTCCTTCCCTCCTTTCCTTGGCGCGTGGGCAGGGGTGGAGGGGCAGGCCAGCCCCCTTGTGGGCTGGTGTGCTTCCCCCCATTGGCCCATAAGGCCCACCACTTACCGGTGGCCTCCCGGAACCCCTTCCGGCACTCCGATAAATACCAGGTACTTTCCGAAACCTTTCCGGTGACCGAATAGGATCGTCCTATATATCAATCTTTACCTCCGTACCATTCCGGAGCTCCTCGTCATGTCTGTGATCTCATCCGTGACTCCGAACAACATTCGGTCACCAACTCACATAACTCATATAATCCTATATCATCAACGAACGTTAAGCGTGTGGACCCTACGGGTTCGAGAATGATGTAGACATGACCGAGACGCTTCTCTAGTCAATAACCAATAGCGGGACCTGGATGCCCATATTGGTTCCTACATATTCTACGAAGATCTTTATCGGTCGAACCTTTATGACAACATATGTAATTCCCTTTGTCAGTCGGTATGTTACTTGCCCGAGATTCGATCATCAGTATCTCCATACCTAGTTCAATCTCGTTACCGGCAAGTCTCATTACTCGTTCCGTAATACATCATCTCGTAACTAACTCCTTAGTCACTTTGCTTGCAAGCTTCTTGTGATGCTGTATTACCGAGAGGGCCCAGAGATACCTCTCCAATACACGGAGTGACAAATCCCAATCTTGATCCATGCCAACTCAACAGACACCTTTGGAGATACCTGTAGAGCATCTTTATGATCACCCAGTTACGTTGTGACGTTTGATAGCACACAAGGTATTCCTCCGGTATCCGGAAGTTGCATGATATCATGGTCGAAGGAATATGTTTTTGACAGTAAGAAAGCAATAGCAATAAACTGAATGATCATTTGCTAAGCTAACAGATGGGTCTTGTCCATCACATCATTCTCCTAATGATGTGATCCATTATCAGGTGACAACTCATGTCCATGGTTAGGAAATCTTAACCATATTTGATCAATAAGCTAGTCTAGTAGAGGCTCACTAGAGATACTATATTTGTTTATGTATCCACACATGTATTTAAGTTTCCGGTCAATACAATTCTAGCATGAAAATAAACCTTTATCATGAATAAGGAAATATATTAAAAACAACTTTATTATTGCCTCTAGGGCATATTTCCATCACCAAGCACGAGTCTGATCGCCCTGGCCCACCCAGATCCCCTCCCTCGCCCGCGCGCGCTTTTCGCCCAAAACGGTCAGTGTCATGGTTCAACACGGCCACCTATGGGACCATAGGCACCTTGTGGTTCGGCAAGGTGGAAGGGCGCGTTGAACAAAGAGCGGAGACAGTAGAGCAGCACGACAGTGATGACACGGGCAATTTTTACCCAGGTTCGGGCCGCCGCGAGGCGTAAAACCCTACTCCTGCTTTGGTGGATTGATGAAATGACCGTGGTGGAGATGCAGCGCTCAAGCCCGGCAAGGTTGCCTCGGGATGGGAGCAGCTACTCGCGTATGAGTGTACAAGGGTCTGAATCCTTTCTAAGGTTGCCACGGCCCTCCTTTTATAGGTCAAGGGGTTACCACAATGGCAAAACAGTCATTATCCAGTGATTAGATAGCCACAGTGCTATCATACCTAACTCTGTAGACAGGACAGGGTGCATTAAATGCATCGCTTAGTGTCACATCACGTGGGAGCCCGACAAGCCTTGCCATGCTATTCATCCACCTTCTCTCCTGCCTGCGTGTCATGCCTCTGGACGGGTGTCGTCTGGGGGTGATCTTCCTGAGAAATGGCTGCCACGTGCCAAATAACAGCCACTTAATCACTTGGGGGCTTGACACCACACCGATAGGTGACTTGCGTTGCTGTGAGGTGGAGCGGTGGTGCCCTGGCGGGGTGATCCGCCCTTGGCATCCCCGGCAAGCTTGCCGGGGGAGTCTTGAGACTTGTCTTTGGGGTGACCTCGACCTTGCCAGGCTCGCCTGCCCGACAAGGGAGGTTTTTCCTTAGTGATATCTTGCTTCTTTGGTTTGTCTTGGTCTTCTTGATCCGCCCTTTGATTTCTCAAAGAGCCATATCTTCTGCTTGGCCTTGTCTTGGATGTTGTAACCTTGCTCTTGAGCCTGTGTACAGTCCGGGCAACAAATACCAGGGTTTGTTGCACCGACAGGAGCCCCCGGGCCTGATCCACACGCGCTGCCGAGCGTCGTCGGGGTAGGCCGTATCTAGTACATAGGCAAAGAGCTTGTGGTCGCTCATCCTTGAGATTTTCTTTTCTTCTTCATTAACCTGTGCTTGAGTTAGTTTCCGGTTTTTCCACGCGTCATGTGATGCCAATCGTGGTGGGGCCATTTCTGTAATGGCCCGTGAATGACTTTAACTCACGGGGGAGTAACTGCCAATTCACTTATCCCACCACGCCCTTATCCTTTGCCACGTATGCTGCATGCATCGAGTGGGGTAGGTAACGGAGGCGCGTGGCACGGGAAAGAGTGTTGTGGCAAAGACCTAGTCTTCTCGAATTGGTGTGAGAGGGTGGCAATCGGATCCGGCCGTCGATGGTAGCTTGGACGGGTTGGATCGGAAAGAGCCCCTCGAGGGTGAAGGACTAGCCCCCAGCCCCAGCTTGCCTATAAAAAAGGGGGTGCGAGGAGGAGCGGAGGTGCTCATCCACGCACCCCTCCTCTTTTAGTTCTTGCCTCCTTTTTTTGTTATGTCGAGGGAGAGGGACCGGGGCCAGGCCCCGTGCTCTAGCTTGGGGGTGATGATGCCGAATACTCATGCTGATGCTTGGGGAGTGAGTCTGGTCCGAGGTTGTAGGAGGTGCAACGGCTGCGGACATGGGCGTCGAATCGACAGTAGTGTAGGAGGCGCTGCGCTTCTCCAAAACGGTGGAGCGCTCGTTTCCCATGCATGAGCCAGCCTCCTGGAGGGGAGTACTTGCCCTTGCCGCAAGCCAATGAGGCTTGTCATCTCGTCGGCAAGGCCCCTGGGGCTTCCGGCACCCGCCTGCGGTGCCGTACCTGAGATCCTTGATAATCCCAGCATTGCTCCTTCCGGCGAGGCAGGGATTGATGCTGAAGATGGCGGCATCTTCCTGCCCGCCAAGGTGGGGAGCGGCGCTCCTCGCATGCCTCGGGTGATGCCGCCTTCTATCACTTCTTCGGGGGAGGCAACGGGCCGAGGGGCCGGCATCCTCCTGGAGCGATGGTGATGAGGAGAAAATGAGGGAAGATGGAGAAGGCGGGTGGCAGGCTGTTAGGTCGGAGTACGATGGCACCGATGCCTTCGTCTCGTATTGCCGGCCCACTGCCTCATCTTTCTGCTATTCCTCTCCCTCCCCAGCACCATCATCACCGGCCTCTTCCGGACGGTTGCCGGGGAGGGGGTTGCTCTCTTGGTGCCTTCGCCTCCTCAAGCAGTCTTCCAGCTGAGCTCCGGCGGCCCTCCCCGCCGGCGCCTGTGTTGGGGCTTCTTGCTGGCCCTGGGGGTGGTGACCAGGGCACCACCGAGTTGCTTTCTCCGTCCCCCTCGTTCGCAGCCTCGCCATTCCTGATCTCGTCAGGGTGCGCCCGGCAGGTCCTGACGGGGTCGGGCTGGGCTTTTGTTCAGGCACTCCTTTTGCCCTCTTCGCCTCCCGCTGTAGTTCCTAGGAGGAGAGGGACAAGAAAGGGATTACGGGGCACTTATCTTTTTTTAATCTAAAATATGTAGGCACTTGCCAAATTTTAGTTTAAAATATATAATCTTCTTTATCCATGTTTGTGTCCTGTAAGATCTGTACTTGCTTATCCGCATATTAATGAAAAAAGAGATAAGCCTTGCCGGGTACTTGAGCATGTACTATGTCCATGCAGAGGTGGGATGCCTCTATATGTTTAAGTAAACAAGTTTTCTCCGGCAAGCTATCTTGCCAGTGCCTTTCATTTGTTGCCGCGGGGCTTGGCTTGCCTGGCACAAAACTATGGAAAGGGACCAGCTCCTCGTCGAACCTCCTCCATCAACGGCCACTACAACCACCTTGACCAAAGCAACGTTCAGGACACAGGATGGGAGCACCTATGCTTCGAAGGTGACGAGGTTTTCATATGCACAAGTTTTCACCTTACAGAACAAGTATGGATAAGAAAGAACTTATCTGTTTGGCTTGTCGGGGACCGATATGTAGGCTTGTCTTCATTTCTTCTCTTCGGGACCGGGTCCACGGCAAGAACCCTGCAGCTTAGTGCAGAGGAAAACAATGCTACATATGCCCTGATCTACATGATCATGCGATGCTCATGTTATGCTTATGCATGCATGCAAGTTTTTGGGGGCCCCCAGTACTTCGTTTATTTATCTACTGCTCAGGGTCTGCGCCTGGCTTTGTACAAAGGGTTACATGCAACATCGGCAAGGCTTGTACAAAAGGGTGGCTGCCGGGCAGGGCCCGACAGCCGCGCCTTACGGGTAGAACTTACGGAGATGCTCAATGTTCCATGAGTTCTGCAACTGAATGCCATCTCTGGTCTCCAGACGGACTGCGCTAGGTTTGGTGACTCATACTACCCGGTAAGGGCCTTCCCACTTCGGCATCAACTTCTTTGCACCCTTGGCGGACTGAACACGACTAAGGACAAGGTCGCCTTCCTCAAGGCTCCGGGCATGAACCCTGCGGCTGTGATAGCGATGCAGGGCTTGCTGGTACCGTGCAGCACGCGTAGCAGCCCAGAGACAGTTCTCCTCAAGTAGCACAGCGTCG
Organism: Thinopyrum elongatum; assembly: GCA_011799875.1. Lineage (NCBI taxonomy): Eukaryota > Viridiplantae > Streptophyta > Magnoliopsida > Poales > Poaceae > Thinopyrum > Thinopyrum elongatum. Next base: position 329,684,247 of record CM022300.1, on the reverse strand, counting down.
TCACGCCGGTGCTGTTCTTGCGCTACTTCATCGTAGGCAAGTACTCGAGGTGACCCGTATATGAGTTTCGTGGGGATCACTGCTTCTGCCCCATAGACTAGGGAGAAGGGAGTCTGGCCGGTAGCTTGATTTGGTGTTGTTCTGAGGGACCAAAGAACCACCGGCAGCTCGTCGATCCATCGCCCGCCACACTTCTGCAGCCTATCAAACGTTCTTGTCTTGAGTCCTCGCAGCACTTCAGCGTTCGCCCTCTCAGCTTGTCCGTTGCTTCTAGGATGGGAAACAGAAGCGAACGAGACCTTGCTTCCGAGGGCATGAACGTATTGCATGAAGGCGCGGCTTGTGAATTGGGTGCCATTGTCGGTTATGACTCTGGCAGGTACTCCGAAGTGGCACACCAATCCTTTCAAGAACTTGATAGCTGATTGTGCGGCCACCTTTCTCACGGGCTCCACTTCTGGCCACTTTGTAAACTTGTTGATTGGAACATACAAGAATTCAAAGCCCCCGGTAGCACGGGGGAAGGGGCCCAAGATGTCGAGCCCCCAGACCGAAAATGGCCATGACAAAGGGATCATCTAGAGAGCTTGAGCAGGCTGATGGATATTCTTGGAGTGGAACTGGCAGGCTTCACATCTGGTGACTAGCTCAATTGCATCTTGGAGGGCCGTGGGCCAGTAGAAACCTTGCCGGAAAGCTTTTCCAACCAGGGCCCTTGATCCAATGTGGGAGCCACACATGCCTTTGTGTATCTCTGCCAACAGTTCCTTCCCTTCTTCTCGACAGATGCACCTCAACTTCACACCGTTGGGCCTTCTTCTGTATAGCGTGTTGTCGATGAACTGATACATACTAGACCTCCGGGCTACTCTTTCAGCTTCTTCTTGCTCTTCGGGAAGTTCTCCTGTCTGGAGGTAATGGACTATGTGCCTCGCCCAAGTTGGAGCCTGAGGCTCGACAACAAGGACCAGCGGCACCTCCTCGTTCGCGGGAGCGGACGCCTCAACCACGAGGATTGATAGTTTGGCGGTAGGGTGCTGCCCGTCAAGCGAAGTGGAGTTGTTCCCGCCAACCTCTTTGTCGGGGGCTTCTGGAAGCTCTGTCAGGAGGGGTTTGCCGGAATCCAGTTTCCTCTTTCTGGTCATTGTTGCCGGGGATACAGAGGGCTGAGTCAGATGGAGAACAAAAGTCCCTGGTTCCACAGGAAGCTTTTGCGCAACGCACTTTGACAGATGATCAGCAATGCTGTTTTCCGCACGGGGTACGTGCTCTGTTTGCAATCCGTCAAAGTGCTCCTCCAACTTTCTCACTTCCTCCACATATGCCTCCATCAATGGACTCTGATAATCCTTGTTCGCTTGCCTCACCACAAGCTGTGAGTCTCCACGAATGATTAACTTCTTGATTCCCAGTTCTGTTGCGATCCTGAGCCCGGCAAGGAGTCCTTCATATTCTGCAGTGTTTTTGGTTGCCTCTTCCCGAGGGAAATGCATCTGAACCACGTACTTGAGGTGCTCCCCAGTGGGTGCGACAAGAAGCACACCAGCTCCTGCACCTTGTAGGTAGAAGGCACCATCAAAGTACATGATCCATTCCTAGGGTGCTTCCTTGCTGGTGATAACTGTCTCTGGCATTTCTTCATCTGGAGTTGGTGTCCATTCTGCAATAAACTCTACCAAAGCCCTGCTCTGAATAGTTGATGTGCTCTCAAAATTCAAACCAAAGCTTGATAACTCCAGAGCCCATTCCACTATTCTGCTAGTGGCCTCAGGGTTCCTCAGTATGCGTTGCAAGGGGAAACGGGTGACAACCGTGATCTCATGGGCTTGGAAGTAGTGGCGCAGTTTACTTGAGGCCATGATGAGGCCAAAGATCAACTTTTGCACGCCAGAGTACCTCGATCTAGTCCCCTACAGTAGGGAGCTGACAAAGTACACTGGCCGCTGCACCACCTACTTCCTTGCCGTGATCCTGGAATTGTCTCCGTTGCCCCGCTCCTCTTCGTTCTGATTTGCACCTGATCTTGCCGGGATGAGTTCACTTTCCTCTCCGGAGGGGACATAAGCCACGACTGCTCCTTCATCTACTTCCCGCTGGGCCACCAGCGCTACGATAACCACTTGATTGGTTGCCGCTAGGTACAACAGCAACGGCTCTTGAGGTTTAGGAGCGACTAGGGTGGGAACAGAGGATATGTAGGACTTCAAATCTTGCAGCGCAGCGTTTGCTTCCGGGGTCCATTCCACGGGCCCTGCCTTCTTCAGAATTTTGAAGAATGACAAGGTGCGCTCGGCAAACTTGAAAATGAACCTGCTCAGTGCAGCAACACATCCAGTCAAACGTCTCACCTCTTTGACTGTCTTGGGTGCTTGAATCTGCTCGATCGCCTTGATCTTGTCTGGGTTGGCCTCTATCTCCCGGTGGGATACGAAGAAGCCAAGTAGCTTGAAGGAAGGAACATCAAACACACACTTCTCTAGGTTCAGCTTCAAGTTGATCCTGCGCAAATTTGCAAAGGTCTCTTCCAAGTCCTGAATGAGAGTTGATTTGTGCTTGGTTTTGACCACTATGTCATCCATGTAAGCTTCAATATTCCTATGCAGCTGGGGCTCAAAACCGATTTGCACTGCTCTTGCAAAAGTGGATCCAGCGCTCTTCAGCCCAAAGGGCATCCGTACAAAACAGTACGTACCACATGGGGTTATGAACGCGGTCTTCTCTTCATCTTCCTTGGACATAAAAATCTGGTGGTACCCGGAGTAGGCATCCAAGAAGGAAAGCAGGTCACACCCGGAGGTGGAATCCACAATCTAATCGATGCGCGGCAAGGGGAATGGGTCCTTCGAGCATGCTTTATTAAGATCTGTGAAATCTATGCAAAGCCTCCACTTCCCATTCGCCTTGCGCACTACCACTGGATTTGCCAACCATGTTGGATGCAATACCCCTCTGACCAAACGAGCAGCTTCAAGTTTCTTGATCTCGTCGGCAATAAATTGCTACCGCTCCAAGGCTTGCTTCTGGACCTTCTACTTGACGGGCCGGGCATAAGGGCAGACAACAAGGTGGTGCTCGATTACCTCCCTGGGAACACCGGGGATGTCAAATGGTTGCGAAGCAAACACATCGGCATTCGCCCACAGGAAGGCAACGAGCGCGCTTTCCTATTTGTCATCCAGGGTGGAGCTGATAGTAAATGTACCATCAGCGCCACCCAGCCCTGCCGGGACCTTCTTCACAGCAGGCACAACAACCTTTGATGTCTTGTTAGTGGAACTCTTCAGCAAGTCATCGACAGGTGCAGCACACTCCGGAGAGGCATGCTTCCCGGATTCCTTGCCGGTATCTTTGCCAGCTTTTCTCCTGTCCTTGTTTTCCTTGGCGGGGACTGCGGCTTCTGCAGCCTTGACAGTAACCGCATCCCGGTACATCTGGTCCACGCATATAATTGCGTCTTTCTTGTCTGATGGGATAGAAATAACGCCCATTAGTCCTGGCACCTTCAGGGTGTTGTAGGCATAGTGGGATGCCGCCATGAACTTTGCCAGAGTAGGTCGTCCAAGTATCCCATTGTACGGCAACGGAAGCTCAACCACATCGAACACAATCTTCTCAGTCCGGTAGTTCAATTCACCTTCAAATGTCACTGGTAGCGTGATCTTCCTCTTCGGACGACTCCTGCCGGGGTTGATCCCTTGAAAGGTGCCAGTAACCTTGAGCTCTTCTTCTGTTATCTGCAGCTTGCTGATGACCTTGGGAGAAATCAGATTCAACTTGGCCCCGCCGTCAACCAACATCTTTGTGACCTTGAGGTTGCGGATCGTTGGTGAACCCAACAACGGCAAGCACCCTACCGCGGTGGTATAGTCAGGGTGATCCTCTTCATCAAAGATGATGGGCATGTGGGACCATTTGAGTGGTTTCCAAGAATCTGCCACTGGCTCCACAGCATTGACCTCGCATGCCCACTATTTAAGCTAGCGGTGAGAGGAGTGCAAGGCTGCACCTCCATCAATGCACAGGGCGTCAGTGGCTTTCTGCAATTCCTGCTCACTCGTTTCCTCTTCATCCCCTTTATCGCTCTCGTCATCGCAGGCTTTCCTTGATGTTGAGGGACCTTGCCGGGGCGACTTCCTCTGCCACCTCGGGCCTTCCCGCCAACGCCATCTTGGTTTCTTTCTTTGTCACGCTTCTCGTATTCACCCTTCTGCTTCTTGACGAGTTGCTCAACTTGATGACACTCTTGGAGATCATGGCCTTTGGTCTGATGGATCTTGCAGTACGGCCCGTCAGCCTTCCCAGCCTTCTCGGCCGCTGCAGCCTCCCGGCAATCATTGCACATGGCAACTTCCTTGCCGGGAGCTTCGGTCTTGGCCTTCTTGCCGGTACCAGGAATGCCAGACCCTTCGACAGCCAGAACTGTCTTCTCCTTGTGCTTCTTGTTGCGTTTCTTGTTCTTCTTCTTATGGTTGGTAGCATCGTCGTCGTCCTCCGAGTCAACGCCGATGCTGTCTTCTTCTCCGGGGAATCGCCTCCCCTCCTCTGTTCGGGCACACTTATCCACCAAAGTGTACAACTCATTCACAGTCTTGGGCAACCTGATAACCCACAAGTATAGGGGATAGCAACAGTTTTCGAGGGTAGAGTATTCAACCCAAATTTATTGATTCGACACAAGGGGAGCCAAAGAATATTCTCAAGTATTAGCAGCTGAGTTGTCAGTTCAACCACACTTGAAAGACTTAATATCTGCAGCAAAGTATTTAGTAGCAAAGTAGTATGGAAGTAAGGGTAACGATGGCAAAAGTAACAGTAGCAGTTTTGTAGTAATCGTAACAGTGGCAACGGAAAGGTAACGAAACAAAGATCAATATGTGAAAAGCTCGTAGGCAATGGATCAATGATGGATAATTATGTCGGATGGCATTCATCATGCAATAGTTATAACCTAGGGTGACACAGAACTAGCTCCAATTCATCAATATAATGTAGGCATGTATTCCGTATATAGTCATACGTGCTTATGGAAAAGAACTTGCATGACATCTTTTGTCCTACCCTCCCGTGGCAGTGGGGTCCTAATGGAAACTTAGGGATATTAAGGCCTCCTTTTAATAGAGAACCATACCAAAGCATTAGCACTTAGTGAATACATGAACTCCTCAAACTACGATCATCACCAGAAAGTATCCCGACTATTGTCACTCCAGGGTTGCCGGATCATAACACGTAGTAGGTGACTATAACTTGAAAGATAGGATCAAGAACACATATATATTCATGAAAACATAATAGGTTCAGATCTGAAATCATGGCACTTGGGCCCTAGTGACAAGCATTAGGCATAGCAAAGTCATAGTAACATCAATCTTAGAACATAGTGGATACTAGGGATCAAACACTAACAAAACTAACTCGATTACATGATAAATCTCATCCAACCCATCACCGTCCAGCAAGCCTACGATGGAATTACTCACGCACAGAGGTGAGCATCATGAAATTGGTGATGGAGGATGGTTGATGATGATGATGGCGACGATTTCCCCTCTCCGGAGCCCTGAACGGACTCCAGATCTGCCCTCCCGAGGAAGAACAGGAGGTGGCCGTGGCTCTGTATCGTAAAACATGATGAATCCTTCTCTCTGATTTTTCCTCCCCGAACGTGAATATATGGAGTTGGAGTTGAGGTCGGTGGAGCTTCGTGGGACCCACAAGCCAGGGGCGTGCCCAGGGGGGTAGGGCGCGCCCCCCACCCTTGTGGACAGGCGGTGGGTCCCCCTCGGTTGATTCTTTCGCCAATATTTTTATTTATTCCAAAAATATTCTCCATGAAGTTTCAGGTCATTCCGAGAACTTTTATTTCTGCACAAAAATATCACCATGGCAATTCTGCTGAAAACATTGTCAGTCCGGGTTAGTTCCATTCAAATCATGCAAATTAGAGTCCAAAACAAGGGCAAAAGTGTTTGGAAAAGTAGATACGATGGAGACATATCAACTCCCCCAAGCTTAACCCATTGCTTGTCCTCAAGCAATTCAGTTGACAAACTGATAGTGATAAAGAAAAACTTTTACAAACTCTATTTGATCTTGTTGTTGCAAATATGTATAGCCAGCATTCAGGTTTTCAGCAAAGATTATGAACTAACCACATTCACAATAACATTTAGGTCTCACATTTACTCATATCAATGGCACAATCAACTAGCAAGTAATAATAATAAATCTCGGATGAAAACAATTTTCCAAAACAATCATGATATGATATAACAAGATGGTATCTCGCTAGCCCTTTCTGAGACCGCAAAACATAAATGCAGAGCACCCCTGAAGATTAAGGACTGACTAGACATTGTAATTCATGGTAAAAGAGATCCAGTCACAGTCATACTCAATATCAATTAATAGCAAAGCATACAAATGAGAGTGGTACTCTCTAACTGGTGCTTTTTATAAGAGAATGATGACTCAACATAAAAGTATATAGATAGGCCCTTCGCAGAGGGAAGCAGGGATTTGCAGTGGTGCCAGAGCTCGAGCTTTTAAAACAGAGATGAATATAATTTTGAGCAGTATGCTTTCATTGTCAACATAACGACCGAGAGATCTTGATATCTTCCATGCTACATACATTATAGGCGGTTCCCAAATAGAATGGTAAGTTTTTTTTACTCCCCCTCAACCAACAAGCACACTCCACGGCTGGTCCGAAACAACGGGTACCGTCCATACAAGCAACAATCCCGGGGGAGTTTTGTTTTAATTTAATTTGATTTGATTTGAGCATGGGACTGGGCATCCCGATTACTAGCCATTTTCTCATGAATGATGAGCGGAGTCCACTCATAGTGAGAATAACCCACCTAGCATGGAAGATACTGACAGCCCCCAGTCGCTACGTGAGTGATTCGGGCATAAAAAATAGATTATCATTTGAAGGTTTAGAGTTTGGCACATGCAAATTTACTTGGAACGGCAGGTAAATACCGCATATAGGAAGGTATGGTGGACTCATATGGAATAACTTTGGGTTTATGGAAGTGGATGCACAAGCAGTATTCCCGCTTAGTACAAGTGAAGGCTAGCAAAAGACTGGGAAGCGACCAACTAGAGAGCAACAACAGTCATAATCATGCATTGAGAGTAACCAACATTGAATGCAAGCATGAGTAGGATATAAAGTACCATGAACATAAATATCATGGAGGCTATGTTGATTTTGTTTCAACTACATGTGTGAACATGTGCCAAGTCAAGCCACTCGAATCATTCAAAGGAGGATACCATCCTATCATACTACATCACAACCATTTTAAAAGCATGTTGGCACGCAAGGTAAACCATTATAAACTCCTAGCTAATTAAGCATGGCATGAGTAACTATAATCTCTAATTGTCATTGCAAACATATTTCATTCATAATAGGCTGAATCAGGAACGATGAACTAATCATATTTACAAAAACAAGATAGGTCGAGTTCATACCAGCTTTTCCTCATCCCAATCATTTCATCATATATCATCATTATTGCCTTTCACTTGCACGACTGAACGGTGTGAATAATAATAAAAGTGCACGTGCATTGGACGAAGCTGGAATCTGCAAACATTTATTCAAAGGAGAAGACAAGGTAATATGGGCTCTTCGTTAGATCAACAATAATGCATATGAGAGCCACTCATCATTTTCATCGTGGTCTTCTCTCGACCCCAAAGAAAAGATAAGAATTTCAAAGAAACACACTGAAATGTTTTTGGAGTTTTTGTTTTCCTGAAGAAAGTAAAATAGGAATGAGAAAAACTATTTACACGGGAAAGCTCCCAACAAGCAAAAGAAGAACGAGAAATCTTTTTGGGTTTTCTTTAATACTGCTACTAAACATGGTAGGGAAATAAACTACAACTAATTTTTTTGTTTTTCTCAAAGTTTTTCAAACACACAAGAAGAAAGCAGGAGAAAGGAAGTAAACTAACATGGATAATACAATGAAAAAGTATGAACACCGACAACTGGAATGAGTGTGTGAACATGAATGTAATGTCGGTGAGAAATACGTACTCCCCCAAGCTTAGGCTTTTGGCCTAAGTTGGTCTACGCCCATGGATCAAAGTAGTTCTCTCTGGTGTACTGAGGAGGATCCTGGGGGTTCCACTGGTTGACGAGCTCCTGCAGCTCCCACTGATAAATAGACTCCTGATATGGATCAGGTGATGGCTCTGGCTCAGGAACTGGGGATCGCGTCCCCTCCCAGTATGCGTAGATGTCCGCGGGCAAGATGAAGTACCTGCCTGAATGAATATCAAAGAAGGTGCAGGCAAGGTAATAATCTGACAAGTCTTCTCGCTAAATACCAGGTTATAAATGAGTCTCTTGTCATCGTCTTTCTTAATAAAATCGTGTGCTACCATACTGTCATAATCTAAGTATATAGTGGGCAGCAACTTCTCCTCTCCCTCATCGTGCCTAATGGGTATCTCGAAGCATTTAGTGAGGCGGGAGGCATAGATACCTCCAAAGATAGGACCCTTCATACGGTTTAAACTCAACCGTCGAGCAACCATAGCACCCAAACTAAAAGTTCTATCACGAAGTAAAGCATGGCACAAAATAGCAAGGTCAGGAGCACTAAGGCCTCCACTCTCCCCGCGACCAATTAAACATCTCCCAGCAAATAATGAGTAATAGTGTAAAACAGGAAAATGTAAACTAGACACTCTCGCTCCCGACACTCCTCTTCCTTCCCCAATGGTAACTTCACCAATAAAATCTGCCAGATCTCTAGGACGTGGCTCATCGACGCTGCCCTCATAAGGTAATGTACAAACCTCACAAAAGTCATAAAGCGTCATCTCCTTATGCTCATCATATAAATAAAATTCTACCGTGGGTGGTGATCTCCTAGCATGAAAGTGAAAATTTTGCACGAAAGTATTAGTGAGTAAGAGGTACTGATCACACTTATCGTGGAGAAAGTTAGTGATGCCTGCATTCCCAGCCAAATAATAGAAATCCTCATAAATTCCGGCCGCCTCCAAGAATGCATCACATGGCCATTCACACGGCCGAACTTCCGCGGTGCGAGGAAGGTTGTACTTGGGCTTCTTCTTCTCTCCATTTTCCTTTTCTTTAGAACCCCGACTTGAAGAGCCTCTTAACAATCTCCTCATCATTTTCTCTGAAAATTTCTGAAATTTTAAGTGACTTAATAATAAAAGTGAACCAAACTCAACAAAACTAATAGCAACTACTCCTACAAGTGTGTAGAGGCTATATCATGCATCAAAACTACTTTGGACCATATAAATCTGACATGCAAGCTCAAGAACAAGGTCACCACAGCAGCAAAAATTTGCAATAAACAAAGCACTAGAACAAAAACTAATTGGACCATTGGAGGAGTCACATACCGAAGAACAATCCCCCAAAACAGTTTTGCAACTGGAGCTTTACACGAGGAGATCGAAAATGGCAGCAAGATGAGCAAGAACATGGGTTTGAGGTACGGGATGATTTTTTTTGGAGGAAGACGAAGTGGATGGGTACTGGAATAAGTGGAGGGGACCCACGTGGGACACACAAGGCAGGGGGCGCGCCCAGGGGGGTAGGGTGTGCCCTCCACCCTTGTGGCCCACTGGTGCATCCCCATGGTGCATGCTCAGTGCCAGAAATTCTAAAATATTCTATAAAAAATCATACTTAATTTTCAGGGCATTTGGAGAACTTTTATTTTCGGGACATTTTTTATTGTACGGATAATTCAGAAAACAGACAGAAAATACTATTTTTGATTTATTTAATCTAAATAACAAAAAGTAAGAGGTGGGTACAGAAGGTTGTGCCTGCTAAATTCATCCATCTCATGCTCATCAAAAGGAATCCATTAACAAGGTTGATCAAGTCTTATTAACAAACCTCTTTCGAATAACATGAAACCGGAGAATTTTCGAATAACACTAAGTTACCTCAACGGGGATATGCATGTCCCCAACAATAAGAATAACATATTTCTTTTTGACAGTAGGGAGAGGGAATTCAAAACCTCAGATAGTAATAGTTGAAAATTTTCCAATAGAATTGGTACTATGAACTTGAGGTTGTTTCTTCGGAAAGTGTACCGTATGCTCATTACCATTAACATGAAAAGTGACATTGCCTTTATTGCAATCAATAACAGCCCCTGCAGTATTCAAAAAGGGTCTACCAAGGATGATCGACATACTGTCGTCCTCGGGAATATCAAGAATAACAAAGTCCGTTAAGATAATAACGTTTGCAACCACAACAGGCACATCCTCACAAATACCGATGGGTATAGCAGTTGATTTATCAGCCATTTGCAAAGAGATTTCAGTAGGTGTCAACTTATTCAATTCAAGTCTACGATATAAATAAAAAGGCATAACACTTACACCGGCTCCAAGATCACATAAAGCAGTTTTAACATAGTTTCTTTTAATGGAGCATGGTATAGTTGGTACTCCTGGATCCCCAAGTTTCTTTCATATTCCACCCTTAAAACTGTAATTAGCAAGCATGGTGGAAATTTCAGCTTTAGGTATCTTTCTTTTATTTGTAACAATATCTTTCATATACTTGGCATAAGGAGGCATTTTAAGCATATCAGTTAAACGCATACGCAAAAAGATAGGTCTAATCATTTCAGCAAAGCGCTCAAAATCCTCATCATCCTTTTTCTTGGATGGCTTAGGAGGAAAGGGCATGGGTTTCTGAACCCATGGTTCTCTTTCTTTACCATGTTTCCTAGCAACGAAGTCTCTCTTATCATAATGTTGATTCTTTGATTGTGGGTTATCAAGACCAACAGCAGGTTCAATCTCTACATCATTATCATTACTAGGTTGAGCATCAACATGAACATCATCATTAACATTATCACTAGGTTCATGTTCATCACGATATTGTGTCTCGGCATCAGAAATAGAAATATCATTGGAATTCTCAGGTGTATCTATAACAGGTTCACTAGAAGCATGCAAAGTCCTATCAGTTTTCTTCTTTTTATTAGGACTAGGTGCATCAATATTAATTCTCTGAGAGTCTTGCTCAACTCTCTTAGGATGACCCTCAGGATACAAAGGTTCCTGGGTTATTTTACCACCTCTAGTCATAACCCTAACAGCATTATCATTATTCTTACTATTCATCTCATTAAGCAAATCATCCTGTGCCTTAAGTACTTGTTCAACTTGAGTTGTAACCATGGAAGCATGTTTACTAATAAGCTTAAGATCATTAACAGTTCTACTCATATAATCACCCAAGTAATCAAGCATGTGAGCATTACGTTTCAATTGTCTACTAACATAAGCATTGAAATTTTCTTGTTCAACAATAAAATTATCAAACTCATCCAAGCATTGACTAGCAGACTTATTATGAGGAATATCACCTTCATCAAATCTATAAAGAGAATTTACCTCTACTACCTGTGTCGGGTTATCAATACCATGCATTTCTTTAATAGGCAGTAAATTCTTAACATCTTCAGCTTTAATACCTTTTTCTTTCATAGATTTCTTTGCCTCTTGCATATATTCAGGACTGAGAAATAGAATACCTCTTTTCTTCGGAGTTGGCTAAGGAGTTGGTTCAGGAAGTGTCCAATCATTATCATTACTCAATATATTATTCAATAGCAATTCAGCTTGCTCAACAGTTCATTCCCTGAAAACACAACCATCACAACTATCTAGGTGGTCCCTAGAAGCTTCGGTTAGTCCATTATAAAAGATATCATGTATTTCATTTTTCTTGAGAGGATGATCAGGCAAAGCATTAAGTAACTGGAGAAGCCTCCCCCAAGCTTGCGGGAGACTCTCATCTTCAGATTGCACAAAGTTAAATATTTCCTGTAGGGCAGCTTGTTTCTTATGAGCAGGAAAATATTTTTGAGAGAAGTAATAAATCATATCCTGGGGACTACGCACACAACCAGGAGCAAGAGAATTAAACCATAACTTAGCATCACCCTTTAACGAGAAAGGAAACAATTTAAGAATATAATAGTAGCGGATTTTTTCCTCATGAGCAAATAGGGTGGCTATATCATTCAATTTAGTAAGATGTGCCACAATAGTTTCAGATTCATAACCATAGAAAGGATCAGATTCAACCAAAATAATTAACTCAGGATCGACAGAGAATTCATAATCCTTATCAGTAACAAAGATAGGTGAAGTAGCAAACTTTGGATCATATTGCATTCTAGCATTCAAAGACTTTTCTTTCAGCTTAGCTAATAGTTTCTTAAGATCCTCTCTATCATTGCAAGCAAGAAAGTCTCTAGGAGTTTCTTCATCCATAATATAACCCTCAGGTACAACAGGTAATTCATATCTAGGGGGAGAATCATAATCTTCAGTTTCAATGATATCATCAGTTTCAGTAATTTCATTTTCTCTAACCCTAGCAAGTTGTTCATCAAGAAATTCACCTAGTGGCACAGTATCATCATAAGCATCATGCATAGCAGAAGTGGCATCATCAATTACTTGCGACATATCAAAATTACTAGCAAGTGTAGGTGTCACAAGCTTACACAAAATAGAAGGTGAATCAAGTGCAGAGCTAGATGGCAGTTCCTTACCTCCCCTTGTAGTAGAGGGAAAAATCTTGGTTGTAGTATCTTTCAAATTCCTCATAGTGATCAACAGATATAAATCCCAAGTGACTTAGAGAATAGAGCTATGCTCCCCGGCAATGGCGCCAGAAAAAGGTCTTGATAACCCATAAGTATAGGGGACCGCAACAGTTTTTGAGGGTAGAGTATTCAACCCAAATTTATTGATTCGACACAAGGGGAGCCAAAGAATATTCTCAAGTATTAGCAGCTGAGTTGTCAATTCAACCACACTTGAAAGACTTAATATCTGCAGCAAAGTATTTAGTAGCAAAGTAGTATGGAAGTAACGGTAACGATGGCAAAAGTAACAGTAGCAGTTTTGTAGTAATCGTAACAGTGGCAATGGAAAAGTAACGAAACAAAGATCAATATGTGAAAAGCTCGTAGGCAATGGATCAATGATGGATAATTATGTCGGATGGCATTCATCATGCAATAGTTATAACCTAGGGTGACACAGAACTAGCTCCAATTCATCAATATAATGTAGGCATGTATTCTGTATATAGTCATACGTGCTTATGGAAAAGAACTTGCATGACATCTTTTGTCCTACCCTCCCGTGGCAGCGGGGTCCTAATGGAAACTAAGGGATATTAAGGCCTCATTTTAATAGAGAACCGGACCAAAGCATTAGCACTTAGTGAATACATGAACTCCTCAAACTACTGTCATCACCGGAAAGTGTCCCGACTATTGTCACTCCGGGGTTGCCGGATCATAACACGTAGTAGGTGACTATAACTTGCAAGATAGGATCAATAACACATATATATATTCATGAAAACATAATAGGTTTAGATCTGAAATCATGGCACCCGGGCCCTAGTGACAAGCATTAGGCATAGCAAAGTCATAGCAACATCAATCTTAGAACATAGTGGATACTAGGGATCAAACCCTAACAAAACTAACTCGATTACATGATAAATCTCATCCAACCCATCACCGTCTAGCAAGCCTACGATGGAATTACTCACGCACGGCGGTGAGCATCATGAAATTAATGATGGAGGATGGTTTATGATGATGATGGCGATGATTTCCCCTCTCCGGAGCCCTAAACGGACTCCAGATCTGCCCTCCGGAGGAAGAACAGGAGGTGGCAGCGGCTCCGTATCGTAAAACATGATGAATCCTTCTCTCTAATTTTTTTCTCCCTGAACATGAATATATGGAGTTGGAGTTGAGGTCGGTGGAGCTTCGTGGGACCCACAAGCCAGGGGGCGCGCCCAGGGGGTAGGGCGCACCCCCCACCCTTGTGGACAGGCGGTGGGTCCCCCTCGGTTGATTCTTTCACCAATATTTTTTATTTATTCCAAAAATATTCTCCGTGAAGTTTTAGGTCATTCCGAGAACTTTTATTTCTGCACAAAAATAACACCATGGAAATTCTGCTGAAAACAGCGTCAGTCCGGGTTAGTTCCATTCAAATCATGCAAATTTGAGTCCAAAACAAGGGCAAAAGAGTTTGGAAAAGTAGATACGATGGAGACGTATCACAACCGGACGTTCATCTTGGAACGTATCCTGCGGTTGCGTACGTTGGACTGGAACGCAGCTATCACAACTGCCGGGTGGATGTCTGGAATGTTCCTGTGCACCTGACTGAATTTCTGCATATACTTCCGCAAACTCTCTCCTTCATTCTGTGGGAGGAGCTGCAAGTCACTGGGCCACCCTGCTTCTTGATGGCCGCCCATAAAGGAGCCAACAAACTCATTGCACAGGTCAGCCCAAGTCGAGATGGAGTTCTCCGGTAAGTGCATCAGCCATGACCTCACGTTTGGCCTGAGTGCCAAAGTGAAGTAGTTGGCGAATACCTTCTCATCTCTTCCTCCGGCAGCTTGAATAGCGATGGTGTAGATGCTCAAGAACTCTGCCGGGTTCAGTCTTCCATCGTACTTCTCTGGTATCTCTGGCTTGAACGTACGGGCAGACGGCCAATGGACTTGCCGCAGCTCGCAAGTGAAGGCAGGACACCCAACCTTGAAAGGCAGGTATCCGTCTCCACTGGGCACGGGCTCGTCGATGTCGGGACCATTGCGCCTATCAGACTGGCGGCGGGTGTCACGGCATCGTTCTATGGTGACGCGCGCGTCTTCCCCTCGTCTGTCTTCCAGGACCCGCCGCTGATCTCGACGGGCTCGAGGATCAGATGAAGACATTGATACCTCGTCGGGTTCTTGATTGCGTTGCTCTGGCCGCTGCCCCTGCGCTGGCTGCCATGGAGGGGACTGCACCGTAGGAGTGACCCCTTCGGTACGGCCAGTGGCTCGGGCCGTTGTTGCTGCCTGCGGAGGCCATGATGGGCCTGCTTGCTGTGATCCTCCTGCCTCAGCGAAACCAATCAGGCTCTGAATGGTGGCTCTCCACTCATCCATTTGATCGGCCGCCGACAGAAATCTCAACAGGAGTTGGGCCCGTGCCATGGCTTCTGAAGCGGTGCTCGGCAAAGACGACGATGCAGATCGCGACATCGCCTGACTTCTGACGGTACCGGTAGTGGCGGCGCTGTGCTCTCGTCGCCGTGAGCCGGTCGCCAGGGTGGCGTGGCGACGAAGCAGATGTGCTTGGGGATTGACGACCCCATTCGGTGCATCGTCTTGGCTAGCTTGCCCTGGGGATGGCGCGTGCCCTGCTGTTGCACCCGCAGCGGGGGCAGCTAGAAGGTTGCGATTCGCACCAGAGCGAGCACCATCGCTGTGGCTGCATCCTTCAGGGAGGTGGAGAGGCGGAGATGGGATATTCTCTCCACCCGCACCTTGTGGAGCATGGCCGCTAGGATGCTGTTGACGCTGTCCTCCCTCGGCGCCCCCCGCTCCCGCTTTGGCCGCAGGGGGAACGGTGATGGCGCCGCCTGCGCCGGTCACGTCCCCCGCGGCGTCCACGTCCCCGTGCGCCCCGTAGCCCCCATGGCATCAGTGGCTGCATGCGAGGGGGCATTTGAGGCGGACGGGTGAGCTGTAGTGCCAGGCTTTTTCTTGGGCGCCATGGATGATGAAGCCGTTGATGAAGAAGACAATGATGAAGATGACGCGCTGCTTACACCCTCGGGTTCGCACAAGCGCTCCCCCCTACCTGGCGCGCCAAAGATGTCGTGGTTCAACACGGCCACCTATGGGACCATCGGCCCCTTGTGGTTTGGCAAGGGGGAAGGGCACGTTGCACAAAAAGCGAAGACCGTAGACCAGCATGACAGTGATGACACGGGCAGTTTTTACCCTGGTTCGGGCCGCTGCGAGGCATAAAACCCTACTCCTGCTTTGGTGGATTGATGAAAGGACCGTGGTGGAGACGCAGCGCTCGAGCCCGGCAACGTTGCCTCGGGACAGGAGCAGCTACGCTCGTATGAGTGTACAAGGGTCTGAATCCTTTCTAAGGTTGCCACGGCCCTCCTTTTATAGGTCAAGGGGTTACCACAATGGCAAAACAGTCATTATCCAGTGATTAGATAGCTACAGTGCTATCATACCTAACTCTGCACACAGGACATCGCGTTGGAGCCCGGCAAGCCTTGCCGTGCTATTCATCCACCTTCTCGCCTGCCTGCATGACACGCCTCTAGAAGGGTGTCATCTGGGGGTGATCTTTCTCATAAATGGCTGCCACGTGCCAAATAACATCCACTTAATCACTTGGGGGCTCGACACCGCAACGATAGGTGACTTGCGTTGCTGTGAGGTGGAGCGGTGTCGCCCTGGCGGGGTGATCCGCCCTTGGCATCCCCGCCAAGTTTGCCGGGGGAGTCTTGAGACTTGTCTTCGGGGTGACTTCGACCTTGCCAGGCTCGCCTGCCCGGCAAGGGAGGTTTTTCCTTAGTGATATCTTTCTTCTTTGGTTTGTCTTGGTCTTCTTGATCCGCCCTTTGATTTCTCAAAGAGCCATATCTTCTACTTGGCCTTGTCTTGGATGCTGTAACCTTGCTCTTGAGCCTGTGTACAGTCCGGGCAACATATACCAGGGTTTGTTGCACCGACAGTCAGCGCCTCCCGCGCCGCTTCTTGGTGCAGGCGACTGCTCCGTGTTCCAATGACAAAACTGTCATCCATCCGTTCGTCCGTCTGCCACCCACATTAATGATACACAGTTACTCAGGCGGCTACTCCGGCACCACCCGTCCATCCCTCTGCCGCCCACCATTGCTATATAAACTGCTGCACCGGCCATACCCGCAGTCATCCGCCTCCGTTCCCTTTCTCCTCTCCACACCACTCCCACCATGGCTTCCTCGCGCTCCAGCGCTCTCCTGGACGAGTGGACGACGGACCAGAAGAAGGAGATGGAAGCCATTGCTGCCGACTGGCTGGCCGGCAGGCAGCCGGAGGACGATGATGTCCCTATGGAGAATGTGGTCATCGACGAGCCGACACCAACCCCCTCCTCCGCGTCATCCTTGCAGGTGCATTGCACCATGACCATCGGCGAGGCCCATTCCCAATACATGGACATGGTGAGGCAGAAGTGTGAGGAGCAGTTCCGGGAGGCGCAGGCCGCCGCCGCCTACAACCACCATGTCCTCAAGGAGCACCTGCAGGCGGAGGAGCAGGAGCCGTTGCTCGAGTCGTACCACTCCGCCCGCGAGAGCTGCCTCGCTTGCTGGCAGTACCGCATGCGGGTGGAGGAGGTTGCGGCCACCTAAAAAGAGGGCGCTAAAGCGGGCGAGGCGCTGTTTGGGGAGACCGATGACGAGGCGGAGGACAATGCTGGCTCCGCCCCGCCGGCACCGAGGCGGAGGACTTCGTCGTCTACGGCAAGGCCCTGCTCCACCAAGGCCCCGCCCCACCAATAACGAGGCAGAGGACATCACCGACTCCGCCGAGGTCCCGCCCTGCCAGCAACAAGGGGGAGGATTTCTCCCGCTCTGCCCAAGCGCCGCCCCACCGGCAACAAGGCAGAGGACATCGCCGGCTCCGTCGAGGCCCTGCCCCGCCAGCAACGAGGCCGCGCCACATAGAAAACGAGGAATAGTAGAAGACGATAGGTCGGCGCTGCTCGGGTCCAAGTAAGGCCACCACTCCTACCCTCCAATTGAAGCCAAGCTTGGCGGGTTGAACATCGATGGCCGATTAGCTGCTTGGCAGTGACGTGGAGTCGGACAACTTTACTTCCTGTGGGTTCGGAGGCGGAGCTGGAGAGCGGCGAGGTGAAGCTGGAGAAGAAGCTTTAGTTCTTCAGGCTCTAGAAATGGGGAATGGGCGCCGGAGATCATAGATTAGGTTAATTAATTATACCTCCAGCGCACCCCTTTTTAGTTGAAGAATGTCTAAAATGTAATGAAATTCGGCATGTTTATATGAAATCCGGCCGTGTATGAACAAAATTAGTCCGATTAGTTTGAATTCTTGTATTAGTGGCATTAGATGAACATGCAAAACAATACATACTAGCATTATTCTTAGGACGCATGGTGATCACCTCATTTGCTGTAGTTTCACACGTACAAAAAGT
The DNA here is from genome assembly GCA_011799875.1 of Thinopyrum elongatum. Classification (NCBI taxonomy): domain Eukaryota; kingdom Viridiplantae; phylum Streptophyta; class Magnoliopsida; order Poales; family Poaceae; genus Thinopyrum; species Thinopyrum elongatum. The sequence goes on along the minus strand of CM022300.1, from coordinate 329,666,149 downwards.
TTGAGCAGCTTTTTAGCGTGCATGTACATTGCAATCAAACTCACAGGCCTGGCAATTCATAGACAATATTCACAACAATCGATGATTATGCATCTCAATGATTCACACGTCAGAGCCAATATTTACTTCCCAACTAAAGACACAAATAAAGAAAATTGATCGATGCTGCTGACGGCAAAGGGCGACCCATTCCAAAATATCAAATGCATGTCTTCTTGCTAACATCAATGAGCAAAATTTGACAAGGTTGTCCCATTCCAAAATATCAAATGCGTGTCTTTTTGCGAACATCAATGAGCAAGCTTTGAGAAGGTTTTCCCATTCCAAAATATCAAATGCCTACGACTGTGGAATGGGCGGGGTTTTGCCATCTGTTTCCACATTGACATGTCAACTCGTGCTAAATAAACCAGCTATTCTTTTTGTGCAGTTACTAAAATCAACCAACTTCGCATGTAGCTTGTAAGATTTTGCCTTTATATGTTGAAACACCTTGAACACATTGACACCTCCTTTCTTGTAGCTAATTTTGTGGCTGAAGATGGAAATGAATGATTCGAGAACATTCGATGTATTGTGCATGATGAAGTATTATGGAGGGCACGAATCATCAAAACATTTTGAGCAATTCCCATTGAAATCAAGCTGAGCATCCCTGTTTGCATAAATACAAAAAAGTGATTAGTATGAAGCAAACTGTATTATGATTTTACAGTTATGAATTTACAGTTTAAACATGCACCTACATGATCCATGCAGAGCACACATTTAAAATATGGAACTCACCAGAAAGAATCCTAAAACAACATTGTATTGGCCATCACAGCAACAAAGATGGAGATCTATGAGTCCTTCTGAGCTGAAGTTAGTTTGTTCTTGTGGGCAGTAATGTAACCATCCTTCAACTTCTCCCTTCTGATAAGAAGAGACTGGCTTCTTCATCCTAGCATAATCGGAACTTGGCACTTCACGTACTCCATATTCTTCTTTAGAGGAGGAGGATCCTGTTGTGCAAAGACAAGAGAACAACTAAATGCTAGCATCCCTATTTGCTCAAAAAAAAGAAAAGGAAATATTTAAAACATCAATTACATTAACAATGGGAGTAACTGATGAAATGTGTAGTCACAAAGAGATGCCTCTTCATTATCGTCATAGGAAATGATATGATACCAAAGACAGCATCCCAACTTGAACTATATTATTACCTCATTTTATCAGTGGCTATAACGGTGGCAAACCGGTGCCTCAATTTATTAGCAGCCTTAGATTAACATGCGAAACAGTACCACTTTCTCATGACAGTAGCTAAACAGTAGCACAACACCACTTAGATGACTTGAGGGATGTCTATTTAAGTGGGAGTTCTTAAGTAATTTGATTAATTGAACTTAATTTATCATGAACTTAGTCCTGGTAGTATTTGCAAATCTATGTTGTAGATCAATAGCTCGCGATATAGCTCCCTTATATTTTTTGATATGTTCCTAGAGAAAACTAAGTTGAAAGATGATAGTAGCAATGATGCGGACTGGGTCTATGATCTGAGGATTATCCTCATTGCTGCACAGAAGAATTATGTCCTTGATGCACCGCTAGGTGACATACCTATTGCAGGAGCAGATGCAGATGTTATGAACATTTCGCAAGCTCGGTATGATGACCACTTGATAGTTTAGTGCGCCATGCTTTACGGCTTAGAACCGGGACTTCAAAAATGTTTTGAATGCCATGGAGCATATGCGATGTTCCAGGAGCTGAAATTGGTATTTCAGACACATGCCCGTGTCGAGAGGTATGAGACTTCTGACAAGTACTTTGCCTATAAGATGGAGGAGAATAGCTCAGCCAGTGAGCATGTATTCAGAATGTCTGGGTACTACAATCACTTGAATCAAGTGGGAGTTAATCTTCGAGATAAGATAGTGATTGACAAAGTTCTCTAGTCACTATCACCAAGCTACTAGAACTTCGTCATGAACTATAATATGCAAGGGATGACGAAAACGATTCCCGAGCTCTTCGCAATACTGAAATCAACGAAGGTAGAAATCAAGAAAGAGAATCAACTATTGATGGTTAACAAGACCACTAGTTTCAAGAAAAAGGGCGAGGGAAAGAAAGGGAACTTCAAGAAGAATGGCAATCAAGTTGTTGCTCCCATGAAGAAGCCCAAAGATGGACCCAAGCCTGAAACTAAGTGCTTCTACTGCAAAGGAAATGGTCACTGGAAGCGGAACTGCCCCAAATACTTGGGGGATAAGAAGGATGGCAAAGTGAACAAAAGTATATTTGATATATATGTTATTGATGTGTACTTTACTAGTGTTCATAGTAGCACCTGGGTATTCGATACCGGTTCAGTTGCTAAGATTAGTAACTCGAAACAGGAGTTGCAGAATAAACAGAGACTAGTTAAGTGCGAGGTGACGATGTGTGTTGGAAGTGATTCCAAGGTTGATACGATCACCATCGCACACTCCCTCTACCTTCGGGATTAGTGTTGAACCTAAATAAATGTTATTTGGTGTTTGCGTTGAGCATGAATATGATTAGATCATGTTTATTGCAATACGGTTATTCATTTAAGTTAGAGAATAATTGTTGTTCTGTTTACATGAATAAAACCTTCTATGGTCATACACCCAATGTGAATGGTTTATTGAATCTCGATCCTAGTGATACACATATTCATAATATTGATGCCAAAAGATGCAAAGTTGATAATGATAGTGCAGCATACTTGTGGCACTGCCATTTAGGTCATATTGGTGTAATGAGCATGAAGAAACTCCATGCAGATGGACTTTTGGATTCACTTGATTATGAATCATTTGATACTTGCGAACCATGCCTCATGGGCAAGATGACTAAAACTCCATTCTTCGGAACAATGGAGCAAGCTAATGACCTATTGGAAATAATACATACCGATGTATGCAATCCGATGAGTATTGAAGCACGCGGTGGGTATCATTATTTCCTAACCTTCACAGATGATTTGAGTAGATATGGGTATATCTACTTAATGAAACACAAGTCTGAAACATTTGAAAAGTTCAAAGAATTTCAGAGTGAAGTGGAGAATCATCGTAACAAGAAAATAAAGTTTCTACGATCTGATCGCGGAGGCGAATATTTGAGTTACAAGTTTGGCCTTCATTTAAAACAATGTGGAATAGTTTCACAACTCACGCCACCTGGAACACCACAACGTAGTGGTGTGTCTGAACATCGTAACCGTACTTTATTAGATATGGTGCGTTCTATGATGTCTCTTACCAATTTACCACTATCATTTTGGGGTTATGCATTAGAGATAGCGCATTCACGTTAAAAAGGGCACCGTCTAAATCCGTTGAGATGACACCGTATGAACTATGGGTAGGCAAGAAACCTAAGCTGTCATTTCTTAAAGTTTGAAGATGCGATGCTTATGTCAAAAGGCTTCAGCTTGATAAGCTCAAACCTAAATAGGAGAAATGCGTCTTCATAGGATACCCTAAGGAAATACTTGGGTACACCTTCTACCACAGATCCGAAGGCAAGATCTTTGTTGCTAAGAATGGTCCTTTCTAGAGAAGGAGTTTCTCTCGAAAGAAGTGAGTGGGAGGAAAGTAGAACTTGATGAGGTAATTGTACCTTCTCTCGAATTGGAAAGTAGTACATCAGAGAAAGCCGTTCCCGTGATGCCTACACCAACCAGAGAGGAAGCTAATGACGATGATCATGAAACTTTAGATCAAGTTACTACTGAACTTCGTAGGTCAACCAGAACAAGTTCCACATCAGAGTGGTACGGTAATCCTGTCCTGGAAGTCATGTTATTCGACCAAGACGAACCTATGAACTATGAAGAGGCTATGATGAGCCCACATTCCGACAAATGGCTTGAGGCCATGAAATCTGAGATAGGATCCATGTATGAGAACAAATTGTGGACTTTGGTGGACTTTCCCAATGATCGGCAAGCCATTAACATCAAGAGGAAGACGGACGCTGATGGTAATGTTACTATCTACGAAGCTCGACTTGTCGCAAAAGGTTTTCGGCAAATTCAAGGTGTTGACTACGATGAGACTTTCTCACCCGTAGCGATGCTTAAGTCTGTCCGAATCATGTTAGCAATTGCCGCATTTTATGATTATGAAATCTGGCAAATGGACGTCAAAACTGCATTCCTTAATGGATATATTAAAGAAGAGTTGTATATGATGCAAGCAGAAGGTTTTGTCGATCCTAAAGATGCTGACAAAGTGTGCAAGCTCCAGCGATCCATCTATGGACTGGTGCAAGCATCTCGGAGTTGGAATATACGCTTTGATGAGGTGATCATTGCATATGGTTTTATACAGACTTACGGTGAAGCCTGTATTTACAAGAAAGTGAGTGGGAGCTCTGTAGCATTTCTGATATTATATGTGGATGACATATTGTTGATCAGAAATGATATAGAATTTCTGGATAGCATAAAAAGGATAATTGAATAAGAATTTTTCAATGAAAGACCTCGGTGAAGCTGCTTACGTATTGAGCATCAAGATCTATAGGGATAGATCGAGACGCTTAATAGGACTTTCACAAAGCACATACCTTGACAAGATTTTGAAAGAGTTCAAAATGGATCAGTCAAAGAAGGAGTTCTTGCATGTATTACAAGGTGTGAAGTTGAGTAAGACTCAAAGCCCGACCACGACAGAAGATAGAGAGAGAATGAAAGTCATTCCCTATGCCTCAACCATAGGTTCTATATGATATGCCATGCTGTGTACCACACCTGATGTGTGTCTTGCCACTTATGTGGCAAATAGGGTAAAAGAGTGATCTAGGAGTGGACCACTGGACAACGGTCAAAAATTATCCTTAGTTACCTAAGAGGACTAAGGAAATGTTTCTCGGTTATGGAGGTGATAAAGAGTTCGTCGTGAAGGGTTACGTCGATGCAAGCTTTAACACCGATCCGGATGACTCTGAGTCTCAATCTGGATACATATTGAAAGTGGGAGCAATCAGCTAGAGTAGCTCCATGCAAAGCATTGTAGACATAGAAATTTGCAAAATACATACGGATGTGAATGTGGCAGACCCGTTGACTAAACTTCTCACACAAACAAAACATGAACACACCTTAGTAATCTTTGGGTATTAATCACATGGCGATGTGAACTAGATTATTGACTCTAGTAAAATCTTTTGAGTGTTAGTCACATGGCGATGTGAACTGTGGGTGTTAATCACATGGCGATGTGAACTAGATTATTGACTCTAGTGCAAGTGGGAGACTGAAGGAAATATGCCCTAGAGGCAATAATAAAAGTTGTTATTCTATATTTCCTTATTCATGATAAAGGTTTATTATTCATGCTATAATTGTATTGATCGAAAACTTAAATACATGTGTGAATACATAAACAAATACTGTGTCCCTAGTAAGCCTCTACTAGACTAGCTCGTTGATCAAACATGGTTAAGGTTTCCTAACCATGGACATGTGTTTTCATTTGATAACGGGATCACATCATTAGGAGAATGATGTGGTGGACAAGACCCATCCGTTAGCTTAGCATAATGATCATTCAGTTTATTGCTATTGCTTTCTTCATGTCAAATACATATTCCTTTCACTATGAGATTATGCAACACCCGGATACCGGAGGAATACCTTGTGTGCTATCAAACGTCACAACATAACTGGGTGATTATAAAGATTCTCTACAGGTATCTCCAAAGAATTTGTCACTCCGAGTATCGGAGAGGTATCTCAGGGCCCTCTCGGTAATACACATCATAAGCTTGCAAGCAAATGACTAAGGAGTTAGTCACAAGGTGATGTATTATAGAACGAGTAAAGAGACTTGACGGTAACAAGATTGAACTAGGTATAGAGATACCGACGATCGAATCTCGGGCAAGTAACATACCGACGGATAAAGGGAATTACGTATGTTGTCATAATGGTTCGACCGATAAAGATCTTCGTAGAATATGTAGGAGCCAATATGGGCATCTAGGTTCCGCTATTGGTTATTGACCGGAGAAGTGTCTCGGTCACGTCTACATAGTTCTCGAACCCGTAGGGTCCGCACACTTAACGTTCGATGTCGATTTGGTATTATATGAGTTATGTGGTTTGGTGACCGAATGTTGTTCGGAGTCCCGGATGTGATCACGGACATGACGAGGAGCTCCGGAATGGTCCGGAGGTAAATATTGATATATAGGACGATGCTATTTGGTCTTCGGAATAGTTTCGGAATGCACCGGAAAGTTATCGGAATGCCAGAAGGGGTTCCGGAGGCACCGGGAGAGTATTGGGCCTTAGTGGGCCAAGTGGTAGGGAACACACCAGCCCACATGGGCTGGTGCACCCCCTTTAGGGCAGACGCACCCAATTAGATGGAAGGGGGAGGCGCCACCTCCTCCTACCATATCTCCGGAAGGGAGAAAGGAAGGAGTGGGGCGCCTCCCCCCTTTTCTTTCTCCCAAGTGCATTATATGGAAGGGGAGGGCCGCACCTCTAGGAAAACCCTAGGATGGCTGCCGGCCCTATTGGGGCGCCCTAGGGGCTGCCTCCTCCCATCCCACACCTATATATATGTGGGGAGGGGTGCCACACAATACACAGCTTATTCCACGCCGTGTGTCGGCACCCCTCCGCCTCTAGTTTACTCCTCCGCTCTAGATCGTCGCAGTGCTTAGGTGTAGCCCTGCGGGATTGCTTCACCACCACCGTCACCACGCCGTCTTGCTGACGGAACTTATCTACTACCTCGCCGTGCTTGCTGGATCAAGATGGCGAGGACGACACCGAGCTGAACGTGTGCAGAACACGGAGGTGTCATGCGTTCGGTACTTGATCGGTTGAAGCATGAAGAAGTTCGATTACATCAACCGTATTGTGAAACGCTTCCACTTACGGTCTACGAGGGTACGTAGACACACTCTCCCCCTCATTTCTATGCATCTCCATGGATAGATCATTGCGTGTGCGTAGAATTTTTTTTGTTTTCCATGCAATGTTTCCCAACAGCTCGTTCCAGCCGTAGCAATAAATTAAGATCTAAAACTATATCATTACTTGTGTCATCATAGTTCCAGTGCTTCATTACAGCACTGGGAGTTGATTTTTGTTCTTCTTCCGCTTGTTCTTCCCCTTCATCACTTGGTTCAATAACAGACAAGCTTCGCCTTCAATGTAAGATTTGGCATGTCAATTAGGTAGCACAAGTATAGCACTAAACAACAACATTAATTTTCTGATGACAGTAGCAAAATAGAGGCCAACAGTTATGAAATATCATTATCTTACCTCAATGGGATAATACGGTGCACATACAGATTGGAAGTCTGGTTTCCTTTTGTGCGGTTCACTAAAATCAAGCAACATTACCGTATAAGTAGCACAACATATGAAAGCACACTGCACAATCATGTCGAAGAAGGCCAGTACTGACCTCTCATGACGGAGAATTCAAACAACTCACACGAAGAAGATCTGAAACAAATTTGCCAACACGGATAGGAAGTCCGATCTCTTCTTGTGCAGTTCCACTAAGATCAAGCAATCAAGCAATGTTGTCAGTGTGACATTTTAGTTGAACCGCACAAAATACTCTTAAAACAAAAGTGTTTTGTGCAGTCCAACAAAAGGTCGCAATAGCAAAGAGGTAAAGTAGATAAACCTGCTTACACAGAGGTGCAAAGGAAACAATTACTGGTTAATAAGGGTGGATGACACAGAAGCCCACAAAAAGAAGCATCTAACTTATCTAAATGAGAAAGAAAGCAAGACAGTAGCATTTCTCAAATAGTGGCATTGATTCATATTATGCACCTTATCTTTTTTGCACTTGATGAACACCCATCCGGGATGTTCTGGCGTGGGTCGAAATGCGGCGCACGACCTGCCGCGGGTAGCAATCGCAATTTATGAGTGGCAATGGTGAACAGACTAGCCGCTGGGCCAGGGATGAGCCCGGACGGTGGTTGGCCGTGTCTTTGCCGGTGATCCGCCGACGGGATAGGTCCTGGCGGCTAGAGGCGGATTCAGTACTTACATGCGACGTGGAGGCATTTCCATTGTTGTGCAACCCGGTACCCGAATAATCCATGGCAAGGTGCAGTCACAGGTGGCCAGAATGCTCAAAATCCGACAGCCGCGTGTGTCAAATCCCGCGGCCGCAGATATAGAGGTTGACTGCCGGCGCCGGGACGAGAGAGGTACAGATCCGGCCGTCGTGCTGTGGTTGGCTGAGCTATAGTGAGAGGCACGATTGTATCTCCGACGTACATGCATGTACCCCTTCTCTTCTTGTACGTACTCCATTTATCTCCCTTCCTGTGGTTTCCCACTGCCATGATATTCCTATTCTATGAACCTGTGTGTGCATGTGTGTGCGCGCGCGTGTGTGTGTGTGTTAGAGAGAGCGAAACATCGACCTACAAAGAGATGGTGTGTACTACTACTAGTAGTACTACGATTTAGCTGCGAGAGTCGATGCATCCTCTCGTTTCCGGGCGTTCGGTCCAAACAGCTGCCATGCCCGCTCCTAACCGCCCTGGCCCACCCAAACACCCTCCATCGCCTGCGCACGCTTCTCGCCCGAAACTGTCAGCGCCACTCCAGAGAATCGGTGCCGCATTCATGCCCGGGCAGAGCGGACACGACCTCTCACTGGCGCCTTGTTGAAGGGAGAAGCGGATTCAACGAAGATTGATGGTTGCTTTGTCCGTGCAACTTACTGCCGAGTCTATTTGATTTGATGGCTCATTGGTCATTATTACTGAGGTGGTACGCCCGTGCCGAGTCTCGGTTGTACTGTACACTTACTTTGGTGCATGACATGTGCACCGGATGCTGGATGTCCCACGTTTTGATGAAAGGAGGTAGAGCATTACCACTCTTTTTCATTCTTCTATTCTGTGATAAACTACAATTTTCTCCACTCTTACAACGGAGGAGTGCGAAAGCAACGAAAACAGGGCAGCTCAGTGATTACATGGCCCACCTCACACTGTCACCATATTTTTTGGACACCGTGTGACACCTAACTCTTTAGTACACAATACTGTAATTTCTCAGCGAGATAAAATTGTACAAAGCTATGAAGCTTTCAGCTTCTGTTTCATGTATCTTGCATCCAAGGTTGCCCCATTGCAACATTACATCAAATACAAAGGAGGCTAACATGTATGCTATTGCATCTCAATGATTCACAGATCATAGCCAATATGTACTCCCTCTGTTCCAAAATAAGTGTCTCAACTTTATTCCAACTTTTCCAACTTTAGTACAAAGTTATACTAAAGTTGAGACACTTATTTTGGAATAGGGACAACTAAAGAAAAAAACAATCCATGTAGTCCCTAGGCCTTGAACCCTAAACCCTAACCAGGCTTTAATTTGCTCGCGAGGTTGAACCTTCCGAAGGAATGAAGTTTGCAACCCTTTGACCATCGAATCATTTTGTGCAGCTTCACTAAAATCAAGCCGAGCATCCCTGTGGCAAAGAAATTGAAGAAGTGTGATTAGAATAATACTAGTGGCACTAGTTGATGAGACATAAACTCACCACATGTAGAAGCCAGTAGAGGTACGTGCGGGGCAAAGAAGTAGAGAAATATCCACATGGAGCGATGTGGGTAGCTGGGGCAGTGGTGCAAGCCAGCTGTAAAGGAAGTTGTACCTGAGGGATGTCGGGATGTAGCTAGGAGGGTAGCGGGAGGCGGCATCTGCCCACATCATGTCAGTGAGAAAGGGACGAAGGCAACCGCACCGGCTTTGTGAGAGAGAACGGCGGGGACCCCTGATCGGGACGCGCGGACAGTGGGTTTTCGCCCTGGCCGACGGTGACCACATCTACACAAAGCATCCTCCCCTTCCCCCGGCAGACGTGATCCGCCCGGATGTGTGACTAGAGATGTGGCCACAATCATTTTGTGTGAGAGAGTGTGAAGAGAGCAACCCCAGCGATCAACCATGTAGGCTCCTGGCTATGTATATAGTGGAGCGGTTTCTTTTTCTCTTCATATGAACCTATTTATATTGCATACGTGCCACTGAAGAAAAAAACTTTATTTATAAATAACGCGGCACCGTTCATGCCTGGTTCCCGACCCTCCATTAAGTGAGTAACTACTACATGCATCAAATTATCACGTGGGCTGCATCTTCGTACAGAAATGAGCTCCACCGTGTCACGTGTGTGGTAGGGGAAGACGCAAAGAGTACTACTACGTGCGTGGGTGCATGCACCTCTTCTCTTCGAGCATGGTTATTAAAAGTATAGCCAACTACTCTACCACGCAGTTATTAAATGGGCAAAGAGTATAGGCAGTAATAATGACTAATGAGCCATCAAATCATGAGGCGCACCTTTCCCTAAGTTTGACTGAGTGAATATCCATCCGCTGCTACCTGCGCAGATAAATAAAAATCCGCTTCTACCTATGCAACATGGTTAATAATATAGCCATGTCAATCACGACGTAGAAATATCATTCACTGATACAATAGGGCTGGCTCTAAGGCTAGTGAATTTTTTTACTTTGTGTCTTTCTCTTTTTCTCTCATTCACTCATTTTACATAGGAGCACGTGTAGAGGATGGCTATTCCTTTCGATGGGCTTCTTCATGGGATTTAAGACTAAGCAGCTCCGAATATTATTCCCGCCGCCCACCACTTTGAACCGTGCCATCGATGATATATACTTGTATGATACTCCCATTGCAACAATGAGGTCCAGTAAGTCTAGCACGTCCTATAAGAAGAAACTATCACGCAAAACTTACATTCTTGTTGCCTTCTTCCTCATACAATACTACTGCTAGTACTACTACTCATTCTCCTATAAACCTTGCGCTTGGCATCTCAAAAATATTAACCTTGCGCTTGGCTCTTCGCCTCTTCGGGAAGTCAAACAATGATGGTACTACAGTATATGGTTCTGGCTATCTGACACCAAATGAATTGCTGCACGTCCACCATGTGGGCAAGATGCGAGGGGCAAGGGAGAGTGCATACTACTACGTCCGTTTCAAATATGGACTACATATGGAGCAAAATGAGTGAATCTACACTCTAAAATACGTCTATATACATCAGTATTTGGAGTATGTAGTTCATATTGAAATCTGCTAAAAGACATATATTTCAAACAATATGATAATCTCTCTAACCAAGGTAGGGACGAGGAGTATACGTCTAACAGAGGGAGTAGTAAAATCTTCTCCTCGTCCTACGAGCCACCGCGCACGTGGGCGAGGGAGCAGGCGTATGCATAGTAAGCAAGCTTCTCCTCGTCCCGCGGCTCTGCAAGCCACCGCGTGCGTGGGCAGGGGGAGGGCGTACTAAGCAAGCTTCTCCTTGTTCTATGAGTCAACGGGACACATCAAAAGTAGTACATAAGTTCCTACTTTCCGGTCTACTAGTATATGGCTCAATTTGAAATCTCCCTAACCAAAATAGATGCTGATTGGTGGAATAAATTTTTTACTACCATAGTTCACAAAAGTACTGAACATGTGATGGTGAACGAAGGGAGTACGATACCATTAGTACTACAGTTCTTTTGGAAGGGTTGTAGTTGTCCCTCCCATTCACATGTTCACATTTCAAGCTTCAATATAAATGTTGCATGCAAGGATTAAGAGAAAACTCAGTAATGCATGTACTCCCTGTCAGTGTACTAAGTATTGGGCCACTAGTACCCCTTACTTGTGCACGGGCAGTTGTGGCCGTCCTCACGGCAAGGCTTGCCGGGATCAGCTCGAGGTCGATTCAAGTCATCAAGGAAATCATCAAGTCGGAGATCTGAGAATCAGCAAATAAGCAAAGCTGGAGATCGAAGGACAGCTTCCCCGGCAAGATCCTTGCCGGGATGGCCCGTGGAGCCCGGCAAGCCTCGGCGCCCGGCAAGGCTTGGTTCCCAGCAAGGCTCGGCGCCCGGCAAGGCTTGGTTCCCGGCAAGCCCTGGCGCCCGGCAAGGTTTGGGGCCCGGCAAGGATCGGCGCCTGGCGAGATTTCGCCACTGTGCCACCGCTTCGGCACAGTAACAAAGCCTGACATTCTGGGTCCTTCTCTGGATGCGTGGCAACGCGCCCGTGGAGGAGAGCTTAAGCGGTGCTGATGGGATGGCCCCTTTTTCCATCCCAAGAAAGTGAGGACACCTAAACGGACACCTAACGGTGCATTAAATGCGCTTGTCCTAATCCGTCAGGGGTTAGGTATGATACCCTGTAGCTACTTTACACCTCAATGTATGTACATTTTGCGACTGTGGAGACCCCTTTGAGCATATAAAAGGAGGCCCAAGGCAACTGCTACAGAGGAGGAGAACTTCTGGCCCATTCTGCATGCGTAGCTGCTCTCTGAACGTACTGTTCATTGCAAGCGCTCCTGAAGGCTGGGCTCAAGAACATCAATAAGAACACAAAGCAGGAGTAGGGTTTTACGCTGATCAGCGGCCCGAACCTGGGTAAAAACACCCCGCGTCGATCACCGGTTCTGCTCTTTGCGTATACCTCTCCCCCCGCCGAATCGTAAAGGGGTCCCTCGGGATCCCATAGGTGTCGTGCCCCGACATCTTTGGCGCGCCAGGTAGGGGGATTGAAGGTTGCGTGAACCTGATCTAGTGCTCGGCGCCCTAGTTTCTTCATCATCCTCATCATCATGCCGCCCAAGAAGAAGAACGTTGCGACAGCACAACCGTCTGGGTCCGTTTTGCCCGCGCCTTCGCAGACAGGCGATGGTGTGGGTGCAGAAGGAAGAGGACTAGAACCCCCGCGGCGTTCTGGTGACCCAAGCCAAGCGAGCGGTATCGTTCGCAGTGGCAGTGGTAACTTGCGCGCCGCTGGATCTAGAGATGGTGTTGTGTTGCCTACGGGTGGCACAACAAACTCTAGGGATCGAAGAGCGCCTGCTGGAGCTCCCGCGCCGGCGCGAGCCTCACAACCTGTCCAGGTCGTGCGAGACGAGCGACATCATGGTGCTGGTGGTTTGGGGCGTCCCCACGAAAAGGTTTCTGCGCATAGATCCCAAGATGCGCGGGACCAGCATGCACACCGAGCTGCCGGCGAAGGTGGTGCGCGGTGGCGTGACCATGGTGGTGCTCATTCTAACTTGGTTAGGAGTCAGAGCACCTCACGCACCTCGCACCTGTCGCCACCACCTACGCCAGCGGAAGCCTTGGCACGTGCGCAGCTACTCCTCGATTTTCCTCCTGCCCCGGAGAAGATGGAGGAGTGGCGAGCTACTATCCAGAGCCTTATCGGCTTCGCTAACAAGGATGGACCACAAGAGGCAGGGCCCTCTCAGCGGAGGCCCATCGATCCGATGCGAGCCGGTGTAGAGAAAACCGGAGGTGGTGCAACTACAGTGCACTCTCCTCCGCGACATCAGTGGCGGCCGACGACTCAGCAAGTTGACCACCATGAGGAAGTTTCCACGGCGTCGTCCGATCCACGGATGCGCCGTGATCAGCGTCTGGTTCTCCAGGAAAGAGGCAAGGAAGACGCTCGAACAACCATCGAGCGGCGGCGGGAAGCGCGCTATCAGTCTGATAAGCGCGCGGGGCCGGTTGTCGACGAGCCTGCGCCAGGGAACGTAGGAGACTTGCCTTACGAGGTAGGACCTCCGGCGTTTACCCGTGAGCTGCGGCAAGTCCAATGGCCCAATCTCCGAACCTTCAAGCCAGAGGTCCCAGAGAAATACGACGGCAAGACTCATCCCTCGGAGTTCCTGAGCATCTACACCATTGCGGTGCAGGCTGCCGGTGGCCGAGATGACAAGATACTTGCCAACTACTTCCCGTTGGTGCTCAAACCCAACGTTAGGTCGTGGTTGATGCATCTGCCGGAGGATTCTATTTCTTGCTGGTCAGATCTGTGCCATCAGTTTGTTGGCGCCTTTGTTGGAGGCCACCAAGCTCCTGGCCAAGAAAGTGATTTGCACATCATCCCTCAGAGGGAGGGCGAGTCCCTGCGCAAGTTTATGCAGAGATTCAGCCGGGTGCAGTACAATATTCCTGATGTTCATCCTGCTGCTGTCATTAGCGCGTTCCATCAGAACGTGCGTAACCGCAGGATGCGGGAAGAGCTGGCAATGAACAAAGTCAGGAGTATTGCCGAGCTTTACACTTTGGCCGACAAGTGTGCTCGAGCTGAAGAGGGGAGGAAACTCCCCGGTGAAGCTGTTGGTGCGACATGCGACTCAGAAGAAGAAGATGCCGCGGCTCCGTCAAGGAAAGGCCGGCGGCGGAATAGGAAGCGCGGAGGCAAGGCCGTGCTTGCCGTCGAGGAATCCGGCAACCCTGGCGCCGCCAAGAAGGCCAAGGTTGGCGACCCCGGCAAGGATCTTGCCGGGTGCCCTTCCTGTCAGGCCTTGGCGGCTGCCGACAAGTCAGAGAACTCCGGCAAGCAGTACTGCAAGATCCATCGCACTAAGGGCCACGATCTCCAGAACTGCCGGCAAGTTGAGCAGCTTGCCGAGAAGCAGAAGGCCGAATACGAGAGGCGAGACAAGGAGAAGGCCGAAGATGGTGCTGAGGGGTCCGGCAAGAAACGCGGTGGCCGAGGAGGTCGCCGCGGCAAGACCAAGCAGGATCGGCCCGCTCGGGGCCGGGATAAAGGAGATAATGATGAAGAAGATGACGAATCCAGTGAGCAGGAATTCCAGAAGGCTACGAAGGCTATGTGCATTGATGGGGGTGCCTCGCTGCATTCTTCCCACCGCCAACTCAAACAGTGGGTGCGGGAGGTTAATGCGGCAGAGCCATCCCCCGATGCATGTAGGCCTCTGAACTGGTCCAGCACGCCTATCATCTTTGACGCCGAGGATCACCCTGATCGCACAACTGCGGTCGGGTGTTTGCCATTGTTGGTTTCCCCGACAATTCGCAACCTCAAGGTGACAAAGATGTTAGTTGACGGCGGGGCCGGCCTAAATTTAATCTCACCAGATGTGCTCACAAAGCTTCAGATTCCCGACAAAGATCTCGAGGAAACGGGTATGTTTCAAGGGGTCAACCCGGGAAGAACCCAGCCTAAGGGCAAGATCACGCTGCCGGTAACATTTGGCAGCGAGCTTAACTTCAGGACCGAAAAGGTGGTGTTTGATGTCGCCAAGATCCCCATGTCATACAATGGGATTCTTGGTCGGCCAGCGCTGGCTAAGTTTATGGCGGCATCACACTACACGTACAACGTCTTGAAGATGCCTGGGCCATTGAGCGTCATCACTATCCATTCCGATAGGAAGGATGCGCTCATCTGTGCCGACCAACTTTACCGGGAAGCAGTTGCCGCACCTGCCTGTGACGCCCCCGGCCCGATCGTGCACTAATCATACACGCAAATGCACACGATCAAGCCTAAGGACTCACGGGAAGATATCACAACACAACTCTAAAACATAAATAAAGTCATACAAGCTTTATATTACAAGCCAGGGGCCTCGAGGGCTCGAATACATAAACTTGCGTACAAGCGTCAGCGGAAGCATCAGATATCTGAGTACAGATATGAAACAGAAACAGAAAGGCCTTTAGAAAGGCGGGGCAAAATAAAACACTACGATCGAAAGGCGTAGGCCTCCTGCCTGGGACCCTCCGATCCTACTCCTGGTCGTCAGTCAACTCGTAGCAGCATCCATCCTCGGGGTCGAAGTAGTAGTCGATCGACGGGGTATCTATCTCAGGGGGCTCCGACCTCTGGTCACGACAAGCTGATACGGGGAGAAAAGGAAAACAAAGCAACCGTGAGTACTCAGCAAGCAAGGATCTACACTACATATGCAACATTTTCAAAGGGAGGCTGTATATGTGGACTGGGCTGCAGAAATGCCAGAATAGAGAGAAGACCTAGTCCAATCGAAGACTAGCATCTTCAGCGGTCTTGCAGAAATAGAAGAGGGTAGAACAGTACAATATAATGTAGCAGTATCATTTGGTCTCATCCTCACCCAGAGATCCTTTCTCGACTCCCTGCGAGAAAGCAATCCCAGAGCCATACAGTCATCAACCTCGTCCGGAGATCCCTTCTCGACTCCCTGCGAGAAGCAATCCCAGAGCCATACAGTCATCAACCTCGTCCTGAGATCCCTTCTCGGCTCCCTGCGAGAAGCAATCCCAGAGCCATAGTATCCAAGTATCCAGTTCTAAATTGTATCAATCAGGATACAACTCCGAGTGTCCTTTACCGTAGGACCGGCTATCGATAGAAGTGTTCTTCCCTGCAGGGGTGCACCAACTTACCCAACACGCTCGATTAACTCCAGCCGGACACACTTTCCTGGGTCATGCCCGGCCTCGGTCAAACGACACATCGCAACCCTACCTACAGCTCAGCAGAGAGGTCCCCGCCGGTCTAGATCCTAAGCGCAAGGGGGTCTTGGCCATCGCCCCTCGCCCTCCGGGTCGTTGCGCACATGGTGAAGCCAGGCACCAACACTACAGGAAGGCGCCGGTCCGTCCGTGCCGCGATGCTGAACTAGACGTCTGACAGAGCTTTCGGCTGATGCATACGATGCAGAACGCCCATACTATGCCCACGTGATGGTTAGTGCTATCAGACCAGAGGCCTGCTCGGATCAAATATCCAAATCGTTAATGGACTAGGGCTTGCGGTAATGAGCAGAGACTCACGAAAGATGTGACCCCGTCGCCCCGTCTCGAGGACTTGCTGCAAGGGTTAAGAATGCCCGGCCGCGCCTCGTATTCAACACTCGGGCACCACACTGGCACCCGTCTTCACAACACTCGCCACTCAGGCGCACGCGGGCACCCCTCAGGGTCGACCCGCCTATCCAAGTAACATTGTAAAGTCCAAGTATTCGTGTGTCCATAACATCAGGGAATCCGAGGTATCACCCTCGTTTGATTTCCCACTTGATGTATCCGTCAAGGTGAACTCGGAGGAATCACCCTCGCTGGGTTCACACTTGAGGTGTTGTACGACAGCGTCGTTACCGGAAGTGGTGAAGGAGGAATCACCCTCGATGACCATGATCGAATAGCTACTCTACAGAGTTAACATCAGAAGTGCTACAAGAGGTTTCACCCTCGGCACTCGATAGTAACGCTGCAGTGTCGTTACAACTAAAGGGGGTGATGTGCGGTGTCGGGTCCTGGTCTTCAATCCCGTTGATCGGTTCTTCTGACGATCCAGCGCGACAGTCGGGATAAGTGGGGTCACTGATAGGTCTCTACCCAGCCTAGACTAAACAGTTTAGGATATGCAGGTAATTATCAACAGCAGGTTACAATGAACAGGCTATGCATCAGAATAGGTAAAGCAGCACCAGCAGCAACAATTCTAATGCAAGCATGAGAAATAGAATGGGCGATATCGGGATGATCAAAAGGGGGGGGGCTTGCCTGGTTGCTCGGCGGCAAGGGAAAGGTCTTCAGGGGTCGTCGAACTCCGGAGCTGCGTCGGTACCGGCTCTATCGAGAGAGAAGAGGGGAAGGAAACAGTATAAATATAGAGCAAACATGAGCAACGCAAAGTACGGCATGACAATATGCAGTGCCGGGTGATACTGGCGAAGGTGGGATTCATCCGGGAATGTTTTCCCGTTTCTGGACATTTGTCAGACAGATGACCAGAGAGGAACGATTGCATGTTCGGATAGTTAGGGACGCGTGACGGACGAACGGACAGCGTATTCGGATTCGTCTCGTCGTTCTGAGCAATTTTCATGTATAAAGTTTTTCCATCGGAGTTACGGATTATTTAATATGATTTTCTAAAGTTTTTATTAATTTCTAGAATTTATTTAATTTCGAAAATAAACATGAAAAGGCTAGGTGCACCCGGTCCAGTGCACCCAGCAGTGAACCAGGGGCTGACAGTGGGTCCCGTTGACTGCTGAGTCAGCAGTCAACGGTTGACTAGTCAGCAGGTGAACAGTGCACACGGGCCCACATGTCATACACACAGATCCAGTTAACAATTTTTATTTAAACTAAACCAATTTAGTTAGTGGCCTGGGGCCCAGTAGTCAGTGGGGTTAGGGGGGTTATTAGTGCTAACTAATGCGCCACGTCGGCGTCTAGCGCCGGCGCTAATCCGGCGGCTCCGGCGATCGCCGGCCGGCCGATTCCGGCCACGGGACCGGGCGGGGATAGGCTCGTTGGAAAGCCCATGCAGCGGCGCATCGTGTGGTGGCCGTGGGGGTGCCGGAGACGGGATGTGGCGACGGTGGCGACGAGAGGGGCGGCGGCGGCGCTCGGGCTTCGACGGGAACGAGCACAGGGGCTCGGGTTCGATGTTCTGACGGCTCAGGCGGCTGCTGCGCGAGGCCACGGGCACGGTGGCGTGCTCGCTATGCTCTGAAATGGACTATAGCGGCGGGGGTGAGCTCATCGGCGGCGACAATGGAGGCGGTCATGGCGCGGCGTTGGCCTGTAGGGGGGGGGCGCACGGAGGGGTGAGCAGGCCGGGCGCGTAGGGGAGAGCAGCGTAGCGGGTGCAGCGGCTCGCTGGGGAGCAGGGGGCGCGACCACGCGAGCTCCGACGCGGGCGGGGGGGGGGGATGGGAACGGCGGCCTACGACGGTGTATTCGACGCGGAGGAAAGGTGGACGGAGCGAGGAGCTCACCACCGAGCCAGGGAGAGGCCGGAGAGGGTCGGGGAGGCGCCGGTGCTGCGGTGGCAACGATGAGGTAGGGGCGGTCGGAGGCGGGGACGACGCCTGATCCGGTTGCAGGGGCCCCCGTGGCTTGCGCTGGTGAGTGCGTACGGCGTGGACGAGCGCGGTTGGGCCTCTGGACGCTGTCGCGGGGCTGGGAAGCGATGATGGCCGTCGGTCAACGGCGGTGTGTGCGGGCGGACGAACTCGAGGGGGAGAGGGAGAGCGTGGGGGCGCGACGGGAAGGTTGGGGATGTGCTAGGGTTTCGGTCGGTGGGGGTGGGGGTTAAGCGGGCCAGTGGGGGAGGCCGTCTGGGCCAGGTGGGCCGGCCTGTGCGGTGGCCAGCTGGGCCGTTTGGCCCAGGGGGTGGGGGGGTTCATTTTTTATTTTCCCATTTGTTTTCTTTTTGTCTTTTTCTTTTATTTATTTTCTTTTCTCAGTTAGCAAATTGTTAGGCCACATTTTGAATTTTGCAAAACACAGGGACTGCTCCAACAAATACTAGGTATCCTCAACTACTACCAAAATTTAGTTTGGAGACAATTTGAGTTCACACCACTTTTATAATAATTAAAATGCATTAAACCTTACTGTTTTAATTATGTTAGAGCCACCTAAGTATTTTATTATTTATTGGTTTCAATTTTAGACTAGCCTCTGCAATATTTGTCATTTATCGAACATTTTAGTTTTTATGCTGGACAACTTTTATATTTCACTTTCATTTAAATTTGAATTTTGACTTAGGAGTTGAAAAGCATTATGATGCAAATGATGATCATGCACTGTTAATCATGCTGACTTGGCATTATCAAAATGGAATTACTGTGGCTAACCACTGGGGGTGTTACAAATCTCCTCTACTAACAAGAATTCTCGTCCCGAGAATTAAGAGGTAGAAGGAAAAAGTTCAGGGTATTCCGCATGAAGATTATCCTCGCGTTCCCAAGTGGCTTCATCTTCAGTATGATTTGACCACTGAACTTTGAGGAACTTGGTAAGTTTCTGGCGGGTCCGACGTTCAGCTTGATCGAGAATGCGGATCGGATGCTCCTTATAAGAAAGATCATCTTGCAATTCGAGCACCTCGTGATCCACAGCTCGGTGCGGAGATTCCTTGAAGCATTTACGAAGTTGCGACACATGGAAGACGTCGTGGATATGAGAGAATTGCGGCGGCAATTCCAATTTATACGCCACCTGACCACGTCTAGCAATAATGCGGAAAGGACCAATGTAGCGTGGAGCTAGCTTGTCCTTGATTCCAAAACGGTGAGTGCCCTTCATAGGAGTGACACGAAGATAAGCCTGATCACCAGGTTGATAAGTCAAACCCCATCGTTTGCGATCATAGTTGCCCTTCTGGCGGTCCTGAGCCGCCTTGAGATTTTCCCGGACAATACGAACTTGTTCTTCGGCGTGTTGAATAATATCCAAACCCACGAGTGGTCGTTCCCCAGTTTCTGACCAATTCAGAGGGGTTTGACACTTACGTCCATAAAGAACTTCAAAGGGAGCCATTTTCAAGCTAGCTTGATAGCTGTTGTTATAAGAGAACTCAGCATACGGAAGAGATTCTTCCCACTTCTTGCCGAAAGAAATGACACAAGCTCGAAGCATGTCTTCAAGCACTTGATTAACTCGTTCAACTTGGCCTTGGGATTGGGGGTGATAAGCTGAACTCCAGGTAATATGAGTTCCCATAGCTGTTTGGAAACTTTCCCAGAATTTGGAAGTGAAAAGACCGCCACGGTCCGAACTAATCTCCTTCGGAACACCATGGAGTGATACAATTCTGGAGATATATAGCTCTGCTAACTGACTAGCACTGATCGTCTCCTTGACAGGCATAAAGTGTGCAACTTTAGAGAGTTGGTCGACAACGACAAGAATAGCATCGTGACCCTTCTGTGACCTGGGAAGTCCTGTAACGAAATCCATCTGAACCTTATCCCATTTCCATAGAGGAATAGGAAGTGGTTGCAGAATTCCAGCTGGCTTCTGATGTTCTGCTTTAACGCGACGACACACATCACATTCAGCAACATAACGAGCAATGTCCTGCTTCATTTTAGAGCACCAGTACATTTGACGGAGATCACGATACATCTTGGTGCTACCCGAATGAATAGACAGCGGGGTATCATGTGCCTCCTTCATGACTTTGTCAGTCATAAGCTCGAAGCGAGGTACGACAATGCGGTTTCTGAAATACAAGGTTCCATCTTCATACAGCGAGAAATCCCTATACTTTACAAGGTGAAGGTCTTTCTTCATCAGATCAATTTCAGCATCTTTAGCTTGCGCATCCTTAACAGCTTTCTCAAGATCTGGTTGTATCACAAGGTTATTAAGAGAACCCTGTGGGATAATACGGAGATTCAGCTTGCAAAGTTCTTCAAAAAGACGAGGTTGAGCTCGCCTAACCATGAGGTTGTCGCAATAGGACTTGCGGCTTAAGGCATCAGCCATCACGTTAGCCTTGCCACGGGTATAGGAAATACCCAAATCATAGTCCGCAATGGCCTCCATCCATCTTTGCTGACGGAGGTTTAGAGAAGGTTGAGTGAACAAGTACTTCAGACTTTTATGATCCGTGTAGATCTCACAACGATTACCGAGAAGGTAATGTCGCCACAACTGCAGTGCATAGATGACAGCAGCTAGTTCTAGATCATGTACCGGATAATTCTCTTCATGTGGGCGCAACTGACAAGAGCCATAAGCAATCACCTTACGCTCTTGCATTAGGACACAGCCTAATCCTTCACGGGATGCATCACAATAAATCACGAAGTCTTTGCGGGTATCTGGAGGAGACAGTACTGGAGCAGATGTCAACTTGTCTTTGAGTGTCTGGAAACTTTCCTGACATTTGTCTGTCCATTCAAACTTAACGCCCTTGTGAAGCAGATCAGTCAAAGGCTTAGCAATCTTAGAAAAGTTCTCGACAAATCGACGGCAATAGCTTGCAAGGCCGAGAAAACTTCTCACTTGCTTGACGTTCTTCGGAGGAGTCCAGTCCAGAATAGCCTGAACTCATTCTGGGTTAACGGCAATTCCATCTTTTGAAATCACATGACCAAGGTAGGTTACTTCAGAAAGCCAGAATTCACATTTGGAGTATTTAGCATACAACTGGTGTTCTCGGAGCCTTTCCAGTACAAGACGGAGGTGTTCAGCATGTTCTTCCTTATTCTTTGAATAGACCAGAATATCATCTAGATAAACCACGACGAACTTGTCGAGGTAATCCATGAATATATAATTCATCAGGCGGGAGAATGTGGCTGGAGCATTTGTTAAGCCAAATGACATGACAGTGTACTCGTAGGAGCCATAACGAGTAACAAATGCAGTCTTGGGAATATCCTCTTCACGAACACGGATCTGATGGTATCCCAATCTCAAATCAAGCTTAGAGAATACTGAGGAACCGGCAAGTTGATCATACAAATCATTGATCCGGGGAAGCGGATATTTATTCTGGATTGTAGCTTGGTTAATGGGCCGATAATCCTGAACCAATCGGTTAGTTCCATCCTTCTTCTTAACGAAGAGTGAAGGTGCTCCCCAAGCAGAGGAACTGGGGCGGATGAAACCTTTCTTAAGTGGCGTGTCGATTTCCTCCTTAAGTTCAAGAAGGTGGTGCGGAGGCATTTTATAAGGACGCTTCGCAATAGGAGTTGTGCCAGGCTTCAAATCGATGACGAACTCAACAGCTCTAGCAGGGGGTATTCCTGGAAGTTCTTCTGGAAATACATCTTGAAATTCACGAACAACTGGAACGTTCTCGATGCCTTCAAGAGGTGAAGCATTCAATGCATTTAGGACATAAATCTGAGCTTCGGCGTCCTGTACTGTACGAGCTGAGTATCTGACAGTCTGACCGGAAGGGTGTGTGAGGCGGACTGTTTCAGTGGCACAGTCAATCAAAGCTTTATGAGGCTTCAACCAATCCATACCGAGAATAATGTCTATGTTGGAGGTCTTGAGAGCAATGAGTGAAACGGGGAACATCAATCCTCCAATCACTATGTGGTTACCGTGGCTAACCATGGTAGTTTGCCAATTAGCCCCAGGTGAATGGATTACTAATGGGATGGACATCTCCTCGAAAAGTATATCATGGCTTCGCGCAAAACTTTCGGACATGAAGGAGTGCGATGCTCCAGAATCAAAGAGGACTGAAGCTGGGATTGAATTCACTAGAAGGGTGCCCATCACAATGTTGGGGTCCTGTCGAGCTTCTTCCATGTTGACTTGGTTGACATGAACAAGTTGACTAGCAGGTAGTCTGGCACTACGATTTCTGGAATGATGGGTCCGATGGCCCTTCCTACGAACAACAGGATGACGTGATGCATTCTGAGGCTGACCTTGATGACAGTTAAAAGCACGGTGCCCTGGCTGTCCACACTGGTGGCACAGACCATCATCATGGGGAGAAACACCAACATTGGGATGTCCACTTGAAATGTTCAGTTGCCTTGGTGGTGGGAGCAGATGAGGTGCAGCATATTACGGCCTTGGTGTTGGAGCAGGTCGATGATGAATAAGCCAGGTTTCGATCCTGGGACCTGTGGGTTATGGGCCCACCACGCTTCCGCTGCGCCACTCTGATACCAACTTGTGACGCCCCCGGCCCGATCGTGCACTAATCATACACGCAAATGCACACGATCAAGCCTAAGGACTCACGGGAAGATATCACAACACAACTCTAAAACATAAATAAAGTCATACAAGCTTTATATTACAAGCCAGGGGCCTCGAGGGCTCGAATACATAAACTTGCGTACAAGCATCAGCGGAAGCATCAGATATCTGAGTACAGATATGAAACAGAAACAGAAAGGCCTTTAGAAAGGCGGGGCAAAATAAAACACTACGATCGAAAGGCGTAGGCCTCCTGCCTGGGACCCTCCGATCCTACTCCTGGTCGTCAGTCAACTCGTAGCAGCATCCATCCTTGGGGTCGAAGTAGTAGTCGATCGACGGGGTATCTATCTCAGGGGGCTCCGACCTCTGGTCACGACAAGCTGATACGGGGAGAAAAGGAAAACAAAGCAACCGTGAGTACTCAGAAGTACTCAGCAAGCAAGGATCTACACTACATATGCAACATTTTCAAAGGGAGGCTGTATATGTGGACTGGGCTGCAGAAATGCCAGAATAGAGAGAAGACCTAGTCCTATCGAAGACTAGCATCTTCAGCGGTCTTGCAGAAATAGAAGAGGGTAGAACAGTACAATATAATGTAGCAGTATCATTTGGTCTCATCCTCACCCAGAGATCCTTTCTCGACTCCCTGCGAGAAAGCAATCCCAGAGCCATACAGTCATCAACCTCGTCTGGAGATCCCTTCTCGACTCCCTGCGAGAAGCAATCCCGGAGCCATACAGTCATCAACCTCGTCCTGAGATCCCTTCTCGGCTCCCTGCGAGAAGCAATCCCAGAGCCATAGTATCCAAGTATCCAGTTCTAAATTGTATCAATCAGGATACAACTCCGAGTGTCCTTTACCGTAGGACCGGCTATCGATAGAAGTGTTCTTCCCTGCAGGGGTGCACCAACTTACCCAACACGCTCGATTAACTCCGGCCGGACACACTTTCCTGGGTCATGCCCGGCCTCGGTCAAACAACACATCGCAACCCTACCTACAGCTCAGCAGAGAGGTCCCCGCCGGTCTACATCCTAAGCGCAAGGGGGTCTTGGCCATCGCGCCTCGCCCTCCGGGTCGTTGCGCACACGGTGAAGCCAGGCACCAACACTACAGGAAGGCGCCGGTCCGTCCGTGCCGCGATGCTGAACTAGACGTCTGACAGAGCTTTCGGCTGATGCATACGATGCAGAACGCCCATACTATGCCCACGTGATGGTTAGTGCTATCAGACCAGAGGCCTGCTCGGATCAAATATCCAAATCGTTAATGGACTAGGGCTTGCGGTAACGAGCAGAGACTCACGAAAGATGTGACCCCGTCGCCCCGTCTCGAGGACTTGCTGCAAGGGTTAAGAATGCCCGGTCGCGCCTCGTATTCAACACTCGGGCACCACACTGGCACCCGTCTTCACAACACTCGCCACTCAGGCGCACGCGGGTACCCCTCAGGGTCGACCCGCCTATCCAAGTAACATTGTAAAGTCCAAGTATTCGTGTGTCCATAACATCAGGGAATCCGAGGTATCACCCTCGTTTGATTTCCCACTTGATGTATCCGTCAAGGTGAACTCGGAGGAATCACCCTCGCTGGGTTCACACTTGAGGTGTTGTACGACAGCGTCGTTACCGGAAGTGGTGAAGGAGGAATCACCCTCGATGACCACGATCGAATAGCTACTCTACAGAGTTAACATCAGAAGTGCTACAAGAGGTTTCACCCTCGGCACTCGATAGTAACGCTGCAGTGTCGCTACAACTAAAGGGGGTGATGTGCGGTGTCGGGTCCTGGTCTTCAATCCCGTTGATCGGTTCTTCTGACGATCCAGCGCGGCAGTCGGGATAAGTGGGGTCACTGATAGGTCTCTACCCAGCCTAGACTAAACAGTTTAGGATATGCAGGTAATTATCAACAGCAGGTTACAATGAACAGGCTATGCATCAGAATAGGTAAAGCAGCAGCAACAGCAGCAATTCTAATGCAAGCATGAGAAATAGAATGGGCGATATCGGGATGATCAAAAGGGGGGGGGGCTTGCCTGGTTGCTCGGCGGCAAGGGCAAGGTCTTCAGGGGTCGTCGAACTCCGGAGCTGCATCGGTACCGGCTCTATCGAGAGAGAAAAGGGGAAGGAAACAGTATAAATATAGAGCAAACATGAGCAACGCAAAGTACGGCATGACAATATGCAGTGCCGGGTGATACTGGCGAAGGTGGGATTCATCCGGGAATGTTTTCCCGTTTCTGGACATTTGTCAGACAGATGACTGGAGAGGAACGGTTGCATGTTCGGATAGTTATGGACGCGTGACGGACGAACGGACCGCGTATTCGGATTCGTCTCGTCGTTCTGAGCAATTTTCATGTATAAAGTTTTTCCATCGGAGTTACGGATTATTTAATATGATTTTCTAAAGTTTTTATTAATTTCTAGAATTTATTTAATTTCGAAAATAAACATGAAAAGGCTAGGTGCACCCGGTCCAGTGCACCCAGCAGTGAACCAGGGGCTGACAGTGGGTCCCGTTGACTGCTGAGTCAGCAGTCAACGGTTGACTAGTCAGCAGGTGAACAATGCACACGGGCCCACATGTCATACACACAGATCCAGTTAACAGTTTTTATTTAAACTAAACCAATTTAGTTAGTGGCCTGGGGCCCAGTAGTCAGTGGGGTTAGGGGGGTTATTAGTGCTAACTAATGCGCCACGTCGGCGTCTAGCGCCGGCGCTAATCCGGCGGCTTCGGCGATCGCCGGCCGGCCGATTCCGGCCACGGGACCGGGCGGGGATAGGCTCGTTGGAAAGCCCATGCAGCGGCGCATCGTGTGGTGGCCGTGGGGGTGCCGGAGACGGGATGTGGCGACGGTGGCGACGAGAGGGGCGGCGGCGGCGCTCGGGCTTCGACGGGAACGAGCACAGGGGCTCGGGTTCGATGTTCTGACGGCTCAGGCGGCTGCTGCGCGAGGCCACGGGCACGGTGGCGTGCTCGCTATGCCCTGAAATGGACTATAGCGGCGGGGGCGAGCTCATCGGCGGCGACAATGGAGGCGGTCATGGCGCGGCGTTGGCCTGTAGGGGGGGGGCGCACGGAGGGGTGAGCAGGCCGGGCGCGCAGGGAAGAGCAGCGCAGCGGGTGCAGCGGCTCGCTGGGGAGCAGGGGGCGCGACCATGCGAGCTCCGACGCGTTCGTGGGGGGGGGGGGGAATGGGAACGGCGGCCTACGACGGTGTATTCGACGGGAGGAAAGGTGGACGGAGCGAGGAGCTCACCACCGAGCCAGGGAGAGGCCGGAGAGGGTCGGGGAGGCGCCGGTGCTGCGGTGGCAACGACGAGGTAGGGGCGGTCGGAGGCGGGACAACGCCTGATCCGTTTGCAGGGGCCCCCATGGCTTGCGCTGGTGAGTGCGTACGGCGTGGACGAGCGCGGTTGGGCCTCTGACGCCGTCGCGGGGCTGGGAAGCGATGATGGCCGCCGGTCGACGGCGGTGTGCGCGGCGGACGAACTCGAGGGGGAGAGGGAGAGCGTGGGGGCACGACGGGAAGGGTGGGGATGTGCTAGGGTTTCGGTCGGTGGGGGTGGGGGTTAAGCGGGCCAGTGGGGGAGGCCGGCTGGGCCGGCCAGTGCGGCGGCCAGCTGGGCCGTTTAGCCCAGGGGGTGGGGGGGTTCATTTTTTATTTTCCCTTTTGTTTTCTTTTTGTCTTTTTCTTTTATTTATTTTCTTTTCTCAGTTAGCAAATTGTTAGGCCACATTTTGAATTTTGCAAAACACAGGGACTGCTCCAACAAATACTAGGTATCCTCAACTACTACCAAAATTTAGTTTGGAGACAATTTGAGTTCACACCACTTTTATAATAATTAAAATGCATTAAACCTTACTGTTTTAATTATGTTAGAGCCACCTAAGTATTTTATTATTTATTGGTTTCAATTTTAGACTAGCCTCTGCAATATTTGTCATTTATCGAACATTTTAGTTTTTATGCTGGACAACTTTTATATTTCACTTTCATTTAAATTTGAATTTTGACTTAGGAGTTGAAAAGCATTATGATGCAAATGATGATCATGCACTGTTAATCATGCTGACTTGGCATTATCAAAATGGAATTACTGTGGCTAACCACTGGGGGTGTTACACTGCCATCAAGGCATCTGCTCCTGCCGCTGGAACTCCCGGGGGGAAGAAGAAGACCGGCAGGAACCTTGGCGCCAACTCCGGCAAGCGCGCATCTTCGGAGTGCTGCGCTTCCGTTGAGGACGTGCCAGAGAGTTCCACCGGCAAGAACAAGAAGTCCAAGGCTGCCCCACCGAAAACCAAGAAGGTGCCTGCCAGGGAGGACGGGATGGGGGGAACTTTTACCATAAGTTCCACCCTAGATGACAAATAGGAAAGCGCGCTCATTGCTTTCCTGCGGGCGAATGTCGACGTGTTTGCATGGCAACCGTCTGACATCCCCGGTGTTCCCAGGAAAGTAATTGAGCACCACCTTGCTGTCTGTCCTCATGCGCGGCCCGTCAAGCAAAGGGTGAGGAAACAGGCTTTGGAGCGGCAAGAATTCATTGCCAAAGAAATTAAGAAGCTGGAGGCGGCAGGACTGGTCAAAGGAGTGCTTCATCCAACCTGGTTGGCCAATCCGGTTGTAGTGCGGAAAGCGAACGGGAAATGGAGGCTTTGTATCGATTATACAGATATCAATAAAGCTTGTCCAAAAGATCCTTTTCCCTTGCCGCGCATCGACCAGATTGTGGATGCCACCGCTGGTTGTGATCTCCTGTCCTTCCTTGATGCCTATTCAGGGTATCATCAGATTTTTATGGCAAAGGAAGATGAAGAGAAGACCGCCTTTATCACCCCATGTGGTACGTATTGTTTTATACGAATGCCTTTCGGGTTGAAAAGTGCTGGTTCAACATTTGCCAGAGCAATCCAGATTGGTTTTGAGCCACAACTCCATAGAAATATGGAGGCGTATATGGATGATATAGTGGTCAAAACTAAGGATAAAGCAACGTTCATCCAAGACTTAGAAGAAACATTTGCGAACTTGCGCAAGATCAACTTGAAGCTCAACCCCGAGAAGGGCGTGTTCGGTGTTCCTTCCGGCAAGCTCCTCGGATTCTTTGTATCTTGCCGGGGAATCGAAGCTAACCCCGACAAGATCAAAGCCATTGAGCAAATTGAAGCGCCGAGACGCGTCAAGGATGTGCGTCGTCTTGCCGGCTGTGTTGCTGCTCTAAGCAGGTTTATTTCCAAATCTGCTGAGCGCGCCCTGCCCTTCTTCAAAATTTTGAAGAAGGCAGGTCCAATGAAATGGACACCGGAAGCGGAGGCGGCGCTACAAGATTTGAAGAAATACCTTTCTTCTCCGCCGACGCTAGTCGCACGTAAACCACAAGAACCGTTGCTGCTGTATCTGGCAGCGACAAATCAAGTGGTTAGTGCTGTGCTGGTGGCGCAGAGGGAAGCTGATGAGGAGGCAACATCAGCGGCAGGACCGCCAGATGACGCGGCAAGACCTTCCCCGGCAAGGGTTGATCCCGGCAAGACAGGATCTGCGCAAACAGAAGAGCCTGTGCAGAAGAAAAAGGTGGTGCAGCGCCCAGTTTATTTTGTTAGCTCCCTTTTGCAAGGAGCTAGGTCAAGGTATTCTGGTGTGCAGAAGTTGCTTTTCGGCCTCCTTATGGCCTCGAGAAAGCTGCGCCATTATTTTCAAGCACATGAGATCACCGTCGTCACTCGCTTTCCGTTGCAACGGATATTGCAAAATCCGGAGGCAACCGGCAGGATCGTAGAGTGGGCGTTGGAGTTGTCCAGCTTTGGCCTTAAGTTTGAAAGCACTTCCACAATTCAGAGCAGGGCCTTGGCGGAGTTCATCGCAGAATGGACCCCGACGCCAGACGAAGAAGTTCAAGAAACAAGCCTCCCCGGCAAGGAAACCGATCAGCAATGGGTTATGTACTTTGACGGGGCTTTTTCGCTGCAAGGCGCCGGTGCTGGTGTGCTGCTTGTCGTACCCACCGGAGAGCACCTCAAGTATGTAGTCCAAATGCATTTTCCCCGGGAGAGTTCAACCAACAACACTGCAGAGTACGAAGGTTTGCTTGCCGGTCTTAGGATCGCGGCAGACCTTGGTATCAAAAAGCTCATTATCAAAGGTGATTCACAGCTTGTCATCAGGCAGTTCAACAAGAACTATCAAAGTCCGTTGATGCAAGCCTACGTAGATGAAGTGAGGAAATTGGAAGAGCGCTTTGACGGTCTCCAAATGGAGCATGTCCCTCGTGCCGAGAACAGCGTTGCTGACGACCTGTCAAAGCGTGCTGCCCTCAAGTTGCCTGTGGAACCAGGAACTTTTGTGCTCCAATTGACTCAACCATCCGTGGCACCACCAATGCGGCAAGAAAAGAGAAGAAAGTTGAACTCTGGCCAGTACTTCCCGACAGAGCTCCCCGGAGCCGCCGGCAAGGAAGTTGCCGAGATTGACACGCTCGCCGGGGAACAACAGGCTTCGGCAGGGTCTCAGGCCCTTGCTGTCGAGACAAATGTTTCCCCGACGGATGAGATGCCTTTAGTCCTAGTTGTCGAGCCTCAGGCTCCAGCATGGGCACAGCACATTGTCCACTTCCTTCAGACAGGTGAACTCCCTGAGGAACAAGAAGAAGCGGAAAGAGTAGCCCGTCGGTCTGTTATGTACAAGTTCGTCGATGACGTCCTGTACAGAAAGAGACCAAACGGTGTGAAATTGAAGTGCATTCCTCGGGAGGATGGACTAGAGCTGTTGGCAGAGATACATGGGGGCATGTGTGGCTCTCACATAGGGTCAAGAGCGCTTGCCGGAAAAGCATTCCGGCAAGTTTCTTTTGGCCTACCGCCCTCCAGGATGCGACTGCACTAGTAACCAGGTGTGAAGCGTGCCAGTTTCATTCGAAGAAATTACATCACCCAGCTCAAGCTCTTCAAACAATCCCTCTCTCCTGGCCATTTTCGGTCTGGGGGCTCGACATATTGGGCCCCTTTCCCCGTGCTACCGGGGGCTTTGAGCACTTGTACGTCGCTATCGACAAGTTCACAAAGTGGCCGGAGGTGGAAGCAGTGAAGAAGGTGACAGCGCAGTCGGCTGTCAAGTTCTTCAAAGGAATTGTTTGCCGTTTCGGTGTGCCTAACAGGATCATCACCGACAATGGCACGCAGTTCACAAGTCGCACCTTCATGCAGTACATCCAAGACCTTGGCGGCAAGATTTGTTTTGCCTCTGTTGCTCACCCGAGAAGCAATGGCCAAGCGGAGAGGGCCAATGCTGAAGTGCTGCGCGGTCTCAGGACCAGAACTTTTGATAGGCTGAAAAAGTATGGAAGGCGCTGGATTGATGAGTTGCCGACGGTTATTTGGTCAATCAGAACGACACCAAATTGAGCCACCGGCCAGACGCCCTTCGCTCTGGTGTATGGAGCGGAGGCAGTTCTCCCCACGGAACTCATATACGGTTCTCCTCGAGTGCTCGCTTATGATGAGCTCGAGCAAGAGCAACTGCGGCAAGATGACGCTGTGCTCCTTGAAGAGAATCGTCTTCAGGCTGCTGTGCGAGCTACACGCTACCAGCAAGCTTTGCGCCGCTATCATAGCCGCAAGGTTCATGCCCGAAGCCTTGAGGAAGGCGACCTTGTTCTTCGATGGATTCAGTCCGCCAAGAATTCAAACAAGTTGACGCCAAAGTGGGAAGGCCCTTATCGGGTAGTACGAGTCACCAGGCCTGGCACTGTCCGCCTGGAGACCGAAGATGGCGTTCCAGTGAGTAATTCCTGGAATATCGAACATCTTCGCAAGTTCTATCCATAAGGCGCGGTTGCCGGGGGCTCCCGGCAACCACCTTTTTGTACAAGTCTTGCCGGCAAGGCATGTGATCCTTTGTACAAAGCCAGGCGCAGACCCTGAGCACAGATGAATAAATTTAAGTGTTGTACATTTCCTTATTGATTCTCATGTTCACATTCATATATGCATGTTTGTCTAAGATGTTGTATGACACCTGATCCTGGTAAGTTCTAACGAACCGCCAAGGTTTCATCTCTTTATTTTCTCTTCTTTTTTTTTCTTAAAGACAGAAGGATTCCTCGCGTGCACATTTGCCGGGGGGGGGGGGGTAAGGGAGACATGAATACCTGTTGGTGACGTTCGGAATCGTATGCTTGCCGGAGGAAGGACAAAGACAGAAAGCTAAGTCCTAAAAACTCAGAGCAAGTTTTTTTTTATTACCAAGTTATTTCCTTGGACGATTCCGACCCTTGTATGGAAAATCTGCATGCGAAGGAACCCTTGTTGTAATCAGTTGCGCCCTTATTTTGTTTCGAGTCCGCTCAACGATTTAAGTGGCTGCACTGAGAAAGCCAAGGAGTCTTGCCGGCCGCTGCGCCTCCAGCAGGCTGCTGAAGTCCCGCACCCAGCGCTCGCGGCAGGTTGCGCGCCGGCAAGTTTTTCAGTAAGCGTAGGGTGAACTCCATACATAAAGGAATCAGACAAGGAAAGTAGCTAGCATGAGCCTAAACATAGTTAAATTATATTAAATCCATGAGTTGCCGCAGTCCTAACTTGAGACTTAACTGTCTTTTACATGAGATGATGGCGGCAAGAATAAAAGAGGAGCACTCAATCCCTGCGCTGGCCTTCGATCCTTTTGATGGAGTCCACCTTCTCAAGGATTGGCGTGATGCACTTCTCAAGTGCCTCAACATTTGCATCCTTTGGCAGGTGGCCGAGTGCGCTGGAGAGGTCGATGCCGGGATTGCTGTGCACCACCTTGAGGAGCACCTTGCGAAGGACGGCCCGGCAAAGCCGGCGAGTCTCGTTCGCCAGTTGGGTCGCCCGGCTAGACTGGAGGGCCCTCAACGCGTTGATGATGCTTTCAAAGAACATCGTCAATCTGGCGCTTGGGGATATTCTCTCCTCGGAAGAATAGCTGAAGTTCGACAAGCCCATGGTTGACAGTTCTGCGGTAAGCTTCTCCGCGGCAGCGATGAGACGACCAGTCCAGATCTCCACTCCCTTCTCGTACTCGTTTTGGGCAGCGGCGGCGCTCTTGAGCAGGTTCCTCTCTCCTTGGAGATCCTTGAGTAGAGCCTTCTCACGGGCCCTGCCGGCCTCGAGAGATTTCTGCAGCGTGGTCAGCTTCAGCTCCAGAACCGCAATATCATCAGCTGCAGAGGAGAGCTGCTTGGTCTTGTCGGACAGGGCGACTTGCATCTCCGCCAAGGAGTGGAGGGTTTTTTCCCTGTCCCCCTTGAGCGTCGAGAGCTCCTTGCCGTGCTCGTCGAGATCTGTCTCCAGCCCCTTCACTTTGTCGCTCAGCTCGTTCTTGGCGGCCTCTGCAACTTCGGCAGCATCGACGGCCTCCTTGAGCTTGCCGGCGTGACTTGCAGTTAGAGCTTCGAGCGCCTCCTTGTGCTTCTGCTCCAGCTCCTGGGTCCGCCGTGCGACAAGATTTTCAATGTCTTCATCCTTGCTACGAAGCTTGGCGGCGAGCGCCTGCTCACGTGCGGTGAGATCTTCTTCGAAAGCGTCAAGAGCAACGCGGCGCCCCGTCAGGAGAGCATCTTCGGCAGCGATCTTTTGAACAGCTTCATCATGTGCCTTCTCCATGTCTGATTGCTTCAGGAGGACCTCATTCCATTGCTGGCTCACTTGTTCTCGACCGGCAACCAGCTCTTGAAGGGCCTCGGCGTGCCAGACTTGCATTTGTGCGACACGCCTTTGAAAATCCGCTTCGGCTGCCTCGACAACTGCCATTCTGGAGTCCGCCTTCTCTTTTCGGGCACGATGGAGAGCCTGGAGTTTGCAGAAGTTTTTGCCCATGGCCTGAAGGAGCTGATCCTCTTCAGACTTGCCACTGCTAGCGCTGGGATCATCAACGACTTCGAGCCCGGCAGCGGCAACAATTTCCTCGAAAATTTTGCCTTCGGCTGGTGCCTCGGTGCTTGCCGTCCCTGGCAAGTTGATGAATAGGTTTTTGCCAACCTTGAGATACTTGCTGGATGAGGGCTCGTTAGATGTTGATGGCTGGTCTTCAGAGGCCGCCTCACCAGTGACAGGGGGCTCTGTGGCCGATGCAGCGCCTGGCGCTCCTGCGGCAGGAATGTTGTCAGTATGGTCCTCAGCCTCCCCGTCGCCCTCTTCAGCAGGTTCTTCGGCGATTTCCTTTTGTGCTGTCTTGGCAGCCACCCCGTCAAGAGCATCACCATCCCCGGCAACATCATCCTTGGTGGCCTCGCTGGCAGTGATCCTGTCCGCTTCGGCAGCAGCATCCCTGGCGGTCTCCTCGATGACGGCGTCGACGTCCATATGTTCCATCGCAGAGAACTCTGAAGGGTGAAGGAGGAGGTCCGAATAAGATCGAGTTTTTAGATTTTGGAGTAACCAAAGATAAAGAATAACTAGCACTCTGAGGCGATCGAGTACCTGCGTCGGGCTGTCGAGGGGTGGCTTCGCCTCTCCCGGCAACTCCGGTTGCCGGGGATGGGTTGCCGGAGTCCGTGCTTGTCGGCTCCTCCTCAATCCGGACAGGCTCGTTGGCAGGATCTCTTGCCGGGGATGTGCTTGTGGGCGGAGCGGTCGATGAAGGAGGCACAATGGGGCAATCTTCTCCTTGTTGCCGTTCTTCTCTTGCAAACCCAAAGATATTAGCGACAAGAATGAAAGCCTCGGCACCAGCCAACAGAAAAAAGGGACAATGAACTTACGCTGGGGGCTGCATTGAGGACTAGGCTCCGGGCTCACAATGACGGTCTCTGGCACGCTAGTGGAGCCTGCCGGGGGCTCGTCGCCCGTAGAAGTCCTTGACCTCTTCGCCATTCTCTCCAGCAAGGTTTCTGTGTCACTGCAGAAACAATACAAGTAAGTCAGTAAGACTGATGCAGATTGGAAGGTGGAAGTTGTGACAGGTGCTCACTCTTCTTCCTCCCACTCCGGACTGAAGCCGGAGATGTCGAAGTCGACCTCCGTTGCGATGTCTGAGCGGGGAGGCGGAGGAGGGGTCCTGGGCCGCTTGGCTGTGGCAGGCGCCGGGGCAGCCTCTGGCACGGTTGTACGAGACCCTCCTGCCGCTCCGGCGGTGGTCGCTGGAGTGGGTCTCACGCGCCGCGCGGGCTGTTGACGAGCCCCCTGCCGCGGTCCGGTCTTGCTGGCCACTTTCTTGCCGGGGGATTCGCCGCTCGATGTAGGCTGGCTTGCCGGGACGCCCGATGCGGCTTTCCGAAGGACACGCTTTGTCTTCTTCGGGGGAGAGGGCTCTTCTCGCGTCTCCTCTTCGGCCGTGTCGTCGCCGGATGAGTTTTCAGCGACTGCGCCGCCTTCCTCCCCGGCAACCTTGCTCTCCTCGGCGGATTTTGCCTCCACCACCACCTCTGCATCGCTGGCTTGCCACTCTGTGAAGCCAACGCTGCCGGCCTCCGCGGCAAGATTCGCTTCCTCCACTCTGGTAGCGATGTATGCTACCTCCTGATCTGTGGTGGCGCGAATAAGATCTGACTCTTGCCGGACAGGCTT
The DNA here is from genome assembly GCA_011799875.1 of Thinopyrum elongatum. Taxonomy (NCBI): domain Eukaryota; kingdom Viridiplantae; phylum Streptophyta; class Magnoliopsida; order Poales; family Poaceae; genus Thinopyrum; species Thinopyrum elongatum. Next base: position 329,631,315 of record CM022300.1, on the reverse strand, counting down.
CTCCGTCAGATTGTTGAAGAATTTCTGCGCTTCTTCCTCGCTTGGCTCGACCCAGGTCGGGTCAAGGCCGTGGGCGTTGAACATCGGCAAGAAGGCAATGATCGACCCCAGTGCAGAGTTGTTGCACAAGGGGACGATCCTTGCCGGCAGCCGGTGCTTGTCTTCGCGCTGGAATAACTTCTGGCGGAGAGCGCCAAGCTACATAACAGTCAAGTTGTTGTTCAGCCCGGGGTGCAGCCTCATGACATCTGCTTCGTTCTTATACTCCCAGGCTGGCCTCCCCCTATTCTGCAGAGGGGCGATGCGGCGGCGGAGGAAGTCGAAGCCGATCATCTCCATTGTCAGCCCGGCAGCCTTCAAACGGAGGATCCTGGTAGTGGCGATTGTGAGCTTCTCGTCTTCTGCGGCGAGATCGCCCCAATCCTTGCCGCGGACCACCTTCTGTCGCCGGGGATGACAAAAAGGATGAGTATCTGCTTCCTGGATCCAGCACCATTCGGCCCGCCACTCGTCCCACTTTTCGCGGTAAACTCCATCTGGGTATATCTCTTTGTTCCAGGCCCTTGGAATCCAAGCAATAGATCCAGAGAGAGCCTCTCCTTTTTGGATTTGAGGATAGAAATAGTGGCGGAAAAGAGCAGAATTGGGGATCACGTCAGCGAAATTTTCACAAAGATGGGCAAAGATCGACATGCAAAATACGGCGTTCGGCGTGAAATCAAGAAGACGGAAGCCGTACGTATACATGATGTCGTTGAAGAAATCGGAAAAAGGTGGACAGAGCCCGCAATAGAAATATGCAGTGAAGAAGGGGTATCTGTCCGATCCGCCTTTGGAACTAGCACCTGGGATTACGCGTGTGGCGGGGTGAGCTTGCGTTCCCTTCGCCCACATGCATTGGTATCATCCCTTCAAAGTTTCGGCGTCGAGCGTCGGAGGGAAGACGACGAGCCTCTTCCGCATCTTCACCAGTTCGCTCTCCGGAACTTCAGCCTTCGCCTCCTTGTCCGTGCCCTTGCCTTTGCTGGCCTTGGGCGGCATGGCGACTGTGGAGATGGAAGCCAGAGGACGGAACGAGCGCGGGAGCGGCAAGCAGAAGAGAAGGAAGGTTTCGCTCTGAGCTCGAGCAGAGGAAGGCGATGGCGATGGCCAGATTGGGAAGAAGAGGGGGGTGAATAGGTTTGCGCCTCCACGACTTCTCCTTTTTATGGGGAAAGAGCGGGGCCACCTTGTTTATCCCCCAATATGAATGCGCCTCTATGGGCGCGAAACAGTTTGCAGCCTTTTTGGCACACTTCCCACATCACGCGCTCCGTGCGCGTAGTGGGGGCACAGTAAAACAAGATCTTTACGAGCAGTTAATTCCCTGCCACGCGTGCCCGTGCACTGTTTGGGCCTAGCCCAACAACGCCTCGCACTCGTGTATGGCCCAGGCCCGGGGGCTCCTGTCGGTGTACTAAGTATTGGGCCACTAGTACCCCTTACTTGTGCACGGGCAGTTGTAGCCGTCCTCGCGGCAAGGCTTGCCGGGATCAGCTTGAGGTCGATTCAAGTCATCAAGGAAATCATCAAGTCGGAGATCTGAGAATCAGCAAATAAGCAAAGCTGGAGATCGAAGGACAGCTTCCCCGGCAAGATCCTTGCCGGGATGGCCCGTGGAGCCCGGCAAGCCTCGGCGCCCGGCAAGGCTTGGTTCCCAGCAAGGCTCGGCGCCCGACAAGGCTTGGTTCCCAGCAAAGCTTGGCGCCCGGCAAGCCCTGGCGCCCGGCAAGGTTTGGGGCCCGGCAAGGATCGGCGCCTGGCGAGATTTCGCCACTGTGCCACCGCTTCGGCACAGTAACAAAGCCTGACATTCTGGGTCCTTCTCTGGATGCGTGGCAACGCGCCAGTGGAGGAGAGCTTAAGCGGTGCTGATGGGATGGCCCCTTTTTCCATCCCCAAGAAAGTGAGGACACCTAAACGGACACCTCACGGTGCATTAAATGCGATTGTCCTAATCCGTCAGGGGTTAGGTATGATACCCTGTAGCTACTTTACACCTCAATGTATGTACATTTTGCGACTGTGGAGACCCCTTTGAGCATATAAAAGGAGGCCCAAGGCAATTGCTACAGAGGAGGAGAACTTCTGGCCCATTCTGCATGCGTAGCTGCTCTCTGAACATACTGTTCATCGCAAGCGCTCCTGAAGGCTGGGCTCAAGAACATCAATAAGAACACAAAGCAGGAGTAGGGTTTTACGCTGATCAGCGGCCCGAACCTGGGTAAAAACACCACGCGTCGATCACCGGTTCTGCTCTTTGCGTATACCTCTCCCCCCGCCGAATCGTAAAGGGGTCCCTCGGGATCCCATAGGTGTCGTGCCCCGACACTCCCTGAATCCATATAGGGTCTAAAATGCATTTTCAAGGCTAACTTTGACCACATGTTTGAGCAATAATATGATATGCAACTTACACAAATCATACCATCAAATTCGTACGTGGTCATTGTACTGCTAACACATGCATGCGTTGTAATTAGTGCGTACATGATACAGTAGTAAACACTCACTATCTATTAGTACTAGTTCATTGCTTGGTTTAGATTTGGAATTGAGGCCCATAAACCAGAAGGGAGGGAATATTATTTTCTGGAACCATCCCCATACAGCCATACTTGATGTTTCGGAGAAGGGTTATATGCCTTGCTGCAACAGTACCGTCCAATCTTCACGTGTGGTGTTTTTCTTGGAAAATTATTACGAGAGGATTCTACGATGTGTGAAATGATGTGTTGTTTGTGCATCCAACTTACTATTGGAAAGGTGTGGCTTTGAGATTTGACGGCTCATTGGTAGTATTCCTTGCGGTTGTGCACTCATAATTTGGTGCATGGCACGTGGACCTATATGCTGGATGTCCCACATGTCGAGGAAAGGAACTTCTGTGCTCGTAGAATGGTTTCTTGCAATGCCATCGACCTTTTCAGCATTTGTTTATATATACTGTGCTAGTAAATATAATTTCTCATTGAGATAGAATTATACTAGTACAATGCTACGAAGCTTTCAGCTTTTCTTTCATGTGTCTTGCCTTGAAGGTTTTCTTGTTACAACATCCATCAAATACAAAGGAACTAACATGCATGCTAATGCATATCAATGATTCACATATGAGACCCAATATTTACTTCACAACTTAAGACAAAGTTGTGAGAAGGTGTAGAAATAAAGAAAAAAATGATCGATCAGGTCCCTAAGCATGCTTTCATTTCTTGGCCGCGGTGGACATGTCGGTAGCCATTTTCACGCGGCTCGTTAATGCCCGCCAAGACATGTAGTAGTTGGATGCATGCACCGTCCCATCATTTTGTGCAGTTGCAATAAAATGGAGCTGAGCATCCCTATTGACAAGGATGTTGAATAAGTGTGATTGCAATAATAGTGGCACTGTTGATGAAACATAGAAAGTACGCCGGCCGAGCTACAATACGTTTTAGGCAAAGAACTAGAGAAGATCCACATGTAGTGATGTGGGAAGGTGGGTGGTGGAGCGAGGCTGGTTCCAGAGGAAGATGTACCTGAGGGTCGTCGGGATTTAACCAGGAGGGTGGCGGCGGGCGGGATCTGCCCATACCGCGGCAGCGAGAAAGGGGCAAAGGCACTACCGCGTCGGAGCTTGCTTAGAGAGAACGGCGGGTACCACAGATCGGGACGCGTCGGCAGTGGGTTTCCTACGTCGACGCCGGCAACCGGAGCAACGTTGCACATCGTCCCTTTCCGCCGGCGGACTTGATTCGGTCGGATCAGGGACTAGCGGTCAGAAAGAGAGAGAGAGTGTGTGTCCACTGCCATCTTGTGTGAGAGAGTAGAAGATACCGACTCTAGCAAGCAAGCATTGAGGATCCTGCCTATATTATATAGTATAGTATAGTTGAGCGATTTTCTTTTTTCTCTAGATAACAATCAGTTTATATTCTGTATGTGCGCCATTGAGGAATAAAATCTTTTTTTTAAATAACGCGCCAACTTGTCAAGTCGCACTTTGTTTGTTCACGCGTGGTACACGATCCTCCATCAAGTGGACAACCAGTACACGTGTCAAATTACCACGTGGGTTGCCTTTTCGTACAGAAATGAGCTCCACTGTGTACCCGCGCGGGTGTGGTTGGGAAAGAGACGGGAGTATGTGCCTTGTGCGTGCACCTCTTCTCTTCGTGCACGTACCCCACCTATGTGGGTGTGTGTGAGAGAGATACAAACCTAGAGAGAGATGGCGTGTGCATTCGTGAGTGTTTTGGGGGGGGTGTGATTTCGTGAGTGTATTTGTGGGAATATGTGTCGATGATATCTCAAAAAAATGTGGCACATGCAATGTGTGTGAAATAGAGGCCTAGCTATATCATATATAGAGGGGGCAATCCACGAGAAGAGAGGGAGGGATCATAGGCATGAGATATCGATAGAATCGAAGAGAGGATCAAGTGTGTGGGTGCGAGATTGATGAAGTGAGCCATCGAAATTGTGTGTGCGCATGTTAAAGATATAGGGCGACTGACCTACCGGAATGTCAGAGGGGAGAGGGCAAGTTTGTGTGTCGCAGGGAGACATGACTAGAGGGCTCGATGTATCGGTGTGTGTGTGGGGGGGGGGGGAGAGACCTAACTAGAGAGGTAGATCGACTCGTATATGTGTGGAGAAGGAGAGACCTAGCTATGTCTTGAAGGAGATCGATCGACATCCATACATAAGTGTAGGACAGGAAATAGGTTGCGAGAAAGAGAGAGAGAGAGAGAGAGAGAGAGGTAGAGTGCTGCAGGGGTGGTGGTAGAGTTGCTTCTCTGAGATGGTGGGAGAGGCCTGCTAGACAAACGGAGGGTACAACTGCAATATCAAGAAGAGAGGGGATGTGTTTCTATGTGTGCTTGTGCGTGTGCGTGATAGATGTGTCGGGAGGCATGCATGGATGATGAAGGGGGACCATATCTGTTTGGTAAGTAGACCTAACTAGATTGGTAGATCAATTGTTGTGTGTCGACGGAGGAAGGGAGAGACATAACTAATGAGGTAGATCGATCGGCGCATGGGGAAAACGAGTTATAGACGACCTAGCTAGCTATATGTATAGTGGGAGATCGGTCGGTGTACATCCATTTGTTAGAGGCAAATAAGGCCCAGAGAGACGGATAGAGAGAGAGGGATGGAGCAAGGAGGTGGTGCGAGAGGCCTACTACATATGGGGGAGGAGTGTGCGATTGTGAGATCGATGAAAAGAGGGGCGAGAGTTTACACGTGTGTGGGACCGTATGAGAGACATGGGGCATGGACAGGGAAAGGAGGAGATGGAAAGTGTGTGTGTGTATGTGGTAGGCAAACCTCGCTAGAGAGGTTTATCGATCGGTGTGTGTCGGAAAGAAGGAGTTGTGGAGACCGTGGGAGAACGACCTAAAGAAAATAAACGAATGTGCGTGATGGATAAAATGCTGAGGGAGGGCGAGGGAGAGGGGGCGTGTGCATGCACGAGAGAAAGTTAGTGCTAGCTACAAAGATAAGAGGATGTTGTGCGTGCAAAAGACTAACAGAGATCATAATTTATTATAAAAGTGGATTCATATACTTGAATAAGAGATCATAGTGTTTTAAACCTATGCATGCATGAATATAGTGGTGATACACGTGGTGTGGTTTTGGACATGTTATACTATAATGTGATAATGCGTGGCGTTTGCAACTCACAGCTAAATATCGAACAATCTAAACCATACTATATATCGAATAATCTCACATTTTATTTGAATTTGTGATAATGTGTGGCATTTGCAGCTCACAACTAAATACTTGTAGGCATAGGGGGCGGGGCACCATACATTATGTGATAAACACATTATACATATGAGACATGGTTTAGATTATGAAGATCTAGCTAGAGCTTGAAATGTACTATGATTTGAAATCAACATAAAGTGGATTAAAAATTTCGAGTTCGAGTTCATATAGTATACATAGTTCATATCTAACTCGACAATAATCATGTGGTGTGTTGTACAAATGATGGTTTAACTTGATAACAATCATGATTGTAGATCATATTCAAATAGATAAACAAATTCAAATGGTTTAACTTGACAACAATCATGATTGTAGATCTTATTCAAATAGAGAAATGAATTCAAATTTAGTTCATATTAAAGCGATAGTATATATGTTTGGAATGCACTAAAATGTTCATTTGAGTAGCAGGTTACATGCATTATACACCTAGCAAAATATTTTAATTGAACATAACATGGATTCAAAGTTTTGAATGGCATTTGTAGTAACTCATACAGTAAAACGGGACTAGACTCTCTTATGTGGTGCGAGCTGATTTCTTTTTGTTTTTTCGTCGAGGGAAGTGCGAATTGATTTGGTACAGCACACATTAGGCTTGTCCCGAAATTTCAACCCGTGCCTTGTTATCCCAAAATTTCAAGATATCTCTTTGTCTCATTGTGGTCCGAAAACTCCCTCCATCTCAACCTGTGCCTTACTATCCCAAAATTACAACGCACGTGAAAACTCCCACGTCCTGCGAAATCGCGACACGCGAAATTTCTGTTATACCCCAGAACCGAAAGAACCGTTGATACGTCCATTTTGTATCATGTTTTCCTACTGTTATTTATAATGTTTTCAGGCATAATAATGCTTTTTGGAGTATTTCTAATGCCTTTTCTCTCATATTATGCAAGGTTTACACAAAGAGGGAGAATGCCGGCAGCTGGAATTCTGGACCTGGAAAAGCCACGTCGGAGTTACCTATTCTGCACATCTCCAAATGAGCTAAAAATTTACGGAGAATTATTTTGGAATATATGAAGAATATGGGAGTAAATAACTACCAGAGGGGGCCCACCAGGTGGGCACAACCCACCTGGGCACGCCAGGGAGCCCAGGCGCGCCCTGGTGGGTTGTGCCCTCCTCGGCCCACCTCCGGTGCCCCTCTTCTGGTATATAAGTCATCTTGACCTAGAAAAAAATAAGGAGAAGACTTTCGGGACGAAGCACCGCCATCTCGAGGCGGAACTTGGGCAGGAGCACTTTTGCCCTCCCGTGGAGCGATTCCGCCGGGGGAACTTCCCTCCCGGAGGGGGAAATCATCATTGTCATCATCACCAACAACTCTCCCATCCTTGGGAGGGCCATCTCCATCAACATCTTCAACAACACCATCTACTCTCAAACCCTAGTTCATCTCTTGTGTTCAATCTTTGTACCGGAACCTTAGATTGGTACTTGTGGGTGACTAGTAGTGTTGATTGCATCTTGTAGTTGATTACTATATGGTTTATTTGGTGGAAGATTATATGTTCAGATCCATTATGCTATTTAATACCCCTCTGATCTTGAGCATGATTATCATTTGTGAGTAGTTACTTTTGTTCTTGAGGTCACGGGAGAAGTCATGTTGCAAGTAATCATGTGAACTTGATATGTGTTCGATATTTTGATGATATGTATGTTGTGATTCCCTTAGTGGTGTCATGTGAACGTCAATTATATGGCACTTCACCATATTTGGGCCTAAGTGAATGCATTGTGGAGTAGTTATTAGATGATGGGTTGCTAGAGTGACAGAAGTTTAAACCCTAGTTTATGCGCTACTTTGTAAGGGACTGATTTGGATCCAAAAGTTTATTGCTATGGTTAGATTTTATCTTAATACTTTTCTCGTAGTTGCAGATGGTTGCGAGGGGGTTAATTCTAAGTAGGAGGTTTGTTCAAGTAAGAACATCACCTAAGCACCGGTGCACGCACATATCAAATTATCAAAGTAGCGAACACGAATCAAACAAACATGATGAAATTCCCGTGTACCCTCAAGAACGTTTTGCTTATCATAAGAGACCGTTTTGGCCTATCCTTTGCCACATAAGGATTGGGCTACCTTGCTGCACATTATTTACCGTTACCGCTACTTGCTCGTTACAAATTATCTTGCGATCAAACTATCTATTACCGACTATTTCAATGCTTGCAGAAAATACCTTGCTGAGAACCTCTTGTCATTTCCTTCTGCTCCTCGTTGGGTTCAACACTCTTACTTATCGAAAGGACTACGATTGATCCCCTATACTTGTGGGTCATCAACCTCCTAGTTCAAATACGTGGGGGTACTTTCAAAACTTACCCCACATTTCAGACAAGCGCGTCCCTAAGCCATGGTTCCCCCTCCCATCCCCTCTGGCCCCATTCGTGTTCCAAGGCCACGAAAACCTGTGAAGCCCCACACCCTCCTCCGTCCGCCGCCCAGCCGGATCCTCTTCCCCGACAATATCGTCCACCACAACAGCTCGACGTCCCTCATCCACCACACCGGATGAGGATCCATTGTCGATCTCGTCGTCCCACCGGTTCAGCCACCCCGTCCTCCACCTCCAAGGAGCTTCCTGATGTCTACTATGCAACTTTATTCTTGTAGACACGTGTTGGGCCTCCAAGCGCAGAGTTTTGTAGGACAGTAGCAATTTTCCCTCAAGTGGATGACCTAAGGTTTATCAATCCGTGGGAGGCGTAGGATGAAGAGGGTCTCTCTCAAACAACACTGCAACCAAATAACAAAAAGTCTCTTCTGTCCCCAACACACCAAATACAATGGTAATTTGTGTAGGTGCACTAGTTTGGCAAACAGATGGTAATAAAAGCATAGTAATGATAGTAGATATTGACTTTTGTAATAGGAACAATAAAAAATAGCAAGGTAGCAATTGATAAAACTGAGCACAAACGGTATTGCAATGCTTGAAAATGAGGCCTAGGGTTCGTACTTTCGCTAGTGCAATCTCTCAACAATGCTAATATAACTGGATCATATAACCATCCCTCAACGTGCGATGAAGAATCACTCCGAAGTTCCTATCTAGCGGACAACATAAGAAGAAATTGTTTGTAGGGTACGAAACCACCTTATAGCTATTCTTTCCGATCAATCTATCCTAGAGTTCGTACTACAATAACACCAAGCTATTCTTTCCGATCAATCTAACCAAGAGTTCGTACTAAAATAACATCATATGATACAGATCAACCAACTCTAATGTCACCTAGATACTCCAATGTCATCAAGAGTATCCGTAAGTTGATTATGCGATGTACATCAAACAATTTCAGATTCATAATACTCAATCCAACACAAAGAACCTCAAAGAGTGCCCTGAGATTTCTACCGGAGAAACAAGGACGAAAACATGCATCAAACCCTATGCATAGATTACCCCAATGTCACCTCGGGAATCCACGAGTTGAGTGCCAATACATAGATCAAGTGCTCTCAAATCCAACAAAGTATTCAATCCGATAAAACGAAATCTCAAAGGGAAAACTCAATTCATCACAACAAGATAGAGAGGGCAAAACAACATATGATCCAACTATATTAACAAAGCCCGTGATACATCAAGATCGGGCCATCTCAAGAACACGAGAGAGAGAGAGAGATTAAACACATAGCTACTGGTACAAACCCTCAGCCCCGAGGGTGGACTACTCCCTCCTCATCATGTTGGCTGCCCGGATGATGAAGATGGCCACCGGTGATGATTTCCCCCTCCGGCGGGGTGCCAGAACGGGGTCTAGATTGGTTTTTGGTGGATACAGAGGCTTGCAGCAGTGGTACTTTTGATCTAGGGTTATTTCTGATGGTTTCTCTATTTATAGGATTTTTCAGCGTTGGAATCATGCGAAGATGGGCCTCGAGGTGGGCACAACCCACCTGGGTGCGCCTGGGCCTCCTGGCATGCCCAGGTGTCTTGTGCTCACCTCCTTCACCTTCTGGTCCTCCCATGAAGCTTTTAGTGCCTCTTTTATTCCAAAAACAAAACTCATCAAATAGTTCCGTTGCATTTGGAGAACTTTTATTTCTGCACAAAAAACAACACCACGGTAGTTCTGCTGAAAACAACATCAGTCCGGGTTAGTTCCATCCAAATCATACCAAAACCATATAAAATTGTTGTAAACATGGCATGAATACTTCATAAATTATAGATACGTTGGAGACGTATCAGCATCCCCAAGCTTAATTCCTACTCGTCCTCGAGTATGTAAATGATAAAATAAATAATTTATGAAGTGTGAATGCTAGAAAAGTGCATAAGTTTGATCAATCATAATTTCAATCACTTTTCATAGCATCATAACAGCAATTATTTCTCATAAAACTTCTCATGTTAAAGTAGCAACCAATTCACATGTTAAGATTCAAACAATGAATTCTCTTGAAACTCAACAATCTATATTCTTAGTCACCAAACAATTGCAATTCAACTTATTCAACAGAGTCTAAGTAAGTTCTCCACATACTCAATCATCATATAGTCTTCTATGATTGCTAGTACTCAAAGCATATTCTTAGAACAAATGGCATCCATCGAACACAGAGAAAGATAGGGGCTTAATGTTTCGCCTCCCAACTCATCTATCATAGAGATAATTGTCAACAATAATAATTCATGATCAAATATATTTGACTGGTCATATGTGCCTAGATATTTCCCCACCACATGATGCTTGCCAACTAGAGAATAATTAAGGTTGAAATGAGAATGCATTCTATTGACTCTTGCATAAAAGTAAATACTGAAAAGTAAAAGATATGCCCTTCGCAGAGGGAATCAGAGGTTGTCATGCGCTTTTTATTGTTGGATGCCCAAGATCTTAATGCAAAGCAATGTCACGTTATATTGCCCCTTATGATAGCAACCTTTATTAGGCAGTCCGTCGCTTTTATTAGTTTGCCATCACAAGTTCGTACAACGCTCAATTTTCCCTTACAATAAAAGATCAAACATATTTAGGAGCAATTTTTATTGCTTTATGCACCGATGACAACTTACTTGAAGGATCTTATTCAATCCATAGGTAGGTATGGTGGACACTCATAGAAATAAACTGGGTTTAAGGGTTCTTGGATGCACAAGTAGTATCTCTACTTAGTACGAATTTTTGGCTAGCAAAAGATCCTAAGCAAACACCACACGTTGGAGGACCATAACAATATAACTTCTATGCAAATATACACAACCATAACTCATTACATTGTCTTCTTGTCCAACTTCAACTAATTTTCTCAAGTTTGAAAATAATTAATGGGTATTCACAATCATAAAAGATTTCCAAGATAATATATTTATATGTGAAAGTTCTCTTCCTTATACTAATCATTCATGAATTGCTTGTATGACCAATATTGTGATTGTCAATCTTCAAAAGATTTCACTTTCTAAACCCAATGTGAAGCTACTACTAGTCATGATATGAATATATAATTTCAACTTCATGATATTCAATTCATTCAACAATTTACTCATAGGATATAAGTGAAGCATAAGAGTAAATGACAAACTACTCCAAAAAGATATAAGTGAAGATCAAGCGAGTAGTTAAGTAAAGGGGTAGATAATTGATGACTCTCCCTTATTTAAAAAATTTAAGATCTAAGTATTTTATTAAAGTAGCAAGCAAAACAAAATAAAATGACATTCCAAGAATAGTACAACTCATGTGAAGAAGCAAAAACTTAGGCTCAACCGATACTAACCGATAATTGTTGACGAAGAAAGGTGGCATGCCTACCAGGGCATCCCCAAGCTTAGATGCTTGAGACTTATTGAAATATTGACTTTGGATGCCTTGGGAATTCCCAAGCTTGACCTATTGTGTCTCCTTAATTCCTTTTATATCATGGTTTCCCTAAATCTTAAAAACTTCATCCACACAAAACTCAACAAGAACTCGTGAGATAAGTTAGTATAAATCAATGCAACATCTTATCATTCTCTACTGTAAAAAATCACTAAAATTATTATTTAACATTGCATACTAAATGCCTCTTCATATTTAATACTCTTGTCCTCAAATAGAATCATTAAACAAGCAAACATATGCAAACATAACAACAATCTGTCTAAACAGAACAGTCTGTAAAGAGTGCAATTATCCTCATACTTCCCTAACTCCAAAAATCTGAAAATTTACCACACTGTAGAAAATTTATCGTAGCTTATTGTGCAAAAAAATTCAACATTGTATCACATTCTGATTTTCTCAAGAATTCACGCACTAGCGCGCAACTTTCTGTTTTCAAACACCAACATATATACTTGCAAAATAAGCATAGCAAAGGCTATACTTGACATTTTTATTTAAGTAAAAGATATAAAACATTATCTAAATAACAGCAAGCAAATCCTAATAAACGAAAATGATGCTCCAAGCAAAACACATATCATGTGACGAATGAAAATGTAGCTCCAAGTGAGGCTACCGATAATGTTGGAGACAAAAGAGGGGATGCCTTCCGTGGCATCCCCAAGTTTAGTTGCTTGGATATTCCTTGAATATTACCTTGGGGTGTCTTGGGCATCCCCAAGCTTAGGATCTTGTCACTCCTTATTCTCCTCATATCGATATCTCACCCAAAATTTGAAAACTTCAATCACACAAAACTTAACGGAACTTCGTGAGATGGGTTAGTATGATAAAGACAAATCATTCCCTTTGGTACTGTCAAGATAAGATTCATAATTGTTCTCACACAATGCCTACTATACTCTACAATTTCCACAATTTATATTAAGCAATATAAGCCATAGAAACCATAAAACAAGCAAACTATGCATTGCAAACAGAATCTGTCAAAACAGAACAGTACGTAAAGATCTGAATTAAGGTCATACTTATGTAAATCCAAATACTCTGAAAAATTAGGAAAAGTATAAAATTTGTATATACATCAACTATAAAATATTCAGATTTTTTCCACCTTCCAGTAAATTTAAACAATTCTATTACTGGAAGCAAAAGTTTCTGTTTTTGCACAGAATCAAGTCAACTATCATCCATACTATCCCAAAGGCTTTACTTGGCACTTTATTGAAACAAAAGCTATAAAACATGATTAAAATAGTAGCCTAATCATGTGAACACACAAAAACAATAGGGATAAATGTTGGGTTGTCTCCCAACATGCGCTTTTCTTTAATGCCTTTTTAGCTAGGCATGATGATTTCAATGATGCTCACATAGAAGATAAGAATTGAAACATAACGGGAGCATCACGAAGCACATTACAAGAACATTTAAGTCTAACCCATTTCCTATGCATAGGGATTTTGTGAGCAAATAATTTATGGGAGCAAGAATCAACTAGCATAGGAAGGCAAAACAAGCAAAACTTCAAGATTTTCAACACATAGAGAGGAAACTTGATATTATTGAGATATGTAGAAGCATATGTTTGTCTCTCATAATAATTTTCAGTAGCATCATGAATGAATTCAACAATATAGCTATCACATAAAGCATTATTTTCATGATCCACATGCATAGAATTTTTATTACTCTCCACATAAGCAAATTTATTCTCATGAATAGTAGTGGGAGCAAACTCAACAAAATAACTATCATGTGAGGCATAATCCAATTGAAAATCAAAATCATGATGACAAGTTTCATGGTTATCATTATTATTTATAGCATACATGTCATCACCATAATCATCATAGCTAACAACTTTTTTATCATAGTCAATTGAAACCTCTTCCAAAATAGTGGATTCATCACTAAATAAAGTCACGACCTCTCCAAATCCACTTTCATAATTATTACAATAAGATTCAACACCCTCCAAAATAGTGGGATCATTACTTCCTAGAGTTGACACTCTTCCAAACCCACTTTCATCAATATAATCATCATAAACAAGAGGCATGCTTTCATCATAATAAAATTTCTCATTAAAACTTGGGGATAAAAAATATCATCTACATCAAACATAACATCCCCAAGCTTGTAGCTTTGCATATCATTAACATCATGGATATTCAAAGAATTCATACTAACAACATTGCAATCATGCTCATCATTTATGCCAAACATTTTATTGAATTCTACTTCTATCAATTGAGAACAATTTTCCGAACCATCATTTCCAAGGAAGACATGATAAAGATGAATAATATGAGGCCACCTCAATTCCATATTTTTTTGTAGTTTTCTTTTATAGACCAAACTAGTGATAAAACAAGAAACTAAAAGATTCAATTGCAAGATCTAAAGATATACCTTCAAGCACTCACCTCCCCGGCAACGGCGCCAGAAAAGAGCTTGATGTCTACTATGCAACTTATTCTTATAGACACGTGTTGGGTCTCCAAGCGCAGAGTTTTGTAGGACAGCAGTAATTTTACCTCAAGTGGACGACCTAAGGTTTATCAATCCGTGGGAGGCGTAGGATGAAGATGGTCTCTCTCAAACAACCCTGCAACCAAATAACAAAAAGTCTCTTGTGCCCCAACACACCAAATACAATGGTAATTTGTATAGGTGCACTAGTTCGGTGAAGAGATGGTAATAAAAGCGTAGTAATGATAGTAGATATTGATTTTTGTAATAGGAACAATAAAAAACAGCAAGGTAGCAATTGATAAAACTGAGCACAAACGGTACTGCAATGCTTGAAAATGAGGCCTAGGGTACGTACTTTCGCTAGTGCAATCTCTCAACAATGCTAATATAATTGGATCATATAACCGTCCCTCAACATGCGATGAAGAATCACTCCAAAGTTCCTATCTAGCGGAGAACATAAGAAGAAATTGTTTGTAGGGTATGAAACCACCTCAAAGCTATTTTTTCTGATCAATCTATCCTAGAGTTCGTACAAAATAACACCAAGCTATTCTTTCTGATCGATCTAACCAAGAGTTCGTACTAAAATAACACCATATGATACACATCAACCAACTCTAATGTCACCTAGATACTCCAATGTCACCGCAAGTATCCGTGGGTTGATTATGTGATGTACATCAAACAATTTCAGATTCATAATACTCAATCCAACACAAAGAATCTCAAATAGTGCCCCGAGATTTCTAACGGAGAAACAAGGACGAAAACATGCATCAACCCCTATGCATAGATTACCCCAATGTCACCTCGGGAAGCCGCGAGTTGAGTGCCAAGACATAGATCAAGTGCTCTCAAATCCAACAAGGTATTCAATCCGATAAAATGAAATCTCAAAGGGAAAACTCAATTCATCACAACAAGATAGAGAGGGGAAAACACCATATGGTCCAACTATATTAACAAAGCCAGCGATGCATCAAGATCATGCCATCTCAAGAACACGAGAGAGAGAGATTAAACACATAGCTATTGGTACAAACCCTCAGCCCCGAGGGCGGACTACTCCCTCCTCATCATGGTAGCCGTCGGGATGATGAAGATGGCCACCGGTGATGATTTCCCCCTCCGGCAGGGTGCCGAAACGGTGTCTAGATTGGTTTTTCATGGCTACAGAGGCTTGCGGCGGCAGAACTTCTGATCTAGGGTAATTTCTGATGGTTTCTCTATTTATAGGATTTTTCAGCGTTGGAATCACGCGAAGATGGGCCTCGAGGTGGGCACAACCCACCTTGGCGCGCCTGGGCCTCCTGGCGCGCCCAGGTGTCTTGTGCTGACCTCCTTCACCTTCTGGTCCTCCCACAAAGCTTCTAGTACCTCTTTTATTCCAAAAAAATGTCAAAAAGTTTCGTTGCATTTGGAGAACTTTTATTTTTGCACAAAAAACAACACCACGGTAGTTCCGCTGAAAACAGTGTCAGTCCGGGTTAGTTCCATCCAAATCATACCAAAACCATATAAAATTGTTGTAAGCATGGCATGAATACTTCATAAATTATAGATACATTGAACACGTATCAGTGCCCCGACATTCACCTCGTCTATCGCACCACCTACATTCCCACAGTGCCATCTTCACCTGCACCATCGAAAGAGCAGCACCATGACCGATTCCTTGGATGAAGCTGAGGACTTATCGGCACCACCAAAGAGGTTCTACACTAATCACTATATTTTCTTCTTGATTTGATCTCACGATGCTGCCGGCGCTCGGTCCCGAGCTGCCATGGCGCGGCTCCATCTATGATGGTGTCTCCGACCACTTCCTCCATGGCGTCGGTCCCTCGGCGACGACGTCCACATCAGTAGGAGATGCTGCTGCTGCTGCTCTGGCTCTCGCTGACCCTGCTGCTGCTGCTCCTTCGGCTCTCACTCGCGCTACTATTCTGCTATTGCTTTCGATCCCCTGCCTGGTCTGCTCTTGCTCTTGCTTGCGCTGCTGCTCTTGCTCTTGCTTGCGCTGCTGCTCTACTCTTGTTCGCGCTGCTGCTGCACGAGCAACAGCTTTGGCTCTTGCTCGAGCCCCTGCTGCTGCTACCCGAGATGCTGCTACACGACCAGCTGCCTCGGCTCTCGCAGGTGCTACGGCTCCGGGCGCTGCTGCTGCACGACAAGCTGCCTCGGCTGCTCTCTCATAGTATGTTCCCAGCTGGAGCGGCTACCGATTTAGATCACTGCTACTCTGCCACTAGTGCTCGAGCGGCCAAAACTATTAGTACACTGCTTTTCTGCTAGTAGTGCGTTCAGTTTCGACAGTAAAATTCAGTTTCGACAACAAAATTCAGGTTCGACAGTTAAATTCAGTTTCGACCGTTAAGTTCAGAGATGAGCAGCTGATGTATTTTACATCTAGCACTTTTTGGTGTACATCATCTATTGGAGATGCTATTAGAATACCACTTCAGGTTAACATTGTCTCTCTTGTCCTGCTTCAGCCTCTCCGTCGTACACCTCACCGAAGCTACTCCAACGATGAACCCCTCCATCACAGCGGCGCAGTACCCTCGGCTCCATCTTGAGACGCCTAAGATCTTCTTCCCCTCCTCCGACAGCCACATCAGTTGCATCATCCTCAGCGACCAACCCAATGATGCCGAGATCGACATGGCTTCGCCAAAGAGGTTGTACACCTGCTGCATCGCTTTTTTACTCTACATGTTATATATATTGTCCACTTAGCACGCGTAGTAATGTGAAATATGATTTGTTTGTCCTATATAACAAGCAGTGAGGTACCAAGCAACTTAGCTATCCGTGATGGACTCTCTCGAAAGCCATCATTATTTATTTCTGCGCGTTTGAGCTGTGCATGTGTAGATGGGCCTGGGAGTTGAGCTAGTAGGGCAGTGGCTTGGGTCCAAAGTAGTAGAAGTAGCACAAAAATATTTTTTGAGTGTAGGCTTTTGCCTGTTCAAGCCTGCCTACTATAATCGCCAGTGGTTGAAAGGAAAAGTGAAGGAAAAACATAGGAATTTGAAAGTTTTCTATGGTACTACTATTCATGCATTTGGTTCAAAGGAATGGAGCAAAGGAAAACTGTAGGATTTTTTCCTTTAGTGTCT
Organism: Thinopyrum elongatum; assembly: GCA_011799875.1. Classification (NCBI taxonomy): domain Eukaryota; kingdom Viridiplantae; phylum Streptophyta; class Magnoliopsida; order Poales; family Poaceae; genus Thinopyrum; species Thinopyrum elongatum. Next base: position 329,614,045 of record CM022300.1, on the reverse strand, counting down.
CTTTCAAAGAAAAACCGTAGGAATTTTAATATTCACTTGGCCCTCCTTTTCAAATTCCTATTCATGAAGAAGAAGACTAAGTGATAGTAGCATAATAGCATTATAACTGTACATTTTCTTGTGGTTTGACTTAATTTGACCATGCTTCTTTGCATTCCTGTGATCTTCCAATTCCTATGAACCAAACACCCAGATTGACAGAAATCCTGTGTTTTTAAATTCTCTGTTTTGCACGTGCATTCCTATCCTATTCCTGTGTATTTTCTATCCCTGCATTGTTAGAATCCTCAAATTCAAACGAGCCCTTACAGAATTACTTCTGTTACAGATAGTTGTCAAAGAAAACCTTGTGTGGTTTGTCCCGCTCCAGCCACATTGTCGTGCACCCTAGCTCAGCTGCTCCAATGACGGAAGGGTCCACCACAGGAGGGTTCCACCCTCCAGGCTGTCTTTCGCCGCCTCAGATCTTCTTCCCCACCGCCGGCAGCCACAACAACTGCATTACCATCATCAACTAAGCTGATGACCTTGAGGACTACACGGGTCCGCAAGAGAGGTCACACTCTTTCGTGTCTACTTACGTTATGCATCGCTAAATATTACATGCTACTTTATCGTCCTTGTAACACCCCCAGTGGTTAACTACAGTAATCACCCTTTTGATTATGCCATGTCAGCATGATTAACAGTGCATGATCATCATTAGCATCATATTGCATTTCAACTCCTAAGTCAAATTCGAATTTAAATGAAAGTGGAAAATAGAAGTTATTCAAATCATAAACTAAAATGTCAGATAAATAACAAACGTTCCAGAGGCACTTCTAAAATTGAAACCAACATTATTGAAAATGGATAAGTGGCTTCAACATCCTCAAACAGTGGCTGAAAATAATATTTAATGACCTTTTAATTTATTTAAAACAAATAAGAAATGATGTTTTGTCCAAACTAATTTTAGGTGTTAGGGAATAAAGCACTGGTATTTATGGACCAGGTCACATGTTTTACAAAATTCGATTTGAGCCCTAACTATTTACAAAACAGGGGTATGGATAAATAAAAAGAGAAAAGAAAAAGAAATAAAAAGAAACACCCCCCCCCCCCCCGTGGCCCACTGGGCCCCACCCAGCTGGCCCATGCCGGCCACCCCCCCCCCCCCCCCATCCCTTATCCCCCTCGGCCCGAACCCTAGCCTCCCCACCCCCCCCTCTCGCTCACTCCCCCCCCCCCGTCCAGATCTTGCGCATCCCCGACGCGCCCCTCGACTCGCCACCGCGCCCCTACGCCGCCGCCTCCCCTCGCCTCCTCCCCTCTCCACCCTACGTCCGCTCTTTCCCCTCTCCTCGTGACCCTCTCTCCCCATCGTCCTCTCTCTCCCCCCTTTCCTCCTACCCCCCTCTTCGCCCTTCCCCCTCCCCCTTCTCCCTCTACTTCCTTCTCCGCTCCCCCTCCCCTCCACGCACTTCATTCCCCCCCAGCTCCCTTTCCGCCTCTCCCTACACTCGCCTTTGAGCTCCTCTTCCATCCCTCCTCCCCTTCTCCCCTCCCCATCCCTCTCGCGCCTCCCGCGTTCTCCCTCGCCCCGCTGCTCCTCTCCCCTCTTGCCCCTCTCCCGCCCCCTCCTCTCTCCCTCTCCTCACCTCTCTCATGCCCCCGTCGGCTCTTCCCCCTCTCCCCTTTTCCCCTCTCCCCCCCTTTCCCTCGTTCCTCGGCCTCTTCCCTTCCTTGCCTCCCCCACCCCCCCCGTCCCCCCGCGCGTGCCTATTGGGCACCGGACATGTCCGGTCCCAAATGGGCACGCTCCGGACATGTCCGGCGCCCCCAGACGTGCACGCCGCGGACATGTCCGCCCAGCCCACTGACAATGGCCCACGGCCCAGAACGAATTAAAAAAAAATTAAACTAATTAATTAATTAATAGTTAATTAATCCTGATTAGGTTAATTTAATTAAGTAGTTAGTGTTAATTAAACAGTAATTTAATTAGTTAATCACTAATTAACCTAACAGCCTATGACAGGTGGGACCCACTGGTCCTGACGTCATGCTGACGTCATGCTGACTCAGCAAGACACTGTTGGATAATGTTAATTTAATAATTAATTAAATTCCAGAAATTAATAAAACTTTGAAAAATCAATAAAATAATCCGTTAGCTCAGATGAAAATACTTTGTACATGAAAGTTGCTCAGAACAACGAGACGAATCTGAATACGCGGTCCGTCATCCGTCACGCGTCCCTAACTATCCGAACTTGCAACCGTTCCCTCTTATCCTCTGTCCGATAATTCCAAAGACCCGGGAAATATCGTCAGATATTCTCCCCTCCGTCTGTTACGTGTGATGCGTTCGTTAGACTACCCCTAGCACCGTGTATCGTATTTGTCATGCTCATGTTTGCTATATTTTATACTGTTTCCTCCCCCCTCTTCTCTCTCGATAGCCCCCGACCCCGACGTCGTCCCCGAGACCGACGCAGCTCCGGAGCCCGAAGACACCATAGACGACCTTGCCCTTGCCGCCGAGCACCAGGCAAGCCCCCCCCTTTTGATCATCCCGATATCGCCCATTCTAATTTCCCATGCTTGCATTAGAATTGCTTGCTGCTGCTGCCTTTACCTATTCTGATGCATAGCCTGTTCATTGTAACCTGCTGTTGATAATTACCTACATATCCTAAACTGTTTAGTCTAGGCTGGGTAGAGACTATCAGTGACCCACTTATCCCGACTGCCGCGCTGGTCGTCAGAAGACCGCATCAACGGGATTGAAGACCAGGCCCCGACACCGCACATCACCCCCCCCCTTAGTTTGTAACGACACGCAAGCGTTACTATCGAGTGTCGAGGGTGAAACCTCATGTAGCACTTCTGATGTTAACTCTGTAGAGTAGTTATTCGGTCGTGGTCATCGAGGGTGATTCCTCCTTCACCGCTTCCGATAACGACGCTGTCGTACAACACCTCAAGTGTGGACCCAGTGAGGGTGATTCCTCCTAGTTCATCTTGACGGATACATCGAGTGGGAATTCAATGAGGGTGATACCTCGGATTCCCTGATGTTATGGACACACGGATACTTGGACTTTACAATGTTACTTGGAAAGGCGGGTCGACCCTGAGGGGTACCCGCGTGTGATGTGAAGGCGGGTTGCCAGTGTGGTGCCCGAGTGGTGAATACGAGGCGCGGCCGGGCATTCTTAACCCTTGTCGCAAGTCCTCGAGACGGGGCGACGGGGTCACATCTTTCGTGAGTCTCTGCTCGTTACCGCAAGCCCCTAGTCCTAGCGATTTGGATATTTGATCCGAGCAGGCCTCTGGTCTGATAGCACTAACCATCACGTGGGCATAGTATGGGCGTTCTGCATCGTATGCATCAGCCGAAAACTCTGTCAGACGTCCAGTTCAGCACTGCGGCCGGGCTGGGCCGGCACCATCCTGAGGGGTGGAGCCTAGTTCGCCCGGCACGCAACGACCCGGAGGGCGAGGGGCGATGGCCAAGACCCCCTTGCGCTTAGGATGTAGACCGGCGGGGACCTCTCTGCGGAGTTGTAGGTAGGGTTGCGATGTGTCGTTTGGCCGAGGCCGGGCATGACCCTGGAAAGTGTGTCCGGCCGGAGTTAATCGAGCGTGTTGGGTAAGTTGGTGCACCCCTGCAGGGAAGAACACTTCTATCGATAGCCGGTCCTACGGTAAAGGACACTCGGAGTTGTATCCTGATTGATACAATTTAGAACTGGATACCTGTGATGAGACCTGTATATATGGCTCTGGGATTGCTTCTCGCAGGGAATCGAGAAGGGATCTCAGGACGAGGTTGATGAATGTATGGCTCTGGGATTGCTTTCTCGCAGGGAGTCGAGAAAGGATCTCTGGGTGAGGTTGATATTATTACTGCTACATTATATGGTATTGTTCTACTCTCTTCTACTGCTGCAAGTCCGCTGAAGATGCTAGTCTTCGATAGGACTAGGCCTTCTCTCTATTCTGGCATTTCTGCAGCCCAGTCCACATATACAGCCTCCCCTTGATAATGTTGCATATGTAGTGTAGATCCTTGCTTGCTGAGTACTTCTGAGTACTCACGGTTGCTTTGTTTTCCTTTTTCTCCCCATATCAGTTTGACGTGACCAGAGGACGGAGCCCCCTGAGACAGATGCCCCGACGATCGTTACTACTACTACCCAGAGGATGGATACTACTACGAGTTGACTGACGACCAGGAGTAGGATCGGAGGGTCCCAGGCAGGAGGCCTTCGCCTTTCGATCGTAGTGTTTTATTTTGCCCCGCCGTTCTAAAGGCCTTTCTGTTTCTATTTCATATCTGTACTCAGATATCTGATGCTTCCGCTGACGCTTGTTCGCAAGCTTATGTATTCGAGCCCTCGAGGCCCCTGGCTTGTAATATAAAGCTTGTATGACTTTATTTATGTTTTAGAGTTGTGTTGTGATATCTTCCCGTGAGTCCTTAGGCTTGATCGTGTGCATTTGCGTGTATGATTAGTGCACGATCGGGCCGGGGGCGTCACAAGTTGGTATCAGAGCCGACTGCCTGTAGGAACCCCCTTGCCAACTCCTTGGCCGAAGTTGAGTCTAGAAACCGGAAAACTGTTTTACTAACTTGGCTGTGTGGCTTACGGGCCCACGTCGCCAATTGGGTGGTATTAGGATCTTTTACTCCTCGACCTTTACTCTAGGACTCTGCTCTCTCTTCTATTCGGGTTAAATGATTTTACTAACTCCAGCATTAGGCTCTCGTGCTCACATCCACCCGGAGTTCTGAAATATTCCCCCCTTGCTTCAAGATTGTGGGCCAGGTTCTGCTTACAGGATCCTTTTATCGAGGGCACCCTGTGTTGTCACGTGCAGATTCCTCGCTCCAACAGTTTTCTCCGACGTGGATCTAGCCTTTGCTATGTCTCGTTGTGTACTCCCATATCGCGTGCCTGCGCGCCGCCTAGATGTCTAGCCCTTCCCTTTTCAACTGTCGTAATGCCGGATGCTAACCGAGGCTATGTGTGGCTTTGAATGTCTGGTGCGAATATGATGAAGTATCTATTGCACTTCCTTCTGTTGTGCGTGTTACTTCATAAATAATTCCATACACCTGCAAGTTACTAGCTAAATTGCCCCTGTTGATTTGGCAGGATGGCTGACGATCCTCCACCTCCACCCTATATTGCCGCAATGATGCAGCAGTTTGAATTGAAGCGTCAGCTCAACGAGAGTCTGGTAAGACGTTTGGAACGCAATGAGGCTCGTCAGGAGCCTGGACCGATCTCGCTGCCAGAATTTGTGCACCTCAACCCGTCCGTTTTCCGCAACTCCACCAATCCTATGGATGCTGATGATTGGCTTCGTGACATCCTGTTTGAAATGGAGTCAGCTAATGTTGCCCCTGCCAGTTATGTCACCTTTGCGACATTCCACCTAAAGGGCCCAGCGGCTCAATGGTGGGAAAGCCACAAGGGTACGTTGCCTGCTGAAACAGTAACCACTTGGCAGGAATTTCAGACAGCTTTTCGTGCACAGTACATTCCTCAAGGTCTGATGGACCAGAAGAAGCAGGAATTCCGCAAACTTACCCAGGGCACAATGACTGTGGATGAATATCAGAGGAAATTTCTTGAATTGTCCCGCTATGCTGAAGATGACGTCTGCACTGACGCCAGTAAGCAGGATAAATTCCGTGAAGGACTCCGTACTGACATAAAACTCGCACTTGCAGTCCTTGATTGCACAGACTTCGCAACGCTTGTCAGCAAATCTTTTCAAATTGAAACAGCTCTGACTGAATGCCAGGAGTCGCTCAAGCGCACTCATGAAGCTGGCTTATCCTCGGGTCAGCCTGTTCAGAAACGTCGAGTCTGGATCCCACACAATGTTCATCACCGACCTGCCCCTGCACCAAGGCCGTCATATGTGGCGCCTCGTCTGCCTCCGCCCCCAAGCCAGTTAACGACTCAGGGTGGACAGTCCAATGTTGTGGCTCCTCTCCATAATGATGGTTTGTGCCGCAAGTGTGGACAGCCAGGGCACCGTGCTTTCAACTGTCCTCAGGGTCAGCCGCAGAGTTCATCACGTTGTTCTGTTGACCGTAAAAAGGGCCGTCGGAACCATCATAGCAGAAAGCATAATGCCAGACCACCTGCTAGTCAGCTTGTTCATGTCAACCATGTCAAGATTGAAGAAGCTCGACAGGACACCAATATTTTGATGGGCACCCTTCTAGTGAATTCAATCCCAGCTTCTATACTCTTTGATTCTGGAGCGTCGCACTCCTTCATGTCTGAAAGTTTTGCACGAAGCCATTATATCCCTTTCAACAAGATGTCCACCCCATTGGTAATCCAGTCACCCGGGGCTAATTGGCAAACTACCAGGATAAGCCACGGTAATCACATTGTGATTGGAGGATTGATGTTCCCCGTTTCTCTCATTGCCCTTAAGACCTCCAACATAGACATTATTCTGGGTATGGACTGGTTGAAGCCTCATAAAGCTTTGATTGACTGTGCCACTGAAACAGTCCGCCTCACACACCCTTCTGGCCAGAAAGTACAATACTCAGCTCGAATAGCTCAGGATGTGGAAACTCAAATATATGTTCTGAATGCATTGAATGCCTCACCTCTTGAAGGCATCGAGAACGTTCCAGTTGTTCGTGATTTTCAAGATGTATTTCCAGAAGAACTTCCAGGAATACCCCCTGCTAGAGCTGTTGAGTTTGTCATCGACTTGAAGCCTGGCACAACACCTATCGCGAAGCGTCCTTATAAGATGCCTCCGCACCATCTTCTCGAGCTTAAGGAAGAAATCGACACGTCACTTAAGAAAGGTTTCATCCGCCCCAGTTCCTCTGCTTGGGGAGCACCTTCACTCTTCGTTAAGAAGAAGGATGGAACTAACCGATTGGTTCAGGATTATCGGCCCATTAACCAAGCCACCATTCAGAATAAATATCCGCTTCCTCGGATCAATGATTTGTATGATCAACTTACTGGATCATCGGTATTCTCTAAACTTGATTTGAGGTTGGGTTACCATCAAATCCGTGTTCGTGAAGAGGATATTCCCAAGACTGCTTTTGTTACTCGCTATGGCTCTTATGAGTACACTGTCATGTTATTTGGCTTAACCAATGCTCCAGCCACATTTTCCCGTCTGATGAATTATATCTTCATGGATTACCTCGACAAGTTTGTCGTGGTATATCTGGATGATATTCTGGTTTATTCGAAGAATAAAGAAGAACATGCTGAACACCTCCGTCTTGTACTGGAAAGGCTCCGAGAACACCAGTTGTATGCCAAATACTCCAAATGTGAATTCTGGCTTTCTGAAGTAACTTACCTTGGTCATGTGATTTCCAAGGATGGCATTGCTGTTAACCCAGAACGAGTTCAGGCTATTCTTGACTGGACTCCTCCGAAGAACGTCAAGCAAGTGAGAAGTTTTCTCGGCCTTGCAAGCTATTGCCGTCGATTTGTTGAGAATTTTTCTAAGATTGCTAAGCCGTTGACTGATCTGCTTCACAAGGGCGTTAAGTTAGAATGGACAGAAAAATGTCAGGAAAGCTTTCAAACACTCAAGGACAAGCTAACGTCTACCCCAGTACTATCTCCTCCAGATACCCGCAAGGACTTTGTGATCTATTGTGACGCATCCCGTGAAGGATTAGGCTGTGTCCTAATGCAAGAGCGTAAAGTGATTGCTTATGGCTCTCGTCAGTTGCGCCCACATGAAGAGAATTATCCAGTACATGATCTAGAACTAGCTGCTGTGATCTATGCACTGCAGTTGTGGCGACATTACCTCCTCGGTAATCGTTGCGAGATCTACACGGATCATAAAAGTTTGAAGTACTTGTTCACTCAGCCATCTCTGAATCTCCGTCAGCAAAGATGGATGGAGACCATTGCGGACTATGACTTGGGTATTTCTTATACCCCTGGCAAGGCTAACGTAATGGCTGATGCATTGAGCCGTAAATCTTACTGCTCTGAACTTGAGGTTCAGCTACAGCAACCACTTCTGTATGAAGAGCTTCGAAAGCTAAATCTCGAGATGGTTCCCCAAGGATACCTAAAAACCTTGGTTGTTGAACATGACCTTGAGAAAGCTGTTAAGAATGCGCAAGCTAAAGATGCTGAAATTGATCTGATGAAGAAAGACCTTCACCTTGTAAAGTACAGGGATTTCTCGCTGTCTGAAGATGGAACCTTGTATTTCAGAGACCGCATTGTCGTACCTCACTTCGAGCTTATGACTGACAAAGTCATGAAGGAGGCACATGATACCCCGCTGTCTATTCATCCGGGTAGCACCAAGATGTATCGTGATCTCCGTCAAAGGTACTGGTGGTCTAGAATGAAGCAAGACATTGCTCGATATGTTGCTGAATGTGATGTGTGTCGACGCGTTAAAGCAGAACATCAGAAGCCTGCTGGAATTCTGCAACCACTTCCTATTCCTTTATGGAAATGGGATAAGGTTCAGATGGATTTCGTTACAGGACTTCCCAGGTCACAGAAGGGTCACGATGCTATTCTTGTCGTCGTCAACCAACTCTCCAAAGTTGCACACTTTCTGCCTGTCAAGGAGACGATCACTGCTAGTCAGTTAGCAGAGTTATATATCTCCAGAATTGTTTCACTCCACGGTATTCCGAAAGAGATCAGTTCGGACCGTGGCAGCATATTCACTGGTCATTTCTGGGAAAGTTTCCAAAAGGCTATGGGAACTCATATTACCTGGAGTTCAGCTTATCATCCTCAATCCCAAGGCCAAGTTGAACGAGTTAATCAAGTGCTTGAAGACATGTTGCGAGCTTGTGTTATATCGTTTGGCAAGAAGTGGGAAGAATCTCTTCCATATGCCGAGTTCTCCTATAACAACAGCTATCAAGCCAGCTTGAAAATGGCCCCCTTTGAAGTTCTCTATGGACGTAAGTGTCGAACCCCTCTGAATTGGTCAGAAACTGGGGAACGACCTCTTGTTGGACCGGACATTATTCAACACGCCGAAGAACAAGTTCGTATTGTCCGGGAAAATCTCAAGGCGGCTCAGGACCGCCAGAAGAGCAACTATGATCGCAAACGATGGGGTCTGACTTATCAACCTGGTGATCAAGCTTATCTACGTGTCACCCCTATGAAGGGCACTCACCATTTTGGAATCAAGGGCAAGCTAGCTCCGCGCTACATTGGTCCTTTCCGCATTGTTGCAAGACGTGGTCAAGTGGCATATAAATTGGAATTGCCGCCGCAATTCTCTCATATCCACGACGTCTTCCATGTGTCGCAACTTCGAAAATGCTTCAAGGAATCTCCACACCGAGCTGTGGATCACGAGATGCTCGAATTGCATGATGATCTTTCATATAAGGAACAACCGATCCGCATTCTCGATGAAGCTGAACGTCGAACCCGTCAGAAGGTTACCAAGTTCCTCAAAGTACAGTGGTTAAATCATACTGAAGATGAAGCCACTTGGGAACGCGAGGATAATCTTCGTGCGGAATACCCCGAACTTTTTCCTTCTACTTCTTAATTCTCGGGACGAGAATTCTTGTTAGTAGAGGAGATTTGTAACACCCCCAGTGGTTAACTACAGTAATCACCCTTTTGATTATGCCATGTCAGCATGATTAACAGTGCATGATCATCATTAGCATCATATTGCATTTCAACTCCTAAGTCAAATTCGAATTTAAATGAAAGTGGAAAATAGAAGTTATTCAAATCATAAACTAAAATGTCAGATAAATAACAAACGTTCCAGAGGCACTTCTAAAATTGAAACCAACATTATTAAAAATGGATAAGTGGCTTGAACGTCCTCAAACAGTGGCTGAAAATAATATTTAATGACCTTTTAATTTATTTAAAACAAATAAGAAATGTTGTTTTGTCCAAACTAATTTTAGGTGTTAGGGAATTGAGCACTGGTATTTATGGACCAGGTCACATGTTTTACAAAATTCAATTTGAGCCCTAACTATTTACAAAACAGGGGTATGGATAAATAAAAAGAGAAAAGAAAAGAAAAAGGAAAAGCCCCTCCCCCCCCCGGACCAACTGGGCCGTGGCCCAGCTGGCCACCAGGCCACCAACCAGGCCGGCCCATTCCCCCCTGGCCGGCCCACCCCATCCCCTTATCCCCTCACTCCCCGTAACCCTAGCCCACCGACACCCCATTCCCCCACCCCCTCGGTCTCCACTCCCTCCACCCGATCCCATCTGGATCGGGCCGGCGACCCCGGCGACCGCGCCGCCCCGCTCTCCATCGCCGCTGCGCCTCGACGCCACCTCGCCAGTGCCGCCCTTCCGCCGGGCCTCCTCGTCCCGTCGCTCGACCTCGACCCCGTGCCCGACGCCGCCGCCCCGTCCTCCTCGTCCTCTCCCTCACCGGACCTCGTCGCGCCTCCCCCTCTCCGTCGTCGACCTCGTCCCCGTCCTCCCCCTCGAGCTCGAGCACCGCTGCCACCCCCCTACAGCTCGCGGTGAGCACCGCGCTGCCCGCGCCCCTCCTCTCCCCTCGGTCACCGCCGCGCTCACCGCAGCCCCGCACCGCGCCCGCACCTCGCCCCGCTCCGCCTCTACGCCTGGGCCGCGCCCCGGCCTTGCCCCGGCCGTCGCCCGCGCCCACCACGCGGCCGCACCGGCGCTGACCGCGTCGCCGGCCCTCTGGCCGTGCCTCACCGCCCGCGCATGGCCACCCCGCTCTGATGCTGCCTACGCGCGCCGCCTGCCGCTGCTGCCGACCGCCCGCGCGCCGCCCCTGCTCGCCTAGCGTCGCTGCTCCGCCCGCTCTTGGCACGCCCATCGCCCGCTTGCCTCGCCCGCGCCTGCCTGCGCTCGCGCGCACGCGCCGCCGCCGCTCGCGCACTCCCACGCGCGCGCACGCCCGCGCACGCGCGCCGCGCCGCGCCCGTGGCCCGCCCGTGGCCCTTGTGCCACTGACCGGTGGGGCCCAGTGCCCCTGTGACGCTGACGAACGGGGCCCAGCCCTTAAAAACGAAAAATAAAAATAAATAAAATAAATAATTAAATAGTTAATTAATTAAGTTAATTAATCCTGATTAGGTTAATTTAATTAAGTAGTTAATGTTAATTAAACAGTAATTTGATTAGTTAATCACTAATTAACCTAACAGCCTATGACAGGTGGGACCCACTGGTCCTGACGTCATGCTGACGTCAGCAAGACACTGTTTCGGATAATGTTAATTTAAATAATTAATTAAATTCCAGAAATTAATAAAAACTTTAGAAAATCATATAAAATAATCCGTAGCTCAGATGAAAATACTTTGTACATGAAAGTTGCTCAGAACGACGAGACGAATCCGAATACGCGGTCCGTTCGCCCGTCACGCGTCCCTAACTATCCGAACTTGCAACCGTTCCCCTCTTATCCTCTGTCCGATAATTCCAAAGACCCGGGAAATATCGTCAGATATTCTCCCGCTCCGTCTGTTACGTGTGATGCTGCGTTAGACTACCCCTAGCACCGTGTATCGTATTTGTCATGCTCATGTTTGCTATATATTTATACTGTTTCCTCCCCCTCTTCTCTCTCGATAGCCCCCGACCCCGACGTCGTCCCCGAGACCGACGCAGCTCCGGAGCCCGAAGACACCATAGACGACCTTGCCCTTGCCGCCGAGCAACCAGGCAAGCCCCCCCCTTTTGATCATCCCGATATCGCCCATTCTAATTTCCCATGCTTGCATTAGAATTGCTGCTGCTGCTGCTGCTTTACCTATTCTGATGCATAGCCTGTTCATTGTAACCTGCTGTTGATAATTACCTACATATCCTAAACTGTTTAGTCTAGGCTGGGTAGAGACATATCAGTGACCCCACTTATCCCGACTGCCGCGCTGGATCGTCAGAAGACCCGATCAACGGGATTGAAGACCAGGCCCCGACACCGCACATCACCCCCCCCCCTTAGTTGTAACGACACTGCAGCGTTACTATCGAGTGTCGAGGGTGAAACCTCATGTAGCACTTTTGATGTTAACTCTGTAGAGTAGTTATTCGGTCGTGGTCATCGAGGGTGATTCCTCCTTCACCGCTTCCGATAACGACGCTGTCGTACAACACCTCAAGTGTGGACCCAGTGAGGGTGATTCCTCCTAGTTCATCTTGACGGATACATCGAGTGGGAATTCAATGAGGGTGATACCTCGGATTCCCTGATGTTATGGACACACGGATACTTGGACTTTACAATGTTACTTGGAAAGGCGGGTCGACCCTGAGGGGTACCTGCGTGTGATGTGAAGGCGGGTTGCCAGTGTGGTGCCCGAGTGGTGAATACGAGGCGCGGCCGGGCATTCTTAACCCTTGCCGCAAGTCCTCGAGACGGGGCGACGGGGTCACATCTTTCGTGAGTCTCTGCTCGTTACCGCAAGCCCCTAGTCCTAGCGATTTGGATATTTGATCCAAGCAGGCCTCTGGTCTGATAGCACTAACCATCACGTGGGCATAGTATGGGCGTTCTGCATCGTATGCATCAGCCGAAAACTCTGTCAGACGTCCAGTTCAGCACTGCGGCCGGGCTGGGCCGGCACCATCCTAAGGGGTGGAGCCTGGTTCGCCCGGCACGCAACGACCCGGAGGGCGAGGGGCGATGGCCAAGACCCCCTTGCGCTTAGGATGTAGACCGGCGGGGACCTCTCTGCGGAGTTGTAGGTAGGGTTGCGATGTGTCGTTTGGCCGAGGCCGGGCATGACCCTGGAAAGTGTGTCCGGCCGGAGTTAATCGAGCGTGTTGGGTAAGTTGGTGCACCCCTGCAGGGAAGAACACTTCTATCGATAGCTGGTCCTACGGTAAAGGACACTCGGAGTTGTATCCTGATTGATACAATTTAGAACTGGATACCTGTGATGAGACCTGTATATATGGCTCTGGGATTGCTTCTCGCAGGGAGTCGAGAAGGGATCTCAGGACGAGGTTGATGAATGTATGGCTCTGGGATTGCTTTCTCGCAGGGAGTCGAGAAAGGATCTCTGGGTGAGGTTGATATTATTACTGCTACATTATATGGTATTGTTCTACTCTCTTCTACTGCTGCAAGACCGCTGAAGATGCTAGTCTTCGATAGGACTAGGCCTTCTCTCTATTCTGGCATTTCTGCAGCCCAGTCCACATATACAGCCTCCCCTTGATAATGTTGCATATGTAGTGTAGATCCTTGCTTGCTGAGTACTTCTGAGTACTCACGGTTGCTTTGTTTTCCTTTTTCTCCCCATATCAGTTTGACGTGACCAGAGGACGGAGCCCCCTGAGACAGATGCCCCGACGATCGTTACTACTACTACCCAGAGGATGGATACTATTACGAGTTGACTGACGACCAGGAGTAGGATCGGAGGGTCCCAGGCAGGAGGCCTTCGCCTTTCGATCGTAGTGTTTTATTTTGCCCCGCCGTTCTAAAGGCCTTTCTGTTTCTATTTCATATCTGTACTCAGATATCTGATGCTTCCGCTGACGCTTGTTCGCAAGCTTATGTATTCGAGCCCTCGAGGCCCCTGGCTTGTAATATAAAGCTTGTATGACTTTATTTATGTTTTAGAGTTGTGTTGTGATATCTTCCCGTGAGTCCTTAGGCTTGATCGTGTGCATTTGCGTGTATGATTAGTGCACGATCGGGCCGGGGGCGTCACAGTCCTGTTCACTTGTTAGACTCCGAGTCAGCTCCAAACTAATGCTCAAACTTGAGTTTTTAAATGGTTATGGGGTATATATTAGGGCAGCAATCAATAGTATATGTCTAGTATCTGGTTAATCTCTGGTGTCTACTATGAGTTTCATGTTGGGTGGGAAACAAACAGTAAAGGAGCCATTACCTGTATTTTTTAACTAAAGCTATTATCTGCCTGCTATCATTGGTTTTGTGTTTATCCACAGGTTGCTACCATCACTCTGGATTTCTGCATGCACTCCTTACATAATCTCACTATGTTTTATTCCTTTGCATGTCAGTTATTGTACACAATGGTACTGAACATGTAGAGCAAAAGAGATGAGCCTTGCATGGCAATAAAATTTCATTCAGACGTTGCTCCATGGTGGGCGCAAAGGCACCCCCTTCCCCCATTCTAGATTGTAATCAAGAGGAAGGTAACTATTTAGAGGGGGATTCAGAAGGAGCATGCCACTCCTATTTACCCCCTGAGGTCTTTGCTCTAACTTGGCATGCTGATGTTGGTCATATCATGCAGATGGTGCCTTGCATTGCTTACTTTATACATCAAATATGTCATCTACTTAGTTTAGACATGCTTTGTGTGAATGCCATCTGTTTAGTTCCTATATCGTATATGTGAATTATGCAATGCCATCTTGTTTAGCCAGGCATCGTATATGTGAATTTTGCAATGACATCCTGCTTAGCCAGTCATCTTATATGTGAGTTATATCATGCCATCCTTTTTTTAATTACGTATTACATTTTTCAACAATGTTAGTACATTCAACTACTCTTCATGTGCATCAGCCATTTGACACGGTGATGGAAAAATGTGGAGTGAAAACAAGGTCTTCAGAGGAGACTCTGACGAAGCACATATCTTGCTGGTTACGGATAGCTCCTTAGAGGAGGATTCAGAGACAAATGACCAGTCCTATCCCCCCCGAGGTGTATGCTCTAACTTGGTAGGGTTATGTTGCTCATATCGTGCGTATGGTGTCTTGCATTGCTATGTCATTTGCTTAGTTTAGACATATGCTTTGTGTGAATGCCACCTGTTTAGTGTCTAATTACCATATATGTGAATTATGCAATGCCATCTTGTTGCAAGACATTATATATGTGAATTATGCAATGCTATCTTGTTGCAAGGCATTATATATATGAATTATGCAATGCCATGCTGTTTAGCCAAGAATCATATATGTGAATTCTATCATGCTATCCTTTTTTGTATTATGTATTCCATTTGTCGACAATGTTTGTATATTCAAATACTCTTCCTGTGCATCAGCCATTTGAATCCGTGATGGAAATATCTGGTGTGAAAACAAGGTCTTCAGAGCAGACAATGCTACCTGCTGAAGCAAACATCCTGCTGGTTACAGATAGCTCCTCAGAGGAGGATTCAGAGACAGATGACCAGTCCTATTTCCCCTGAGGTGTACGCTCAAACTTGGCAGGGTTATATTACTCATATCATGCGTATGTTATATTGGATTGCTTAGTTTATACATCATATACACAATATTGAATGTCATCTACTTTGTTTAGACATCATATATGCGATTGCCATCTGCTTACTTGCTTAGTATATAAATCATGTAATTGTGTCATATCATGCCATCATGTTTACATAGATAGCATGTATCTGAATTATGGCATGCCAACCCATTTAATAAAGACATCATATAGTTATATCATCTCATCCTGTTTAGTGTTTACATAGTCATCATATTTACATTCTATCCGTGAATTATATCATGCCATCATGTTTTCATAGGCAGCATGTATGTGAATTATGGCATGCCAACCAATTTAATAAACACATCATATAGTTATATCATGTCATCCTGTTTACATAGTCATCATATTTTGAATTACGTATTTCTATCATGTTTAGTTAGCCATCATATATGTGAAATTGTGTCATGTTATCCTGTTAAGGTAGCCATCATATATGTGAAATTGTGTCATGCTATCCTGTTTGGTTACACAACATAAATGTGAATTATTTCATGCCCTCTTTTATTCCCCATCATCCATTGCACATGTCTATCATACAATGTCTGTACATTCAATTACTTTTCTTGTATATCAACCATTTGAATTGGAGGGTGATGGTGTCCTGGACTAGGGGGTACTCATCACGTCGTCTCCCGACCAGGTGGATCGGGCTGAGGACCCCCATGGCAGTTCTCTCATGGGCCACTTCGGGCAGCCCATGCCGCATACAAGGGAGATTCCACAAGACTTGGCGCCCAAGCCGAGGACTCTTCTAAACCCTAGGACTCTGGTGCATTATATAAACCGAGGCCAGGCTAGTCAATAGAACATCTGATATTCATTAGAACAATCTCGTGGTAGATACATGTACTCTGTACTACACCCCATATGAATACAATCAAAAGCAGGACGTAGGGTATTATCTCTTCGAGAGAGCCCAAACCTGGGTAAAATCCTATGTTCGTGTTACCATCGCTCGAAGACGCCTAGCTTAGGACCCCTACTACGAGATATGCCGGATATAGAACCGACATTGGTGCTTTCATTGAGAGCCTGCTGGGTGATCGTCGTGGATCGATGAGATGATCAGGTGATATTTTTATAGTTAGATCTATTCGTCATCTCTTAATTTCTTTAAGAATTACTACTGTTGGCTCACAAATTTTATCTGCAGAATTATCCGAGGCCTGACGGAGGCACTTGTACGTGATGCAATCAGCCTGATCCGATCAGCAGACAGTCGCCACGGAAGGCACGCGGGTGCACCGAGCTAGTGACCATTGGCTTTGTCAGGATGCCTGACGCAGGATAGCCTCAAGCAATCATGGCATCTTGCCTCCTTCCTGGCCCATGGTGGAGCGTCACATCGGTCCAAACAAGGCAAGTCTATGGCTAGCACATGTTCCTCTTTATTATTACTTCCTAATCCAATTTGATTAGATTACTACTAATCGATGTCTATCAATGTTTCCAACGCTTGGTGCAAAAGGTGTAGTTGATCTGCTCTGCTGCTGCGGATCAGCGTGCCGTGCAAACTAGCTTTGCACTAACCGTCGTTTTGTCAGCGTGCCTCTGTTATGTCGATAGATCCAAGCTATGCAAAAATTAAAAGCATCCGGCTAGCGATGATCAAGTCGAGCAGTTCGCGCAAGCAAGTACTGCACATATGGAGCAGTGCTGGTGGCCCGACATGGATTCTGCTCCTCGGCGACATACAGGGAAGATTCGATCATTCCTTCCTTTTATTATTGAATTATTAAGTGTGGGGCCAGACTATACTGTACTTTTGACTAGTTGGCTCTTGGTGCGCTCTCCACGAACTAGTATTAGTGGCATATATATCTTACGGTAACACTTCCTACTTTTTCAAAGTGTGCTAATTGTTTTATGATTTGGAGATTTGATTGACAGTGCAACCCTACTTCGAAAGTGGTACTCACGTTAACGAAGCCGTGTCGCCCCGACCTGGCCATCTTCTTGCCTGCCTAGTTTTCTAGGATGCGAATTCGAATTCGTCACATCGTCAGCATGTTGCCTCGACACCGTTGACTCGCGTCAACGTCTCCATATAGCTGATTTGACTTCTGCGCCAGGCCACACCTCTTTAATAATTTACTTTGCGTAAATTAATTATGCGGATATTTTTTCTTTCTACAAAAATATTATCTCATTTGTTATTACTTTTAGGTTGCACTATTTTTTGTGCACGGGTACATTGATTGGTGCGCATCGCCACTTCGGCCAATCGACGTCCTTTTCCTTCCAACATTGACCAAAACAGCAGCGTCACTTCGGCGAGCCACCCTATGCTGGCATCACCGCACAGTCACTTCTTCAAGCCAACGACCATCACGCTGATCTATTCTGACACATCAATTGACATGAGGGCTCCGACATCCTCTCACCGACTTGCCCCATCACCTTGGATGGACCGGGGGCTTCGCCATCGCTTCATCGACTTACTCAGGGCACTTTGGCGTCCCCCTGTCGACCAGCTCCGTCACCTTGGCTGGACTGGGGGCTTCGCCTCACTACATCGGTCGTGTTGTGTCGCTGCTTCGGAGTGCCGAGCTCTTCACTCAATCACCTCGGGACCGGCTTGGGTGCGTCCTCCTCCCCCCACTAGCTCGGACTACGTTATCAACACAGAGCACATTAACCAACTAAGTCGCTTTCATGCTCAATTTTTTAAATGTTTAATTTTTGTTCGGTTCGACCAAGCATTATATTTGTATTAAGCAAATAAGTTGTTTGTTAAAAACTTAGTTTTTTTTTAAAAACACTTCTTTTTCCCATGTTAACTAGGGCCTCTTAAATTTATGTGAGCCATTTTTATTTTCTTCTAAGTCGTTGCAACGACTTTTTCTACCACTCCTTTTTTGAATCGACTATAAGTCAATAGCCCG
The DNA here is from genome assembly GCA_011799875.1 of Thinopyrum elongatum. Taxonomy (NCBI): domain Eukaryota; kingdom Viridiplantae; phylum Streptophyta; class Magnoliopsida; order Poales; family Poaceae; genus Thinopyrum; species Thinopyrum elongatum. The sequence goes on along the minus strand of CM022300.1, from coordinate 329,595,926 downwards.
ATGGTCTGATTTCTCTCTAAAACAGCTCGAGTTTAGTTCGCTAAACTAGCCTTTGAGAAGCACTCCGCCTTCGGGATTGGGAGGTTGAAGCCGAAGGCTGGCCTACATGAAGTCTAGAGATCGGATGTGTCATGATAAGGCATGACAGAAGCACAAATTTATTTTAAAGACCAATTTTGGATTGGCACAAAAAAACTTGATCTAATCTAGACGTAAAGTTTTTATGTGAGTTTTTTGGTTTTCCAAGCTTATGACACTTCTAACCTATTTGTGTGGTTCCAGCATAACTCTCGCAGTGCAAGGCCAGACGATATTAAAGCATCGGTAGTATCAACGGGGGGCTGCAGCTAGTGCTGAACCCACCAAAAGCTGAGGTACTCCATGGACTCCTCGGCTAAACATTCTCGGATATTGCTTCATATGCATTGGTCTCGAATTGTGTCTTCGGTCAATAGTTGGGTTGCCCGGCTCCTGTGCTTGGCTCCTACATTCCTCTTTATTCAGCTAGGTGTACAAAGGGAGAACCATTGCAATTGTGCTTCCAGCTCGAATGGTTAAGCGCCTTAGTGGAGAAAGCCAAAAACTGACTGTCACAATGAGTGTAAACTGGTCAGCAATCCGATGACTATGTCAAACTATAGATCGATAGAGGTTACCCCGTGTTAAACGATGGGCCATTCATAAAATTGGCTGAAGTGTTAATGGCTTGACCTCGACTGATGCCGAACACTAACCGGGGGCTAGTAACCGGCCTCCAAACTTTAAGCTCCTATGACTAAGTGAAAGTTATAAAGCCTGCATATCTGATTGCCTCGTTTCCGCTAACGCGACCGCCTCCGGCACCGAGATGTCAGCTAAGGGTTGTCTTGTTACTATGGAAACACCCTGCATAGCATCTACGAAGGGGTAGAAGCCGATGATGGGCCACTTTCAAATGATAGACGGTCGCAACGGAGTCAAAATAAACATATATCATCAGTGTTTGTATTCAGTATACAAGCGCTGCCTTCCATAATCATTGTTATAAAGCCATAAATATGCATCAAATTTGACTTAAGATTTTGGCCAAGCAGGGTTGCCTAGCTCTTGTGGTTACCCCCTATGTTCCTGATAGTTCGGCTAGGGGGTAAAGGGAGCACCTCTGTGATTGTTACTTCCGGGTCATCTGGGTTAGTACCTCAGACTGGGTGAAGCAGAAAGCTAGCCATCTTAAGAATATAATTGGTCGGCAATAACGGAAATGAAAATTTAGGTTCACTAAAGACCATAGAGTTTGGGAACTTTACCCAAACTAAATCCTCAATATTTTCCTCCCACATTGATCAGAGTTGAGGTTTCATGATCATGGTCCACATGATAGATTGGGAAAAGGAACTTATAAAGGAACTATTTTTCCCAGAAGATGTTTCTTATGTTAAAAAGTAATATAGCATATCTCTCCGCATACCTTTGTTTATAAAACCATATGGCCGGATTGCCTTGTTTGCCGTAAATCTTTGCCCTCATAAAGGCTTTATAAAGTAGGACAAACACTCCCCGGCTACTGGCCGAGGAAGTTGAACCCGATGACCAGTCAACAAAGTTCTGTACAATGCCCATCCGAGTATTAATGATGTAAAGTACTTGGATACATAGAATCATTACACATAAATTGTGATTAACATTAATTTAATCTAGACATCAATCCTTAATTCGACCACCCTTGCCCAAATTAAGGCTTGAGGGCTACTGGGCTTCACGCTTCTCAATTAAAAGCCATTAACGGGTTACATCGATTCCCTGATCTGGTGTTGCCACCCGCTACTGCATTGACGATTCAATGCACACAATTTACAGAAGTGCAAAACAACTTCCAAGGAGATTATGATCCTCAGGTTGGTCGGCCGCACCCTACCTAAGTCTCGAGGACTATGCACACCGTGTTTCCATTCTTACGTTTGCTGCCGAGCTAGGAGTTGATCCTCAAACTGATTTTGTGAATCAACCTGAGTCTTAGGGGCTACTGGGATCAGTGGTTTAATGTTTTCCTTCAGGTGCATCTCGGATTTTAGGCTGACACACACCTTGAGGGCTACTGGCTATATATCTCACAGAGAATAAATTGCACACAAAAAAGTATATCTGCAAAAAATCAGCCCAAGACCGAGGTGGTGCACCACCTCGGAAGCAGTCCGGCACAAAGCTCGGATGCAAGTGGCTAGCTCTATAGAGGGCATTTCTGACATTAAGCTCGGCTCAACTCCTTCAGAGTTTTTCAAGAATGAGGTAATTTATGACACCTCGGATGCAGATCGGCATTGGAGCTCGGCTGCCAAAAGGCACCTCGGATACAGTCCAGCGTTGGAGCTCGGCTATAAAAGGACACCTCAGATGCAGTCCGGTGTTGGAGCTTGGATATAGTCCGGGGTTGGAGCTCGGACGTGAGAGGACACCGCCGCACGAGAAACACTTCAAACCCGAGATGTGGCGTAAAAAATAACAAGGCATTGATAAATGCCGAAGACTTAAAGGGCTCCTCGGGTGCCCGATGTGTGAACTCTTCGGATTTAGCTCGGCAATCCTCAAGATCAAAGATGGGAATATTTGTCGAACCAGTTTTCAAGACCGACGACCAAAGACGAAGAACAATTCGGAAGAAACGAGGAGTGTCCCCAACTTGAAGACCGGTTCAGGGGGCTACTGACGGTGTCTTGGACTAGCGGGTACTCATCATGTCATCTTCCGACCAGGTGGACCCGGCTGAGGACCCCCATGATGGTTCTCTCATGGGCCTCTTTGGGCAGCCCATGCCGCATACAAGGGAGATTCCACAAGACTTGGCACCCAAGCCGATGACTCTTCTAAACCCTAGGCCTCTGGTGCATTATATAAACCGAGGCGAGGCTAGTCAATAGATCATTTGATATTCATTAGAACAATCTCGTGGTAGATACATGTACTCTGTACTACACCCTATATGAATATAATCAAAAGCAGGACGTAGTGTATTATCTCTTCGAGAGAGCCCAAACCTGGGCAAAATCCTGTGTCCGTGTTACCATCGCTCCAAGACGCCTAGCTTAGGACCCCTACTACGAGATATGCCAGATATAGAACCGACAGAGGGGGTGATGGCACTATCTAAGGGAGTAAAAACATGGTCTTCAGAAAAGATAGTGCTACCCGTTGATGCAGATAGAACCACGGTTGTACTTGCCCAAGAACCAGCCCCACCACACATAACCCAGGCTCTCGCTGATTGTACCCCTACCCAATTGGACAGAGAACCAACTACACCCCTTCTAACCCCAACCCCAGCAGATAGTAACCCGGTTCCAGTTGGCACATCACCGTCTCCACCACAGAGCACCCAAACATGAGCAATTAGTAAGGCAACTAAAGTGCCCAAAGCATGAGGACCACCACTCCGAACCCCAACTCAACACTTAAAGAAGAAGAAGAATTGTTCTTAGGTCAGGTTCCGTAGCTATGGTTCATACTCCTTTGCTCTTGCATCACTGTACTTACTCATACCAATTAATTTCAAATTTGAAGGATGCAATTGAAACTCCAATGGCGCAACAGGTATGTTTCAAACCTGTTTCTTTAACTGTTTTTTTGTTGTAACTTGCTCTATGTTGATTTTAGTTTCAATTGAATAAACAGTTATGTTCTCACGTCATGCACATTACAAGTGTTGTTAGTGCTGTGTAGTTTCCCACACTTATATTCTGTCTATGCTGCTTTGTCTTAAACATATATGATTTGAACTGTGTCTCTATCTTCATTTGGCAACATAAAGTCGAATGATATAGACCATATAGTGACAATAGTACATTGATATATGTTTGTTTCATGCTGTTATCCTATCCACTTTACTACTGAACTAGTTTACCAAAATGAGTTTCATATACAACATGCTAAACCTGTGATGTGTCTGCTTGTTTCTCATTTAGAATGCCAACAAAATATTGGAAAAGAGTACCCTGTTATGCAATGGTAAAGGAAGTAATGCAGATAAGGTTCAAGATAGTGAGACATCCCTGTTGGTCTCCAAGAAAGCTGATAAAAACTATCTTGAAGACAGTGAGACAACCCCAAAGCCCTGTCTTGATGTAGTGTTCGATTTACTGGCCACTACTGTTGGCACAAGCTCTTCGAACTCGCTGCCTGAATCAGTTCGGCTTCTTGAGTCTCAACTTCAAGTTGAAAGACGTCAATCAGATGTGCTGCGACACAAAGCTGAAAGACTGATGAAGTCCCTGCAGAATTCAGATGCATACTTTCTGGTGCAGCAGTAAGCGCTGGAGGATTTAAGCGCCAAACAAGAGAAAGCTAATAAGCTTGCTAAGCTTCTTGCCAGCATGGTAGGTACCCTGGATATTGTTTCTTGAGCTCTTCTAAAGTGGTTTCAGTTCTGGACTTATTTTGCTGCGGCGTTTATTTGCACTGGTCGCCAACTTTGACAAGCGGTGTATGTAATATGTTGCATTGTTCCCTATATTTGCACTGGTAGCGAACTCTGATGCCCAGTGGATGTAATCTGTGTAATCGTCGTAATATCCTAGTGTTAGTTGCTTGCTTATTTATTTTCTTATAGTCTTATTAATTTGTTTGCTTGTAGTTCTGTAGTTCTTTTTCCTCGGTTTCCTAGTGGCCGTAATAATAATGATCCACATATGGGCAATTGTAACCATGGTGATGTAGGGTGGAACCCTAGGAGCCTATCTTTCACGATTTGGAGGGGGGATTCTCGAAGAACACACAAGGAAAACACGAGGGGAAACGAGAGGAATCACTCAAATCAACGAGATTCGATTACACATGTGCTACATCCAAGAACACAACGAGGTACATGATCCAAATCCAACAAAGGATGATACAAAAGGTTGATAGTTCTTCCCAATCCATGAGGAGATGGGGTCTTGAATCCACAAGGGGATCTTCCCTAGACGGCGTCTTGAATCCACTTGGGGGATCTTCTCCTAGGAGGCCTTGATCTCCAAAGGAATAGGTATCAAGTGGATGAGCAAAGCTCCATCCCCAAAACGAGCTATCACAATGCTGACCCTAAAACATTGGCGGAGTGGGAGTATATATAGTCTAAGGGGGCGAAGGAGTACATGGGCTTCGGCCCAAGTCACTATGTGCAGACAGGCATTGGACGTCCGACCATTACCAGTCGTTCGGTGGCTCACGAGGGTCCGGACGTCCAGTAAGGCTCGGACTTCTGACATTTCAGCTCTGTGTGGGTACGGCCGGATTTCCGGTCGATGTCGGACGTCCGGTGCGTCGGTCGTCCGGAGAGCGTCGGTCTTCTGACGTTTTGGCTCTGGTCGGGTGGTGTCGGATATCCGGTGCCGGTCAGACATCCGTTTGCTAGAGAGTGTTGGTTGTCCGACCACTGTAGCGTTCACTGGCTAGGCCTTCTGGCTGGTGGGGATTCCAGGCGTTGGACGTCCGACGAGTACCGGTCGTCCGGTGGCTGTAGACTCCTGACAGCTCTTTCATTTGGTCCTTGTACTTGGTGTTCTCGCCATCTTGTCCATTGGGTGTAGTTTCCTCACGGCCTTCCTCCAAGTACCTGATCACACACAAGGTATCCGCTTGAGGTAGTAGCCATGTCTCACATGAAGAATGTGTAAGTTTGGAGAGGAGTGAGTTCACCTTAGCTTCGATAGCCCTTGCTCGAGATCTAGTCATTGGTCCATGTGGTGTCATAGGACACGAAGGTAGGTCCATGGGGATGACCATAGGATGCTCCGCGTCATCTCCCCCCCTTGGAAAAGATCTGACCTCGGATCGAAAACCTCATCACCATGGAAGGGAGAGAGATCCTTGACGTTGAAGATGTCACTTACGGAGTACTTGTCTCGTGGGATGTCGATCTTGTAAGCATTGTTGTTGTAGCATTCTAGCACCTTGAAAGGTCCATCTGCTCGTGGTAGTATCTTGGACTTGTGTTTGTTGGGGAAGCGTTCCTTGCGAAGGTGTAGCCACACAAGATCTCCAACTTGGAATATCATGTGTTGCTTGTTGATGTTGAGCTTGGTCGCGAGGCGTTGTACTTGGCGCTCGATGGTGTGCCTTGTATCTTCATGCACCTTCTTGAGATAGCTCGCTCATGCACTCGCGTCCATGTTGATGCGCTCTTGAAGAGGTAGCGGTAGAATGCCCAATGGGACAAGGGGTTGAACCCATAGACGACCTCGAAGGGGCTTGCCGGTAGTCGAATGTCTTGCGTTGTTGTAGGCGTACTCGGCGATGGGTAAGCATTCCTCCCACTCTTTAAGGTTCTTCTTGATCAACACACATACGAGAGTCGAAAGCGTCCAGTTCGTGAACTCTGTTTGACCGTCGGGTTGTGGATGGTATGCCGAAGAGAATAAGAGCTTGATTCTGAGCTTGGCGCATAGGGTCTTCCAAAAGTAGCTTAGGAACTTGACGTCGCAGTCCGAAACAATAGTCTTTGGCACTCCGTGTAGATGTAAGATTTCCCTAAGAAAGAGATTTGCAACATGTGAATCATCGTCTATCTTGTTGCATGGGATAAAATGTGCCATCTTAGAGAAACAGTCCACAACGACAAATACCGAATCTTTTCCATTTCTAGTTCTAGGCAAACCAAGCACAAAGTCCATACTAATATCTTCCCATGGGCGATATGGAATAGGAAGTGGCATATAGAGACCATGGGATTGAGCTTTAGACTTAGCTTTGTGACATGTAGAGCATCGGTTGGTGTAGCGGGAGACGTCGCGGAACATCTTGGGCCAAAAATAGTTCTTGGAGAGTGTAGCGAAGGTCTTGTCGTGTCCAAAGTGGCCCATAAGTCCTCCTCCATGAGCCTCTTACAAAAGTAAGAAACGAAGAGAATACTCAGGTATACAAAGTTTGTTAGCTCTCATTAGATAATATCCTTGATATAATTGTGATCCCAAGATGTATGTATGCGTCAAGCATTTGGCATAAGGAATAGCAAAAGTAGGATCATGCACATACAAGTCTTTTATATGCTCAAAGCCAATGACATTCAATTCATGTTGAGTGACAAGCATGCATTTGCGGGACAAGGCATCCGCCACAACATTTTCCTTACCTTTGATATACTTGATAATATAAGGAAATGACTATATGAACTCACTCCACTTGGTATGCCGCTTATTCAATTTAGTTTGACCCTTAAGGTATTTAAGCATCTCATGGTCCGTATGGATGAAAAATTCACGGGGGCAAAGATAATGTTCCCACACATGCAAGACTCTCACTAAGGCATATAACTCTTTGTCATAAATGGGATAATTTAGTTGCGTGCCGGAAAGTTTTTTACTAAAATAAGCAATTGGGCGCTTCTCTTGCATCAACACACCTCCTATGCCATTACCACTAGCATCGCAATGAACTTCAAAAGTTTTATCAAAGTTGGGTAATGCAAGCAATGGAGCATGTGTAAGCAAATTTTTAAGCTCATGAAATGCGGTATCTTGGGATGGTCCACAAACAAAGGGTGCAGTCTTCTTACTCAAGGCATGCAAAGGTGATGCAATAGTGCTAAAGTCCTTAACAAATCTACGATAGAAACCGGCTAAGCCAAGGAAACTTCGCACTTGTTGCAAGTTCGTTGGTTGTGGCCAAGTTTTAATAGCATAAATTTTAGCTTCATCTACATGAACACCCTTAGATGACACAACAAAGCCCAAGAAAGCAAGCTTGTCAACACCAAATTTGCATTTCTCCATATTAGCATAAAGTCACTCATTTCTAAGAGTTTGCAAAACGGTTCTAAGATGGGTGACATGATCTTCTAGAGACTCGCTAAACACAAGTATATCATCAAAGTAGACCACAAAAAATACGCCGATGTAGGGGCGAAGAACATAATGCATCACACACATAAAAGTGTCGGGGTGCTTCGGATAAGACCATAGGCATGACCAACCATTCATAAAATCCAAACTTGGTTTTGAAAGCAGTTTTCCATTCATCATCTTCTTGAATGCGGATTTGGTAGTAGCGACTTTTAAGATCAATTTTAGAGAAAATGGTGGCTCCGCTAAGCTCATTTAGCAGATCATCAAGGCGCGGAATGGGGTAGCGATAACGAACGGTGATAGCATTAATGGGACGATAATCGGAACACATGCAAAAACTACCATCTTTCTTAGGCACAAGAATAACCGGAACGGCACAAGGACTTAAGCTTTCACGTACATGCCCGTTGTCAATGAGTTGTTGTACTTGCCTTTGTACTTCTTTGGTCTCTTCAGGATTGATGTGATAGGATGCCTTGTTGGGTAACGCTACACCAGGGATGAGGTCAATGCGGTGTTCGATTCCTCGAAGTGGAGGTAGTCCTGGAGGTAGCTCAGCGGGGAAGACGTCCTCATATTCCTGCAATAGATTAGACAACACTAAAGGAAGAAGGTGAGAGGTGTTAGTTCTTACCGCTTCATCTTTGCATAACAGGACATAGTGGGTGACACTTGATAGGTTCTCACATACTTCCCTCATCTCTCTTTTGGTAGCTAAAAGCACTAAGTTTTTCTTATCGCTCATCGTGGAGGCACTCAATTTGGGCTTGTGGCGCTCACTCTCTTTTGGGTGGCTCACTCTCTCACTGTTCTCTCCAAGATGGGTGGATGCTTGCTTGTCGGCGATCACATGACTTGGTGACATAGGTCGTAGCACGTACTCCTTTCCCTTCATCTTGAAGCTATAGTGATTGGTTCGCCCATTGTGTATGACGCCGCGTTCGAATTGCCAAGGTTGTCCAAGTAGGAGGTGGCAAACGGACATGGGAACCACATCACACTCCAAGGTGTCTTCGTATGCTCCAATCTTGAAGGAGACTTGAACGGTGTGCTCCACTTGAATGGTGCTAGAGTCGCTAATCCATTGGACCTTGTAGGGGCGAGGATGCTTCATCTTGACCAATTGTAGCTTGGAACATAGCTCTTCACTTGCCAAATTGTGGCAACTTCCTCCATCGATGATGACCTTCACGGAACGTCCATGGATGCCCGCTTTGGTGTGGAAGATGTGGCAGCGTTGGTCTTCGTCTTGTTGGTGTTGAAGTGTCAAGACCTTGGAGACAATGAGAGCAGGGCTCGAATCATTGCCACAAAAGACTTGGTCATCTTCATCTTCATTCACGCGCCGGTTCATGGCCATGTGCTCAAGGGCTTCCATTTCTTCCTCACTCATTGAGTCATAGGTGTCATTGTCATTGGCGATCATGGTGCATCGAGTGGGACACTCAAAGGTCTTGTGGCCTCAGCCTTGACATGTGAAGCATTTGATGGAACTTGTCTTGGCGGTCTCATCTGGTGGAGTTGTTGATGATGAAGATCTCGGCTTGAAGTTGCTTGTAGTAGGCGGACGACTCGAAGTTGTCGAAGTTTTCTTGTAACTTGACTTGTCGGCATTGCTTGGTGTAGGTTTCGTTGAGGTAGAAGGTGTCGTAGTCGCTGAAGCTTCATTTTAGGAGCCGTATGTCTTGGAAGAGTACTTGGCATACTTGTAGTCATCTTGGACATGTTGATCCGCCTTGGTAGCGTGGTGCACTAGCTCGAGGAGGCTGGAGTAAGGTTGGAAGTCGGCGATCTTCTTGATAGGATGGTTGAGGCCATTCAAGAAACGTGCCATGGTTTGCTCCTCATCTTTTGTGACATTAGCTCGTATCATTGCAATCTCCATTTCCTTGTAATACTCTTCAATGGACTTGGTGCCTTACTTGAGGAGTTGCAATTTCTTGAAGAGGTCGCGGCTATAGTACATGGGTACAAAGCGCGCTCGCATGACATCCTTCATTTGATTCCATGTTGTGATGGGTGGGTCATCTTTTGCTTGTCGTCTCGCAATGACTTGCTCCCACCAAATGAGGACATAGTCTTGGAACTCAAGAGATGCCATGGTGATCTTCTTTTCTTCTTCATAGTTGTGCAAGCAAAAGATCTTGTCAACTTTCAATGCCCAAGAAAGGTAGTCTTCGGGATCATTGCTTCCGGAGAACTTAGGCATGGTGAACTTGAGCTTGCCGTAGCGTTTCTCGTCATTTCGTTGTTGTCAAAGGGGATGAAACTCTTGCCGTGGGGGAGGATCTTGAGACGCTTTCTCCTCGTGCTCCTCTTGATTGTTTTATCGTTGATGTCGGGGATATACCCCGCGGTATGACCTGGCCGGAAGTATGACCCGACCGGACTTGGCGAGTCACTAAGTGACCCGCCCGGATCTCTCCACTCATTGATGACCCGACCGGGCCTGGTGACTTATTGATGACCCGGCAGGCGGGTCAGAGGAGCGTCAAGACCCGGTGGCCCAGAAGGCGGCACATTGAAGGCCGGCTCATGTTATGGTGGGCCAGCTTAAGGGAAAGGCATAAGGAATATCTCCCTATCTTGGGAAGTAAGACTAGGATTCCACTTGTAGTAGAATAGTCCTAATCCTATTAGGACTCCACATGTAACCCGCCCCACCAACTTATATAAGGAGGGGCAGGGCACCCCAAGAGGGACAAGTTTTTACAAGTTAAGACAGACAAGTCAATAGCTATCGAGATAGAGGTAGCGAAAGAGCACCCATGTAATCATGAGCATCACCATGATCAATATCAATGAAGCAGGATGTAGGCTTTTACCTACACTGTGAGGGGCTGAACCTGGGTAAAACCTCGCGTCTCTCGCCCCACTCAACCCCTCTCAAGCTACCACATAGATGCGTTGGCCTCACGACTTAGTCCTTTTTCATGAGGACAGCTGCCGTGATAAATCCACGACAGTTGGCGCCCATCATGGGGCCGCGCACGGTGATGTTAAGTTCTTGGAGGGATCTCTCCGAGGGATCGAGAATTTCAGAATTTTCTGGATGAAGAAGAGTCATCGGGAAAAGGATTTACATTGTTTCTTTTGCAAGTAGTCACATCTACTACCCGTATGAGTTTTGAGATAAAGAGAAATTTAGGGTTGTGTTTTTTGCCGCCGCCGCAAGAACCTTGGCGATCCGCCGAGTCCGAGAATTTTTTGTGTTCATGGGATCAAGATCAGAAAAAAATTTATGGGCCGTGTTCATTAGATCCATTGACAGAGTCATCAGAGAGAATCCTGATGGGTTCGTATTGGTAATCGTGGACATCAGCAGGATCGATATGTTATGATCGCGTGATTGCAGCCGAGATTTTTTGACAAATATTATACACAAATTTTCGAGGAATCATCGGGGGCAGCGCCAGCTCTGCTTGACTGCGCTGGATTGCCCGGTGAATACGCGCTTAAACTACGGTCCAGGAGCGCTCCAAGTCGAAATCTGTAGAGAAGCAGAAAAACTCCAAAGGAAAATCATAACGCAACAGCTGATGTGGATTGGTCAAACCAAGCCAAGACAAAGACAGGGACAGAGATGGATTCGGACTCTGCTTTGACCTCGTTCCAAGCCGCCCCGCGCAAACCTCGCGACACCCGGAGCCTCGCCAACCGCGCCTCGACTGCCAGGTTGCCTCCGCCGATCTCCGTCTTCGCCTCGAAGTCACCACCGCGCTCCGAGTCGCTCCGAGCCGCCGTCGCTTGCTCGTTGCTGGCTCGCCTCCGCCGTCGGGATGCCAGCGCATCGCTCCGCCGTTGGGCGTCGAGCTGCCTTTGCACTGCCCTTGAACCGCCGCGCCTTTGCACTGCCCGGGAGCCGCCGTCCACTGTGGCCGGCCCTGAGCCGCCGCGCCGCTCCCGAGCCGCCCGGGCTCGCGGTTCCGAGCTATCTCACTCGCCTCCTGCCGCGCTCCAAGCCGCCACGGCCTAGACGCGCCGCCGCTGCTGTTGGCTTTGTATGGCCTCCGCCCCCTGCTTCACCCTCATCTCCACTGCTCACTTCCGCGCCGAGCCGCCTGCGCCGAGCATATTCAACCTGCCAGTCTCGAGCTGCCGCATTCGCACTTGACCAGGTCCCGAGCCATTAGCTGGGCGCGGGTAAACATCAGTGGAGATTTTGTAGTATGAAGCTCACACCGGCGAATGGCTAATTGGAGATAGTCAAATGGAGTAGAGAAATGAAGAAGAGGAAAAAGATCAAGCGAGAAGGTGTGGACCGATTTCTCGTCCACAGGGAAGAGATAAGGATAGGATGGGTAACAGCGGTGGGCTGCCCCCACATGGACACATGTCACCTGATGCAGGCGGAAGAGAGCAAACTACTAGCGCTGCATGCCGTGCACCACTTTGGACTTGCTAAAGGAATGAGGGGATTTTCTCCCCACGTGGAGATCTTATGCACTACTGGCAAGGCTAGTACTAGTGAAACAAACAGTGCAACTATGCATAGAATATTACAAGTCAGGGTGTTTGCACAGAGAGCAGAGACAAAGAAAAGCTCTGTAGACTTGCCGAACAAAAACAATCAGGTGCTATTTTTCTTTGGTGTAATTAAGGTCTGTGGCACCGACCATCACCGTGATTTCTGCGCGGTGCTCCGACGTCAGCATCTTGTAGTACGTGATCTTGAGGCGCACCATGGCTTTCCGGCAAACTAGGAGACGCCTGATGCGGGCTAGGGGATCGAAAGGTGGGAGAATGGACTGGAGAGGAGGTGTGGTTTTGGGTCAGTGGTGACCGGCCGGCAAGTAGCTGGCGTAGGCCAAGCAGCTAAGGCTCCGGTGTGAATAGTGGTACCAGTGACGGCCAGTCAATCGGTTTTGACTGTGTAGAGTTTGCTAAGCCGGGTGGCTGGAGCCTGGAGAATTGTGAGGTGGGATGGGACCAAAGTTTCGGAGTTTCATGTTGTAGACATCCAGACCTCCCCACCATTCCTGTCGACGACGAGGCAGTGACTTCGTAAATCTCAAGATGATATACCGGCTCAGTCTCTCGAAGTTGCTCATAGGGGTAGGGTGTGCGTGTGTGCGTTCATAGGGGTGAGTGTATGCACGTATGTATGAGCGCTTGCATCTGTACTATGTTCAAAAAAAGGAGTACTCGAAGTGTGCAAGTTCATAAGGAATAGACGGTGTAGATCACTCTTGTCGCGTCCGCATTGCACGTCGGCACGGTGGACCCTGCACGTCGCTCACCGAATGGAACGCGCTTCGTCTTGCATTTTCGCTCGCTTGTGGGACTGTAGTTGAGAGCAAACTGATGGTAGGCAAACTTTCCCCCTCCCTCCGCCCCTCGGATTCGGATGTCCCTCCCCCTCCCCCGCCCGTCTCAGCTGAATTTAGAAGAGAGACGAGGATGGCTGGATGGGGAGATTGTAGCACGGATTCCAAGAAATTTGTAGAGTGTAAGGTCGGCCGAGTATTAGTATACTAGTACTAGGAGCACACCATACTCTACTGCAGATGTTGTCAGTACTCCACTAGTACTACTACTTCTACTACTATTGGGCACGCGCGAGAACAAGCATTCACGTGTTTGAATACAAATTGGAAACCATTTCTGTTTGAATACAAATCTAGGAGTGCGTACGAATCTAACAATATTGATTGGGCGTTGTTGAATGTTGATACTTTTTTCTGTAAGTTTGATCATAGTAGAGGTACTTTGACTACACACAAAACTTATACGTAAACTTAAAAGGATCGGAGGGAGTATATTGTATCTTCAAAAGTGAAACGAACATTGAATGCCCTTTATATATGATTTGCTGATGCTATGATCACCGGTTCAAAATTTGAATCCGCCTTAGGTTGAATTCTAATTTTTTGAAACCTTTTTAGGGATTCAAATACCATGTGTCTTCTTAAGCATAAAACATTTTTCTCTTTGACGCACCATCTCTCTGTTTCACACATGCACCCATTCGATATCTCTCAGTTTAATCTCGGTCTCTCTCTCTCTCTCTCTCTCTCTCTCTCTCGCGCGCGCACACACATACCACCTTTCTTCCTCTTTGTGCATGTCACACATAATCGATCTCTCGGGGTATCGGTATTGTATCCCGCTCGTCAGGTCACTCTTCGACACATGCCTAGGTCACTCTATCATGCATTAATTGTAACCAAGCCTTTCATCCATCTTTTTTAAGCATACATTCATCCTTCTCTCTGCGCCTCTCTAGATCGGTCGATCGGTCGATCTCCGGACCCACCCTAGTCCTCTTTCAATCGATCCATAGCTGGATGGTACACGAACGACGCGCGCACATAGAAACACCCCCTTCTCTCCACCCCACATGATCATTTCTATCATAGAAACACACCAAACCTTTATCTCCTTGCACAACACGCACTCGATCTCTCAACATCTATTGATCTCGTCAAGTTGTGTTGGGTCATGAACTGAATGGGATGTCAAAACTAAGATGGGAAGCGACATGTAGTGGAGGCAAAGCGAAACTTTAAACGAACAGTTTGTCTGTATGCATGTCGGACAAATTACAACATCGGAAATACAGGCAGGGTCTAGGCCCACATGCCAATGACAGTCGGCGTTCAGATGAGGCATGGAGGAGGATGGAGTCGACCAGAGGGCGGCATGATCGATGGAGAAGAGGGTTGGAGAGGAATGAGAAAGAAGGAAAGCCACATGATTATATTTGGACGGCTCAAAAAACCGACCTAAGTAACTACTACTTTTCCAAGCTACTTACATACTCCCTCCATAGCAATGCATAAGTTATCTTACAATATCCAAATTAATCCCAAAAATACTTAGGTGTGGTGCATTAACTCCCACTTTGTTTCTTGTGTTTTGACATGAACAAAGGAATCAACCAATAAGAGATGTGAGGGGTGTATGTTTTTAATGACTTTAGACTACCTAACACAGCATGCAGTGGTCAGTTCATTGCATGCAATGATATTAATTAGCAAATAAACAGAGTTATTTACCCAAAACCATGCTTGAATTTGGTTGGGAAAATAGCGAAACCGACAGGTGGGCCCACCTGTCGGGGACGTGGCGAAGACTAGTCCAAGTTGACATTTCACCTGCTAAGGTGGACTACGGTCCCACTTGCCGGCCACTCGTCTTATTTCTCAATTTTCTTTCTTCCTCGTCTCTCTCTCCAACCCGCATCCTCAACCCACTGGCCCTATCCCCGCCGGCCATTCTCCTCTTCACCATCCGCCATCCACTCTCATCTTCGCGGTGCGTGCCTCTGCCACAGCAATGGAGGAGCTACCCCACGACCTCCTCACCACCAGCAACCATTCATGTGGGTCGTGGGGGCCATCAACATGGCACAGCTCCCGCACCACCTCTAGACACGGCGACCGCGGTGAGCGACACGCTCATCGTCTCTAGACACGCTCGACTTCAGGGTGCCGAGGGTGGCGCTACCGCTGTGGCACGACCAGCAGATCAACACCTGGCTCGTCGAGGATGCACGGGGCGCCGATGTGCATGCACGCCGCGACGCATCCGCGGAGTGTTCTAGCGCGGCCAACTGCATCCCAGGACCTGAGACCATGCCGGTTAGCTTCAAATTAGTCTGCTTGCCTTCCCTGACAAAGGAATAGAAGCGGGAGGCTTCAAATCAATGGCGTCCTTGTCTTCTTCTCCGCCTCAGGTGGCGCTCAGCAGTACGTTGATCTCCTCCGCCAGCGAGCACTGCTCGTCTACCTCTGCTTCCTCGAGTTGCCCGTTGTTCCCTCGGAGCCAAACGGCCTCGAGTTGCCTCTTTCTTTTCCGCGTGCGTCACTGGAGGCGGTCGGTGCAGCAAGGCTGTGCGTGCATGACGAGAAGATCAATGAGCTGGCCAGGACACAACATAGAGACGGGCGTATGTGGCAGAGGTGAGGTGCTTAGTCAAGTGTCTGAATCTCCCTTCCCTATTTCCAGAAATGGGTGTATGTCGCACACTTGATTAAGTAGCCGGAAGATTAAGTACCACTGAGCACACCTCAAACCCATTCAAAGACAGGCAACACACATCTTCCGGCTACTTAATCAAGTTTTACGCTTCGCGAGTTGAAAAGTAAAGGGCGGTACACTTATTATAATGGTACTTATGATAGTATGAATAACTGTTGTACATGTGGGGTACTAGGCTGGCTAGAGGTGAGGTGCCAACTTCATACTCCCCGTGTCGCATTCAAGTCGCACCCCGAGACGGTCGGTCCGGCATGTTGCTGACCCAAGGGAACGCGGGTAGTCTTGCTTTTTCAATGACATGTGGGATCACATGTGTGCAAAGGGCATCTCCAACGTTGCCACGCCCACAGCTAACTACCCTAGCCTAAAAAAAACTCGTCCCTCCCGCGTGTGCGTTCATAGCCGATGCCAGCTGCCCACATTCATGCCGTCCGTCCGTATGCCGTAATTAAGTAGGCTCGCTGCTCGAGGAACCAACTCCGGTGACTCATTGACGCACTCGGGCGCTTGGCCTCACCAGAATGTGCTACTTAAAGCGGCAACGCCCAGCTAAACTCCACACTAGAGCACATCCTCCTACCTGGCACCGCATCCACCATGACCGCGAGCGAGAACGCTCTGCGGGAGAGCTGGTCTTTGTGGATGAAGCTCAAGGTGGCCGCCCTTTCTCAACTTGCCGCTCGCAACGCAATGCCGGCATAGCCGGATGCAGAAGCGGCCGCACAAGCGGTGGCCGCGGTGGCGGCCGATGAGGAGAGCACCGCCAGCCACGCGTCTTACTTGCTGCCGTCCAACGTTCGGTGGCGCATGTGGTGGGTGAACAGCGACGGACCGTCCACATCATCATCATCGACCTCACATCCACCGGCACCGCCGAGGTCGGGGACTCCTCCGAGGATGAGTAGGGCATGGGAGGCGGCAGGGCATGGTGTGCCAACTGGGCCGGTCCGACTGCCGTTTTCTACTCTTCCTCTCCGGATACCCCACCTTCACTTCACGGGTCTTGAACCCCACCGCCGTTCATGGAGACGACAGATGGAGGATGTCGTCGCCGATGCGGGGAGTACAAAGGAAAGTGGACGTTGGTCGCTGCCGTAGGATAGGTTTAGGGTCGGGTTTCTTGTAACACCCCATGTAATTAGCCACAGTGATCACCCTTAGTTAATGCCATGTCAGCAAGTTTAACAGTGCCTAGTCATCATTTGCATCACATTGCATTTCGAACTCCTAATTCATACTTCAAATTAAATTAAAGTGAAAATAAAAGTTGTTACAAATTGAAAACTAAATTGTTCATCATGTTGCAAATAATCTAGAGGCATTTACAAAATTTACAGCAACAATGTTTAGAATATTTAAATGACCCTAACATCCTAAAACAGCAGCAAAACAAAAGTATTTAATCCATTTATAATTAAATGAAATCCAAATGAAATGATATGAACTCAAAACCATTTTATGGCATTAGTAAATGTTGCACTGGAGTATTGTGGCTAGTTCACATATTTTACAAAACTATAGCTGGGCCCACACATTTTGCAAAGCAGTAAAACAAAAGAAAAACAGAGAAGAGAAAAGAAAGAAAAGGAAAAAGGCCGCAGCGACTGGGCCTAAGTGACTATAGCACCGGCCCAGCCCACCCCGCAGCGTCTCCCACCTCGCACTGCTCCTCCTCGTGCCACTGTCGCCGCGCGCGCGCTCGCCGCGCCAGGCCCCCCTCTCCCTCGCTCGATAGCGGCTTCGCGCCCGTCGCTGGCTGGATAAGGACCCCTCCCGGACGTCGTGGGCGAACCCTAGCGCCACCACTCGCATCCCCTCGCCTTCTACTTCCTCACCCGACGCCGCCATGGACGGCCGCGGCTGAGCTGCGCGGCCACCGTCTCCCGATTGCCTCTCCGTCGAGCCCGTCCGCTCCGCCTGCTTCCTCTCCGCCCTATGGATCGAGCTCGGCGCCAACACAGCCTCAGGATCGAGCTCTTCCCCGACCTAGGCCGTCGCTGATCGCCGCCGCCGTACGCCTCCGTCGAGCCCTCCCCGAGCCCGCTTTGCACACCTGCAGGACCACTATGAGCTCCCGCTCCTCCTCTCCCTCTCCATTAGCTCGCTCGCATCCTGTAGCAGCCGCATTTGGTGACACCCGAACGCGCCGCCGCCTGGCCTCGTCGCCGGCGTGGCCACGGCGACCATAGGGCCCCGTGCGTGCCACCATCGCACTCACCGCGTCACGTAGAGCCTTCCCAGCGCCTCGCCTCGTTCGTTTGCCCGCCGTAGCCCCGATCCCGCAGTTCACCCGACCGCCGTCGCTGCCGATGTGGTCGTGCTGCTCGTTTCCGGCCACCCCAGCTACGGCCACCACCACAGATCGACGCGGCTCAGTCCCAGCTTTCGAACGCAAGAAGAACCACGCGAATTGATGCACCGTAGACGAATCCCGAGCTCGCCGGAGTTCGATGCCGCGCTCGGGCTCGCCGACGCACTCCGATGGCCGGTGCCGACGTGGCTGCCACCTGGCACCATGGGCCCCGCCTCCCTGCAGCTGACAAAGGGACCCACTGGCCCCCGTTGACCTCAGTCAGCACTGACTGGGCGGCCCTGTGTCTATGACATGTGGGTCCCGTATAAATAAACAAATTAAAATAAATAGATAATCTGTTAATTAGTTAATTAATTAGTCTAAACACTAATCACCCACTGACTGTTGGGCCCCACTCGCTAATTAGGTTAGTTAGGTTAAATTAACTCTGTTTAGTTAGCTCAGTCAATGACATGCGGGTCCCACTGGATCCACCTGTCAGGTTTGACTGGTCAACCAACCAGTTAACCTGCTGATGTCACCTCTTACGTCATGGTTGCGTCATCTCACACTGTTCTGGATAATTCGTATTTAAGTAATTAAATGAATTACAGAAAATAGTTAAAAGTTTAGAAAATCATATAAAATAATCCGTAACTCGGTTGAAAAAGCTTTCTACATGAAAGTTGCTTAGAATTTCGAGAAGAATCCAAATACGCCCTTCGTATTGCTGTCAGATGCCCTAGCTACCTGAACATGGAAATTTTAGACTGATTTTGATAAATGAATAGTGCTCAACTTTAATAAAATAAATCTAAATAAATTCCTAAATTAACTAAATCATTTAGTTAGGCAGTAGAACACCTCTGCATATCATTTAGACATGTCATGCATATTGTTTGCATTTTTAACGTGAATTTATTGTTTCTTTCCCCCTCCTTCTCTCTCGTTAGACGCCGAGACCGACGCTGACGCCGCAGAGTACGACTACGCTCCGGGCGAGCAGCTTTCCGACGACCCCTCCTCCTTGCCAGAGCAACCAGGCAAGCCCCCCCCCCTTGAGCATCCCGATATCTCCCATTCAATTTTCTCCTGCTTGCATTAGATTTTGCTACTGTTACTGTTTGCTCCTATTCTGATGCATAGCCTGCTTTTGTAACCTGCTTATTGTTACCTTACCTGCCTTTTTCAAACTGCTTAGTATAGGTTGGTAATGAACTGTTAGTGACCCCCATCACTTTACCCTTGTTGCCTCGGCTTCATCATCGACTACTCGATCAATGTGATCGATGACCAGAGATCGACACATCACCTCACCCACCCTTAGTTGTATGACTCTGCATAGTTACTATCGAGTGCCGAGGGTGATACCTCGTAACGCACTCCTGATGAATACTCTGCAGTGTAGCTGTTCGGTCATGGTCATCGAGGGTGATTCCTCCTTCACCACTTCCGATACAACTCTGTCGTGCAACCCCCTCAAGTGTGAACCTCGAGGGTGATGCCTCCTACGTTCACCTTGATGTTGTGACCACACGGATACTTTGACCTTTGTCACAGGCGGGTCGACCCCGAGGGGTACGCGCAGGGAGATCTATGATGTCGGGCTTGCCCGGAAGGGTGCCCGAGTGTGATATTGAGGCGGAGCTTCAGAAACTCTGATTGTCTCCGCGTGTTATTAAATGAGCCTATCGGATTTGGGTATTTGATCTGAGTGGGTCGACGTGCCCTATACGCACTACCACCACGTGGGATAATGGTTTATGGGGCCCTCTACGTCATACGTTTCTCCCGAAAGCTCTTCAGAAGTCACGGTTCACCGTGCGGGCTGATCGCCGGGAATGGGTTGGATACTTCACTGACGAGTTCAGTGTCGCGCCTGCACCCCGGCCAGCCACGCAACGCGCAGGGTGCCTAGGGCGATGGCCCAAGACCTCTGGGTGCATAGGTTAGTCCGGCGTGCTGACCTCTCTGCTGAGCCTAGGTAGGGCGCTGCTTTGTGTTGATCTCCCGAGGCCGGGCATTACCCAGCAAGTGTGTCCGGCCAGAGGTGATCGAGCGTGTTGGGTAACAGTAGTGCACCCCTGCAGGGAAGATAACACCTATCGATAGCCGGTCCTACGGTAAAGGACGCTCAGTTTGGAATCCCGATCTATTACTTGAACTGAATACTTGTTTAATTAATTGAAGCTCTGGGATCGCTTTCTCGCAGGGAGTCGAGGAAGGATCTCTAGGATTTGCCTCAACATGCTTGCTTAATAAAATGTTTTTCTATACGCTTCTAATTGCTGCAAGATGGTGGCTTCGTGAAGATGTTAGTCTTCGATAGGACTAGGTCTTCTCTCTATTCTGGTGTTTCTGCAGCCCAGTCCACATACATAGCCTCTCTTTGATAATGTTGCATATGTAGTGTAGATCCTTGTTTGCTGAGTACTTCAGATGGTTACTCACGGTTGCTTTGCTACCTCTTTTCCCCCATACCCCTTTGATGATACATCAGACGATGGAGCTCAGGAGCCAGATGTCCCAGCAGGAGCTTACTACCAGGAGGGTCCAGACGACACGTACTACAGGATCGAGCCAGCCGACCAGGAGTAGTATTGGAGGTCCCAGGCAGGAGGCCTTCGCCTTTCGATCTAGAGTCGTTGTTGTGCTAGCCTTCTTAAGGCAAACCTTGTCTAACTATGTCTGTTCTCAGATATTATTTGTATGACTGACTTATGTATTCGGATCCTCGCGATCCCTCGTCTGTAATATTGTGGATCTCCGTTTATTTGTGTTAGAGTTGTGTTGTGATATCTTCCCATGAGTCCCTGTGCTTGATCGTGCATGTTTCCGTGTATGATTAGTGCACGATTGAGTCGGGGGCGTCACAAGTTGGTATCAGAGCCGACTGCCTGTAGGAAGCCCCCTTCCAATTCCTTGGTCGAAGTTGAGTCTAGACATCGAAAAACTAATTTACTAACTTGGCTGTGTGGCTTACGGGCCCACGTCGCCAACTGGGTGGTATTAGGATCTTTTATTCCTCGTCTATACTCTGGGACTCTGATCTCTCTTCTTTTCGGGTTAAATGAATTTTACTAACACCGACACTTAGGATCTCGTAAATCTCGTCTACCCGGAGAGCTGGATATCTGTGCTTATTCCTTACCATTGATCTGATTAGTCTGATAATCATTTTCCTTTCCATTGTTTTGTTTAACCTTTCTCTCCGAGTTGTATTATACTTCTCATTGTCATTTGACAATTCTGAATTTTCTCTGTTTCAGATAGATCGTTCGTTTCCACCACGTCCTACGACGCAGCTTGTGCTTCACACTTGGGCTCGTGATGCCCCTGGTTTTCTAGCTATTCTGATCGCCCTCCTGACCAGACTTGGCTACCGCTGGTACCCCGAGTACATGGTCTACGAGGATTACCGCGAGTTCAACCAGGAGCAGTACCATGCTGATGTTCGTATCTATGATCAGCAAGATAACTCAGACACTGAGCTGCACCTTTTCCACGGTATCGGCGTGACAATTGAGATGGCAATCCATGATACCGCCTACTCTGCTGTCGCACATCTCCGAGGAGAGTTCAGCGTTAGCTTGGATGCCTCTGAGTTCCGATACATTCCGCATGCCCCTGCTGGAGATACTACTGGATACTACATAGCTATATGTGCCTCGTACGAGCATCGTCGATACGACCTGCATGTTCTGGTTCAGTGCCCTCAGGCTCTGGATCGCACTGTTCGGGCTCTTGCCGTCGAGTTGTTTGCCACTCATGTACGTCTCTACGATGCTATGACGCGGTTGCTACCCGTTGTTCATGCAGGGATACATCCAGAGTACATCCTTTACCCGAGCAGGACTCAGATGTATGCTGGTATCGATTGGCCTGCTGTAGGAGGTGACACACCTGCACGTGGACCTCTTGTTTCAGCTCGAGACCAGATTCTGCATCAGAGTGCACATGGAGTGCAGGAATTTCCTGCGACGGCTATTCATCGTCCGCACTTGCAGTTACCCCGTTTCAGTGGTTTTCCCCGACGTTGATGTAGCCTTTGCCATGTCGCGTTGTGTACTTCCTTACCGCGTGCCTGCGCGCCGCCTAGCATGTCTAGTTTTTAAATTTGCGCCATTATGCTGTCCGCATGTACCCGACTCTGTGTATGGATCTGTATGTCTTAATTGACTACTGTTAAGTATATATTACACTGCTTAATTATTGTCGTGTTACATCATGCTTGTCACGAAACACTCGCAATGGTTTTTACTAAACTACCCCTGTTGAAACTTAGCAGGATGGTTAGACCAGGTGGTCGTGGCCCTGAACACCCACCACCGCCAGATTATATGGCAGCTATGATGCAACAATTCGAGCTCAACCGCCAGTTCATGACTGGGATTATGGCTCAGTTTCCACATCAGAACAACCAGAACCAGAACCCTGCTGCAATAACTCTGTCACAATTTGTGCGTCTTAATCCCACTCAGTTTTGCAACTCTGACAAGCCACTGGATGCGGATGACTGGATTCGCGACATCACTCATGAAATGGAGTCTGCAAATGTCTCCCCTGCCAACTTTGTCACCTTCGCATCCTTTTTCTTAAAGGGTCCCGCTGCTCAATGGTGGGACACACACAAGCGTACGCTGCCTGCTGGAACAGTCGTTACCTGGCCAGAGTTCCAGGCTGCTTTTCGTGCCCGTTATATTCCTTAGGGAATTATGGACCGGATGAAAACCCAGTTCCGCAACCTCACTCAGGGCAACAAGACTGTCGAAGCTTATCAGCGGGAATTCCTTGACCTGTCCCGCTATGCTGAAGAAGACATCGCCACGGATGCCCGTAGACAAGAGAAGTTTCGTAATGGACTCCACCCAGACATCGAGCTTGCACTTGCTGCTCAAGACTTCAACGACTTTGCTACTCTTGTGAACAAGGCTATTCTGGTTGAGACTGCTCAGATGAAGCATAAGGACTGTCAGAAGCGCTATCGTGATGCTGGCTCATCTTCGGGCTCAGCACAGAAGCGTCGAGTCTGGATTCCCAACAACGTGTTCCGTTCAGCTACCCCTGCACCAAAGAACAACTATGCTGCACCACGTCTGCCTCCTCCACCACCGAGGCAGCCAAGAGCTCAAGCTGCTCTACCCAATGCTCCTCTTCATCCTGAAGATGGTCTGTGCTTCAAGTGTCACAAACCAGGTCACCTTGCTAAAGACTGCCGCCAGACTCAGAATCAGTTGGCTTTTCCTCGTACTGGCCGTGGCAATGGTCGTGGCAACAATCAGGCCCGCAACTATAATACTGGGTCTGCTGCTCATGGTTGTGGACACGCTTACAACATTGATATTGAAGAAGTCCAGGATCAACCTGCTACTGTGATCGGTACCCTTCTCGTTAACTCAGTACCCGCTTCTGTATTATTTGATTCAGGATCATCGCATTTATTCATGACAGAAGCATTTGCATTATCGCATGACATTGCATTTCGAAAGGTGAACCTGCCAGTAGTTATCCGCACCCGTGGAGGCCAGTGTCAAATCACTATGATGGCACACAATGTCCCCGTTGTAATTAAAGGATTGGAATTCCTTGTTTCGCCCATTATCCTGAAGTCTTCCACCATAGACCTCATCCTCGGAATGGATTGGTTGAAAGCTCATATAGCTTCGATCAATTGTGCCACAAAAGTCATCCAACTTCTTAACCCCGCCGACGAGATAGTGAACTACACCGCCTGAATTACCCGGAACGCCAAAGCTCAGATATATGCTCTGAATGCTTTGAACGCCTCACCTCTAGAAGGAATCGAGAACGTTCCTGTCGTTCGAGAATTTCCTGACGTTTTCCCGGAAGAACTTCCAGGAATACCCCCGGTTAGAGCTGTCGAGTTTGTCATTGACTTGAAGCCTGGCACTAGCCCTATTGCGAAGCATCCTTATAAGATGCCTCTGCATCACCTTCTCGAGCTTAAGGAAGAAATCGACAAGTCACTTAAGAAAGGTTTCATCCACCCCAGTTCCTCTGCTTGGGGAGCACCTTCACTCTTCGTTAAGAAGAAGGATGGAACTAACCGATTGGTTCAGGATTACCGGCCCATTAACCAAGCCACAATCTAGAATAAATACCCACTGCCCCAGATCAATGATCTTTATGATCAGCTTGCTGGATCCTCTGTGTTCTCGAAACTCGACTTGAGGTTGGGTTATCATCAAATCCGAGTTCATAAGGAGGATATTCCGAAGACCGCTTTCGTGACTCGCTATGGCTCATATGAGTACACTGTCATGTCCTTTGGTTTAACAAATGCTCCAGCAACCTTCTCCTGGTTGATGAACTATATCTTCATGGATTACCTCGACAAATTCGTCGTGGTTTATTTGGATGATATCCTTATATATTCCAAGAATGAAGAAGAACATGCTGAACATCTTCGGCTTGTATTGGAGAAGCTTCAACAGCACCAGTTATACGCCAAGTACTTTAAGTGTGAATTCTGGTTATCTGAAGTGACCTACCTTGGTCATGTGATTTCCAAGAATGGCATTGCTGTTAACCCCGAGCGAGTACAGGCTATTCTTGACTGGACTCCACCGAAGAATGTCAAGCAAGTCAGAAGTTTTCTCGGACTCGCTAGCTATTGCCGTCGATTCATTGAGAACTTTTCCAAGATTGCAAAGCCATTGATGAACCTGCTCCACAAAGGTGTTAAATTTGATTGGACAGAAAAATGTCAAGAAAGCTTTCAGACGCTAAAAAGATAAGTTGACATCTACCCCAGTGCTAGCACCCCCGGATACTCGCAAGGATTTCGTGATATACTGTGATGCATCTCATCAAGGATTAGGCTGTGTCCTAATGCAAGAGCGTAAAGTGATTGCTTATGGCTCTCGACAATTGCGTCCTCACGAAGAAAATTATCCAGTGCATGAGCTCGAACTTTCTGCGGTTATTTATGCTCCGAAGCTATGGCGACATTACCTTCTCGGTAACCACTGCGAGATATACACGGATCATCAGAGTTTGAAGTATCTATATACCCAACCAGATCTGAACCTTCGTCAACAAAGATGGCTCGAAACAATTGCCGATTATGATATGAATATCTCATACACCCCTGGCAAGGCTAATGTAATGGCCGATGCTTTGAGTCGCAAGGCTTATTACAGCAACCATATGGTTCAGGAAGCACAACCTGTTCTTTATGAAGGGCTTCGCAAATTGAACCTCCATATTGTTCCACAGGGTTATCTCAATACCCTGGTTGTTGAACCGGATCTTGAGCACAACATTAAGAGTATGCAGTGGTATGACTCTGAAGTTGAAAGGATTAAGCGATACCTCGAAAGAGGAAAGCCGTCGGAATTCCATCTTGATAATGATGGGGTCCTATTCTTCCACTGCCGTCTCTTCGTACCCAAATTCAAGGATGAGAGAGAACACGTTATGAAAGAAGCTCATGACACTCCTCTGTCAATTCATCCTGGTAGCACAAAGATGTACAGTGACATTTGTCAAAGATACTGGTGGCCTAATATGAAGCGAGACATTGCTCGTTATGTTTCTGAGTGTGACGTTTGCCGCCGCATTAAAGCAGAACATCAAAGGCCTACTGGAACTCTACAACCCCTTGATATTCCTGAATGGAAATGGGACAAGGTCCAAATGGATTTCATTACTGGTTTTCCCAGATCTCAGAAGGGTCATGATGCTATCTTTGTCGTCATTGACCGATTCTCAAAGGTTGCTCACTTTCTGCCAGTTAAGGAGACAATCACTGCTAGTCAGTTAGCAAACTTGTATGTTTCCCGAATTGTGTCACTCCACGGTGTTCCGTTGGAGATCAGTTCAGATCGTGGCAGCCTCTTTACCTCCAGATTCTGGCAAAGTTTCCAAGAAGCTATGGGAACTCATCTATCCTTCAGCACCGCTTTTCACCCTCAGTCACAGGGTCAAGTCGAACGAGTTAATCAAGTGCTCGAAGATATGCTTCGAGCTTGCGTCATCTCCTTCGGTAAGAAGTGGGAAGAATCTCTCCCGTATGCCGAATTCTCTTACAACAATAGCTATCAGGCTAGTCTGAAGATGGCACCGTTTGAAGTTCTATACGGACGTAAGTGTCAAACCCCCCTGAATTGGTCAGAAACTGGGGAACGCTCACTCGTCGGACCGGACATTGTTCAGCAAGCTGAAGAAAAAGTCTGCATTGTCTGGTAACATATGAAAACTGCTTAGTCTCGTCAGAAGAGCAACTATGACCGAAAGCACAAGGAAATGGTCTATCAGCCTGGCGAGCAAGCTTACCTTCGCGTCCCTCCATTCAAAGGAACTCATCGGTTCGGAATCAAGGGCAAGTTAGCTCCTCGCTACATTGGCCCGTTCCGTATTCTTGCCCATCGAGGAGAAGTGGCATATCAGTTGCAATTGCCGCCCAATCTTTCTCAGGTGCATGATGTCTTTCATGTATCCCAACTTCGTCGCTGCTGCTCAAGGATCCTATTCGAGCTGTGGATCATGAAATGCTTGAATTGCGGGAAGATCTGTCTTATCCAGAATATCCCGTCCGCATTCTTGATCAAGCTGAACGTCGAACTCGTCAGAAGTCAATCAAATTCCTTAAAGTTCAGTGGTCGAATCATTATGAAGATGAAGCCACTTGGGAACGTGAGGATTGTCTTCGCGAAGAATACCCCGCTTTCTTTCAGTCTTCCTCTTAATTCTCGGGACGAGAATTCTTGTTAGATGAGGAGAATTGTAACACCCCATGTAATTAGCCGTAGTGATCACCCTTAGTTAATGCCATGTCAGCAAGTTTAACAGTGCCTAGTCATCATTTGCATCACATTGCATTTCGAACTCCTAATTCATACTTCAAATTAAATTAAAGTGAAAATAAAAGTTGTTCCAAATTGAAAAATAAATTGTTCATCATGTTGCAAATAATGTAGAGGCATTTATAAAATTGACAGCAACTATGTTTAGAATATTTAAATGACCCTAACATCCTAAAACAGCAGCAAAACAAAAGTATTTAATACATTTGTAATTAAATAAAATCCAAATGAAATGATATGAACTCAAAACCATTTTATGGCATTAGTAAATGTTGCACTTGAGTATTGTGGCTAGTTCACATATTTTACAAAACTATAGCTGGGCCCACACATTTTGCAAAGCAGTAAAACAAAAGAAAAACAGAGAAGAGAAAAGAAAGAAAAGGAAAAAGGCTGCAGCGACTGGGCCTAAGTGACTACAGCACCGGCCCAGCCCACCCCGCAGCGTCTCCCACCTCGCACTGCTCCTCCTCGCGCCGCTGTCGCCGCGCGCGTGCTCACCGCGCCAGGCCCCCCTCTCCCTCGCTCGACAGCGGCTTCGCGCCCGTCGGTGGGTGGATAAGGACCCCTCCCCGACCCCGTGGGCGAACCCTAGCGCCACAACTCCCCTCCCCTCGCCTTCTTCTTCCTCACCCAACGCCGCCATGGACGGCCACGGCTGAGCTGTGCGGCCACCGTCACTCGATCGACTCTCCATCTAGCCCGTCCGCTCCTTTGCTTCCTTTGCTTCCTCTCCACCCAGTGGATCGAGCTCGGTGCTACCATAGCCTCGGGATCGAGCTCTTCCCCGACCTCGGCCGCCGCTGATTGTCGCCGCCGTACGCCTCCGTCGAGCCCTCCCCGAGCCCGCTTTGCACACCTATAGGACCACTGTGAGCTCCCGCTCCTCCTCTCCCTCTCCATTAGCTCGCTCGCATCCTGTAGCCGCCGCATTTGGTGACACCCGAACGCGCCGCCGCCTGGCCTCGTCGCCGGCGTGGCCACGGCGACCATAGGGCCCCGTGCGTGCCACCATCGCACTCACCGCGTCACGTAGAGCCTTCCCAGCGCCTCGCCTTGTTCATTTGCCCGCCGTAGCCCTGATCCCGTAGTTCACCCGAACATCGTCGCCGCCGATGTGGTCGTGCCACTCGTTTCTGGCCACCCCAGCTATGGCCACCACCCCAGATCGACGCGGCTCGGTCTCAGCTTTCGAACGCAAGAAGAACCACGCGAATTGATGCACCATAGACGAATCCTGAGCTCGCCGGAGTTCGATGCCGCGCTCAGGCTCGCCGGCGCACTCCGGTGGCCGGTGCCGACTTGGCTGCCACCTGGCACCACGGGCCCCGCCTCCCTGCCGCTGACAAAGGGACCCACTGGGCCCCGTTGACCTCGGTCAGCGCTGACTGGGCGGCCCTGTGACTATGACATTTGGGTCCCGTATAAATAAACGAATTAAAATAAATAGATAATCTATTAATTAGTTAATTAATTAGTCTAAACACTAATCACCCACTGACTGCTGGGCCCCACTCGCTAATTAGGTTAGTTAGGTTAAATTAACTCTGTTTAGTTAGCTCAGTCAATGACATGTGGGTCCCACTTGACCCACCTGTCAGGTTTGACTGGTCAACCGACCAGTTGACCTGCTGATGTCACCTCTGATGTCATGCTTGCGTCATCTCACACTGTTCTGGATAATTCGTATTTAAGTAATTAAATGAATTACAGAAAATAGTTAAAACTTTAGAAAATCATATAAAATAATCTGTAACTCGGATGAAAAAACTTTCTACATGAAAGTTGCTCAGAATTTCAAGACGAATCCAAATACGCCCTTTGTATTCCCGTCAGATGCCCCTAGCTACCTGAACATGGAACTTTTAGACTGATTTTGATAAATGAATAGTGCTCAACTTTAATAAAATAAATCCAAATAATTCCTAAATTAACTAAATCATTTAGTTAGGCAGTAGAACACCTCTGCATATCATTTAGACATGTCATGCATATTGTTTGCATTTTTGCCGTGAATTTATTGTTTCTTTCCCCCTCCTTCTCTCTTGTTAGACGCCGAGACCGACGCCGACGCCGCAGAGTACGACTACGATCCGAGCGAGCATCTTTCCGATGACCCCTCCTCCTTGCCAGAGCAACCAGGCAAGCCCCCCCCCCTTGAGCATCCTGATATCTCCCATTCAATTTTCTCCTGCTTGCATTAGATTTTGCTACTGTTACTGTTTGCTCCTATTCTGATGCATAGCCTGCTTTTGTAACCTGCTTATTGTTACCTTACCTGCCTTTTTCAAACTGCTTAGTATAGGTTGGTAATGAACCGTCAGTGACCCCCATCACTTTACCCTTGTTGCCTCGACTTCATCATCGACTACTCGATCAACGTGATCGACGACCAGAGACCAACACATCACCTCACCCCCCCTTAGTTGTATGACTCTGCATAGTTACTATCGAGTGCCGAGGGTGATACCTCGTAACGCACTCCTGATGAATACTCTGCAGTGTAGCTGTTCGGTCGTGGTCATCGAGGGTGATTCCTCCTTCACCACTTCCAATACAACTCTGTCGTGCAACCCCCTCAAGTGTGAACCTCGAGGGTGATGCCTCCTACGTTCACCTTGATGTTGTGACCACACAGATACTTTGACCTTTGTCACAGGCAGGTCGACCCCGAGGGGTACCCGCAGGGAGATCTATGATGTCGGGCTTCCCCGGAAGGGCGCCCGAGTGTGATATTGAGGCGGAGCTTTAGAAACTCTGATTGTCTCCGCGTGTTATTAAATGAGCCTATCGGATTTGGGTATTTGATCTGAGTGGGTCAACGTGCCCTATACGCACTACCACCACACGGGATAATGGTTTATGGGGCCCTCTACATCGTACGTTTCTCCCGAAGGCTCTTCAGACGTCACGGTTCACCGTGCGGGCTGATCACCGGGAATGGGCTGGATACTTCATTGACGAGTTCAGTGTCGCGCCTGCACCCCGGCCAGCCACGCAACACGCAGGATGCCCAGGGCGATGGCACAAGACCTCTGGGTGCATAGGTTAGTCCGGCGTGCTGAGCCTAGGTAGGGCGCTGCTTCATGTTGATCTCCCGAGGCCGGGCATTACCCAGCAAGTGTGTCCGGCTAGAGGTGATCGAGCGTGTTGGGTAACAGTAGTGCACCCCTGCAGGGAAGATAACATCTATCGATAGCCGGTCCTACGGTAAAGGACGCTCAGTTTGGAATCCCGATCTATTACTTGAACTGAATACTTGTTTAATTAATTGAAGCTCTGGGATCGCTTTCTCGCATGGAGTCGAGGAAGGATCTCTAGGCTTTGCCTCAGCATGCTTGCTTAATAAAATGCTTTTTTATACTCTTCTAATTGCTGCAAGATGGTGGCTTCATGAAGATGCTAGTCTTCGATAGGACTAGGTCTTCTCTCTATTCTGGAATTTCTGCAGCCCAGTCCACATACACAGCCTCTCTTTGATAATGTTGCATATGTAGTGTAGATCCTTGCTTGCTGAGTACTTCAGATGGTTACTCACGGTTGCTTTGCTACCTCTTTTCCCCCATACCCCTTTGATGATACATCAGATGATGGAGCTCAGGAACCAGATCTCCCAGCAGGAGCTTACTACCAGGAGGGTCCAGACGGCACGTACTACAGGATCGAGCCAGCCGACCAAGAGTAGGATTGGAGGTCCCAGGCAGGAGGCCTTCGCCTTTCGATCTAGAGTCGTTGTTGTGCTAGCCTTCTTAAGGCAAACCTTGTCTAATTATGTCTGTACTCAGATATTATTTGTATGACTGACTTATGTATTCGGATCCTCGCGATCCCTGTTCTGTAATATTGTGGATCTCCGTTTATTTGTGTTAGAGTTGTGTTGTGATATCTTCCCGTGAGTCCCTGTGCTTGATCGTGCATGTTTGCGTGTATGATTAGTGCACGATTGAGTCGGGGGCGTCCCATTTCTTTTCCTTTTTTAACCTAAAATTTCGAAATGTAATGAAAATCTGCCGTGTTTGCATGAATCTCGTATGGTGTATATGAACTTTCAGAATAATAGTAAGATATATTGTGTGAAAATATATTGAATGATGATTCTAATCGTATTTACGTACTTGGTATTGTGGTTGTCATTGTTTTTGTGTGTATAAACTTGGTCTAAGTTTAGAAGGTTTGACCCGTGACAAAGCTAATATGCGAAGTAAGTAAACACATAGGGTTTACAGACACAATTTATCTTAGGCACTCCAATAGTACGTCCACTACACATTCACCCATTTCACATATTTCTCTCACTCTGTCTGTCAAACCAACTAAGCCATGTACTAAAAAAAGTCCTAAAAAACCAACTAAGCCAACCTCCCAACATATGGTGTGGGAAAAGACCCGGCCGCGACGTTTTAGTCGTGATTAGTATCGATTGATCGTGAAGCACCAAGTTTAAAAGGAAAAAGGCGATACACTCACTGCACGCCTGTCGCGGTTGCATTGCACCCCTCACGCGGTCGATACTTCACACCGCTCACCCAAACGGAATGCGCTTCGGCTTGCCTCTTCACTGATGCATGTGACCGCATTTGGAGAAACCGACTATACACCAAACTCCCCCGCCCACCACACAAAAATTTCCCCCAAATCTCAAATTCAACTGCCCTTCCGCCAACTAGCCAATAATATTCCCCAAACCCCCTCCCCCCGGACCCCTTGATACGTCTTCATCGTATCTACTTTTCCAAACTCTTTTGCCCTTGTTTTGGACTCTAATTTGCATGATTTGAATGGAACTAACCCGGACTGACATTGTTTTCAGCAGAATTGCCATGGTGTTATTTTTGTGCAGAAATGAAAGTTTTCGGATTGAGCTGAAAATTTACGGAGAATATTTTTGGAATATATAAAAAATAGTGGCGGAAAAAGATACCAGAGGGGGGCCACCCAGAGGCCACATGCCCTGGGGGCGTGCCTACCCCCCAGGGTGCGCCTCCCCGGCTTGTGAGTCCCTTGGACCGTCTCCGACCCTAATTCCAACGCGATATATACCTATTTGCGGAGAGAAAAAATCAGAGAGAACGATTCATCATGTTTTACGATACGGAGCTGCCGCCACCTCCTGTTCTTCATCGGGAGGGCTGATCTGGAGTCCGTTCGGGGCTCCGGAGGGTAGAATCCATCGCCATCATCATCATCAACTTTCCTCCATCACCAATTTCATGATGCTCACCATCGAGAGTGAGTAATTCCTTGGTAGGCTTGCTAGACGGTGATGGGTTGGATGAGATTTATCATGTAATCAAATTAGTTTTGTTAGGGTTGGATCCCTAGTACCCACTATGTTCTGAGATTGATGTTGCTATGACTTTGCTATGCTTAATGCTTGTTACTAGGGCCCGAGTGCCATGATTTCAGATCTGAACCTATTATGTTTTCGTGAATATATTTGTGTTCTTGATCCTATATTGCAAGTTGTAGACACCTATTACGAGTTATGATCCGCAGACCCCAAGGTGACAATAATTGGGATTCTTTCCGGTGATTACCGTAGTTTGAGGAGTTCATGTATTCACTAAGTGCTAATGCTTTGGTCCGGTTCTCTATTAAAAGGAGGCCTTAATATCCCTTAGTTTCCTTATGGAACCCACTGCCACGGGAGGGTAGGACAAAAGATGTCATGCAAGTTCTTTTCCATAAGCATGTATGACTATTTATGGAATACATGCCTACATTATATTGATGAATTGGAGCTAGTTCTGTGTCACCTTAGGTTATGACTACTACATGATGAATATCAACCAACACAATTATCATTGCCGATCCAATGCCTACGAGCTTTTCACATATTGATCCTTGCTAAGTTACTTTCATTGCTACTGCTATTACAATCACTACAAACTACTACTATTACTATTGCCATTGTTACCGTTACTTCCATATTACTTGGCTACTAAATACTTTGCTGCAGATATTAAGTTTTTCAGGTGTGGTTGAATTGACAACTCAAGAGCTAATACCCGCAAATATTCTTTGGCTCCCCTTGTGTCGAATCAATAAATTTGGGTTGAATAATCTACCATCAAAAACTGTTGCGATCCCCTATACTTGTGGGTTATCAAGACCTATTTCTGGCGCCATTGCCGGGGAGGTTCTACATCAAGCCTACCAAGTACCTATCATAAACTCTCATCTCTCGCACTTACATTATTTTCCATTCGCCTCTCGTTTTCCTTTCCCCCACTTCTAAAACATTTTCAGAAAAACACAAAAATATTTGGCTTTTTATTCGCCTTCTTTCATCCTCCTTTTCATTTGCTTTTTGTTTGCTTGTGTGCTAGATTGCTTGCTTTGTCATGATGTCTCAAGAGAATACCAAGTTATGTGACTTTTCCAACTTTAATAATAATGATTTTATTAGTACTCGATTGCTCCAGCCACTAGTGCGGAATCTTATGAAATTAATGCCGCTTTGTTGAATCTTGTTATGAAAGATCAATTTTCTGGTAGTCCTAATGAAGATGCTGCATCCCATCTAAATACTTTCGTTGAGTTGTGTGATATGCAAAATAAAAAAGATGTGGATAATGATATTGTTAAATTTAAGCTATTTCCGTTCACACTAAGAGATCGTGCTAAAACTTCATTTTCATCTTTGCCTAAAAATAGTATTGATTCATGGAACAAGTGTAAAGATGCTTTTATTTCCAAGTATTTTTCTCCCACTAAGATCATCTCCCTTAGGAACGATATAATGAATTTTAAGCAACTTGATCATGAACATGTTGCACAATCTTGGGAAAGAATGAAATTGATGATAATAAATTGCCCTACTCATGGTTTAAGTTTATGGATGATCATACAATTTTTTTATGTTGGATTGAATTTTGCATCTAGAAATCTTTTAGATTCCGCCACAGGAGGTACTTTTATGGAAATCACATTAGGATAAGCTACTAAACTCGTAGATAATATTATGGCAAACTACTCTCAATGGCATACCAAAAGATCTTCTACTAGTAAAAAAGTGCATGCGATTGAAGAAATTAATACTTTGAGTGGAAAGATGGATGAACTTATGAAATTGATTGCTAGTAAGAGTGCTCCTATTGATCCTAATGATATGCCTTTGTCCACTTTGATTGAAAATAATAATGAATCTATGGATGTGAATTTTGTTGGTAGGAACACTTTTGGTAATAACACGTATAGAGGTAATTTTCCTAGTAATTCCTCTAATAATTATGGTAATTCCTACAACAATTCTTATGGAAATTACAATAAAATACCCTCTTATCTTGAGAATAATATTAAAGATTTCATTAATTGTCAAAAGATTTTTAATGCTATGGTCGAAGAAAAATTGCTTAAGATTGATGATTTGGCTAGGAACATTGATAGAATTTCTCATGAGATTGATTCTTTTAAGATTAGATCTATGCCACCCAAGATTGATATTAATTAGTCTCTGAAAGCTATTAAAATTTCTATGGAGGAGTGTAAAGAGAGAACCGCTAGGATGCGTGCTAAGAGAGATTGGCTAGAAAAATCATGTTCTTCTAGTTTTTGTGATAATAATGATGAAGATCTTAAAGTGATTGTTGTGACTCCTATTGAATCTTTGTTTGATAATATAAAACTTGATAAATATGGGACTGAAGATGAGTCAACTTTAGCTAGAAGGCATCCCAATAATTTGGAGGGTGAACATCTTAATGAAAAAATTGATAAAAGTGGGATTGGCGAGGTCAAAACTTTAAGTAGCGATGAACCCACTCTTTTGTATTTCAAGGACTTTAATTATGATAGTTGTTCTTTAATATATTTTATTTCATTGTTTCAATCCATGCTTAATTCACCTGATGCTTATAATCAAAAGAAAGCTTTTACTAAACATATCGTTGATGCTATGATGAAATATTTTGAAGAGAAACTTGAGTTGGAAGTTTCAATCCCTAGAAAGCTTTATGATGAGTGGGAACCGACTATTAAAATTAAAATTAAATATTATGAGGGCAATGCTTTGTGTGATTTGGGTGATAGCATTTCCACTATTCCAAAAACATTATGTGATGTGCTAGGTTTCCATAATTTTGATGATTGTTCTTTGAATTTGCATCTAGCGGATTCCACTATTAAGAAACCTATGGGAAGGATTAATGATGTTCTTATTGTTGCAAATAGTAATTATGTGCCCGTAGATTTTATTGTGCTTGATATAGATTGCAATCCTACATGTCCTATTATTCTTGGTAGACCTTTCCTTAGAACGATTGGTGAAATTATTGATATGAAAGAAGGAAACATTAGATTTCAATTTCCATTAAGGAAGGGCATGGAACACTTTCCAAGAAAGAAAATTAAGTTACCATATGAATCTATTATGAGGGCCACTTATGGATTGCATACCAAAGATGATAATACCTAGATCTATGTTTTATGCCTAGCTAGGGGAGTTAAACAATAGCGCTTGTTGGGAGGCAACCCAATTTTTTATTTTGTGTTTTTTGTTTTTGCTCCTTTTTTAAATAAATAAAAATTATTACCACTGTAGTAATTGTGTTTTGGTGTTTTAATTAGTGTTTGAGCCAAGTAAGACCTTTGGGATGGTCTATGGTGATAGTTGATTTGATCTTGCTGAAAAACAGAAACTTTTGTGCTCATTGCCAGAAATTTAGAAAATCGCAGAAACGTGCTTTTGATCTGAAATATATACACAAGATTTATATACAAATTGAATAGGTTTTCCTAAATTTTCAGAATTTTTGGAGTTACATAAGTATACGAAATTTCCAGATTACTACAGACTGTTCTGTTTTTGACAAATTCTGATTTCTATGTGTTGTTTGCTTATTTTGGTGAATCTATGGGTAGTATCGGGGGGTATGAACCATGGAGGAGTTGGAATAAAGTAGATGTAACACCAATATAAATTTATAATGAGTTCACAATAGTACCTAAAGTGGTGATTTATTTTATTATACTAACGGATCTTACGAGTTTTCTGTTGAGTTTTGTGTTGTGAAGTTTTCAAGTTTTGGGTAAAGTTTTGATGGACAACGTAATAAGGAGGTGCAAGAGCCTAAGCTTGGGGATGCCCAAGGAACCCCAAGGTAATATTCAAGGACAACCAAGCATCTAAGCTTGGGGATGCCCCGGATGGCATCCCCTCTTTTGTCTTCAATCCACCGGTAAATTTACTTGAGGCTATATTTTTATTCACCACATGATATGTGTTTTGCTTGGAGCGTATTGTATGATATGAGTCTTTGCTTTTTAGTTTTCCACGATCATCCTTGCTGTACACACCTTTTGAGAGGGACACACATTAATCGTGAATTTATTAGAATACTCTATGTGCGTCACTTATATCTTTTGAGCTAGGTAGTTTCTCTAGTGCTTCACTTATATCTTTTTAGAGCACGGCGGTGGATTTATTTTATAGAAATTGATGAACTCTCATGCTTCAATTATATTATTTTGAGAGTCTTTAGACAGCATGGTAATTTTCTTAGGTTATGAATTTAGTCCTAATAAGATGGGCATCCAAGAGGGATATAATAAAAACTTTCATATAAGAGCATTGAATAATATGAGAAGTTTGATTCCTTGCATTTGTTTTGAGATATAAAGATGGTGATATTAGAGTCATGCTAGTCAGTAATTGTGGATTGGTAGAAATACTTGTGTTAAAGTTTGTGATTCCCTAAGCATGCACGTATGGTGAACCGTTATGTGATGAAGTCGGAGCATGATTTATTTTTTGATTGTCTTCCTTATGAGGGGCGGTCGGGGACGAGTGATGGTCTTTTCCTACCAATCAATCCCCTAGGAGCATGTGTATTAGTACTTTGCTTTGATGGCTAATGAATTTTTGCAACAAGTATGTGAGTTCTTTATGACTAATGTTGAGTGCATGGATTATACGCACTCGCACCCTTCCACCATTGCTAGCCTCTCTAGTACCATGCAACTTTCGCCGGCGCATTAAACCCACCATATACCCTTCCTCAAAACAGCCACCATACCTACCTATTATGGCATTTCCATAGCCATTCCGAGATATATTGCCATGCAACTTCCACCGTTCCGTTTATTATGACACATACCATCATTGTCATATTCCTTTGCATGATCATGTAGTTGGCATAGTATTTGTGGCATGGCCACCGTTCATATTTTTTATACATGTCACTCTTGATCATTGTGCATCCATGTACACCGCCGGAGGCATTCATATATAGTCATATTTTGTTCTAGTATCGAGTAGTAATTCTTGAGTTGTATGTAAATAAAAGTGTGATGATCATTATTATTAGAGCATTGTCCCATGTGAGGAAAGGATGATGGAAACTATGATTCCCTCACATGTTGGGATGAGACTCCAGACTAAAAAAATAAAAGAGGCCAAAGATCCTAAAATAAAAAAAGAGGCCAAAGAGCCCAAACAAAAAAAATGGGAGAAAAGAGAGAAGGGACAATGTTACTATCCTTTTTCCGCACTTGTGCTTCAAAGTAGCACCATGATCTTCATGATAGAGAGTCTCCTATTTTGTCACTTTCATATAGTAGTGGTAATTTTTCATTATAGAACTTGGCTTGTATATTCCAATGATGGGCTTCCTCAAATTGCCCTAGGTCTTCGTGAGCAAGCAAGTTGGATGCACACCCACTTAGTTTCTTTTTGAGCTTTCATACACTTATAGCTCTAGTGCATCCGTTGCATGGCAATCCCTACTCACTTATAGCTCTAGCCCATTAATTTGCCTAGTTGATGTGAGACTTTCTCCATTTTTGTCTTCTCCTCACTACCTCCACCATATTCTATTCCACCTATAGTGCTATATCCATGGCTCACGCTCATGTATTGCGTGAAAGTTGAAAAAGCTTGAGAACATTAAAAGTATGAAACAATTGCTTGGCTTGTCATCGGGGTTGTGCATGATGAAATATTTTGTGTGATGAAGATAGAGCATAGCCAGACTATATGATTTTGTAGGGATAACTTTCTTTGGCCATGTTATTTTGAGAAGACATGATTGCTTCATTAGTATGCTTGAAGTATTATTGTTTTTATGTCAATATTAAACTTTTGTTTTGAATCTTATGGATCTGAATATTCTTGCCACAATAAATAAAATTGCATTGATAAATATGTTAGGTAGCATTTCACATCAAAAATTCTGTTTTTATCATTTACCTACTCGAGGACGAGCAGGAATTAAGCTTGGGGATGCTTGATACTTCTCCAACGTATCTATAATTTTTGATTGTTCCTTGCTGTTATATTATTTGTTTTGGATGTTTTATATGCATTAATATGCTATTTTATATTATTTTTGGGACTAACTTATTAACCTAGAGCCCAATGCCAATGCCATTTTCTGTTTTTTTCCTTGTTTTTGACTTTTACAGAAAAGGAATATCAAACAGAATAAAACTTTACGTTGATTTTACTTGGACCAGAAGAAACCCACGAGACTTGGACAGGAGGCCAGAAGCCCTACGAGGTGGCCACAAGCCGTAGGGGCGCGCCCCTAGGGCTTGTGGGCCCCCCCGTAGACCTTCCAACCCTAATCTTCATACTATAAATCCTCAAATATTCCCCCTACACCAGAGGGCACACCAAAAAATCTTTTCCGCCACTGCAAGCCTCTGTTCCCGTGAGATCCCAGCTTGGGGCCCTTTTTGGTACTCCGCCGGAGGGGGATTCGATCACGGAGGACCTCTACACCAACCTTGCTATCCTTCTGATGATGTGTGAGTAGTTTACCACAAACCTACGGGTCCATAGCTAGTGGCTAGATGGCTTCTTCTCTCTCTTTGTTCTTCAATACAATGTTCTCCTCAGTGTTCTTGGAGATCTATTCGATGTAATCTTCTTTTGCGGTGCGTTTGTTGAGATCCGATGAATTGTGGATTATCTATGAATATTATTTGACTCTTTTCTGAACTCTTTTATGCATGATTAATATATCTTTGTATTTCTCTTCGAACTATCGGTTTGGTTTGGCTAACTAAATTGGTTTTTCTTGCAATGGGAGAGGTGCTTAGTTTTGGGTTCAATCTTGTGGTGTCCTCACCTAGTGACAGAAGGGGTAGCGAGGCACGTATTGTATTGTTGCCATCAAGGATAAAAAGATGGGGTTTATATCATATTGCTTGAGTTTATCCCTCTACATCATGTCATCTTACTTAAAGCGTTGCTCTGTTCTTATGAACTTAATACTCTAGATGCAGGCAGGAGTCAGTCGATGTGTGGAGTAATAGTAGTAGATGCAGGCAGGAGTCGGTCTACTTGTCACGGACGTGATGCCTATATTCATGATCATTGCCTTAGATGTCTTCCTAATTATGCGCTTTTCTATCAATTGCTCAACAGTAATTTGTTTACCCACCGTATGTTTTCTTCAAGAGAGAAGCCTCTGGTAAAACCTATGACCCCCGGGTCTATTTTCCATCATTTATTTTCAGATCTATAAACCAAAAAACCCAAAAATACATTGCTGCACTTTATTTATATTTACTTTATTTTGCTCTTTAATTTATCTTTTATACCTATCTCTATTAGATCTCACTCTTGTTCGTGACCGTGAAGGGATTGACAACCCCTTTTTCGCGTTGTGTGCAAGTGTTTGTTAGTTTGTGCAGGTGCATATATTGGAGACTTGCTTGTGCCTCCTACTGGATTGATACCTTGGTTCTTAACTGAGGGAAATACTTATCTCTACTTTGCTGCATCACCCTTTCCTCTTCAAGGAAAAAAATCAACGCAAGCTCAAGAAGTAGCAGGAAGAATTTCTGACGCCGTTGCCGGGGAGCATAGCTATATTTGCTGAGTCACTGGGGATTTATATCTGGTGATCACTATGAGGAATTTGAAAGATACTAGAACCAAGATTTTTTTCCTCTACAACGAGGGGAGGTAAGGAACTGCCATCTAGCTCTGCAT
This sequence comes from Thinopyrum elongatum, assembly GCA_011799875.1. Classification (NCBI taxonomy): domain Eukaryota; kingdom Viridiplantae; phylum Streptophyta; class Magnoliopsida; order Poales; family Poaceae; genus Thinopyrum; species Thinopyrum elongatum. The sequence goes on along the minus strand of CM022300.1, from coordinate 329,556,092 downwards.
TTGATTCACCTTCTGTTTTGACTAAGCTTGCGACACCTACACCTGCTATTAATTCTGATATGTCGCAAGTAATTGATGATGCTACTTCTGCTATGAATGATGCTCATGATGATACTAGTACTTTTCTTTATATTAGTGTGCCACTGGGTGAATTTCTTCATGAACAACTTGCTAGAGCTAAAGATATTGAGAATGCTGAAACTGATGAAATTATTGAAACTGAAAACTTTGAAACACCCATTAGACCTAGCACTCCTAGGTATGAATTACCTGTTATACCTGATGGCTATGTTATGGATGGAGAGGTTGCTAGGGACTTTCTTGCTTGTAAAGATAGAGAGGATATTAAGAAATTACAAGTCAAGTTGAAAGAAAAATCTTTAAATGCTAGAATGGAATATGATCCTAAGTTTGCTTCTTCACCTATCTTTGTTACTGATAAGGATTATAAATTCTCTGTCGATCCTGATTTAGTTACTTTGGTTGAATCTGATCCTTTCCACGATTATGAAACTGAAACTGTTGTGGCACATCTTACTAAATTAAATGATATATCCACCCTGTTTGCTCATGAGGAAAAAATTCGCTACTAGTATATTATTAAGTTGTTTCCTTTCTCATTAAAGGGTGATGCTAAGATATGGTTTAATTCTCTTGCTCCTGGTTGTGTGCGTATGTCATGGTTCAACACGGCCACCTATGGGACCATCGGCCCCTTGTGGTTCGGCAAGCGGGAAGGGCGCGTTGCACAAAGAGCGGAGACCGTAGAGCAGCATGGCAGTGATGACACGGGCAGTTTTTACCCAGGTTCGGGCCGCCGCGAGGCATAAAACCCTTCTCTTGCTTTGGTGGATTGATGAAAGGACCGTGGTGGAGACGCATCGCTTGAGCCCGGCAAGGTTGCCTCGGGATGGGAGCAGCTACGCGCATATGAGTGTACAAGGGTCCGAATCCTTTCGAAGGTTGCCATGGCCCTCCTTTTATAGGTCAAGGGGTTACCACAATGGCAAAACAGACATTATCCAGTGATTACATAGCCACAGTGCTATCATACCTAACTCTACAGACAGGACAGCGTGCATTAAATGCACCGCTTAGTGTCACATCGCGTGGGAGCTCGGCAAGCCTTGCCGTGCTATTAATCCACCTTCTCGCCTACCTGCGTGACACGCTTCTAGATGGGTGTCGTCTGGGGGTGATCTTCCTCAGAAATGGCTGCCACGTGCCAAATAACGCCCACTTCTTGTAGCGACCCGACCCGGATGGATCGAAGTCTCTATGCTTAAGTGTCATCCCTGGATCGGTATGCTGACACACACAGTACTCGAGGATTTATAACAGAGGTAAATCACATGTATAACATAACGTAAATACTATTACCTCAAATAATATAGCGGAAGTAACAACAAAGTTGTGGAGTCCCAACAACACCAACGGCAAAGTTGAGTGTAGTCATCGCAACCCTAACGTATCACTTACTCGTCGAATGATTCCTGCAACATGAGACGTTGCAGCCGTGTAGGTCAGTACGTTGAATGTACTGGCAAATTCACACCACAGAATAATGATGAACAATATATATCACTACATGCATATTTGGCTGGTTGAGGCTCTAAGTTTAATTTTGCATAAAGCTAATTTTTCCCTACAACAAAGGAATAAATGTTTTATTCATTACTAAGTTTATGCCATTATTGAGAAGGTTCCTCCAACTCAATCCCAAAAATTCCCAAATTATTAATAACCCAATACATTAATTAAATAGAGTGATGAGATCAACAAATAATTCAAATACCAGATACTCAAGATGTCCATAACCGGGGACACGGCTAATCATGATTAGTTTGTACACTCTGCAGAGGTTTGCGCACTTTTCCCCACAAGACTCGATCTCCTCCATTGGATTTTCTCGCACTACACGATGTTTGAGAAACGGATGACCGAGACACAGTCTTTCCGAAGCGTTAACTCTTTACTCTGGGTAGACAGTACCACCTACTTTCCCCTACATCTGCTAGCCTACCATTGAAAGAGGTCACACAACATACTCAACTATGCCAGAGCGCATAATGGCTTGTGGCTGCACACGGAAGGTTCTAGCATGAATAATCTTATGATCCCTTTGAGCCTGGGTGGCGGACCTAGGGTAATCACACGGGTACTCCGGGATTGCCTTGGGCAAGCACTGGTTTCTCCAGGTGCCCCAAACAATCCACCCAGTTGTGTGTTAAAGTTGCCACCTTAAGTTTCCCTTAGTTGTTATTACTCTCGCAACTTTCATGAATCTCACATACCGATCCCCGTCTACGAGCATGGCTAAGCAATTATGAGCATAACGTAGATTCCCGGGGTGATCAAAGGTAATAGGTTCCTACCTCATCGATTACATAGCAAGGCCACATGTTCCCAATCCTACTCATGCAATCTTTGAGGGTGAAACTAATGCATAGTAGAAAAAACTGGGTATTGAAAAGTATGATCAAAGTGTGAACTTGCCTTGTACTGTTGATGAAGATTCTTCGCACTCATAATTCCAGATAGTTCTACTCGTCACACTCCGATCAATCTATCGTAAGTAAGCAAATTTTATCCACAAATAAGCAATCACTCAAAAACCCAAAAACCCAAAAAAAATGCAAAGGAGGATTGCAAAAACTACAAAAGAACCAAATCAAATTATTTTGCAAGATCAGATCCTAATTTCGGTGAAAAAGTGTGGTGATGGCTCAAGATGTTAGATTATGCCTAGGGATTCAATTTGAAAAAGGAATCAATTGAAAAAGCGCTACAGTTTACAAGATACGATCAAGTGAAGCTTCGAGTTCAAATTTGAAAAGATCAAAAGTTGAAGCTAATGATGCTACTGGATGTAGGAAGTTAATATGAAAATGTAGGAAAAAGAATTAATAGATTGAAAATAACGGATCAAGTAATTCAACATAGCATTGAATCTGATTAGAATGTTGTGTAACAACTCTTTGGTGGACTAGTAGAGTAACTGGCTAAGATCAAAATTATATGTTGGAAAGATGACACTAATTGTGCGAACGGAAAGATTACTTCAATACGAATCCGATGAAGTTGGGTTCATCGGAAACGGAGGTACGGATAAAAAGATATGATCGAAAGAAATTTGAGTATGAATCTGAACAAATTTCGAAATTTGAAAGTTGCAAAAAGTTTATTTGATAGATTCACTAGATAGGTGGAATCAAGACGAAAATGTAGGTGTTGGCTTCGTCTAATTTGGATGAACGAGTAAAAAGTTATGGCTATTTGAAAAATCAGGGCCAAGCTGTTTTACGGAAGAAAAATAGTTACGGCTAAAAGAATTCTAGGTCTAATGTATAAATACAGAGACTAATTGGTAATCTAATTAATCTACCATACTAGTCTAGAAATAATAAGCTACGGGAGTATAAAAAATATGAAGAAAGATACCTTTATAAGGTAGAAAAAAGATGACTTCGGAGAGAGAAGACAACTTCCAGAATTCCCGCCAGAGAGAAGAAATATATTTTTCTTTTGTGAAGCTAGTCAAACCAAAATATTGATTTAACCCGCAGTGGATGATTTTTGGGTTCTATGGTTCTATATTTATAGGTGGAAAGGAGGCTTAGAGGTCTTTAGCTAAGCAATGTGGGACTAAAAGTAGACGAAAATAAACGAAACAGAGGAGAAAAGCTAAGCGCCTCGCATGGGCCTAAAGGCCATCGGCCGGCCGCGCGAGTACGTGCTGCAGTTTTTTTTTTGCCAAAGGAAAAAAAATCTGGAAAGGAAAAGGCTGGCTGGGCCTGGCCCATTTAGGAGAGAGAAAAAAAACAATGGAGCGCCAGATGCTACTATGCTGCGCATGTGGGCCATAGCACGCGCAGTTTTTTTTATAGAAACACAAAAGCAAAACTTAATAACGAAAATAAAAACAAAATTTACATAGGCATATTATATATCAAAATTTTCAGAAAAAGATTTCCCAAAAGATGAACATATTTTCAGTGGCAAATAAATTTCACAAAAATTTAAATAAAGCAAACAGTACTACTGGTTCATTTAAAAACCAAATAAAAATATTTTAAAATACCAAAATGATTTCAAACTCATTTCTCTCCATTTTTCTACTGTAGGGAATCATTTTACCCTATTTTCCATATATTTTATTTTTGGAGAAAATTAATTTGAATAAAAACCAAATAACTCCAAATTGAAAGTGGGTTTTCAACATAACTTCAAAGGGACTTTCAATTTGATTCTTTGAAACTTCCAACTCTCTTTCTTCTCATTTGAAGAAGTCATTTTATCTTCTCTCATGAAACTCATTGAGTTGCATAAAGTTTTCGAATTTGGAATATTTCCAAATGGAATTCAAATCTTTTCAAAACCCTTTTCATTTATTTAAATGGAAGAAGTCATATCATCTTCACTCTAGGGTTTTGTGATGAAATGAATTTTAATTCATGGAGATCATAAATGCAAGGTGAAAGTTTGGGAAAGTCATTTCATTCCCTCTCATTCAACTTTCAAAAAGTTTCAAATTTCACTCAATTTCACACAAGCAATCACACCACAATCAAACAAACAATCAAAACTATTTATTTAATATATAACATACCAAAATTTAGAATTTTGGGATGTTACATAATCACTTGGGGGCTCGACACCGCACCGATAGGTGACTTGCGTTGCTGTGAGGTGGAGCGGTGGCGCCCTGGCGGGGTGAACCGCCCATTGCATCCCCGTCAATCTTGCCGGGGGAGTCTTGAGACTTGTCTTCAGGGCGACCTCGACCTTGCCAGGCTCGCCTGCCCGGCAAGGGAGGTTTTTCCTTAGTGATATCTTGCTTCTTTGGTTTGTCTTGGTCTTCTTGATCCGCCGTTTGATTTCTCAAAGAGTCATATCTTCTGCTTGGCCTTGTCTTGGATGTTGTAACCTTGCTCTTGAGCCTGTGTACAGTCCAGGCAACATACACCAGGGTTTGTTGCACACGCTGCCGAGTGTCGTCGGGGTAGGCCCTATCCAGTACATAGGTGAAGAGCTTGTGGTCGCTCATCCTTGAGATTTTCTTTGCTTCTTCATTAACCTGTGCTTGAGTCAGTTTCCGGTTTTTCCGCACGTCGTGCACGATGTTATGAGGGAGTTGTGAGCCATGATCCGTGGGCTACCCACGTCCCACGTTCACGGGGCGGTAACTGCCACTCCACTAGCTTCTCCGCTTCTGGCGTTTCTGCCATGTTTGCTGCGTGCATTGCACAGGGTTGGTGGTGGGCGCGGAGGGCACGGAAATGTGTGCCATGGCAGAAAGCCAGACGCCATGGATTGGTGCAGGTGGTTGGCCTTGATTCCATGAGCTGTTGATGGCGCGGGGGAGTCGGATTGGCAGAGCGGGGCGGCTGCCTCCCCCGAGTGAGGAGCCAGCCCCCGGCCCCGTTTGTCTATAAAAGGGGACGCGGGCGAGGTGCTGGCTCACACCTATCTCCTCCTTCTTTCTTCTGATCTTGTTTCTTCATCATGGTGAGGGGAAGAGGGTGTAGCGGTACCCCAGTAGCAGCGACGAGGGCTTCTGCTCGACAGTGCCTCCCTCCTCCCATTGGGGACGTGGAAGCGGAGCCCACTGTGAGGGGAGGCGGGAGAGGACGGGGACGCGGTCGTCGCGGTCGTTGCGGTGCTCTGGGTCGAGGAGGACGGGGCGATGTGCTGATCGCACCCCCTCCGGCCGTCCAAGACCCGAATGAAGGTCATGTCGGGAACGAGCCGCTGGAGTTTATTGTCAAGTTGCGAGGGCCTCCGCGTAGCCGGCTTCGGCTCCCAACTCCATTTGCAAGAGTGATGGAAGTTGAGCAGCCGCCGGGGCTGAGGCTGCACATGAGGGGCTGCTATAATGGCAGCATGCTGGCGGACGTGGAGTTCCCTGCTCCCCATGTTATGCTTCTCCGGCGTGGTTAGAAGACCTTCGCTCGCACCCACAGCTTGGCGGACGGGCACGTCCTCCATTTCAAGTTAATGGATGCCACCCTGCTTTCCGTCAAAGTCTTCGGACGCTCGGGTGCTCGCTTAGGGTGCTGCGCGGAGAGCTCGACCGACGATGAAAGCTCCTCCTCAAGTGATAGCGATGAGGAGGACAGTGGCGGCGATGACGACGACGCCGACGGGGAGGACGACGGCTCCGACTCTGGCTGAATACCAGCCGCACCATCACCGTCAGGCGGAGGCACCACCATCTGCACCTGCATCTACTCTCCGGCAAGGAGATTTCCCGGGGAGTTGGATGTGGAGGTGTGGATGGTGTCTCCGGCTCCTCCAGCAGCCTTCCAGCTGGGCCCCGGCAGGCTTCCTCGTGGGGTTCGGCTTCGTTCGCCCTGCCGCGTCCTGCTGGCCCTAGTGGTGGTGACCAGGGGGTCGTCTCCGCCACTCTCTTCACCATCACCTTCTCCCGCGCCCTCTCAATCTTGTCAGACTCCGCCTCATGGGTTCTGACTAGGTCAGGCTGGTCTTCTGCCCAGGCACTCCTTTTGCCCTTTTCACCTTCCACCGTAGTTCCTAGGAGGAGAGGGATAAGAAGGGGATTACGGGGCACTTATCTTTTTTCGGTCTAAAATATACAGTGACTTGCCAAACTTTAGTCTAAAATATGTAATCTTCTTTATCCATGTTTGTGTCCTGTAAGATCTGTACTTGCTTATCCGCATATTAATGAAAAAAGAGACAAGCCTTGTCGGGTAATTGTGCATGTACTATGTCCTTGCAGAGGTGGGATGCCTCTACACGTTTAAGTAAACTAGTTTTCTCCGGCAAGCTATCTTGCCGGTGCCTGTAACACCCCAAAAATTCAACCATGATTTTATTAAGTGAAATATGGCCAGAAATAAAATTTTGAAATTTTATTAAGTCCTTTATTATTTTTAGAGTATTTTCTATTTCTGTTTTCCAAAATTCTTCCCTCCATATAGAAATTTTTGGAAATAATATTATGGGCTCTGGTAGTTTTCTTTCAATCATTTCGTTTATATTATAATAACAGTAGGAATTATTTTCATAATAAAATTTGCCTCTAAATAATTCTTTTAATAGCTTTTTCAATACTTTAAATGCCTCTGTTGCACTACAACCATTTCAAATAATCCTTTCAAAATTCCACAAAAATTATGAGAGGTCATATGATGCCCATATGTCACTTTGGTGCAAAAACACAACTTAGTCTTTTGTAAATTTTGAGTGAAACAATCTCTTTTCATTTCTGTCCCATTTCTGAGTTATAACTGCAACCCCAATTTTCCCAGCTCCAAAAATTCTGAAATTTTTCCCACCTACAGTCCTTCCAACTAAACCCTTAAGTCCAAAATTTTAGCCCCATTGGAATCTTTTCAGTTCACCAAATATTCCTCTGAAGTTTCTGTCCAGAACTGAAATTCACCAAAAGTTGCACCTGCAAGTTTTTCCTTTTGTCCATCCAACCCCACCATCATCTTCATCATCTAAGGAGACATCACCCTGCCAATTTCAACTCTGGGAAGAACCCCTAGGTGGCCCTAGCATTTTGTCAAGCAGGTTGGGTGCATGATAGAATTTTTGTCTCTTCCTAAACTGCATTGAGCACTGGGTTAGTTGGCTAAACTAACATGTCTACTAGCTCTTCTATACTCAGGTGCATGACACTGGCAAGTACCACTTGCATCAGATCCCTCTAGATTCCCCTGGCATTGCATCGAGCATGTTGTGCGCGTGCACAAAGCACGTCCAGAGCGCGCGTTGTGCACCGCTGGCATCGACTCCTGCCACTCCCTCTGCTGTCTTCCCTGCTCGCCCGAGTCTTCCACTGGATCACCCCGTCCACCCTGGAACCTTCCAACACTCTCCCTCATCCTCTAGCCCCGGCTAGCACCGCCCTGCGCCGCCACCGCCGTAGCCTTCTCGGGCAAGGCACTGCCAAGCCACCCGGCGCCCTCCTAGCCTACCAAGCTCGCCCGAGCTTATCTACGGGAGTTACTGCCCACACCAACCCTCCACTGCCCTCGCTGACCCACGCCACCAACCGCAGCCGCTTCGACGGTGCAGTAATGGCCGCCGCCGTCGTGACTCCTTCAGGAAGCCACGGCACTGACCTCCCCCGGCCTATTTAACCCCCCCCCCCCAAGCTATCTATCGTGGCTAGAATCTCTCCTACTCCCTCTCGTGAGCTACCCCGAGCACCCAATCCACTGGAGATGGCCGTCCTCATCGTCTTCGACCACCACGGCCACCGCCACCTTCCGGTTAAATCCGACGCCACCAGAGCCTCCCCCTCCTCCATTTCTTCTCCTACAGCCTCCACTCGACTACAGGACTCCGTTCCACCACTTATTTTCGCCTGAGATCGACCGTGGGCAAAAGCCCCAAATCGCCGCCGCCGGAGCCTTTCGGGGAACCTCGCCACCGGCGACTCCACCCCTCTCTCCGACCGTGCTGGGTACCGGAGGAACCGCCAGGACCACCGGAGCACGCCGGTGGGCTCGGATCACCAAGATTCGCCGTCGTTCGCCGGTGACGATCGCCGGAATACCCGCCCTGTTCTGTCATGGGAGTGAGACGACGGCCCGGTCAAACCCGACAAGCGGGGCCCGATCGCCAGCCTCTCTTCGCCTCTCTATGGGCGCGGCTGAGCAGCTGGGCCGGCCCAGTGGCATGCACGGCTATATAGCGCTCAGGGCGCTTCTCTTCTCTCTTTGTTTTTTTTTCAAGTAGTATTCCATTAATTCCACAGCAATATTTTCCAACTCCAAATTTGATGATTCTAATTTCTAAACACTCCTAAAAACATGCTCTATTATTCTAGCTAGGGTGAACATTTTTACTATGCTTTATCTTTACTGGATCTATTAAATATCCCATTTCCCAAATTATTCTAAATTAGAAATTCCATAAGTAATTCATAATAACTCCAAACAAATCGATTCTTTTTCTGTTCATTTTAATTTTTCATCTAGTTTATTTTAGCATTTACTTCAAAAATATTTGAAACACTTTTTAGCACTATTTTTGTTTTATGTGGTAATTTCAATATTTTTGAAAATAGGAAATGGAGGGAAGATAAAATTTTCAAACTTTTGGAGTACACCCCACACTTCTGCATGCTCAAGGCAAGCATCTTGAACACTTGATATGGTGATTGCATGGTTAATTGTTTGCATGAATAAATAAATTATGCATAGGTTGAATTCAAATAGAATTTGCATGCATGTAGTGTTGGCATGTTTCATCGTACCGTGCACCGTGTGTTTGCCATGACTAACTTGCAGGAGCAGGCCTAAGAGAAATACTATTACCGGTAGAAGGGTGATCACGTTGGAGCATGATCATGCCTTGGTTGTTATGCATGTTGGAGCATGCAAGGGTTGTGGCCCTGTTTGGTATTGCTGTTGAAAGAATACTTTGTTAAGCTAACCACTGCAGGAAAAATTAAACCTCCTGAGTCGACCGTAGATCGAGTCTTGTTCCGGTAACCCCCATACTTGTTCCGTGCTACCACAGGTCCCTGCCACAGGTAGGGTATGGTTCAGTAAGTTGATAACCCCTTTCCATGTACACACCGTACAGAGGGCCACGATGAGGGTTTCCGCGGCCGCGGACTAAATCCTGTCATCGGGTCAGGGGCATGGGTGTTTCCAGTTGTGACTGAGAGGGGGGCACCCCTTGTAATCTGCGCGTATGAATAGTGATCCCATGCAGGACGTTGGTCTCTCCGTCTTAGAGTTTTTCTTGAATGATGGTTTGGGTGATTCCTGGCATCCGGAAAGTTAATCTGGTGTGTGCTGGTTAGGTGTGTTTTCAACCCAAAGACCGTAATGGGAATTAGTCAGTGTCACGGTACTGACTAAAGAAATTCTTTACTTGTGGGTAAAGAGTACACCCTCTGCAGAGTTTAAACCTATTCGAATAGCCGTGTCCGCGGTTAAGGGCTATAGTCTGGGTTGGTCAAGTGTCGGTCTTAGTGTTGGTCTTCGGAGGAAAATAATTAAATTGAGCCTGAATTATTTTCCAGGATAATTGTTGTCCCCCTGTTGCTACCATGAATATTTTATGCATGTTAATATTATTATGGTTATGCATATTATTGAGGACTAACCCGTTTCTCTTATTTTGTATTTCCTGAGTGTCTCAGGGGCTGGCTAGACTACCCCGGGCACTCAATTTTATTTTCAAGACCTCTCGTGGCGTCTGTCGAGTTAACAGGCGGTTTATCCCGCCACTACTCTTGTGGACCCCGATTGGCATTTCTCTTCAAGTCCGACCGTGGCATCACTTGACACCCGACTGGCATTTCTTTTCAAGACCTCTCGTGGCGTCTCTCGAGTTAACAGGCGGTTTATCCCGCCACTACTCTTGTGGACACCCGATTGGCATTTCTCTTCAAGTCCGACCGTGGCGTCACTTGACACCCGACTAGCATTTCTTTTCAAGACCTCTTCGCGGCGTCCCTCGAGTTTACAGGCGGTCCCGCCACTACTCTTGTGGACACACGATTGGCATTTCTTTTATTTTTCTGAATGACACTTGGGCTGGCTAGACTACCCGTGGCATTCATTTGCTTTATTTCTAATAAGTTTGATCATGACTAACATGCTATGTTCACGTTCATATCATTTTATTGTCATGATTTAAATTTCAGTCAGCATGAGCATAACATTTAATCCAACAAGAGCATATGCAATCACTATATCTTTTGTTCATGATGTTTGCGAGTACATTCAAACGTACTCACAGGCTTGTCCCTGGCTATTTACTTGGCCAGGTCAGGAATTCAGCGAGGAGTACCTCAGCGACGTCCGTGCGGAGCCTATGATGGTAGCCACACGTGATAGGAATTATCCAGGTCGGCCGTTCCTGTGGGAATGGAGCCCCATCGACGTTGGTGAACAACAAGTCGCTTCCGTCACCCATCACCAGATATCATTGTTGTATCATTAGACCTTTATGGCCTTGTACCCAATTCTTGTAATAGCTTGGTAATCTGTAACAAGGACGTGTCCACCAGTAACAGTAATCCTGGGCTGGTGGTAACACGAGGGGTTAAATTTCTGGGATATTTTGTGTCCCCGAAATCCAGCCCCGATAGTGCCTTTCGTTTGTTGCCGCGGGGCTTGGCCTGCCGGGCACAAAACTATGGAAAGGGACCAGCTCCTCGTCGAACCTCCTCCGTCAAAGGCCACTACAACCACCTTGACCGAAGCAACGTTCGGGGCACAGGATGGGAGCACCTATGCTTCGAAGGTGACGAGGTTTTCATATGCACAAGTTTTCACCTTACAGAACAAGTATGGATAAGAAAGAACTTATCTGTTTGGCTTGTCAGGGACCGATATGTAGGCTTGTCTTCATTTCTTCTCTTCGGGACCGGGTCCACGGCAAGAACCCTGCAGCTTAGTGCAGAGGAAAACAATGCTACATATGCCCTGATCTACATGATCATGCGATGCTCATGTTATGCTGATGCATGCATGCAAGTTTTTGGGGGCCCCAAGCACTTCCTTTATTTATCTGCTGCTCAGGGTCTGCGCCTGGCCTCGTACAAAGGGATACATGCAACATTGGCAAGGCTTGTACAAAAGGGTGGCTGTCGGGCAGGGCCCGACAGTTGTGCCTTAGGGGTAGAACTTACGGAGATGCTCAATGTTCCATGAGTTCTGCAACTGAATGCCATCTCCGGTCTCCAAATGGACTGCGCCAGGTCTGGTGACTCGTACTACCCAGTAAGGGCCTTCCCACTTAGGCGTCAACTTGTTTGCACCCTTGGTAGACTAAACGCGCCTAAGGACAAGGTTGCCTTCCTCAAGGCTCTAGGCGTGAACCCTGCGGCTGTGATAGCGACGTAGGGCTTGCTGGTACCGTGCAGCACGCGTAGCAGCCCAGAGACGGTTCTCCTCAAGTAGCACAGTGTCGTCACGCCGGTGCTGTTATTGCGCTACTTCATCGTAGGCAAGTACTCGAGGTGACCCGTATATGAGTTCCGTGGGGATCACTGCTTCTGCCCCATAGACTAGGGAGAAGGGAGTCTGGCCGGTAGCTCGATTTGGTGTTGTTCTGAGGGACCAAAGAACCACCGGCAGCTCGTCGATCCATCGCCCGCCACACTTCTGCAGCCTATCAAATGTTCTTGTCTTGAGTCCTTGCAGCACTTCAGCGTTCGCCCTCTCAGCTTGTCCGTTCCTTCTGGGGTGGGCAACAGAAGCGAACGAGACCTTGCTTCCGAGGGCATGAACGTATTGCATGAAGGCGCGGCTTGTGAATTGGGTGCCATTGTCGGTGATGACTCTGGCGGATACTCCGAAGCGGCACACCAATCCTTTCAAGAAGTTAATAGCTGATTGTGCGGTCACCTTTCTCACGGGCTCCACTTCCAGCCACTTTGTAAACTTCTCGATAACAACGTACAAGAATTCAAAGCCCCCGGTAGCACAGGGGAAGGGGCCCAAGATGTCGAGCCCCCAGACCAAAAATGGCCATGATAAAGGGATCATCTAGAGAGCTTGAGCAGGCTGATGGATATTCTTGGAGTGGAACTGGCAGGCTTTACATCTGGTGACTAGCTCAATTGCATCTTGGAGGGCCATGGACCAGTAGAAACCTTGCCAGAAAGCTTTTCCAACCAGGGCCCTTGATCCAATGTGGGAGCCACACATGCCTTTGTGTATCTCTGCCAACAGTTCCTTCCCTTCTTCTCGACAGATGCACCTCAATTTCACATCGTTGGGCCTTCTTCTGTATAGCGTGTTGTCAACGAACTGATACATACTGGCCCTCCAGGCTACTCTTTCAACTTCTTCTTGCTCTTCGGGAAATTCTCCTGTCTGGAGGTAATGGACTATATGCCTCGCCCAAGTTGGAGCCTGAGGTTCGACAACAAGGACCAGCGGCACCTCCTTGTTCGTGGCAGCGCACACCTCAACCACGAGGATTGATAGTTCGGCGGGAGGGCTGCCCGTCAAGCGAAGTGGAGTTGTCCCACCAACCTCTCTGTCGGGGGCTTCTAGAAGCTCTGCCAGGAGAGGTTTGCCGGAATCCAGTTTCCTCCTCTTTCTGGCCATTGTTGCCGGGGATACGAAGGGCTGAGTCAGATGGAGAACAAAAGTCCCTGGTTCCACAGGAAGCTTTTGCGCAGCGCACTTTGACAGATGATCAGCAATGCTGTTTTCCGCACGGGGTACGTGCTCTGTTTGCGATCTGTCAAGGCACTCCTCCAACTTTCTCACTTCCTCCATGTATGCCTCCATCAATGGACTCTGATAATCCTTGTTCACTTGCCTCACCACAAGCTATGAGTCTCCACAAATGATTAACTTCTTGATTCCCAGTTCTGTTGCGATCCTGAGCCCAGCAAGGAGTCCTTCATATTCTATAGTGTTGTTGGTTGCCTCTTCCCAAGGGAGATGCATCTGAACCACGTACTTGAGGTGCTCCCCAGTGAGTGCGACGAGAAGCATGCCAGCTCCTGCACCTTGTAGGGAGAAGGCACCATCAAAGTACATGATCCATTCCTGGGGCGCTTCCTTGCTGGGGATAACCGTCTTCGGCATTTCTTCATCTGGAGTTGGTGTCCATTATGCAATAAACTCCGCCAAAGCCCTGCTATGAATAGTTGATGTGCTCTCAAACTTCAAACCAAAGCTTGATAACTCCAGAGCCCATTCCACTATTCTGCCAGTGGCCTCAGGGTTCCTCAGTATGCGTTGAAAGGGGAAACGGGTGACAACCGTGATCTCGTGGGCTTGGGAGTAGTGGCATAGTTTCCTTGAGGCCATGATGAGTACAAAGATCAACTTTTGCATGCCAGAGTACCTCGATCTAGCCCCCTGCAGTAGGGAGCTGACAAAGTACAATGGCCGCTGCACCACCTTCTTCCTTGCCGTGATCCTGGAATTGTCTCCATTGCCCCGCTCCTCTTTGTTCTGACTTGCACCTGATCTTGCCGGGATGAGTTCACTTTCCTCTCCAGAAGAGACGGCAGCCGCGGCTGCTCCTTCATCTACTTCCCGCTGGGCCACTAGCGCTGCGCTAACCACTTGATTGGTTGCCACTAGGTACAGCAGCAACGGCTCTTGACGTTTAGGAGCGACTAGGGTGGGAACAGAGGATAAGTAGGTCTTCAAATCTTGCAGCGCAGTGTCTGCCTCCGGGGTCCACTCCATGGGCCCTGCCTTCTTTAGGATTTTGAAGAATGGCAAGGCGCGCTTGGCAGACTTGGAAATGAACCTGCTCAGTGTAGCAACACATCCAGTCAAATGTCTCACATCTTTGACTGTCTTGGGTGCTTGAATCTACTCGATCGCCTTGATCTTGTCGGGGTTGGCCTCTATCCCCCGGTGGGATACGAAGAAGCCAAGTAGCTTGCCGGAAGGAACGTCAAACACACACTTCTCTGGGTTCAACTTCAAGTTGATCTTGCACAAATTTGCAAAGGTCTCTTCCAAGTGCTGAATGAGAGTTGATTTGTGCTTGGTTTTGACCACTATGTCATCCATATAAGCTTCAATATTCCTATGCAGCTGGGGCTCAAAACCAATTTGCACTGCTCTTGCAAAAGTGGATCCAGCGCTCTTCAGCCCAAAGGGCATCCGTACAAAATAGTACGTATCGCATGGAGTTATGAACGCGGTCTTCTCTTCGTCTTCCTTGGACATAAAAATCTGGTGGTACCCGGAGTAGGCATCCAAGAAGGAAAGCAGGTCACACCCAGAGGTGGAATCCACAATCTGATTGATGCGCGGCAAGGGGAATGGGTCCTTCGGGCATGCTTTATTAAGATCTGTGAAATCTATGCAAAGCCTCCACTTCCCATTCACCTTGCGCACTACCACTGGATTTGCCAACCATGTTGGATGCAATACACCTCTAACCAAACCAGCAGCTTCAAGTTTCTTGATCTCGTCGGCAATGAATTGCTGCCACTCCAAGGCTTGCTTTCGGACCTTTTGCTTGACGGGCCGGGCATGAGGGCAGACAACAAGGTGGTGCTCGATTACCTCCCTGGGAACACCGGGGATGTCAGATGGTTGCCAAGCAAACACATCTACATTCGCCCGCAGGAAGGCAACGAGCGCACTTTCCTATTTGTCATCCAGGGTGGAGCTGATAGTAAATGTACCATCAGCGCCACCCAGCCCTGCCGGGACCTTCTTCACAGCAGGCGCAGCAACCTTTGATCTCTTGCTAGTGGAATTCTCTGGCAAGTCATCGACAGGCGCAGCACACTCCGAAGAGGCGCGCTTCTCGGGTTCCTTGCCGGTATCTTTGCCAGCTTTTCTCCCTTGCTTGTTTTCCTTGGCGGGGACTGCGGCTTCTGCGGCCTTGGCAGCGACCGCATCCTGGTACATCTTGTCCACGCATATAATTGAGTCCTTCTTGTCTGATGGGATAGAAATAACGCCGATTGGTCCTGGCATCTTCAGGGTGTTGTAGGCATAGTGGGATGCCGCCATCAACTTTGCCAGAGCAGGTCGTCCAAGTATCCCATTGTATGGCAACGGAAGCTCAACCACATCGAACACAATCTTCTCAGTCCGGTAGTTCAATTCACCTCCGAACGTCACTGGCAGCGTGATCTTCCCCTTCGGACGACTCCTGCTGGGGTTGATCCCTTGAAAGGTGCCAGTAACCTTGAGCTCTTCTTCTGTTATCTGCAGCTTGCTGATGACCTTGGGAGAAAACAGATTCAACCCAGCCCCGCCATCAACCAACATCTTTGTGACCTTGAGGTTGCGGATCATTTGTGAAACCAACAACGGCAAGCACCCTACCGCGGTGGTACGGTCAGGGTGATCCTCTTCATCAAAGATGATGGGCGTGCGGGACCATTTGAGTGGTTTCCGAGAATCTGCCGCTGGCTCCATAGCATTGACCTCGTGCGCCCACTGTTTAAGCTGGCGGTGAGAGGAGTGCAAGGACGCACCTCCGTCAATGCGCACGGCGTCAGTGGCCTTCTGGAAATCCTGCTCACTAGTTTCCTCTTCATCCCCTTCATCTCTCTCGTCATCGCATCCTTTCTTCCCAGGACCTCTAGCAGGCTTTCCTTGATGTTGAGGGACCTTGCCGGGGCGACTTCCTCTGCCACCTCGGCCCTTCCCGCCAACGCCATCTTGGTCTCTCTCTTTGTCACGCTTCTCGTATTCAGCCTTCTGCTTCTTGATGAATTTGTCAACTTGAAGACACTCTTGGAGATCATGGCCCTTTGTCCGATGGATCTTGCAGTACGGCCTGTCAGCCTTCCAAGCCTTCTCGGCCACTGCAGCCTCCCGGCAGTCATTGCACATGGCAACTTCCTTGCCGGGAGCTTTGGTCTTGGCCTTCTAGCCGGTACCAGGAATCCCAGACCCTTCGACAGCCAGAACTGTCTTCTCCTTGTGCTTCTTGTTGCGTTTCTTGTTCTTCTTCTTCTGGTTGGTAGCACCATCGTCGTCCTCCGAGTCAACGCTGACGCCGTATTCTTCTGCAGGGAGTCACCTCCCCTCCTCTGTTTGGGCACACTTATCCGCCAAAGTGTACAGCTCATCCACAGTCTTGGGAAACTGGACGTTCATCTTGGAACGTATCCTGCGGTTGCGTACATTGGACTGGAACACAGCTATCACAGCTGCAGGATGGATGTCCGGAATGTTCCTGTGCACCCGGCTGAATCTGTGCATATACTTCCGCAAACTCTCTCCTTCCTTCTGTGGGAGGAGCTGCAAGTCGCTGGGCTGCCCTGGTTCTTGATGGCCGCCTGTAAAGGCACCAACAAACTCATTGCACAGGTCAGCCCAGGTTGAGATGGAGTTCTCCGGTAAGTGCATCAGCCATGACCTCACATTTGGCCTGAGTGCCAAAGGGAAGTAGTTGGCGAATACCTTCTCATCTCTTCCTCCGGCAGCTTGAACAGTGATGGTGTAGATGCTCAAGAACATTGCCGGGTTCAGTCTTCCATCATACTTCTCTGGTATCTCTGGCTTGAACGTACGGGCAGACGGCCAACGGACTTGCCGTAGCTCGTGAGTGAAGGCAGGACACCCAACCTCAAAAGGCAGGTATTCGTCTCCACTGGGCGCGGGCTCGTCGACATCGGGACCATTGCGCCTATCAGACTGGCGGCGGGTGTCGCGGCATTGTTCTATGGTGACGCGCGCGTCTTCCCCTCGCCTGTCTTCCAGGACCCGCCGCTGATCTTGATGGGCTCGAGGATCAGACAAAGCCATTGATACCTCGTCGTGTTCTTGATTGCGTGGCTCTGGCCGTGGCCCCTGCGCTGGATGCCGTGGAGGGGACTGCACCATAGGAGTGACCCCTTCGGTACGGCCAGTGGCTCGGGCCATTGTTGCTGCCTGCGGAGGCCATGATGGGCCTGCTCCCTGTGATCCTCCCGCCTCAGCGAAACCAATCAGGCTCTGAATGGTGGCTCTCCACTCATCCATTTGATCGGCCGTTGGCGGAAATCTCAATAGGAGTTGGCCCCGTGCCATGGCTTCCGAAGCGGTGCTCGGCATAGACGACGCAGATTGCGATGTCGCCTGACTTCTGATGGTGCCGGTAGTGGCGGCGCCGTGCTCTCGTCGCTACGAGCTGGTGGCCAGGGTGGCGTGGCGACGAGGCGGATGTGCTTGGGGATTGACGACCCCATTCGATGCATCATCTTGGCCAGCTTGCCCTGGGGATGGCGCATGCCCTGCAGCCGCACCCGCAGCGGGGGCAGCTTGATGGTTGTGATTCGCACCCGAGCGAGCGCCATCGATGCGGCTGTGTCCTTCAGGAAGGTGGAGAGGCGGAGATGGGATATTCTCTCCACCCGCACCTTGTGGAGCATGGCCGCTAGGAAGCTGTTGACGCTGCCCTCCCTCGGCGCCCCCCGCTCCCGCTTCGGTAGCAGGGGGAATGGTGATGGCGCCGCATGCGCCGGTCGTCCCCCGCGGTGTCCACGCCCCCGTGCGCCCCCGTAGCCCCCATGGCATCAGTGGCTGCATGTGAGTGGGCCTTTGAGGCGGACGGGTGAGCTGTAGCGCCGGACTTTTTCTTGGGCGCCATGGATGATGAAGCCGTCGATGAAGAAGACAATGATGAAGATGACGCGCTGCTTACACCCTCGGGTTGGCACAAGCGCTCCCCCCTACCTGGCGCGCCAAAGATGTCGTGGTTCAACACGGCCACCTATGGGACCATAGGCCCCTTGTGGTTCGGCAAGGGGGAAGGGCGCGTTGCACAAAGAGCGGAGACCGTAGAGCAGCACGACAGTGATGACACGGGCAGTTTTTACCCAGGTTCAGGCCACCGTGAGGCGTAAAACCCTACTCCTACTTTGGTGGATTGATGAAAGGACCGTGGTGGAGACGCAGTGCTCAAGCCCGGCAAGGTTGCCTCAGGACGGGAGCAGCTACGCGCGTATGAGTGTACAAGGGTCCGAATCCTTTCTAAGGTTGCCACGGCACTCCTTTTATTGGTCAAGGGGTTAGCACAATGGCAAAATAGTCATTATCCAGTGATTAGATAGCCACAGTGCTATCATACCTAACTCTGCAGACAGGATAAGGTGCATTAAATGCACCGCTTAGTGTCACATCGCGTGGGAGCCCGGCAAGCCTTGTCGTGCTATTCATCCACCTTCTCACCTGCCTGCATGACACGCCTCTGGACGTGTGTCGTCTGGGAGTGATCTTCCTCAGAAATGGCTGCCACGTGCCAAATAATAGTCTCTTAATCACTTGGGCACTCGACACCGCACCGATAGGTGACTTGCGTTGCTATGAGGTGGAGCGGTGGCGCCCTGGCAGGGTGATCCGCCCTTTGCATCCTCGGCAAGCTTGCCGGGGGAGTCTTGAGACTTATCTTCGGGGTGACCTCGACCTTGCCAGGTTCGCCTACCCGGCAAAGGAGGTTTTTCCTTAGTGATATCTTGCTTCTTTGGTTTGTCTTGGTCTTCTTGATCCGCCCTTTGATTTCTCAACGAGCCATATCTTCCGCTTGGCCTTGTCTTGGATACTGTAACCTTGCTCTTGAGCCTGTGTACAGTCCGGGCAACATACACCAGGGTTTGTTGCACCGACAGTGTAGTCCCCAGGATATGATTTGTTACTTTTCTGAAAAATATTTTCCTGCTCATAAGAAACAAGCTGCTTTACAAGAAATATTTAACTTTGTGCAAATTGAAGAAGAGAGTCTCCCACAAGCTTGGGGGAGTGTTCTCCAATTACTTAATGCTTTGCCTGATCATCCTCTCAAGAAAAATGAAATACTTGATATCTTTTATAATGGACTAACCGATGCTTCTAGGGACCACCTAGATAGTTGTGCTAGTTGTGTTTTCAGGGAATAAACTGTTGAACAAGCTAAAGTACTACTGAATAATATATTGAGCAATGATAATGATTGGACTCTTCCCGAACCGCAGCCTAAGCCAACTCCGAAGAAGAGGGGTATTCTATTTCTCACTCCTAAAGATATGCAAGAGGCAAAGAAATCTATGAAAGAAAAAGGTATTAAAGCTGAAGATGTTAAGAATTTACCACATATTGAAGAAATACATGGTCTTAATACCCTGACACAGGTAGTAGAGGTAAATTCTCTCTATAGATTTGATGAAGTGATATTCCTCATACTAAATCTGCTAGTCAATGCTTGTATGAATTTGATAACTTTATTGTTAAAAAAGAAAACTTCAATGTATATGTTAGTAGACAGTTCAAACGAAATGCTTATATGATTGAATGCTTGAGTGACTATATGTTTAGAACTATTAATGATCTCAAGGTTTGTAGTAAGCATAAGCAACTTCAGTACAACTTGGTATTCAGTCAGGGTACGTGTGAGATTATTACTTTGCCTGCACCTTCTTTGTTTGATATTCGTTCAGGCAGGTACATTATTATGCCCGAGGACATTTATGCGTACTGGAGATTAACGCAACCTCCAGCACTAGTTCCTGATCCGTATCAGGAGCCTCTTTATCAATGGGAGCCCCAGGAGCTTGCCAACCAATGGAACCCTCAGGACCCTCCACAGTATCCAGGAGAGGGTTACTTCGAGCCGTGGCCCTAGACCAACTTAGACCAAAAGCCTAAGCTTGGGGGAGTACGTACTTCTCACTAACATTACATTCATGTTCACACATTCATTTCAGTTGTCGGTGTTCATCCTTTTTGATTGTATTATCCATGTTAGTTTATTTTTTTTGCTTTCTTCTTGTGTGTTTGAAAAACTTTGATAAAATCCAAAAATATTTCTCGCTTATTTTTTGTTTCCCTTTCTAGTTTAATTAGCTGTAGTATGAAAAGAAAACCCAAAAAGATTTCTCGTTCTTCTTTTACTTGTTGGGAGCTTTCCCGTGTAAATAGTTTTTCTCGTTTCCATTTTTCTTTCGTTAATTTACTTTCTTTAGAAAAAAAACTCCAAAAATATTTCAGTGTGTTTCTTTGAAATTCTTTTCCTTTTCTTCAGTCGTGCAAGTGAAATGCTATAATGACGATATTTGATGAAATGGTTGAGATGAGGAAAAGCTGGTATGAACTCGACCTATTTTGTTTTTGTAAATATGATTAGCTCAACATTCCTGATTCAGCCTATTATGAATGAAGCATGTTTGTAATGACAATTAGAGATTATAGTAACTCATGCCATCCTTAATTAGCTAGGAGTGGATAATGGTTTGTCTTGTCTGCCAACATGCAATTTAAAATGGTTATGATGTAGTATGATAGGATGGTATCCTCCTTTGAATGATTCAAGTGGCTTGACTTGGCACATGTTCATGCATGTAGTTGAAATCAAAAACAACATAGCCTCCACGATATTTATGTTCATGGTGATTTATATCCTACTCACGCTTGCATTCAATGTTGATTAATATCAATGCATGTTTATGACCGTTGTCGCTCTCTAGTTGGTCGCTCCTCAATCTTTTTGCTAGCCTTCACTTGTACTAAGCAGGAATACTGCTTGTGCATCCACTTCCTTAAACCCAAAGTTGTTCCATGTGAGTCCACCATATCTACTTATATGCGGTATTTACTCGCCGTTCCAAGTAAACTTGAATGTGCCAAACTCTAAACCTTCAAATAATAATCTGTTTTGTATGCCAGAATCACTCATGTAGCGACTGGGGGCTGCTAGTATCTTCCATGCTAGGTGGATTATTCTCACGATGAGTGTTTATTCACTTGTCATTCATGAGAAAGTGGCTGGTAATTGGGATGCCTAGTTCCATGATCAAAATCAAAACCAAAATATAATAATGAAACAAAACTCCCCCAGGTGTTGGTATAGACGGTACCCGTGGATTCGGCTAGTCGTGGAGTGTGTTTGTTGGTGGAGGGGGAGTAAAACTTTACCATTCTATTTGGGAACCTCCTATAATGTGTCTAGCATGGAAGATAGTGAGATCTCTTGGTTGTTACGTTGACAATGAAAGCTCAAAATTATATTCATCTCTGTTTTAAAAGCTTTGAGCTCTTGCACCTCTGCAAATCCCTGCTTCCCTCTGCGAAGGGCCTATCTATTTAATTTTATTGTTGAGTCATCATCTTCTTATAAAAGCACCAGCTGGAGAGCACTACTGTCATTCATATGCTTTGTTTTTACTTAATGTTGAGTATGACTATGATTGGATCTCTTTTGCCATGAATTACAATGTCCAGTTGGTCCTTGATCTTCAGGGGTGCTCTGCATTTATGTTTTGCGGTCTCAGAAAGGGCTAGCGAGAAACCATTATGTCATATTATATCATGATTGTTTTCAAAAAGTGTTGTCATCCGAGATATCTTATTATTGCTCGCTAGTTGATTATGCCATTGATAGGAGTAAATGTGAGACCTAAATGTTATTGTGAATATGGTTAGTTCATAATCTTTGCTGAAAACCTAAACACCAGTTAGACATATTTGCAACAACAAGATCAAACATAGTTTGTAAAAGTTTTTCTTTGTCACTTTCAGTTTGTCAACTGAATTGCTTGAGGACAAGCAATGGGTTAAGCTTGGGGGAGTTGATACGTCTCCATCGTATCTACTTTTCCAAACTCTTTTACCCTTGTTTTGGACTCTAATTTGCATGATTTGAATGGAACTAACCCGGACTGATGCTTTTTCAGCAGAATTGCCATGGTGTTATTTTTGTGCAGAAATCAAAGTTCTCGGACTGACTTGAAAATTTACGGCGAATATTTCTGGAATATTTAAAAAATATTGGCCGAAAAGATACCAGAGGGGGGTCACCTAGAGGCCACAAGCCCTGGGGGAGCGCCTACACCCCCTAGGGCACGTGTGACGCCCCCGGCTCAATCGTGCACAAATCATACACACAAATGCACATGATCAAGCCTAAGGACTCACGGGAAGATATCACAACACAACTCTAAAACATAAATAAAGTCATACAAGCTTTATATTACAAGCCAGGGACCTCGAGGGCTCGAATACATAAGCTTGCGTACAAGCGTCAGCGGAAGCATCAGATATCTGAGTACAGATGTGAAACAGAAACAGAAAGGCCTTTAGAAAGGCGCGGCAAAATAAAACACTATGATCGAAAGGCGTAGGCCTCTTGCCTGGGACCCTCCGATCCTACTCCTGGTCGTCATCCAACTCGTCGTAGTATCCATCCTCGGGGTAGTAGTAGTAGTCGATCGACGGGGCATCTGTCTCAGGGGGCTCCGTCATCTGGCCACGACAAACTGATGTGGGGAGAAAAGGAAAACAAAGCAACCGTGGTACTCAGCAAGCAAGGATCTACACTACATATGCAACATTTTCAAAGGGAGGCTGTATATGTGGACTGGGCTGCAGAAATGCCAGAATAGAGAGGAGACCTAGTCCTATCGAAGACTAGCATCTTCAGCGGTCTTGCATCATTAGAAGAGCGTAGACAGTACAATATAATGTAGCAGTATCATTATGTCTCAACCTCACCCAGAGATCCTTTCTTGACTCCCTTTGAGAAAGCAATCCCAGAGCCTCATAACCAGGTCTCATCTCATGTTCTAGCTGTATCGATCGGGATACAACTCCGAGTGTCCTTTACCGTAGGACAGGCTATCGATAGAAGTTTTCTTCCCTGCAGGGGTGCACCAACTTACCCAACACGCTCGATTAACTCCGGCCGGACACACTTTCCTGGGTCATGCCCGGCCTCGGCCAAACGACACATCGCAACCCTACCTACAGCTCAGCAGAGAGGTCCCCGCCGGTCTACATCCTAAGAGCAAGGGGGTCTTGGCCATCGCCCCTCGCCCTCCGGGTCATTGCGCACATGGCCCAGATCCAAGCACCACCTTTGTCAGGAATGGCGCCAATCACTCCATGCCGCACTGCTGAACTGGACATCTGACAGAGCTTTCGGCTGATGCATACGATGCAGAACGCCCATACTATGCCCACGTGATGGTTAGTGCTAACAGGCCAGAGGCCTGCTCGGATCAAATATCCAAATCGTTAGTACCTTGGGCTTGCGGTAACGAGCAGAGACTCACGAAAGATGTGACCCCGTCGCCTTGTCTCGAGGACTTGCTGCAAGGGTTAAGAATGCCCGGCCGCGCCTCGTATCCAGCACTCGGCACCATACAGGCACCCTTATTCACAACACTCGCCTCTCAGGCGCACGCGGGTACCCCTCAGGGTTGACCCGCCTATCCAAGTAACAGTGTAATATCCAAGTATCCGGGTGTCCATAACATCAGGGGAATCTGAGGTATCACCCTCGTTGGATTCCTACTCGATGTCTCCATCAAGGTGAACTCGGAGGAATCACCCTCACTGGGTTCACACTTGAGGTGTTGTACGACGGCGTCGTTATCGGAAGCGGTGAAGGAGGAATCACCCTCGATGACCACGACCGAATAGCTACTCTACAGAGTTAACATCAGAAGTGCTGCACGAGGTATCACCCTCGGCACTAGATAGTAACGCTGCAGTGTCGTTACAACTAAGGGGGGGATGATGTGCGGTGTCGGGGCCTGGTCTTCAATTCCCGTTGATCGGGTCTTCGGATTATCCAGCGGGGCAGTCAGGATAAGTGGGGTCACTGATAGGTCTCTACCCAGCCTAAACTAAGCAGTTTTGGATATGCAGGTAATTATCAACAACAGGTTACAATAAACAGGCTATGCATCAGAATAGGTAAAGCAGCAGCAGCAATTCTAATGCAAGCATGAGAAATAGAATGGGCGATATCGGTATGCTCAAGGGGGGGCTTGCCTGGTTGCTCGGCGGCAAGGGCAAGGTCGTCAATGGTGTCTTCGGTCTCCGGAGCTGCGTCGGTCTTGGGGACGACGTCGGGGTCTAACGAGAGAGAAGAGGGGGAGGAAACAGTATAAATATAGAGCAAACATAAGCAAGACAAATACGATACACGGTGCTAGGGGTAGTCTAACGCAGTACTACACGTATCAGACGGAGCGGGAGAATATCTGACGATATTTCCCGGGTCTTTGGAATTATCGGACAAACGATCCGGAGGGGGACGGTTCCATGTTCGGATAGATAGGGTTGCGTGACGGACGAACGGACCGCGTATCCGAATTCGTCTCGTCATTCTGAGCAACTTTCATGTACAAAGTTTTTCGATCTGAGTTACGGATTATTTAATATGATTTTCTAAAGATTTTAGCAATTTCTGGAATTTATTTAATTTATTAAATCAACATTATCCGAAACAGTGTATGCTGATGTCATCATGATGTCAGCATGACGTCAGGACCAGTGGGTCCCACCTGTCATACTTTGTTAGGTTTAATTAGGGTTTAGTTAACTTAATTACTGTTTAATTAAACTAACTAATTAATTAGAGTTAATTAATTAATTATTTGTTAATTATATATTTTATTTTTATCTTTATTTTTAAAACAAACTGGGCGTGGGCCCCACATGTCATTGGCCCTTGGGGCCTTAGTGGGTTCGGGCGCTTGCGGGCATCGGGCGCAGCCCGATCTGGCGCAGCGGGCGCCCGTGCGGGCGCGCGAGCTGGCCCCGGACGCCGGCCAGGGGAGGCGGCGGAGGGGCGGCCGTGGATCGGCTGGGCAGAGCGGGCGCAGGGGGCGTGGCTGGAGGTGGTGGTGGCGGCGGTGAGCGGCGAGCAGGGCGAGGGCCGAGGCGTGGTGAGCGGCCAGCGGGAGGGCCTGGCGAGGCGCGGCGTGGGCGTTAGCAGCGCGAGGCGCAGTGGGAAGCAAGGGACGCGGCGCGCGGCCATGGCCGAGTCGGGCGTGGCCGGTGCTAGTGACGTGCAGGGGGCGGCAGCGCGCGGCGACGGGGAGGTGCGAGCGTGGTTGCGGGACGGCAGGCACGGCGACGGGCATCGCCAGGTGGCGTGGTGGCCACAGGCGGTGACGGGGCGATGCAGAGCGGCGGCAGGGGCGCGCACGTGCGCGGACGCGGCCGTCGCGGGAGGAGGGAAAGGAGGATAGGAGGGAGGATCCTCACAGGGGAGCTGCAGGGGAAAGGCAGTGGGCTCGGGGAGGTGGCGGTAGTGTCGCCGTCGATGGGGGTGGCGGAGGGCGGCGCCGTTCGGGGAAGGTGCCGGCGTCGGGATCGATCCCGATCCAGGAGGGGATCGGGGGAGGGAGAGTCGGGGCGCGAGTGGGGTTAGTGGGTCTAGGGTTCGGGAGCGTGGGGGGTGTTAAGGGGAGGAGTGGGGTGGGCCGGCCTGGCGGCTTGGACGGCCTGCTGGGCCGAGGCCCAGGGGGGGTTTGTTTTATTTTTTTATTTTCTGTTTTGTTTTGTTTTATCCTTTTCTTTTATTTATTCTGAAGTCTCTGTTTTGTAAATAGTTAGGCCCCAAACGGAATTTTGTAAAACATGGCACTTGTTCCATTAAATGCTAGGCTCTATCTACCACGGCCAAAAATTGGTTTGGAGAAAATTGGAGCTCACACAAATTTTATAATAATCAAAATGTATTAAACCTTGCTGTTTTGGTAATGTTAGAGCCACCTAATTAATTTATTAATTGTTGGTTATAAGTTTAGAATAGTCCCTGGAATATTTGTTATTTATTGAACATTTTAGTTTTTATGTTGGACAACTTTTATTTTCCACTTTCATTTAAATTTGGATTTTGACTTAGGAGTTGAAATGCAATATAATGCTAATGATGATTATGCACTGTTAAACATGATGACATGGCATAATCAAAAGGGTGATTACTGCAGTTAACCACTGGGGGTGTTACAAGTCTCCTCCACTAACAAGAATTCTCGTCCCGAGAATTAAGAGGTAGAAGGAAAAAGTTCGGGGTATTCCGCACGAAGATTATCCTCGCGTTCCCAAGTGGCTTCATCTTCAGTATGATTTGACCACTGCACTTTGAGGAACTTGGTAACCTTCTGACGGGTCCGACCTTCAGCTTCATCGAGAATGCGGATCGGATGCTCCTTATAAGATAGGTCATCATGCAATTCGAGCATCTCGTGATCCACTGCTCGGTGCGGAGATTCCTTGAAGCATTTACGAAGTTGCGACACATGGAAGACGTCGTGGATATGAGAGAACTGCGGCGGCAACTCCAATTTATACGCCACCTGACCATGTCTCGCAACAATGCGGAAAGGACCAATGTAGCGCGGAGCTAACTTGCCCTTGATTCCAAAACGGTGTGTGCCCTTCATAGGGGTGACACGTAGATAAGCTTGATCACCATGTTGATAAGTCAAACCCCATCGTTTCCGATCATAGTTGCTCTTCTGGCGGTCCTGAGCCGCCTTGATATTTTCCCGGACAATACGAACTTGTTCTTCTGTGTGTTGAATAATATCCGGACCCACGAGTGGTCGTTCCCCAGTTTCTGACCAATTCAGAGGGGTTCAACACTTACGTCCATAGAGTACTTCGAAGGGGCCATCTTCAAACTGGCTTGATAGCTGTTGTTGTAAGAGAACTCGGCATACGGAAGAGATTCTTCCCACTTCTTGCCGAAAGAAATAACACAAGCCCGAAGCATGTCTTCAAGCACTTGATTGACTCGTTCGACTTGGCCTTGGGATTGTGGATGATAAGCTGAACTCCAGGTAATATGAGTTCCCATAGCTGTTTGGAAACTTTCCCAGAATTTTGAAGTGAAAAGGCCGCCACGGTCCGAACTGATCTCCTTCGGAATACCGTGGAGTGAAACAATTCTGGAGATATACAACTCTGCTAACTGACTAGCAGTGATAGTCTCTTTGACAGGCAGAAAGTGTGCAACTTTAGAGAGTTGGTCGACGACGACAAGAATAGCATCGTGACCCTTCTGTGACCTGGGAAGTCCTGTAACGAAATCCATCTGAACCTTATCCCATTTCCATAAAGGAATAGGAAGTGGTTGCAGAATTCCAGCTGGTTTCTGATTCTGCTTTAACGCGACGGCAAACATCACATTCAGCAACATATCGAGCAATGTCCTGCTTCATTTTAGACCACCAGTACCTTTGACGGAGATCACGATACATCTTGGTGCTACCCGGATGAATAGACAGCGGGGTATCATGTGCCTCCTTCATGACTTTGGCAGTCATGAGTTCGAAGAGAGGTACCACAATGCGGTTTCTGAAATACAAGGTTCCATCTTCAGACAGCGAGAAATCCCTGTACTTTACAAGGTGAAGGTCTTTCTTCATCAGATCAATTTCAGCATCTTTAGCTTGTGCATCCTTAACAGCTTTCTCAAGATCTGGTTGTATCACAAGGTTATTAAGAGAACCCTATGGAACAATACGCAGATTTAGCTTGCGCAGTTCTTCAAAAAGACGAGGCTGAGCTCGCCTAACCATGAGGTTGTCGCAATAGGACTTGCGGCTTAAGGCATCAGCCATCACATTAGCCTTGCCAGGGGTATAGGATATATCCAAATCATAGTCCGTAATGGCCTCCATCCATCTTTGCTGACGGAGGTTTAGAGAAGGTTGAGTGAACAAGT
The DNA here is from genome assembly GCA_011799875.1 of Thinopyrum elongatum. NCBI lineage: Eukaryota > Viridiplantae > Streptophyta > Magnoliopsida > Poales > Poaceae > Thinopyrum > Thinopyrum elongatum. The sequence goes on along the minus strand of CM022300.1, from coordinate 329,528,228 downwards.
ACTTCAAACTTTTATGATCTGTGTAGATCTCGCAACGATTACCGAGGAGGTAATGTCACCACAACTGCAGTGCATAGATGACAGCAGCTAGTTCTAGATCATGTACCGGATAATTCTCTTCGTGTGGGTGCAACTGATGAGAGCCATAGGCAATCACTTTACGCTCTTGCATTAGGACACAGCCTAATCCTTCAGGGGATGCGTCACAATAAATCACAAAGTCTTTGCGAGAATCTGGAGGAGCAAGTACTGGGGCAGATGTCAGCTTGTCTTTGAGTGTTTGAAAGTTTTCCTGACATTTTTTGGTCCATTCGAACTTAACGCCCTTGTGAAGCAGATCAGTCAGAGGCTTAGCAATCTTAGAAAAATTCTCAACAAATCGACGTCAATAGCTTGCAAGGCCGAGAAAACTTCTCACTTGCTTGACGTTCTTTGGAGGAGTCCAGTCAAGAATAGCCTGAACTCGTTCTGGGTTAACGGCAATGCCATCTTTCGAAATCACATGACCAAGGTAGGTTACTTCAGAAAGCCAGAATTCACATTTGGAGTATTTGGCATACAACTGGTGTTCTCGGAGCCTTTCCAGTACAAGACGGAGGTGTTCGGCATGTTCTTCCTTATTCTTTGAATAGACCAGAATATCATCCAGATATACCACGACGAACTTGTCGAGATAATCCATGAAGATGTAATTCATCAGACGGGAGAATGTGGCTGGAGCATTTGTTAAGCCAAATGACATGACAGTGTACTCGTAGGAGCCATAGCGAGTAACAAATGCAGTCTTCGGAATATCCTCTTCATGAACACGGATCTGATGATAACCCAACCTCAAATCAAGTTTAGAGAATACCGATGATCCAGCAAGTTGATCATACAAATCATTGATCCGGGGAAGCGGATATTTGTTCTGAATTGTTGCTTCGTTAATGGGCCGGTAATCCTGAACCAATCGGTTAGTTCCATCCTTCTTCTTAACGAAGAGTGAAGGTGCTCCCCAAGCAGAGGAACTGGGGCGGATGAAACCTTTCTTAAGTGACGTGTCGATTTCCTCCTTAAGTTCAAGAAGGTGGTGCGGAGGCATTTTATAAGGACGCTTCGCAATAGGGGTAGTGCCTGGTTTCAAGTCGATGACAAACTCGACAGCTCTAGCAGGGGTATTCCTGGAAGTTCTTCTGGAAAGACATCTTGAAATTCACGAACAACTGGAACGTTCTTGATGCCTTCAAGAGGTGAGGCATTCAATGCATTCAGAACATATATTTGAGTTTCGGCGTCCTGCACTGTACGAGCTGAGTATCTGACAGTCTGACCGGAAGGGTGTGTGAGGCGGACTGTTTTAGTGGCAAAGTCAATCAAAGCTTTATGAGGCTTCAACCAGTCCATACCCAGAATAATGTCTATGTTGGAGGTCTTGAGAGCAATGAGTGAAACGGGGAACATCAATCCTCCGATCACAATGTGGTTACCGTGGCTTACCATGGTAGTTTGCCAATTAGCCCCAGGTGAATGGATTACTAATGGGATGGACATCTCCTCGAAAAGTATATCATGGCTTCGCGCAAAACTTTCGGACATGAAGGAGTGCGATGCTCCAGAATCAAAGAGGACTGAAGCTGGGATTGAATTCACTAGAAGGGTGCCCATCACAATCTTGGGGTCCTGTCGAGCTTCTTCAATGTTGACTTGGTTGACATGAACAAGTTGACTAGCAGGTAGTCTGGTTTCAACGTTCCTAGCAGGATGTTTTCGACGGCTCTTCCTACAACCAGCAGAAGGACGTGATGCGTGTTGAGGCTGACTCTGACGGCAGTTGATAGTACGGTGCCCTGGCTGTCCACACTGGTGGCACAGACCATCATTATGGGGAGAAACACCAACATTGGGCTGTCCACTTGAAATGTTCAGTTGCCTTGGTGGTGGAGACAGACGAGGTGCAGCATATGACGGCCTTGGTGTTGGAGCAGGTCGATGATGAATATTGTGTGGGATCCAGACTCGACGTTTATGAACAGGCTGACCCGAGGATGAGCCAGCTTCATGAGTGCGCTTGAGCGACTCCTGGTACTCAGTCAGAGCTGTTTCAAATTGGAAAGATTTGCTGACAAGTGTTGCGAAGTCTGTGCAACCATGGTCTGCAAGTGCGAGTTTTATGTCAGTACGGAGTCCTTCACGGAATTTCTCCTGCTTGCGAGTGTCAGTGTCGATGTCATCTTCAGCATAGCGGGATAGTTCGAGAAATTTCCTCTGATATTCATCCACAGTCATTGTGCCCTATGAGAGTTTGCGGAACTCCTGCTTCTTCTGGTCGATCAGACCTTGAGGAATGTACCGTGCACGAAAGGCTGACTGAAATTCCTGCCAAGTGGTTACAGTTTCAGCAGGCAACATACCCTTGTGGCTTTCCCACCATTGAGCAGCTGATCCCCTCAGGTGATACGTCGCATAGGTGACGTAACTGTCAGGGATAACATTGGCTGACTTCATCTGGAAGGCAATGTCATGGAGCCAATCGTCAGCATCCATTGGATCAGTCGAGCAGCGAAAAGTGGACGGATTGAGACGCACGAATTCCGGCAGAGTTATTGGTGTAGGCTGCTGATGAGCATTCTGGTTTGGGAACTGAGCCAATATCCCGGTCATAACCTGACGGTTCAGTTCAAATTGCTGCATCATTGCGGCAATATAAGGTGGAGGTGGAGGATCGTCGGCCATCCTGCCAATTCAATAGGGACAGTTTAGCAAGAAAACTACATGTGTATGGAATGATTCAGGAAGTAACACGCACAACATAAGGAAGTGCAATAGATACTTCATCATATTCGCACCAGACATTCAAATCAACACATAGCCTCGGTTACAATCCGGCATTACGACAGTTGAAAGGGGAGGGCTAGACATCTAGGCGGCGCACAGGCACGCGGTAGGAAAGTACACAATGAGACATAGCAAAGGCTACATCAACGTCGGAGAAAACTGTTGGAGCGAGGAATCTGCAAGTGACAACACAGGGTGCCCTCGATAAGAGGATCCTGCGAACAGAACCTGGCCCGCAATCTTGAAGAAAGGGGGGAAATTTCAGAACACCGGGTGGATGTGATCACGAGAACCTAATGTTGGAGTTAGTAAAAAATTTAACCCGAATAGAAGAGAGATCAGAGTCCTAGAGTAAAGGTCGAGGAGTAAAAGATACTAATACCACCCAATTGGCGACGTGGGCCCGTAAGCCACACAGCCAAGTTAGTAAAGTAGTTTTCGGTTACTAGACTCAACTTCGGCCAAGGAGTTGGAAAGGGGGATTCCTAGAGGTAGTCGGCTCTGATAACAACTTGTGACGCCCCTGGCTCAATCGTGCACTAATCATACACGCAAATGCACACGATCAAGCCTAAGGACTCACGGGAAGATTTCACAACACAACTCTAAAACATAAATAAAGTCATACAAGCTTTATATTACAAGCCAGGGGCCTCGAGGGCTCGAGTACATAAGCTTGCGTACAAGTGTCAGCGGAAGCATCAGATATCTGAGTACAAATATGAAACAGAAACAGAAAGGCCTTTAGAAAGGCGGGGCAAAATAAAACACTACGATCGAAAGGCTTAGGCCTCCTGCCTGGGACCCTCCGATCCTTCTCCTGGTCGTCATCCAACTCGTCGTAGTATCCATCCTCGGGGTAATAGTAGTAGTCGATCGACGGGGCATCTGTCTCAAGGGGCTCCGTCATCTGGTCACGACAAACTGATATGGGGAGAAAAGGAAAACAAAGCAACCGTGAGTACTCAAAAGTACTCAGCAAGCAAGGATCTACACTACATATGCAACATTTTCAAAGGGAGGCTGTATATGTGGACTGGGCTGCAGAAATGCCAGAATAGAGAGGAGACCTAGTCCTATCGAAGACTAGCATCTTCAGCGGTCTTGCATCATTAGAAGAGCGTAGACAGTACAATATAATGTAGCAGTATCATTATGTCTCAACCTCACCCAGAGATCCTTTCTCGACTCCCTGCGAGAAAGCAATCCCAGAGCCTCATAACCAGGTCTCATCTCATGTTCTAGCTGTATCGATTGGGATACAACTCCGAGTGTCCTTTACCATAGGACAGGCTATCGATAGAAGTTTTCTTCCCTGCAGGGGTGCACCAACTTACCCAACACGCTCGATTAACTCCGGCCGGACACACTTTCCTGGGTCATGCCCGGCCTCGGCCAAACGACACATCGCAACCCTACCTACAGCTCAGCAGAGAGGTCCCCGCCGGTCTACATCCTAAGCGCAAGGGGGTCTTGGCCATCGCCCCTCGCCCTCCGGGTCGTTGCGCACATGGCCCAGATCCAAGCACCACCTCTGTCGGGAATGGCGCCAATCACTCCATGCCGCACTGCTGAACTGGACATCTGACAGAGCTTTCGGCTGATGCATACGGTGCATAACGCCCATACTATGCCCACGTGATGGTTAGTGCTATCAGGCCAGAGGCCTGCTCGAATCAAATATCCAAATCGTTAGTACCTTGGGCTTGCGGTAACGAGCAGAGACTCACGAAAGTTGTGACCCCGTCGCCCCGTCTCGAGGACTTGCTGCAAGGGTTAAGAATGCCCGACCGCGACTCGTATCCAGCACTCGGGCACCATACAGGCACCCGTCTTCACAACACTCGCCTCTCAGGCGCACGCGGGTACACCTCAGGGTCGACCCGCCTATCCAAGTAACAGTGTAAAATCCAAGTATCCGGGTGTCCATAACATCAGGGGAATCCGTTATATCACCCTCGTTGGATTCCTACTTGATGTCTCTATCAAGGTGAACTCGGAGGAATCACCCTCACTGGGTTCACACTTGAGGTGTTGTACGACGGCGTCGTTATCGAAAGCGGTGAAGGAGGAATCACCCTCGATGACCACGACCGAATAGCTACTCTACAGAGTTAACATTAGAAGTGATGCACGAGGTATCACCCTCGGCACTAGATAGTAACGCTGCAGTGTCGTTGCAACTAAGGGGGGGGGGGTGATGTGCGGTGTCGGGGCCTGGTCTTCAATTCCCGTTGATCAGGTCTTCGAATTATCCAGCGGGGCAGTCAGGATAAGTGGGGTCACTGATAGGTCTCTACCCAGCCTAAACTAAGCAGTTTAGGATATGCAGGTAATTATCAACAGCAGGTTACAATAAACAGGCTATGCATCAGAATAGGTAAAGCAGCAGCAGCAATTCTAATGCAAGCATGAGAAATAGAATGGGCGATATCGGTATGCTCAAGGGGGGGCTTGCCTGGTTGCTCGGCGGCAAGGGCAAGGTCGTCAATGGTGTCTTCGGTCTCCGGAGCTGCGTCGGTCTCGGGGACGATGTCGGGGTCTAACGAGAGAGAAGAGGGGGAGGAAATAGTATAAATATAGAGCAAACATAAGCAAGACAAATACGATACACGGTGCTAGGGGTAGTCTAACGCAGTACTACACGTATCAGACGGAGCGGGAGAATATCTGACGAAATTTCCCGGGTCTTTGGAATTATCGGACAGACGATCCGGAGGGGGACGGTTCCATGTTCGCATAGATAGGGACGCGTGACGGACGAACGGACCGCGTCTCCGAATTCGTCTCGTCATTCTGAGCAACTTTCATGTACAAAGTTTTTCGATCTGAGTTACGGATTATTTAATATGATTTTCAAAAGATTTTAGCAATTTCTGGAATTTATTTAATTTATTAAATCAACATTATCCGAAACAGTGTATGCTGACGTCATCAAGATGTCAGCATGACGTCAGGACCAGTGGGTCCCAGCTGTCATACTCTGTTAGGTTTAATTAGGGTTTAGTTAACTTAATTACTGTTTAATTAAACTAACTAATTAATTAGACTAATTAATCAGAGTTAATTAACTTAATTAATTAACTAGTTAATTAATTATTTGTTAATTATATATTTTATTTTTATCTTTATTTTTAAAACGAACTGGGCGTGGGCCCCACATGTCATTGGCCCTTGGGGCCTTAGTGGGTTCGGGCGCTTGCGGGCGTCGGGCACAGCCCGATCTGGCGCAGCGGGCGCCCGTGCGGGCGCGCGAACTGGCCCCGGACGCGGCCAGTGGCGCGGGCGCCGGTAGCCCCGGCGCCGGCAAGGGGAGGCGGCGGAGGGGCGGCCACGGACCGGCTGGGCAGAGCGGGCGCAGGGGGCGTGGCTGGAGGTGGTGGTGGCGGCGGCGAGCGGCGAGCAGGGCGGGGGCCGAGGCGCGGTGAGCGGCCAGCGGGAGGGCCTGGCGAGGTGCGGCGCGGGCGTTAGCAGCGCGAGGCGCAGTGGGAAGCAAGGAACGCGGCGCGCGACCATGGGCGAGTCGGGCGTGGCCGGCGCTAGCGACGTGCAGGGGGCGGCAGCGCGCGACGACGGGGAGGTGCGAGCGCGGTAGCGGGACGGCAGGCACGGCGACGGGCATCGCCGGGTGGCGCGGTGGCCACAGGCGGTGACGGGGCGATGCAGAGCGGCGGCAGGGGCGCGCACGTGCGCGGACGCGGCCGTCGCGGGAGGAGGGAAAGGAGGATAGGAGGGAGGATCCTCACAGGGGAGATGTAGGGGAAAGGCAGTGGGCTCGGGGAGGTGGCGGCAGTGTCGCCGGCGATGGGGGCGATGGAGGGCGGCGCCGTTCGGGGAAGGTGCCGGCGTCGGGATCGATCCCGATCCAGGAGGGGATCAGGGGAGGGAGAGTGGGGGCGCGAGTGGGGTTAGTGGGTCTAGGTTTCGGGAGCGTGGGGGGGTGTTAAGGGGAGGAGTGGGGTGGGCCGGCCTGGCGGCCTGGACGGCCTGCTGGGCCGAGGCCCGGGGGGGTTTGTTTTATTTTTTTTATTTTCTGTTTTGTTTTCTTTTATCCTTTTCTTTTATTTATTCTAAAGTCTCTGTTTTGTAAATAGTTAGGCCCCAAACCGAATTTTGTAAAACATGGCACTTGCTCCATTAAATGCTAGGCTCTATCTACCACGGCCAAAAATTGGTTTGGAGAAAATTGGAGCTCACACAAATTTTATAATAATCAAAATGTATTAAACCTTGCTGTTTTGGTAATGTTAGAGCCACCTAATTAATTTATTAATTGTTGGTTATAAGTTTAGAATAGTCCCTGGAATATTTGTTATTTATTGAACATTTTGGTTTTTATGTTGGACAACTTTTATTTTCCACTTTCATTTAAATTTGGATTTTGACTTAGGAGTTGAAATGCAATATAATGCTAATGATGATTATGCACTGTTAAACATGATGACATGGCATAATCAAAAGGGTGATTACTGCAGTTAACCACTGGGGGTGTTACAGCGCGCATCCCCGACTTGTGGGCCCCTTGGACCGTCTCCGACCCTAATTCCAATGCTATATATACCTATTCGCAGAGAAAAAAATCAGAGAGAAGAATTCATCATGTTTTACGATATGGAGCCGCCACCACCTCCTATTCTTCATCGGGAGGGCTGATCTGGAGTCCATTCGGGGCTCCAGAGGGTGGAATCCGTCACCATCATCATCATCATCAACCTTCCTCCATTGCCAATTTCATGATGCTCACCGCCGGGAGTGCGTAATTCCTTCGTTGGCTTGCTGGACGGTGATGGGTTGGATGAGATTTATCATTTAATCGAGTTAGTTTTGTTAGGGTTTGATCCCTAGTACCCACTATGTTCTGAGATTGATGATGCTATGACTTTGCTATGCTTAATGCTTGTCACTAGGGCCGGAGTGCCATGATTTCAGATCTGAACCTATTATGTTTTCATGAATATATTTCTGTTCTTGATCCTATCTTGCAAGTTGTAGACACCTATTACGAGTTATGATCCGCATACCCCAAGGTGACAATAATTGGGATTCTTTGCGGTGATTACCGTAGTTTGAGGAGTTCATCTATTCACTAAGTGCTAATGCTTTGATCCGGTTCTCTATTAAAAGGAAGCCTTAATATCCTTTAGTTTCCTTATGGACCCCGCTGCCACGGGAGGGTAGGACAAAAGATGTCATGCAAGTTCTTTTCCATAAGCACGTATGACTATATACGGAATACATGCCTACATTATATTGATGAATTGGAGCTAGTTCTGTGTCACCCTAGGTTATGACTGCAACATGATGAATATCATCCAACACAATTATCATTGCCGATCCAATGCCTACGAGTGTTTCACATATTGATCTTTGCTAAGTTACTTTCGTTGCTACTACTGTTACAATCACTAAAAACTGCTACTGTTACTATTGGCACTGTTACCGTTACTTCCATATTACTTTGCTACTAAATACTTTGCTGCAGATATTAAATCTTTCAGGTGTGGTTGAATTGAGAACTCAACTGCTAATACTCGCGAATATTCTTTGGCTCCCCTTGTGTCGAATCAATAAATTTAGGTTGAATACTCTACCCTCGAAAACTGTTGCGATCCCCAATACTTGTGGGTTATCACCCCTCCATTCCATTCGCTCCACCAAAGCCGCCCTCCCCGCCGCACCGATACGTCGGTGCCACAGTTCGCCGAGGGGACGCATGGCTATCCTCTCATTCCCTATAGTACGTTCTGGTAGACTGCTGTCCTCCAGCCACGCCACCACCACTAGCGATGTTCTTGTGGAGACACACGGCGCTGAAAGTTAGCTGATAGACGCAAATCTCACCGGTTGCCAAAATAGTTTACAGTTAATATGCTCTGCTTAAGAAGCTTCCTTGCCCTGTTCTGCACTCAATCTGCTTTGCTGAGATGGCATGCCATGCCCGATTAGTTGCAAAAATATCCTGCCATATATTAGGACCATGTATGTATTGTGAAGTAGATTGCCATGGTCTAGTAGCCAATCTGTTAGGTGAAATAGCTCGACACCATTTTACACTCAATCTTTGTTGCTGAGATGGCCTTTGATGGCTGTGTGCTCGGCTTCATTGATTGCTGAAATAGTCTGCCATAATTTAGCACTCAATCTGTTTGCTGAATTAGCTTGACATATATTGCGTTACTTAGATCTCCTTGTCCAAATATCTTGCCATAGCTTTAGATATCGACCTAGGTATTTTATCTGGACTTTATAAAAAAACATATATGTTTTTCCAGTAATATCTAGTAGAAGAACTAATTTGTATGTCTAACAGATGGACATGACTTGTATAACTTCTGCTCGAAGATTCTCCCCTGCATATGTCGAGGGGGTTGAAAACTTCATGAACTTTATCAGAGCTGAGTATGGTGGTCCGAAATCAGATGTGCTCTGCCCTTGTAGCAATTGTATGAATTCAGTTTCAAGACGCCAGTTAACTGTGCAAAATCATCTACACTTGTATGGGATGTCGGTCACACATACTACGTGGGTTCATCATGGTGAAGCTATGAACGGCAATGTTACTGACTATGTGGAAGAAGCAGATCACCATCTTGATCTGCCTGATGCTCAGGAGGAAGAGGAGGAGGAGGTGGTGACGGAGCCAGTGATTTTGACCAACATTGAAGCAATGCTATGAAATGCTCGCGCATTTCGAGAACTTTCACCTGCACAAGAAATATGTTGGGCCCGCATGTTGGAACAATGCAACGTGGCAGTCACCACAGGAAATAAGCTGTCAGTATTCTCAGTTATGGTCACCTTTCTTCAGGTGAAGACATCTGAGTGGATGATGAAGAAATCATTCAATGCGATATTAGCTGCTTTCCGCAAATCTTACCCAGATGCGTCTGAGCTGCCACACACCTATAGTAAAATGAAGAATTTTCTTTGTGTAGTTGGAATTGGATATCATACGATCCATGTTTGTAAGAATAATTGTGTTCTGTTCCAGAAGGATTATGCCCACTTAAGTGAATGCCAAAAATGCAAATCATGGAGATGGAAAGATGGCGATGCTGTGAAGACGATTCCTCATAAGGTTCTGAGACATTTTCCAATTATACCAAGATTACAGAGATTGTTTCATGATGCTCAAACAAGAGAGGATGTATTGTGACATTCTAGGAACCAGGAGTACATAGATCAGAATATACTGAGCCATCCATCTCATGGTTGTGACTGGACAAGCTTCAATTTGAAACACAAAAAGTTTGCTGCTGAGCCGAGAAACATTAGACTTGGCTTAGCTACAGATGGATTCAACCCATTTGGAAACTAGAGCGGCACATATAGCATGTGGCCAGTGCTTGTTATCCCTTACAACATGCCACCAAATGTCTGCACCAAAGAATCAAACTAGATGATGGCCTTGCTCATCCCAGGTCCAAAAAGTCCTGGAAAGGATTTTGATTTATTCATGGAGCCTCTTGTGGAGGAACTTCAAAAGCTATGGAGGGGTGTTCTCACTCGAGACCTATATAGCAGCCCACTAGCTGATTTCTTTCTGCATGCTATTATCATATGGTGCCTCCATGATTATCTTACTTTGGGCACTATGTTAGGGTGACCGACACATGGTTACAATGCATCTGTTCGCTGTGACAAGAATCCACTGTCATACGCAATACTTAGCTAGATCTGTTACATTGGACACCGTCGTTTCCTTGCCAAGGAAAAGCCGTGTCCTAGAAAATACCGAAAACCTGTGTTCGATGCAGCTCATGAAAATGGTGATGCGCCAAAGAGGCTCATCGGTGATGAGTTGTAGGAGGAATTATAGAAGGCCAGGCATAATACACCAAGAAACCATCCTGATAATGGTAGCGGGAAAAGGAAGCATGGTGGGCATAAGAGAGATTATTGTTTCCCGCAGGTCCACTTGGTGAGACTTGGAGTATGGAAAGATTTGGATCGGCGGCATAATCTTGATGTGATGCACATCGAGAAAAATATATGTGACAGCATTATCGGTACACTTCTTAATATTGAAGGCAAGACGAAATATACCTTAAAATCTAGGATTGATTTGACACACCTGGGTATCAGATCCGATTTGTAGGTGAAAGATGATGGTGCATCACGGGATATAGCACTAGCTGTGTACATCTTGGACAAGGTAAACAGAAAAGAATTCTGCAAGGTCCTATCATGTGTGAGATTCCCACATGGATTTGCTTCCAACCCTAAAAGGAGAGTCAGTGTAGATGGAAACAAGGTACAAGGGTTGAAAACTCATGACTGCCATGTCCTACTTCAAAGGGTTTTACTTGTTATCCTTAGAGGATTGGGCCGCCCTGACTTATACAGAGAAGTTACAGAGTTGGGACAATTATTCAGGGAACTCTGTAGTAGAAATATCAGGATAGATGCGTTATAGCATCTTAGAGATAGGATACCAACTATCCTATGTGACCTTGAGAAGATATATTCTCCAGCCTTCTTTGATGTGATGGTGCATTTGGTTGTTCATCTACCTAATGAGGCACTACTTAGAGGTCCAGTACAGTATGGCTGGATGTACCCTATTGAAAGGCGGCTAGGCATTTTTAATGGCTATGTTAGTAACAAAGCTAGACCTAAGGGTTCCATTGCAGAGGCCTACATTGCTACAGAAGCGTTGACATTCTACTCAAAATACATTGAAACAACTGATCAGCTTAGCAAAAAGGTGGGTGAAAACAATCCTGAGCTCAATGTTTTCGATTATTCTGTTCGAGTTACAGGGAAGAGTCAACAAGATGACAAACCTAAAGATTTGGACAAAATGGTCTGGTATGTGTTGAATAACTGTCCTGAGATTCTACCTTATATCGAGTAAGTGCTAAGTACTGCAGCTTATACATCGTAATCTACTAAACTTGCAGCACATTCTTATATATTTAGATGTTTGACGCGATCACTATGTTGTGCAACATTTACAAAAAGGAGTTACTGGCTCAAACTCCAAGAAACATTGACAAACTGGTTAGGGTAGGATTTGCGAAATGGTTGAAGAGTCGTGTAAGCTTTTGAATTGCACTTTCAACTTTTAATATATTGAGTACATAAGATTATTAGCTTGTCTAATTTCTAACCATAGGTTAAGATGATGCGGGAGGATGGGAAGGCAGTTAATGATGCCCTTTATGCACTAGCAATGGGTCCTGATACTCAGGTAAGACATTATGAATCTTGCTTTGTTGGAGATGTGTGCTACAACACCCTTGCACGCGACGAAGGCAGGAAGACATAAAACAGTGTCATCATGAGCACAGATACGCATGAGGAAGTGACAACTAAAATGTATGCTAAGATAAATACATTGTTTTGTTGCAGTATATCTCCAGTTTTGAGATTAATCGATGTGTGGTTCTATTTTCCTGTCGTTGGTATAACCTATTTTCCTGGATCGCAAAACCCAAAGCTGATGATTATTTCAAATCCATCAATGTCAAGGTGGCATACCACACTGACGAGCCTTATATTTTGGCAAATCAAGCAACGCAGATATTTTTCTTGGAAGACACATTTGCACGTAGCGATGACTGGAGAGTATTGCAAAAGTTTGAGCAGAGGAATTCGTTTAACAAAGTTGCACAACAAGATGATGCTTAGATTGCTCCTGATGTAGAAAATTCCACATATGTTCGTAGTATCTTTGAGAACCATCACATCAATAACATTGATGAAAAGATTCCCTGTCGGGCTGTGGACGTACAAGAGTTGATCAATAAGATGAATCCAACATTTGAGGACATTGAGGATGAAGAACAAGATGACACTGGGGGAAATTATGATTCAGACTGATACACATGGCGAAGATGTTGACGTTGCTGCTGCGGATGATGATTAGATTTCTTTTGTCATATTTGCATGTGAGAAGATGACTTTTTATCTACTAATGAAGTTGTTGTTTAGTATTTTGCTATGACAACATCACTTATTATGTATGTTGATTTGTGTTTGGTGATTGTATGATGACTAAAACATGATGACATTATTGTTTAGTTGTGCTCATATTTGGCCGTGAAACTTGTATTTGATGACATAGTTTGCTGTTGGATTGCAATTTGCTCTACGTCTTCCAATGGGAACAAAGGTGACCCGACGGGGCCTCTGCTAATTTATTTTTTTATTAGCAAAAGGGCCTCTGCTATTTATTTATTTATGAGCAAAAGGGGATACCCCCCGATTTCCGTTAATAGAAATCATTAGATGTTCACAACACTACGCCTAGCCTGCTAAACAGGTTTCATTCATTACTAGTTTCAACAAAGTGCTCATGTCATAGGCACTAAATACATCACGAGTGCTACATACACTACAAATAAAGAGACAATCATCCTACAGAGCACAACGATCTTGTCCATTATCTTCCAAGCTCTTTCATCTCCTTATTGCTCCCAAGGCCGTTCAGCAGCTATTGCTTGGCCATGATCAGATGAAATGCATCACCTTCTGCTCTGCATCTTCCTCTACTGCCATTCCTGAAGTTACTTGTCCAACACCCCAACCTGCTAGTATTGGGATTCCTTGGATAACCAAATAATCAGCGTAGTTCCATTCCCCCACATCAGCAACTTCCCAGAAAAACAAATCACATGAATCTTCCCTTTTCTGCACAAATAAAATTGGAAGATCATCAACCAAACTATTAAAAAAAATCAGCAACTGAAAGCAGGCGAACAACTTAAACATATTATTACCCCATGATTCGGGCATTTGTAGAAGACTCGGCTAGGGTTGAGGATTGTAGTTGAGACGCGACGGATGACTCTGCGTGATTTGCAGCAGTGCCACCACACCAACGGCAGCAGGTTGCGATGAGCAACCGGCTGCGGTGTCTGTGCCGGCGGGGGTGTGATGAGACCCATAGGTGGTGGTCTGGGTGGCGATTTGGTGCACATCTGGTTGTTGCCTTGATTGCCTGCTTAAGTGCAGGTGGACGAGCCAGTGGACATGGATGATGCGGCCGAAGCTTCTGATGCTAGGTAGAGTAACTAAAGAAGAGGAGAAGCGAACGTTGGATATGTCAGTTTCAGTACTTGCAGAGTAGCATAGCACTAGTACTAGTACATGTGTAGTACTTGTTGGTCAAAATAATATTCATCTGTCCTCACAGTGAAGTGACAAGACCCTGCGCCTGAGGTGACACTAGTCCAGGCGGCGTGATCGGGTTACTAAAGTCAGCCTCACCCTGTGCAGTTACTACCACCACCGCTGTACAACATGCCTCGCCTCGTCTCCCTCTTCCCAAGCACCACTCCATCTCCATCTCGCCGGAGATCCCGAGACCACTCTTCTTCATCTCACAGTGCCTCGTGTACCCTCGCCTCACTCGCCTCCCCCAGTACCGCTATTCTACTCACTAGCTGCTGCAGCACCGAGAGCCTTCTCCCCCGCAAATCAAGCCCCAAAAAAACCCACCTTCCAAACTCCCCCATTGCGAAACTAGAACCATACAACATCCGTATGAGCCGTGTCTAGAGCGATCTCCCAGTGACATCCTCGACCTCTGTTGTTCGTTTATGGATATGTCAGCACTGTGCGGCTGGCCACATGCTCGAGGGACATGCACGCGGCTATCATCAAAGTGAGGCCTAAGCTTTTCAAGATACCCTGCCTGCTGCTATCTGCTATTGCAAGATACGCTCACCACGATCACCATGATATTGAGGCGTACATCATGCGCCTCGACTTCGATCTGATCACCATCACTCGAAACTTCTTGGCAGGTATGTACAAGGTCTCCATACATCATGCTCCTCGACTTCGATCCAATCACCATCACATGAAACTTCTTGGCAGGTATGTACTAGGTCGGCATGAACTCTCACTGGATGGTTGCCGTGAGAGAAGACCGAAACAAGTGGGTGCTTGTGAACTTCCACACCTCCAATGAGTTTATCCTTCCTCCTTTGGATCATATTGGGTTTTACCGTGACGACCCACATCATCTAGGTTACTATGTCAGTTGGACGACCCTTTTTTGCAGAAGATTATAATCTGCCAAGTGCCCACATGATCTGGGTATTACGCAGACTTCAAGCTAATTTCCTTGTTCGATCGTGGAACCGCCTATCTTTGTGCCGGTGCCTTCTTTAGGTGGACACAAATCACCTCGCAGCACCGCGTCAATGCTGATACACACTTCTATGATGCTATTGAACACAATGGTATCGTCTACATGATTGACAATGCATATTGCACCACGTATTGCTAGGACACCACGTGTAAGTTGTTTTTGTTTGATTTTATTGATAATGCCATGACATTGTTTGAACATTTGTGATGATTGGCATATCCCTATTACAGCAGAATATGAGTAGAACTATGGGAATGTATTAGGGACGCCGTAAATCAGGAAATAAAATAGGGAAATTTGGAAGTCGAAATGGTAATCTCTATATTTGGAAGTAGTTAAATCATGTGATTGTGACCATGTCTATACAGCCAATTTGTACCCTTGAAAAATCAAACGGTTAGGGAGATATGGATATTCTCCTAACTTTATAGTAATCTTTATACTACTAAATATGAGTGGGTATCAATAGCCATGTTAGTTTCCTCATTTTCATGATGTAGAAACATGCATAACACTGTTGGTTTCATCTAACCATACATTATGGAAGTAAAAGTGCATATGGAAATCTTTATATTTGGAAGTTGTGAAATCCTGTCATGCTTACCATGTCTACATACCTATATTCACCCTTTAGCAATCAACGCCTAGAATAATATCGTCACAAGAATTTTGCACAAAACACATGAGTATATAACAATGCATGGTGTGTTAGTTTCTTCTAAAGAATTTATTTGTGAGGACAGAACATGAATACATAACATGCGTGGCATGGTAGTTGCCTGTGAAGAATCGACTACAAGATAACATGAGTATAACCATGCATGGCACTGCTATATTTTCGACCCCAGTATACATTTCCCTGTATTTTCCTCTCAGTTCCAACAGAGACAGATCAATGTTTTTTCTTACATTATCCTACTAATACTCTAAACAATGTTGATCTTAAATTAACAATGTCTATCCTTTTTTCTCATTTTTGATATGATGTAGTGTCCCTACAGTTACTGTCTTTTCTAATCACACACCTTTTCCAAAAACAGGGAAGGACAACTAGTTCCTCGCTATATCAGACGACGATGAAAGACTGATGATCATTCGCATGCATCATCCATCAATGTTATATTGCAAAACCCCACTATGTACAAGTAGCGTGAAATAGTTGAGTATCTGGATAATGGTTGTTACATCTATGAGCATGATACTAGCTTGTTGGGACCTTCAGGATTTTTGAGTTGGGGGCGAGTAAATAGCCTTGGTTCACACTCTTTGGTTCTCGGACTCAATTATCGGATTAACCAGGAGATCACGCTTGGCAAGGATCCTGATGGCAGAGAGGCACTATTTGCTAGGGAAAACTGTGTGTACACGGCAAACCCTAGGACGTTAGGATCACATGCCCCTGATTATCAATGGTACAGCCTGCAGCCAAAAGAAGGTGAGAATGAGAAAGGTATCTGGATTAACTTTGATCCTTGGATGCCTCAACTCCGACAGGGAGTGATGTGGTTCAAACCTTCAGGT
Source organism: Thinopyrum elongatum (assembly GCA_011799875.1). Classification (NCBI taxonomy): domain Eukaryota; kingdom Viridiplantae; phylum Streptophyta; class Magnoliopsida; order Poales; family Poaceae; genus Thinopyrum; species Thinopyrum elongatum. The sequence continues at coordinate 329,511,787 of CM022300.1, read as the reverse complement.
TGATAGGTAATTGGATTGTTGCGTCGAAAGGGTGGAGTCCTGGTGTCTCTGAATCACTGGTGGCTGAAAGGCGGCTGCAAATGATGATGGTGCTGGATCATCCCTCTTCGAATGACTTGCTGTCTTTGTTGCTTGTTCTGGATGGGTAGTGTTCTCTTTTGTTATGTAGACTCCTTGTAATTTGGTCATCCTCATTTATGTCACTCTTACTATGTACTAGTTCGCTCTCTTCAAAACTTTGTGATTTGTGTTTGGATCACGAGAGTCTGAGAGCTATAGATGGGTGTGTTTTGGTGTTGTAGCAAGACTTCTTATGAACTTTCATGTCTCGTTGTTTATGTCAGTAGTAGTACTAGTTAGTGTTTGCATGTTGTATATATCATTGTTTCGAACTATTTTTTGTTTTGAACTGCTGACGGGCTAAATGAGGGCATCACCATTCTCCAGTGTTCAGTGTATATATCCTTTTTTCAAGTTATAATTTGAGCTCAGTAACTTTCCGATGGAGTACATTTGTTTGGGCCAATGTGAGGTCTCGTTGAATATGGGCCGACTAGTAATGCAATGACAAACACGCCAATTATCAACTATGAGGCCGGGCACCCAGACACAGAAAGAAAAATGACTCTTAGGCCGACATGTGGGCGCCACCAGTGTTTTTGTGGTCTTGCGCGGCGAGAGCGAATTGGCGCGCGTTCGAAATTCATGCTACCTTACCATCCCCAATCCTCCTCCCCTCCCCCACCTTTGGAATCTCGTTTCCTACCCCAATTCCCCCAAATCCCCCTCCTCTACTACTTGTACTCAAGCGTACTATCATGTCACTGGTCAACGCGGATCTCCAAGCTGGAAATCCTGAGTTCTATCTTGCCTTCCAGTGCTGCATGCTGTCGCTTAGCAGTGGCATGGCAGCACTTGACGCCCAGTTTGCGGGCAAAGTCTTGATGGTAAACATCAATGGAGACTGGCCTCCCGTCTCGCCGGATGACCTTGTCAAAGCTCTTGGCATTGCATATGGCATCCAAATAAGTGACTTGCTCGTCAAATTCTGTCCACCACTAACTGGTTTCTTCGTCAGGTTCCAGATACTTTTAACTGCAGTCATGTGTTAGAATCTTCCCGGCGTTTGTTTTGTGATGGCGCGTTGGTGAGCTTCGATCGGTGGCACCCAGGATGTGGCTCGGTGACCTCTGAACTCGAGTTTTTAACAAAGTGTACCTTCCATAGCATGCCTTGACGGGCTTGGAACAGCGAGTCCATGAATGATCTTATCAACGACCTAGGAGGTGAGCTCTTAAGTATGATTGCTCCTCTAGAAAGCTGGGCTATAACGGTTATGGCATGGATGAAGAAGCCATCCACCATATCGAAGGTGATGGATGTTGAAATACCGGTGTAGGAATCGGGGTTGTACTATTCGCCACCAGCAAGGCCGCTGCGGACCATGTTTGGTATGTACATGTATCGACCCTTTGTGCATGTCGAAGAAGTGGTCAATCCATCAATCGAAGTCCTGCCATCACCACTGGTGCCGCGGTCCATCGACGACGTCCAATACATGAGTCAACGTCAGACTTTCCTTATGGTTCTCGGAACGATGGATGCACGGGGCCTACTCCATCACGCGGTGAAGGCCACTAATTATTTGGGAGAAGAGGCCAGGCTGGCTGGCTAGATGTGCTCTAATTTGAGGTCACAACTGAATCTTCTCAAATACTAGTTATATCTGAGCTATAGGTGTGAAGCTCTAGTGTGCCAATACTTTTGATTGTGACCTATTCCATTTTTATACATGAACATTTTTTTGAAATGGGTGTACGTCAACTTAATGTGCTAGCAGAACTTATTGTGTTGTCTGTCTGTTTTCTTTGCACATCATTCAAGATATTTCCACATCATTGATCTAGATAATGAACGGCGTGTTGGTGTATAAAACATGGGTATTTTATACCCTAACTTATGCATAGACCAAGGCTTGCTGGAGATTGCCAAGACCAAGGCTTGCTGGAGATTGCCAAGACGAAGTTTCAAGGCCCAGTTGCAGAAAGTTACTCGGAGAAGATCAAGGCAGGACATCAAGATCAACACTAAGACAACCCTTACCGGCAAGGCCAAGCCGGCAAGGTAAAGGCCCGGCAAGCTCTTGCTGGCCGCCAACGCTCCACCTCATCGAGCAGCTAGTCAGTAATCAATGAGGTGTCGAGCCCGCAGGGAGTTAGGTGAGATTTGTCAGGCACGTGACAGCATGCTAGAAGGAGATTTACCTTTAATGACACCCATCCAAAGAGCGTGTCGAGTAAATAGGAGGTAGCTGGGCGAGCGGTGCAGAAGCCTTGCCGGAATTCCGCCTCCACATGACACCTAATGGAGCATTTAATGCTTTTGTCCTAAACTGGCAGAGTTAGGTATGATAGCACTGTTTGATATCTATGCAATATGTAATGACTGTTTTGCAACTGTGGTAACCCCTTTAGTTAGAAAAGGAGGGCCAGGGAAAAGGTTACAAGGATCGAACCCTCGCACAACTTGCATGTGTAGCCGCTCTCTCTCTCTCTCTCTCCACCTTGCCGGGAAAAGCGCTCCGTGTACTTGTGCTTAGACACATCGAATACACATAGCAGGAGTAGGGTTTTAGACCTCACGGTGGCCCGAACCTGGGTAAAAGACTTTGCGTGCTCTGTTGATTCTGCTCTTTGTGCTTATGCATCCTCCTAGTCGAGCCGCAAAGGGACTAGATGGCCCCATAGATGGTCGTACACACAACATCTTTGGCGCGCAGGGTAGGGGGATCACTGGCATGAACCTGAATCAGCAGATTGCGCATTGATTTCATCAGCTGCACCGCCTTCCTCATCGTCGATGCCCCCAAGAAGAAGGGCATCATGATGACAAAGCCCTCCACCTCCAGAGTTCCCTCACATACATCCGCAGGTGGATTAGGCGGCATCGCCAATGCGGGCGGTGCGAACACTGCACCTGGCACGACTGGCGTGGGTGGTGTGGTTGTCGTGCCTACAGCGGCTGCAGCGGAAGGCAGAGACGCTGGGGGCATTCTACTTCCTCGACCATCTGGCGAACACAACCTTGACGGCGTGGGCGGTTCGGATGTACAAAACCCACCTCCTTGATGTAGCGGCGAGCACAGCCACCGGAACGATAATGCATGGCCAGGCGTGAGCCAAGATCCTCCCACTACAGCAGCCAGAGATGCAGCGTCAAGACACACACCATGACCATTGCGAGATGGGCATGTCGTGATCCCAAGCGGCGCAGTTGATCATAGGCAGCAGTGCCCGCATGGCAAGTTGCCTGTCGATCAAGTTCAGGATCCCCAGGCGCCACTTCCGCCATTCCAACCCACTGTTGCGCCTGAGCCACGGTGACAAGATCGCAATGGTGCTCCTGCTAGCTCTACCAGAAGTTGAGCGATGTCGCATTCTTCGCACCTGGTCATGCCTGCAATAGCAGCAGAGGCAATGGCGCGAGGTTGAACTTTTCTCCTATGACAGACAAGATGGATGAGTTTAGAGGCACCATCTAGATCTTGATTGGATTCGCTGAGTCAAGCAAGTCACAGCAACCAGAGCCCTCTCGGTGTCCGCAAACGGCACCAGTAGCTCAAAGTTGTGGCCATGTCGAAGGTGCTACACCAACAGTTCAGTCGCCTCCACGGCAACAGCATCAGCAGCAGAAGCTTTAGGAACCGCGGCAAACCCAGCAAACTGCAGAGCCGGAAGAAATGTCGATGGCCTCCTCGGATCCACGGGCGCAGCAAGATCAGCGGCAGGTGCTGCAAGATAGGCAGGTAGAGGATGCCCGCACCACCATTGGACGACAACGGGAAGCGTGCCGTCAAATCCGACGAGCGCAATGGTCCAGTTGTTGATGAGCCTGCGCCCATTGTTGGCGGTATCTACCTTACGAGGTTGGATGCCCCGCTTTCATTCGTGAGCTGCAGAAAGTCCGTTGGTCATCAGTCCGGGCCTTCAAGCCATAAGTACTAGAGAAGTACGATGGCAAGCTAAACCCGGCAGAATTTTTGGGCATTTACACGATTGCCATGCAAGCTGCCGGGGGAAGAGATGAAAAGATCCTCGCCAACTATTTTCCTTTGGTGCTCAAGCCCAATGTGAGGTCTTGGTTGATAAATTTACCAGAAAACTCCATCTCCTCGTGGACAGATCTCTGCAACGAATTTGTTGGTTCCTTTACCGAGGGCCAAAAGGGACCTGGACGGACCAGTGATTTGCAAGTAATCCCACAGAGGGAGGGTAAAAAATCTGCGCAGATATATACAAAGATTCAGTTGTGTGCATCGTAATATTCCAGATGTACACCCAGCAGCGGTGATTGCTGTGTTTCACATAAACATGCGCAATAAAAAAATGCGGGAAAAGATGAACATATGGTTGCTGAAGACCGTCAACAAGCTCTATACTTTGGTGCACAAGTGCGCACAAGCTGAGGAAGGGAGAAGACTTCCCGGGGATGATGCCGGCGCTGAAGTTGATTCTGAGGACGATGATGCCATCACCCCGAAAAAGAAAGGACGGAAGCACAACAGGAAGCACAAGGGCAAAGCAGTCATGGCAGTAGAGGGCTCCGGTAACTCCAATGCTGCCAAGAAAACTAAAACAGAGAGCTCCGGCAAGGAAGCTGCTACGTGCGCTGATTGCCAAGAAGCCATGGCTGGCAAGAAGACCGGCAAGTCTGACGGGCCATACTGCAAGATCAATCGCACCAAGGGCCACGACATCCAAGAATGTCGGCAGGTTGAACAACTGTCCGAAAAGCAGAAAGCGGAATATGAAAAGTGCGACAAGGAAAAGGGCCAGGGTGGTGCTAGTGGATCTGGCAACAAGGGCCATTGTGGGAGAGGAGTAGACCGCGGCAAGGCCAAACAACACAAAGAAAAACCTACTAGAGGCCATGAGAGAAAAGAAGAAGATGATGGGAGTGAATAAGAGGATGATGATGAATCCAGTGAGCATGAATTCCAGATGGCAACATGAGCCATGTCCATTGACGGGGGTGCATCTTTGCATTCTTCTCACCGCCAGCTCAAGCAGTGGGCGCCTGAGGTCAACGCAGCAAAACCGGCAATAGATGCCCAGAAACCACTCAAGTGGTCACACACGCCTATCATTTTCGATGCCGAGGACCACCCTGATCGCACAACTGTGGTCGGGTGTTTGCCGTTGTTGGTTTCACCAATGATTTCCAACCTCCAGATCACGAAAATGTTAGTTGACGGTGGGGCCGGCCTAGACTTGATTTCTCCAGAAGTAATCTAGAGACTCTAAATTCTCGACGAAGAGCTCGAGAAAACTGGGACATTCCAAGGAATCAACCCAGGAAGGAGCCAACCTAAGGGGAAGATCACATTGCCGGTGACGTTTGGCGGGGAATTAAATTAGAGGACAGAAAAGATTGTGTTTGATGTTGTCAAGATTCCCTTGTCGTTTAATGGAATTCTTGGCCGCCCAACTTTGGCTAAGTTTATGGCAACATTCCGCTATGCCTACAACACGCTGAAGAAGCCAGGGCCAATGGGTGTCATTTCCATCAATTCAGAGAAGAAAGATGCAGTCATATGCATCAAAAAATTATACAGAGATGCGGTTGCAACAGAGGCTGCCAAGGCGCCAGCTCCCGCCAAGAAGAAGAAAAGTAAGAAATCCAGTAAGAACTCTAACAAGAATTCCGGGAAGCGCACCTCTGCGGAGTGCTGCACCCCCGTTGAAGACTTGCCGGAGAGCTCTACCGGGAAGAAATCTAAGGCCACTCCACCAGCGACAAAGAAGGTGCCGGCGAAGGAAGATGGTAGTTACGATACCTTCACCATTAGTGCCACCCTTGACAGCAAATAGGAAAGAGCGCTCATTACCTTTCTATGGGAGAATGTCGATGTGTTTGCATGGCCACCATCTGATATCCCTGGCGTTCCCATGGAGGTAGCTGAGAACCACCTTGCTGTCTGTCCCCACTCTCGGCCCGTCAAGCAAAGGGCCAGGAAGCAGGGTTTGGAGCGGCAACAATACATTGCCAAAGAGATCAAGAAACTTGAAGCAGCAGGTTTAGTTAAAGGTGTACTACATCCAACTTGGTTAGCAAATCCAGTTGTAGTTCGCAAGGCGAATGGGAAGTGGAGACTTTGTATTGACTACATTGATATTAACAAAGCATGCCCAATGGATCCTTTCCCTTTGCCACGTATTGATCAAATTGTAGACTCCACTGCCGGCTGCGATTTGCTCTCCTTCCTTGACGCATATTCCGGGTACCACCAGATATTCATGGCCAAGGAGGATGAGGAGAAAACCGCATTCATTACCCCAAGTGGCACATACTGCTTTGTGCGTATGCCTTTCAGTTTAAAGAGTGCTGGTTGAACATTTGGAAGGGCAGTCGAGATTGGTTTTGAGCCCCAGCCGCACAGAAATGTGGAAGCTTATATGAATGATATAGTGGTCAAAAGCAAGGGCAAATCAACCCTCATTCAAGATTTGGATGAAACATTTAGAAATTTGCGCAAGATCAATTTGAAACTCAACCCCGAGAAGTGTGTGTTTAGCATTCCATCCGGCAAGCTTCTCGGGTTCTTTGTATCTCAACATGGAATTGAAGCAAATCCCGACAAAATCAAAGCAATTTAACAAATTCAAGCACCAAAAAGCATCAAGGATGTGCGGCATCTTGACGGCTGTGTTGCTACCTTCAGTAGGTTCATTTCAAGACCTGCTGAGCGCGCCTTGCCATTTTTTAAGTTATTGAAAAAGGTAGGTTCAATGAAATGGACTCTGGAAGCAGAGGCCGCGTTGCACGATTTGAAAAGATACCTATCCTCCGCGCCAACGCTAGTTGCGCCTAAACCACAAGAATCATTGTTGCTATATCTTGCGGCAACAAATCAAGTGGTGAGTGTTGTACTAGTAGCACAGAGGGAAACTGGTGATGACAAAGCGACAGCGGCAAGCCCGTCCAGTGACAAGCCAGAATCTTATCCGGCAAAGCCTGATGCTGACAAAACAGAAACAACACAAGCAAATGAAACTAATCAGCAAGTAGTGCCAAAGAAGAAGATGGTGCAACGACTAGTGTATTTTATTAGTTCTCTCTTGTAGGGGGCTAGATCAAGATACTCTGGAGAACAAAATTTGCTTTTTGTCCTTCTCATTGCCTCGATAAAGTTACGCCACTACTTCCAATCACATGAAATAACAATTGTCACTCGCTTCCCGTTGCAGTGCATTTTGAGAAATCCATATGCAACTGGCAGGATAGAGAGTGGGTGTTGGAGTTGTCAAGTTTTGCACTCAAGTTTGAAAGGACTTCAACTATTCAAAGCAGAGCCTTGGTGGAGTTCATCGTAGAATGGACGCCAATGCAAGATGAAGAAATCCAAGAATCAACTCTCTCTGGCAACGAATCAGCAAAAGAGTGGATCATGTACTTTGACGGTGCCTTCTCGCTGCAAGGCACCGATGCCGGAGTGTTAGTTGTAGCACCCACCAGAGAGCACCTCAAGTACATAGTCCAAATGCACTTTCATAGGGAAAAAGTGACCAACAACACTGCAGAGTATGAAGGACTCATTGCCGGTCTTAGGATCAGAGTGGATTTAGGAATCAGAAAATTGATCGTCCGTGGAGACTCGCAGCTCGTTGTTAAACAAGTGAACAAAGATTATCAAAGCCCGTTGATGGAAGCATATGTGGAAGAAGCGAGGAAATTGGAGGAACACTTTGACGGTTTACAAACAAAGCACATCCCTCATGCGGAAAACAACATTGTTGATCACCTGTCAAAGTGTGATGCCCAAAAGCTACCTGTGGAACCAGGAACTTTTGTACTCCATTTAAATCAACCATCAGTCACTCCATCAATACTGGCTAGTAAAAGAAAAAAGTTGAACACCAGCAAGTATTTTTCAGCAGATCTCCCAAAAGCCGTCGGTAAGAACGTTGCGGGGAACAATGAAATGACCGTCGGTGAGCAGCGGCTTCGCCCGGAACCTCATGTTCTTGCCGCTGAGGCGAGAGCTCCCACGGCCGAAGAGATGCCTTTAATCCTTGTCGTCGAGCCGCAGGCTCTAGCATGGGCACAACACATAGTTCATTTCCTTCAAATAGCAGAACTTCCTGATGAGCAAGAAGAAGCTGAAAAAGTAGCCCGTCAATCAAGTATGTATCAGTTTGTTGATAACACTCTACACAGAAAAAGACCAAACAGTGTGAAATTGAAGTACATTTATCGGGAAGATGGACTAAAGTTGTTGGCAGAAATAAATGGAGGCATGTGTGGCACTCACAGAGGATCAAGGGTACTTGTCGGCAAAGCTTTCCGTCAAGGCTTCTATTGGCCCACTGCCCTCTAGGATGCAACTCAGCTAGTAACCAATTGTGAAGCATGCCAGTTCCAATTAAAGAATATACAACAGCCAGCTCAAGCTCTTCAAACAATCCCTCTCTCCTGGCCTTTTTCGGTCTAGGGGCTTGATATTTTGGGCCCCTTCCCCTGTGCTACCGGGTGATACATCTCCATCGTATCTACTTTTCCAAACACTTTTGCTCTTGTTTGGGACTCTAATTTGCATGATTTGAATGAAACTAATCCGGACTGATGCTATTTTCAGCAGAATTGCCATGGTGTTGTTTTTGTGCAGAAATCAAAGTTCTCGGATTGTCTTGAATTTTTTATGGAATATACCAGAGGGCGGCCACCCAAGAGCAACAAGCATAGGGGGCACTCCCACCCCCCGAGGGCGCGCCCTGTGAGCTTGTGGGATTCCTGGACCTCCGGCAATCCTAACTCCAACTCCATATATACCTATTCGCCAAGAAAAAAAATCAAAGAGAAGGATTCATCACGTTTTACTACACGGAGCCATCGCCACCTCTTGTTCTTCATCGGGAGGGCTGATCTGGAGTCCGTTTGGGGCTCCGGAGGGTGGAATCCGTCGCTGTCGTCGTCATCAACCTTCCTTCACCACCAATTTCATGATGCTCACCACTGGGAGTGAGTAATTCCTTCATAGGCTTGCTGGACGGTGATGGGTTGGATGAGATTTATCATATAATTGAGTTAGTTTTGTTAGGGCTTGATCCCTAGTATCCACTATGTTCTGAGATTAATGTTGCTATGACTTTGCTATGCTTAATGCTTGTCACTAGGGCCCGAGTGCCATGATTTCAGATCTGAACCTATTATGTTTTCATGAATATATGTGTGTTCTTCATCCTGTCTTGCAAGTTATATGCACCTATTATGTGTTATGATCAGCATACCCCAAGGTGACAATAATTGGGATTCTTTCCGATGATTACCGTAGTTTGAGGAGTTCATGTATTCACTAAGTCCTAATGCTTTGTTCCGGTTCTCTATTAAAAGGAGGCCTTAATATCCCTTAGTGTCCTTATGGACCCCGCTGCCACGGGAGGGTAGGACAAAAGATGTCATGCAAGTTCTTTTCCATAAGCACGTATGACTATATATGGAATACATGCCTACATTACATTGATGAGTTGGAGCTAGTTCTGTGTCGCTTTAGGTTATAACTGCTACATGATGAATACCATCGAATGCAATTATCCATCACTGATCCAATGCCTACGCTTTTCATATATTGATCTTTGCTAAGTTACTTTCGTTATTGCTGCTGTTACGATCACTACAAAATTGCTACTATTTCTGCTACTACTGTTACCGTTACTATCAAATTGCCATACTATGTTGCTACTGATCACCTTGTTGCAGATATTTAGTCTTTTAGGTGTGGTTGAATTGACAACTGAACTGCTAATACTCGTGAATATTCTTTGGATCCCCTTGTGTCGAATCAATAAATTTGGGTTGAATACTCTACCCTCGAAAACTTTTGCGATACCCTATACTTTTGGGTTATCAAGACCTTTTTCTGGCGCCGTTGCCGGGGAGCATAGCTCTATTTGCTGAGTCACTTGGGATTTATATATGTTCATCACTATGAAGAACCTGAAAGTACCAGAACCAAGATCGTTCCCTCTAAGACGAGGGGAGGTAAGGAACTGCCATCTAGCTCTGCACTTGATTCACCTTCTGTTTTGAGTAAGCTTGCAACACCACCACCTGCTATTAATCCTGATATGTCACAAGTAATTGATGATGCTACTCCTGCTAAAAATGATGTTTATGATGATGCTAGTACTTTGCTTGATAAGACTGTTCCACTAGGTGAATTTCTTGATGAACAATTTGCTAGAGCTAAAGAAATTGAGAATGCTGAAACTGATGAAATTATTGAAACTAAAACTTTTGAAACACCTATTAAACCTATCTCTCCTAGATATGAATTGCCTGATATACCTGAGTGTTATGTTATGGATGGAGAGGTAGCTAGGGATTTTGTTGCTTGTAAGGAGAGAGATGATCTTACGAAATTGCTAGTCAAGTTGAAAGAAAAATCATTTAATGCTAGAATGAAATATGATCCTAAGTTTGCTACTTCACCTATCTTTGTTACTAATAAGGATTAAGAATTCTTTATCGATCCCAAGTTAATTACTTTGGTTGAATCTGATCCTTTCCATGGTTACGAATCTGAAACTATTGTGGCACACCTTACTAAACTGAATGATATAGCCACCCTATTTGCTCATGAGGAAATTTTTTTGCTACTACTATATTCTTAAGTTGTTTCCTTTCTCATTAAAGGGTGATGCTAAGATATGGTTTAAATCTCTTGCTCCTGGTTGTGTGCATAATCCCCAGGATATGATATATTACTTCTCTGAAAAATATTTTCCTGCTCATAAGAAACAAGCTGCTTTACAAGAATTATTTAACTTTGTGCAAATTGAAGAAGAGAGTCCCCCACAAGCTTCGGGGAGGCTTCTCCAATTACTTAATGCTTTGCCTAATTATCCTCTCCAGAAAAATGAAATACTTGATATCTTTTATAATGGACTAACCGATGCTTCTAGAGACCACCTAGAGAGTTGTGCTGGTTGTGTTTTCAGGGAACGAACTGTTGAACAAGTTGAAGAACTACTGAAAAATATATTGAGGAATGATAATGATTGGACTCTTCCCGAACCACCACCTAAGCCAACTCCTAAGAAGAGGGGTATTCTATTTCTCAGTCCTGAAGATATGCAAGAGGCAAAGAAATCTATGAATGAAAAAGGTATTGAAGCTGAAGATGGCAAGAATTTACCACCTATTGAAGAAATACATGGTCTCGAAACCCAGACACAGGTAGTAGAGGTAAATTCTCTCTATATGTCGGGCACAACACCTATGGGATCCCGAGAGACCCCTTTTACGATTCGGCGGGGGGAGAGGTACACGCAAAGAGCAGAACCGGTGGCCGACGCGTGAGGTTTTTACCCAGGTTCGGGCCGCTGATCAGCGTAAAACCCTACTCCTGCTTTGTGTTCTTATTGATGTTCTTGAGCCCAGCCTTCAGGAGCGCTCGCAATGAACAGTACGTTCAAAGAGCAGCTACGCATGCAGAATGGGCCAGAAGTCCTCCTCCTTCTTGTAGCAGTTGCCTTGGGCCTCCTTTTATATGCTCAAAGGGGTCTCCACAGTGGCAAAATGTACATACATTGAGGTGTAAAGTAGCTACAGGGTATCATACCTAACCCCTGACGGATTAGGACAAGCGCATTTAGTGCACCGTGAGGTGTCCGTTTAGGTGTCCTCACTTTCTTGGGGATGGAAAAAGGGGCCATCCCATCAGCACCGCTTAAGCTCTCCTCCACTGGCGCGCCGCCACGCATCCATGGAAGGAGCCAGAATGTCAGACTCGTCACTGTGCTGAAGCGGAAGCACAGTGGCCGAACCTCGCCAGGCGCCGAAACTTGCTGGGCGCCAAGCCTTGCCGGGCTCCGATCCTTGCCGGGCGCCAAGCCTTGCCGGGCTCCTCAGGCCACCCCGGCAAGGATCTTGCCGGGGAGGCTGGTCTTCGATTTCCAGCTTTGCTTATTTGCTGATTCTCAGATCTCTGACTTGATGATTTCCTTGATGACTTAAATCGCCCTCGAGCTGGTCCCGGCAAGCCTTGCCGCGAGGACGGCTACAACTGCCCGTGCACAAGTAAGGGGTACTAGTGGCCCAATACTTAGTACACCGACAGGAGCCCCCGGGACTGGGCCATACACGAGTGCGAGGCATTGTTGGGCTAGGCGCAAACAGTGCACGGGCACGCGTGGCAGGGAATTAACTGCTCGCAAAGATCTTGTTTTACTGTGCCCCCCACTACGCGCACGGAGCACGCGATGTGGGAAGCGTGCCAAAAAGGCTGCAAACTGTTTCGCGCCCACAGAGGCGCATTCATATTGGGGGATAAACAAGGTGGCCCCGCTCCTTCCCCATAAAAAGGAGAAGTCGTGGAGGCGCAAACCCATTCACCCCCCTCTTCTTCCCAATCTGGCCATCGCCATCGCCTTCCTCTGCTCGAGCTCAGAGCGAAACCTTCCCTCTCTTCTGCTCGCCGCTCCCGCGCTCGTTCCGTCCTCCTGCTTCCATCTCCACAGCCGCCATGCCACCCAAGACCAGCAAGGGCAAGGGCACGGACAAGGAGGCGAAAGCCGAAGTTCCGAAAAGCGAGCTGGTGAAGATGCGGAAGAGGCTCGTCGTCTTCCCTCCGACGCTTGACGCCGAAACCTTGAAGGGATGATACCAATGCATGTGGGCGAAGGGAACACAAGCCCACCCCGCCACACGCGTCATCCCAGGTGCCAATTCCAAAGGCGGATCGGACAGATACCCCTTCTTCACTGCGTACTTTTATTGCGGGCTCTGTCCACCTTTTTCCGATTTCTTCAACGACATCATGTACACATACGGCTTCCACCTTCTTGACTTTACGCCGAATGCCGTATTTTGCATGTCGATCTTTGCCCATCTTTGTGAAAATTTTGCCGGCGTGATCCCCAATTCTGCTCTTTTCCGCCACTATTTCTATCCTCGAATCCAAAAAGGAGAGGCTCTCTCTGGGTCTATTGCTTGGATTCCAAGGGCCTGGAACAAAGAGATATACCCAGATGGAGTTTACCGCGAAAAATGGGACGAGTGGCGGGCCGAATGGTGCTGGATCCAGGAAGCAGACCCTCATCCTTTTTGCCATCCCCGGCGACAGAAGGTGGTCCGCGGCAAGGATTGGGGCGATCTCGCCGCAGAAGACGAGAAGCTCACAATCGCCACTACCAGAATCCTCCGCTTGAAGGCTGCCGGGCTGACAATGGAGATGATCGGCTTCGACTTCCTCCGCCGCCGCATCGCCCCTCTGCAGAATAGGGGAAGGCCAGCCTGGGAGTATAAGAACGCAGCGGATGTCATGAGGCTGTGCCCCGGGATGAACAACAACTTGACTGTTATGCAGCTTGGCGCTCTCCGCCAGAAGTTATTCCAGCGCGAAGACAAGCACCGGCTGTCGGCAAGGATCGTCCCCTTGTGCAACAACTCTTCGCTGGGGTCAATCATTGCTTTCTTGCCGATGTTCAACGTCCACGGCCTTGACCCGACCTGGGTCGAGCCAAGAGAGGAAGAAGCACAGAAATTCTTCGACAATCTGACGGAAAAGCCTGTCCGGCAAGAGCCAGATCTTATTCGCGCCACCACGGATCAGGAGGTGGCATACATTGCTACCAGAGTGGAGGAAGCGAATCTTGCCGCGGAGGCCGGCAGCGTTGGCTTCACAGAGTGGGAAGCCAGCGAGGCAGAGGTGGTAGTGGAGGCGAAGCCTGCCGGGGAGGACGAGGTTGCCGGGGAAGAGAGCGGCGCAGCCGCTGAAATCTCGTCCGGCGAGGACTCAGTCGAAGAAGAAGAGACGCGAGAAGAGCTCCCTCCCCCGAAGAAGAAGGCGAAGCGTGTTCTTCGAAAGGCTGCATCTGACATCCCGGCAAGCCAGCCCTCTTCAAGCGGCGAAGCCCCCGGCAAGAAAGTGGCCGACAAGACTGGACCGCGGCAGGGGGCCCGTCAACAGCCTACACGGCGTGCAAGGCCCACACCAGCGGCCACTGCTGGGGCGGCAGGGGGGTCTCGCACCACCGCACCGGAAGCTGCCCCGGTGCCTGCCACAGCCAAGCGGCCTAGGACTCCTCCTCCGCCTCCCCACCCAGACACCGCAACGGAGGTCGAATTCGACATCTCCGGCTTTAGTCCAGAGCGAGAGGAAGAAGAGTAAGTACTTTGCCACAGCTTTTACCTTCCAATCTTGCATCAATTTTTACTGACTTGCTTGCATTGCTTCTGCAGTGACACAGAAACCTTGCTGGAGAGGATGGCAAAGAGGTCAAGGACTTCTACGGGCGACGAGCCCCCGGCAGGCTCCACTAGCGTGCCAGAGACCGTCATCGTGAGCCCAGAGCCTAGTCCTCAGCGCAGCCCCCAGCGTAAGTTCATAGTCCCTTTTTCTGTTGGCTGGTGCCGAAGCTTCCATTCTTGTCGCTGACATCTTCGGGTTCGCAGGAGAAGAACGGCAACAAGGAGATGATCGCCCCATTGTGCCTCCTTCATCGACCGCTCCGCCCACAAGCACATCTCCGGCAAGAGATCCTGCCGACGAGCCCATCCAGATTGAGGAGGAGCCGACAAGCACGGACTCCGGCAACCCACCCCCGGCAACCGGAGTTGCCGGGAGAGGCGAAGCTACCTCTCGACAGCCCGACGCAGGTACTCGATCGCCTCAAAGTGCTAGTTATTCTTTTCCCCTTACTTCTTTATCTTTGATCTCTTCAAAATCTAAAAACTCGATCTTATTCTGACCTTCTCCTTCTTCCTTCAGAGTTCTCTGAGATGGAACATATGGACGTCGACACCGTCATCGAGGAGACCGCCAGGGATGCTGCTGCCGAAGCGGACAGGATCACCGCCAGCGAGGCCACCAAGGATGATGTTGCCGGGGCCGGTGATGCTCTTGACGGGGAGGCTGCCAAGACGGCACGAACAGAAATCGCGGAAGAACCTGCAGAAGAGGGCGATAGGGAGGCTGGGAACCATACTGACGGCATTCCTGCCGCAGGAGCGCCAGGCGCTGCATCGACCGCGGAGCCCCCTGTCACTGGTGAGGCGGCCACTGAAGACCAACCATCAACATCTGACGAGCCCTCATCCCGCAAGTACCTCAAAGTTGGCGAAGACCTATTCATCAACTTGCCAGGGACGGCAAGCACCGAGGCACCAGCCGAAGGAGAAATTTTCGAGGAAATTATTGCCGCTGCCGGGCTCGAAGTTGTTGACGATCCCAGCGCTAGCAGTGGCAAGTCTGAAGAGGATCGGCTCCTTCAGGCCATGGGCGAAAACTTCCGCAAACTCTAGGCTCTCCATCGTGCCCGAAAGGAGAAGGCGGACTCCAGAATGGCAGTTGTCGAGGCAGCCAAAGCGGATTTTCAAAGGCGCGTCGCACAAATGCAAAATCTGGCATGCCGAGGCCCTTCAAGAGCTGGTTGCCGGTCGAGAACAAGTGAGCCAGCAGTGGAATGAGATCCTCCTGAAGCAATCAGACATGGAGAAAGCCCATGATGAAGCTATTCAAAGGATCGCTGCCAAAGATGCTCTCCTGACAGGGCGCCGCGTTGCTCTTGATGCTCATGAGGAAGATCTCACTGCTCGTGAGCAGGCGCTCGCCGCCAAGCTTCGCAGCAAGGATGAAGACATTGAAAATCTTGTCGCGCGGCGGACCCAGGAGCTGGAGCAGAAGCACAAGGAGGCGCTCGAAGCTCTAACTGCAAGTCATGCCGGCAAGCTCAAGGAGGCCGTCGATGCTGCCGAAGCTGCAGGGGCCGCCAAGAACGAGCTGAACGACAAAGTGAAGAGGCTGGAGACGGATCTCGACGAGCATGGCAAGGAGCTCTCGACGCTCAAGGGGGACAGGGAAAAAACCCTCCACTCCTTGGCGGAGATGCAAGTTGCCCTGTCCGACAAGACCGAGCAGCTCTCCTCTGCGGCTGATAATATTGCGGTTCTGGAGCTGAAGCTGACCACGCTGCAGAAATCTCTCGAGGCCGGCAGGGCCCGTGAGAAGGCTCTACTCAAGGATCTCCAAGGAGAGACGAACCTGCTCAAGAGCGCCGCCGCTGCCCAGAACGAGTACGAGAAGGGAGTGGAGATCTGGACTGGCCGTCTCATCGCCACCGCGGAGAAGCTTACCGCAGAACTGTCAACCATGGGCTTGTCGAACTTCAGATATTCTTCCGAGGAAAGAATATCTCCAAGCGCCAGGTTGACGATGTTCTTTGAAAGCATCATCAACGCGTTGAGGGCGCTCCAGTCCAGCCGGGCGACCCAACTGGCGAACGAGACTCGTCGACTTTGCCGGGCCGTCCTTCGCAAGGTGCTCCTCAAGGTGGTGCACAGCAATCCCGGCGTCGATCTCTCTAGCGCACTCGGCCACTTGCCGCAAGATGCAAATGTTGAGGCGCTTGAGAAGTGCATCGCGCCGATCCTTGAGAAGGTGGACTCCATCAAAAGGATCGAAGGCCAGCGCAGGGATTGAGTGCTTCCCTTTTGATTCTTGCCGCCACCATCTCATGTAAAAGACAGTTAAGTCTCGAGTTAGGACTACGGCAACTCATGGATGTAATATAATTTAACTATGTTTAGGCTCATGCTAGATACTTTCCTTGTCTGATTCCTTTATGTATGGAGTTCATCCTACGCTTACTGAAAAACTTGCCGGCGCGCAACCTGCCGCGAGCGCTGGGTGCGGGACTTCAGCAGCCTGCTGGAGGCGCAGCGGCCGGCAAGACTCCTTGGCGCTCTCAGTGCAGCCACTTAAATCGTTGAGCGGACTCGAAACAAAATAAGGGCGCAACTGATTACAACAAGGGTTCCTTCGCGTGCAGATTTTCCATACAAGGGTCGGAATCGTCCAAGGAACTAACTTGGCAATAAAAAGAAAAACTTGCTCTCAGTTTTTAGGACTTAGCTTTCTGTCTTTGTCCTTCCTCCGGTAAGCATACGATTCCGAACGTCACCAACTGGTATTCATGTCTCCCTTCCTCCCCCGGCAAATGTGCGCGCGAGGAACCCTTCTGTCTTTAAGAAAAAGAAAGAAGAGAAAATAAAGAAATGAAACCTTGGCGGTTCGTTAGAACTTACCGGGATCAGGTGTTATACAACATCTTAGAAAAACATGCATATATGAATGTGAACATGAGAAACAATAAGGAAATGTATAACACTTAAATTTATTCATCTGTGCTCAGGGTCTGCGCCTGGCTTTATACAAAGGATCACATGCCTTGCCGGCAAGACTTGTACAAAAGGGTGGTTGCCGGGAGCCCCCGGCAACCGCGCCTTATGGATAGAACTTGCGAAGATGTTCGATATTCCAGGAATTACTCACTGGAACGCCATCCTCGGTCTCCAGGCGGACAGCGCCAGGCCTGGTGACTCGTACTACCCGATAAGGGCCTTCCCACTTTGGCGTCAACTTGTTTGAATTCTTGGCGGACTGAATCCGTCGAAGAACAAGGTCGCCTTCCTCAAGGCTTCGGGCATGAACCTTGCGGCTATGATAGCGGCACAAAGCTTGCTGGTAGCATGCAGCTCGCACAGCAGCCTGAAGACGATTCTCCTCAAGGAGCACAGCGTCATCTTGGCGCAGTTGCTCTTGCTCGAGCTCATCATAAGCGAGCACTCGAGGAGATCCGTACATGAGTTCCGTGGGGAGAACTGCTTCCGCTCCATACACTAGAGCGAAGGGCGTCTGGCCGGTGGCTCGATTTGGTGTCGTTCTGATTGACCAAAGAACCGCCGGCAACTCATCAATCCAGCGTCTTCCGCACTTTTTCAGCCTGTCAAAGGTTCTGGTCCTGAGACCGCGCAGCACTTCAGCATTGGCCCTCTCCGCTTGGCCGTTGCTTCTCGGGTGAGCAACAGAGGCAAAGAAAATCTTGCCGCCAAGGTTTTGGACGTACTGCATGAAGGTGCGACTTGTGAACTGCGTGCCGTTATCGGTGATGATCCTGTTAGGCACACCGAAATGGCAAACAATTCCTTTGAAGAACTTGACAGCCGACTGCGCCGTCACCTTCCTCACTGCTTCCACCTCCGGCCACTTTGTGAACTTGTCGATTGCAACGTACAAGTACTCAAAGCCCCCGGCAGCACGGGGGAAGGGGCCCAGTATGTCGAGCCCCCAGACCGAAAATGGCCAGGAGAGAGGGATTGTTTGAAGAGCTTGAGCTGGCTGATGTAATTTCTTCGAATGAAACTGGCACGCTTCACACCTGGTTACTAGTGCAGTCGCATCCTGGAGGGCGGTGGGCCAAAAGAAACCTTGCCGGAATGCTTTCCCGGCAAGCGCTCTTGACCCTATGTGAGAGCCACACATGCCCCCATGTATCTCTGCCAATAGCTCTAGTCCATCCTCCCGAGGAATGCACTTCAATTTCACACCGTTTGGTCTCTTTCTGTATAGGACGTCATCGACGAATTTGTACATAACAGACCGACGGGCTACTCTCTCCGCTTCTTCTTGTTCCTCAGGGAGTTCACCTGTCTGAAGGAAATGGACAATGTGCTGCGCCCATGCTGGAGCCTGAGGCTCGACGGCTAGGACTAAAGGCATCTCCTCCGCCGGGGGGACGTTCGTCTCGACAGCAAGGGCCTGAGGCCCTGCCGAAGCCTGTTGTTCCCCAGCGGGCGTGTCGATCCCGGCAACTTCCTTGCCGGCGGCTCCGGGGAGCTCTGCCGGGAAGTACCGGCCAGAGTTCAACTTTCTTCTCTTTTCTCGCTGAGTCGATGGCGCCACGGATGGTTGAGTCAATTGGAGCACAAAAGTTCCTGGTTCCACAGGCAACTTGAGGGCAGCACGCTTTGACAGGTCGTCAGCAACACTGTTCTCGGCACGAGGAACGTGCTCCATTTGCAGACCGTCAAAGCGCTCTTCCAATTTCCTCACTTCATCTACGTAGGCTTGCATCAACGGACTTTGATAGTTCTTGTTGACCTGCCTGATGACAAGCTGTGAATCACCTTTGATAATGAGCTTTCTGATACCAAGGTCTACTGCGATCCTGAGACTGGCAAGCAAACCTTCGTACTCTGCAGTGTTATTGGTCGAACTCTCCCGGGGAAAATGCATTTGGACCACGTACTTGAGGTGCTCTCCGGTGGGTGCGACAAGCAGCACACCAGCACCGGCGCTTTGCAGCGAAAAAGCCCCGTCAAAGTACATAACCCATTGCTGATCGATTTCCTTGCCGGGGAGAGTTGTTTCTTGAACTTCTTTGTCTGGCGTCGGGGTCCATTCTGCAATGAACTCCGCCAAGGCCCTGCTGTGAATCGTCGAAGTACTTTCAAACTTAAGACCAAAGCTGGACAGCTCCAACGCCCACTCCACGATCCTGCCGGTTGCTTCTGGATTTTGCAAAATCCGTTGCAACGGAAAGCGAGTGTCGACGGTGATCTCATGTGCTTGAAAATAATGGCGCAGCTTTCTTGAGGCCATAAGGTGGCCGAAAAGCAACTTCTGCACACCAGAATATCTTGATATAGCCCCTTGTAAGAGGGAGCTAACAAAATAAACTGGGCGTTGCACCACCTTTTTCTTCTGCACGGGCTCTTCTGTCTGCGCAGATCCTGTCTTGCCGGGATCAACCCTTGCCGGGGAAGATCTTGCCGTGTCACTTGGCGGTCCTGCCGCTGATGTTGCCTCCTCATTAGCTTCCCTCTGCGCCACCAGCACAGCACTAACCACTTGATTTGTTGCCGCCAGATACAGCAGCAACGGCTCTTGTGGTTTAGGTGCGACTAGCGTCGGCGGAGAAGAAAGGTATTTCTTCAAATCTTGCAGCGCTGCCTCCGCTTCCGGAGTCCATTTCATTGGACCTGCCTTCTTGAAAATTTTGAAGAAGGGCAGGGCGCGCTCAACAGACTTGGAAATAAACCTGCTTAGAGCAGCAACACAGCCGGCAAGACGGCGCACATCCTTGATGCGTCTCTGCGCTTCAATTTGCTCAATGGCTTTGATCTTGTCGGGGTTCGCTTCAATTCCCCGGCAAGATACAAAGAATCCGAGGAGCTTGCCGGAAGGAACACCGAACACGCACTTCTCAGGATTGAGCTTCAAGTTGATCTTGCGCAAGTTTGCAAATGTTTCTTCTAAGTCTTGGATGAGTGTTGTTTTATCCTTAGTTTTGACCACTATATCATCCATATACACCTCCATATTTCTATGGAGTTGTGGCTCAAAACCAATCTGGATTGCTCTGGCAAATGTTGAACCAGCACTTTTCAACCCGAAAGGCATTCGTATGAAACAATACGTACCACATGGGGTGATAAAGGAGGTCTTCTCTTCATCTTCCTTTGCCATAAAAATATGATGATATCCTGAATAGGCATCAAGGAAGGACAGGAGATCACAACCAGCGGTGGCATCTACGATCTGGTCGATGCGCGGCAAGGGAAAAGGATCTTTTGGACAAGCTTTATTGATATCTGTGTAATCGATACAAAGCCTCCATTTCCCGTTCGCTTTCCGCACTACAACCGGATTAGCCAGCCAGGTTGGATGAAGCACTCCTTTGACCAGTCCTGCCGCCTCCAGCTTCTTAATTTCTTCGGCAATGAATTCTTGCCGCTCCAAGGCCTGTTTCCTCAACCTTTGCTTGACGGGCCGCGCATGGGGACAGATAGCAAGGTGGTGCTCAATTACTTTCCTGGGAACGCCGGGGATGTCAGACGGTTGCCATGCAAACACGTCGACATTCGCCCGCAGGAAAGCAACGAGCGCGCTTTCCTATTTGTCATCTAGGGTGGAACTTATGGTGAAAGTTCCCCCCGTTCCGTCCTCCCTGGCAGGCACCTTCTTAGTTTCCGGCGGGGCTGCCTTGGACTTCTTGTTCTTGCCAGTGGAACTCTCTGGTACGTCCTCGACGGAAGCGCAGCACTTCGAGGAGGCACGCTTGCCGGAGTTCGCACCAAGGTTCCTGCCGGTCTTCTTCTTCCCTCCAGGAGTTCCAGCGGCAGGAGCAGATGCCTTGATGGCAGGTGCTGCAACTGCTTCCCGGTAAAGTTGGTCGGCACAGATGAGCGCATCCCTCTTGTCGGAATGGATAGTGATGACACTCAACGGCCCAGGCATCTTCAAGACGTTGTATGCGTAGTGTGATGCCGCCATGAACTTAGCCAGCGCTGGCCGGCAAAGGATCCCATTGTATGACATGGGGATCTTGGCGACATCAAACACCACCTTTTCGGTCCTGAAGTTAAGCTCGCTGCCAAATGTTACCGGCAGCGTGATCTTGCCCTTAGGCTGGGTTCTTCCCGGGTTGACCCCTTGAAACATACCCGTTTCCTCGAGGTCTTCGTCGGGAATCTGAAGCTTTGTGAGCACGTCTGGTGATATTAAGTTTAGGCCGGCCCCGCCGTCAACTAACATCTTCGTCACCTTGAGGTTGCGAATTGTCGGGGAAACCAACAATGGCAAACACCCGACCGCAGTTGTGCGATCAGGGTGATCCTCGGCGTCAAAGATGATAGGCGTGCTGGACCACTTCAGAGGCCTACAAGCATCGGGGGATGGCTCAGCCGCATTAACCTCCCACACCCACTGTTTAATTTGTCGGTGGGAAGAATGCAGCGAGGCACCCCCATCAATGCACATAGCCTCCGTAGCCTTCTGGAATTCCTGCTCACTGGATTCATCATCTTCTTCATCATCATCTCCTTCTTTATCTCGGCCCCGAGCGGGCCGATCCTTCTGCTGCTTGGCCTTGCCGCGGCGACCCCCTTGGCCACCGCGTTTCTTGCCGGACCCCTCAGCACCATCTTGGGCCTTCTCCTTGTCTCGCCTCTCGTATTCGGCCTTCTGCTTCTCGGCAAGCTGCTCAACTTGCCGGCAGTCCTGGAGATCGTGGCCCTTAGTGCGATGGATCTTGCAATATTGCTTGCCGGAGTTCTCCGACTTGTCGGCAGCCGCCAAGGCCTGATAGGAAGGGCACCCGGCAAGATCCTTGCCGGCGGCGCTAACCTTGGCCTTCTTGGCGGCGCCAGGGTTGCCGGATTCCTCGACGGCAAGCACGGCCTTGCCTCCGCGCTTCCTATTCCGCCGCCGGCCTTTCCTTGACGGAGCCGCGGCATCTTCTTCTTCTGAGTCGCCTGTCGCACCAACAGCTTCACCGGGGAGTTTTCTCCCCTCTTCAGCTCGAGCACACTTGTCGGCCAAAGTGTAAAGCTCGGCAATACTCCTGACTTTGTTCATCGCCAGCTCTTCCCGCATCCTGCGGTTACGCACGTTCTGTTGAAACGCGCTAATGACAGCGGCAGGATGAACATCAGGAATATTGTACTGCACCCGGCTGAATCTCTGCATAAACTTGCGCAAGGACTCGCCCTCCTTCTGAGGGATGATGTGCAAATCACTTTCTTGGCCAGGAGCTTGGTGGCCTCCAACAAAGGCGCCAACAAACTGATGGCACAGATCTGACCAGCAAGAAATAGAATCCTCCGGCAGATGCATCAACCACGACCTGACGTTGGGTTTGAGCACCAACGGGAAGTAGTTGGCGAGTATCTTGTCATCTCGACCCCCGTCAGCTTGCACCGCAATGGTGTAGATGCTCAGGAACTCCGAGGGATGGGTCTTGCCATCATATTTCTCCGGGACCTCTGGCTTGAAGGTTCGGAGATTGGGCCACTGGACCTGCCGCAGCTCACGGGTAAACGCTGGAGGTCCCACCTCGTAAGGCAGGTCTCCTACGTTCCCTGGCGCGGGCTCATCAACAACTGGCCCCGCGCGCTTATCAGACTGATAGCGCGCTTCCCGTCGCCGCTCGATGGTTGTTCGAGCGTCCTCCTTGCCTCATTCCTGGAGAACCAGACGCTGATCATGGCGCATCCGCGGATCGGACGACGCCGTGGAAACTTCTTCATGGCGGTCGACTTGCTGAGCCGTCGGCCGCCGCTGATGTCGTGGAGGAGAGTGCACTGTAGTTGCACCACCTCCGGTTTTCTCTGCCCCGGCTCGCGCCGGATCGATGGGCCTCCGCTGCGAGGGCCCTGCCTCTTGTGGTCCATCCTTGTTAGCGAAGCCGATAAGGCTCTGGATAGTAGCTCGTCACTCCTCCATCTTCTCCGGGGCGGGAGGAAAATTGAGGAGCAACTATGCACGCGCCAAGGCTTCCGCTGGCGTAGGTGGCGGCGACAGGTGCGAAGTACGTGAGGTGCTCTGACTCCTAACCAAGTTAGAAGGAGCACCGCCACGGGCACGCGACCGCGCGCCACCCTCGCCGGCAGCTCGGTGTGCATGCTGGTCCCGCGCATCTTGGGATCTATGCGCAGAAACCTTTTCGTAGGGACGCCCCGAACCACCAGCGCCATGACGTCGCTCGTCTCGCACAACCTGGGCAGGTTGCGAGGCTCGCGGCGGCGCGGGAGCTCCAGCAGGCGCTCTCTGATCCCTAGAGTTTGTTGTGCCACCCGTAGGCAACACAACGCCATCTCTAGATCCAGCGGCGCGCAAGTTACCACTGCCACTGCGAACGATACCGCTCGCTTGGCTTGGATCACCAGAACGCCGCGGGGGTTCCAGTCCCCTTCCTTCTGCACCCACACCATCGCCTGTCTGCGAAGGCGCGGGCAAAACAGACCCGGACGGTTGTGCTGTCGTGATGTTCTTCTTCTTGGGCGGCATAATGAAGGGACTAGGGCGCCGACCACCAGATCAGGTTCACGCAACCTTTAATCCCCCTACCTGGCGCGCCAAAGATGTCGGGGCACGACACCTATGGGATCCCGAGAGACCCCTTTTACGATTCGGCGGGGGGAGAGGTACACGCAAAGAGCAGAACCGGTGGCCGAAGCGTGAGGTTTTTACCCAGGTTCGGGCCGCTGATCAGCGTAAAACCCTACTCCTGCTTCGTGTTCTTATTGATGTTCTTGAGCCCAGCCTTCAGGAGCGCTCGCAATGAACAGTACGTTCAAAGAGCAGCTACGCATGCAGAATGGGCCAGAAGTCCTCCTCCTTCCTGTAGCAGTTGCCTTGGGCCTCCTTTTATATGCTCAAAGGGGTCTCCACAGTGGCAAAATGTACATACATAGAGGTGTAAAGTAGCTACAGGGTATCATACCTAACCCCTGACGGATTAGGACAAGCGCATTTAATGCACCGTGAGGTGTCCGTTTAGGTGTCCTCACTTTCTTGGGGATGGAAAAAGGGGCCATCCCATCAGCACCGCTTAAGCTCTCCTCCACTGGCGCGCCGCCACACATCCATGGAAGGAGCCAGAATGTCAGACTCGTCACTGTGCCGAAGCGGTGGCACAGTGGCCGAACCTCGCCAGGCGCCGAAACTTGCTGGGCGCCAAGCCTTGCCGGGCTCCGATCCTTGCCGGGCGCCAAGCCTTGCCGGGCGCCGATCCTTGCCGGGCTCCTCAGGCCACCCTGGCAAGGATCTTGCCGGGGAGGCTGGTCTTCGATTTCCAGCTTTGCTTATTTGCTGATTCTCAGATCTCTGACTTGATGATTTCCTTGATGACTTAAATCGCCCTCGAGCTGGTCCCGGCAAGCCTTGCCGCGAGGACGGCTACAACTGCCCGTGCACAAGTAAGGGGTACTAGTGGCCCAATACTTAGTACACCGACACTATAGATTTGATGCAGGTGATATTCCTTATACTAAATCTGCTAGCAATGCTTTGATGAATTGGATAACTTTATTGGTAAACAAGAAAACTTTAATGCATATGTTTGTAGACAATTGAAACGAAATGCTTATATGATTGAACGCTTGAGTGTCTTTATGTTTAGAACTGTTAATGATGTTAGGGGTGTGAGTAAACATGCATCCATGATAAAAACTCAAGTAGAACAAGTCCTCAAGTCACAAAATGATTTGCTTAATGAGTTAAACAATAGGATGAATGATCATGCTGTTAGAGTTATGACTAGGGGTGGTAAAATGACTCAGGAACCTTTGTATCTTGAATGTCACCCTAAGAGAATTGAGCAGGATTCTTAAAGATATAATACTGATGCACCTAGTCCATCTAAAGCGAAAAATAATGATGATACAACTTTGCATGCCTCTAGTGAACCTACTGTAGACACACCTGAGATTCCAAATGATATTTCTATTTCTGATGCTGAAACACAATCTGGTGATGAACATGAACCTAGTAACAATGATAATGATGATGTTCATGAAGATTCTCAACCTAATAATGATAATGATATGGAAATAGAACCTGCTGTTGATCTTGATAACCCACAACCTAAGAATGAAAGATATTATAAGAGAGACTTCATTGCTAGGAAACATGGTAAATAAAGGGAACCATGGGTTCAGAAACCCATGCCTTTTCCTCCTAAAGCTTCAAAGAATAAACATGAAGAAGAATTTGAGCACTTTGTTGAAATGCTTAGACCTGTCTTTTTGCATCTTCGTTTAACTGATATTCTAAAAATGTCCCCTGATGCTAAGTATATGAAAGATATTGTTACAAATAAAAGAACGATACGAAAGCTGAAATTTCCACCATGCTGGCTAATTATTCATTTAAGCGTGGAATACCAAAGAAACTAGGAGACCCAGGAATACCAACTATACCATGCTCCATTAAAAAATTATGTTAAAACTGCTTTATGTGATCTAGGAGCCGGTGTTAGTGTTATGCCTTTCTCTTTGTATCGTAGACTTGAGTTGAATAAGTTGACACCCGTTGAAATCTCTTTGCAAATGGCTGATAAATCAGCTGCTATACCCAACGGTATTTGTGAGGATGTGCCTGTCATAGTTGCAAATGTTACTATCTTAACGGACTTTGTTATTCTTCATATACCCGAGGACGACAGTATGTCGATCATCCATGGTAAACCCTTTTTGAATACTGCAGGTGCTATTATTGATTGCAATAAAGGCAATGTCACTTTTCATGGTAATGGTAATGAGCATACGGTGCACTTCCCGAAAAATCAACCTCAAGTGAACATTATCAACTCTATTGGAAAATTTTCAACAATTACTATTGGAGGTTTTGAATTCCCTATTCCTACTGTCAAAAAGAAATATGAAATTCTTATTGTTGGGCACATGCATATCCCCATTGAGGTAACCTAGTGTTATACAAAGATTCTCCGGTTTCATGTCGTTCGGAAGAAGTTTGTTAATAAGACTTGATCAACCTTATTAATGGATTCCTTTTGACGGGCATGTGGTTGATGAATTTAGTAAACACAACTTTCTGTACCCACTTTTTACTTTCTGTTATTTAGAATTAATAAAGTAGAAATACCATGATTTTACTATTTTCTAAATTACCCATGCAATAAAAATATGACCAGAAAATAAAAGTTGTCAGAATGCCCTGAAAACTTAATATGATTTTTTCTGCAAACTATAAAAAATAGTGGCACTGAACACACCCCAGGGGGGTGCACCTAGGAGCCACAAGCTCATAGGGCGTGCCTAGTAAGCTTGTGGGGCCCACATAGGCCCCCTCACTTATTGCTGCCATCTATGCTCTTCTTCTTAATCCAGAAAAAATCAAACTTGCTCCATAGCCCACGTTCTTGCTCATCTTGCTGCCATTTTTGATCTCCTTGCTCGAAACTCCGTTTCTGAAACTGTTTTGGGGGATTGTTCATCGGTATGTGACTCCTCCGTTGGTCCAATTAGTTTTTGTTCTAGTGGTTTATTATTTGCACATTTAGCTACTATTGGTGACCATGTTCTAGAGCTTGCATGTCAAATTTATTAGGTTCAAACTAGTTTTGGTGCATGATATGGTCTCTAGACATGTGTAGGAGTAGTTGCTATCGATTTTGTTGAGTTTTGTTCACTTTTATTTTTAGTTACTAAAAATTTCTGAAATTTTCAGAGAAAAGAAAAACCATGAGGAGGTGGTTAAGGGGCTCATCAAGTCGGAATTCGGAGGAAACTCCGAAGGAATAGCCCAAGTACCACCTTCCGCGTGCAACAAAGGTTCGACCGTGTGAGTGGCCGAGCGACACATTTTTGAAGGAAGCGGGAATTTATGAGGATTTCTATTACTTGGCAAACAATGCCGACATCATTCCCTTCCTCGAAGATAAGTGTGATCAATACCTCCTACTCACTAATACCTTCATGCAAAGCTTTCGCTTTTGTCCTAGGAAGGAATCACCCATGTGTCGGTGTACTAAATATTGGGCCTTTAGTACCCCATACTTGTGCACGGGCAGTTGTAGCCATACCTGCGGCAAGGTCTGTCGGGGGAACAGCTGAAGATCAATCCAAGATTATCAAGAAACATCCACGCCAAGGACCAGAAGATAAGGAGGACTGAAGACCAAGGGCTCGGCTCCCGGCAAGATCTTGCCGGGGTAGCCCGCCAAGCCCGGCAAGATTCGCACCCAACAAGGTTCCGCCACTATGCCACCGCTGCAGTACAGTGACCGGCCTGGCATCCTGGCCCCACTTCTGGATGCGTGGCAGGGCACTAGTGGGGGCGAGTTTAAGCGGTGCTGATGGGATGGCTCCTTTTTCCATCCCCAAGAAAGTAGAGACACCTAAATGGATACCTCACGGTGCATTAAATGCATTTGTCCAAAACCATCAGTGGTTAGGTATGATAACCATGTAACTACTTTACACCTCGCAAATGAACAGTTCGCCATTGTGGTGACCCCTTTGATCATATAAAAGGAGGCCCAAGGCAACTGCTACAGAGGAGGACGACTCTCAGCCCATTCTGCATGCGTAGCTGCTGCTTGAACTTACTGTTCATCACAAGCGCTCCAAGAACTGGGACGAATCACTGATAATAAACTAAAGCAGGAGTAGGGTTTTACGCTGATCAGCGGCCCGAACCTGGGTAAAAATCCCCTCGCGCTGATCCTCAGTTCCGCTCTTTGTGCGTCCCTCTCTCCCTGCCGAACCGTAAAGGGGTCCCTCGGATCCCATAGGTGTCGTACGCCGACATCTTTGGCGTGCCAGGTAGGGGGATCGAGGTTGCACGAACCTGATCTGGTGATCAGCGCGTTAGTTTTTTCATCATCTTTGTTATCATGCCGCCCAAGAAGAAGGGTGCAGCAGCGGCTATTCCGTCTACGTCCGTCTTGCCCGTGCCTAGTCGGACGGGTGACGGCATGGATGCATGAGGTGGAGGTTCAGAGCCTCCACGACATTCTGGTGATCCATGCCAGGCGAGCGACATCGTTCGTAGCGGCGACGGCAATCCGCACGCCGCTAGATCCGGAGATGGAGCCGTGCTGTCTACAGGCGGCGCAACGAACTCCAGAGATCGGGGGACGCCGTCCAGGGCTCCCGCGCCAGCGCTGGCGTCGCGACCTTCCCAGGCCGCACGCGGCGAGCAGCGCCGTGACGGCGGTGGTTCTGAATGTCCCCATGCAGAGACTTCTGCGCACCGATCCAAAGGTGCGCAGGCCCAGCGTGCACACCAAACTGCCGGTGGAGGTGGCGCACGGTCGCGTGGTCGTGACGATGCTCCTTCTAACACTGTTAGGAGTCAGAGCACCTCACGCACCTCGCACCTGTCGCCGCCGCCTACGCCAGCAGAAGCTTTGGCACGTGCGCAACTGCTCCTTGATTTTCCTCCTGCTCCGGAGAAGATGGAGGAGTGGCGATCTACTATCCAGAGCCTTGTCGGCTTCGCCAACAAGTATAGACCGCAGCAAGCGGGGCCCTCGCGGCAGCGGTCTACCATTCCTGCGCGAGCCGGTGGTGAGAAGACCAGAGGCGGTGCTACTACGGTGCACTCCCCTCCACGAGAACAACGGCGGCCATCACCCCGGCGGACCGAAGGCTGTGATGACGATTCCACGGCGTCGTCCGATCCACGGATGCGCCGCGATCAGCGTCAAGTTCTTCGGGAACGGAGTAAAGAAGACGCTCGAACTACCATTGAGCATCGACGGGAGGCACGTCATCAGTCTGATAAACGTGCAGGACCTACTGTCGACAAGCCTGCACCAGGGGACGCAGGTGACTTGCCTTATGAGGTAGGTTGCTCGGCGTTTACCCGTGAGCTGCGGCGAGTCCAGTGGCCCAACTCCCGAACATTTAAACCAGAGGTTCTGGAGAAATATGACGGCAAGACTCATCCCTCGGAGTTCCTGAGCATCTACACCATTGCGGTGCAGGCTGCCGGAGGCCGAGACGACAAGATACTTGCCAACTACTTCCCGTTGGTGCTCAAACCAAACGTCAGGTCGTGGTTGATGCATCTGCCGGAGAATTCCATTTCTTCCTGGTCAGATCTGTGCCATCAGTTTGTTGGCGCCTTTGTTGGAGGCCACCAAGCTCCTGGCCAGGAAAGTGATTTGCATCTCCTCCCTCAAAAGGGGGGCGAGCCCCTATGCAAGTTTATCCAGAGGTTTAGCCGAGTGTAATACAATATTCCAGACGTTCATCCTGCCGCTGTTGTTAGCACGTTTCATCAGAACGTGCGTAATCGCAAGATGCGCGAAGAGCTGGCGATGAACAAGGTCAGGAGTATTGCCGAGCTTTATGCTTTGGAAGATAAATGCGCTCGAGCTAAAGAAGGGAGGAAACTCCCCAGCGAGAATGTTGGCGCAGGGGGCAAATCCGAAGATGAAGATGTTGCCACCCCGTCGAAGAGAGGCCGGCGGCGGAACAAGAAGCGCAAGGGCAAGGCCGTGCTTGCTGTCGAGGGATCTGGCAACCTCGGCACCGCCAAGAAGGCCAAGGTTGACGACCCCGATAAGGAAGTTGCCGGGTGCGCTTCCTGTCAGGCCTTGGCGGCTGCCGACAAGCCGGAAGGCTCTGGCAACCAGTATTGCAAGATCCATCGCACCAAGGGCAACGATCTCCAAAACTGTCGACAAGTTGAGCAACTTGTCGAGAAACAGAGAGCTGAGTATGAAAGACGAGATAAGGAGAAGGCCCAGGACGGTGCTAAGGGATCCGGCAAGAAGCGTGGTGGCCGAGGAGGCCGCCACGACAAGGCTAAGCAACAAAAGGAGAGGCCTGCCCGAGGCCGCGACAAGGATGAGGGAGGCGATGTTGATGATGAAGACGATGAATCTAGCGAGCACGAGTTCCAGAAAGCCACAGAGGCCATGTGTATCGACGGGGGCACCTCGTTGCATTCCTCTCACCGCCAACTTAAACAGAGGGTGCATGAGGTTAATGCAGCAGAGCCATCGCCTGAAGCACGGAAACCTTTGAAATGGTCCCACACGCCTATCATTTTTGACGCCGAGGATCACCCTGATCGCACAACTGCGGTCGGGTGCTTGCCTTTGTTGGTTTCACCAACAATCCGCAACCTCAAGGTGACGAAAATGCTAGTTGACGGTGGGGCCGGGCTGAACTTAATCTCGCTGGATGTGCTCAAGAAGCTGCAAATTCCTGATGAAGATCTCGAGGAAACGGGCATGTTTCAAGGGATCAACCCAGGAAGGACCAAGCCAACGGGCAAGATCATGCTACCGGTGACATTTGGTAGCGAGCTCAATTTCAGAATAGAGAAAGTAGTGTTCGATGTCGCCAAGATCCCCATGACATATAATGGGATCCTTGGCCGCCCAGCGCTTGCCAAGTATATGGCGGCATCACACTATGCGTACAATGTGTTGAAGATGCCTGGACCGATCGGTGTCATCACCGTTCACTCTGACAAGAAGGATGCACTGATCTGTACCGACCAACTCTACCGGGAGGCAGCCACAGCACCTGCCATCAAGGCATCTGCTCTTGCCGCTGGAACTCCCGGAGGGAAGGGGAAGAAGACTAGCAAGATCTCTGGCGCAAACTCCGGCAAGCGCACCTCTTCGGAGTGCTGCGCTTCCGTTGAGGACGCACTAGAGAGTTCCACCGGCAAGAAGAAGAAGAAGTCCAAGGCTGCTCCACCAGAGACCAAGAAGGTGCCTGCTAGGGAGGATGGAACGGGAGGGACTTTCACCTTAAGTTCCTCCCTAGATGACAAATAGGAAAGCGTGCTCGTTGCTTTCCTGCGGGCGAATGTCGATGTGTTTGCATGGCAACCATCTGACATCCTCGGTGTTCCCAGGAAAGTAATTGAGCACCACCTTGCTGTCTATCCTCATGCGCGGCCCGTCAAGCAGAGGGTGAGAAAGCAGGCCTCGGAGCGGCAAGAATTTATTGCCGAAGAAATCAGGAAGTTGGAAGCGGCAGGTTTGGTCAGAGGGGTGCTTCACCCAACCTGGTTGGCCAATCCGGTCGTAGTGCGCAAGGCGAATGGGAAATGGAGGCTGTGTATTGGTTATACAGACATCAATAAAGCCTGTCCAAAAGATCCTTTCCCCTTGCCACGCATGGACCAGATTGTGGACTCCACTGCCGGTTGTGACCTACTGTCGTTCCTTGATGCCTATTCGGGGTATCACCAGATCTTCATGGCAAAAGAAGATGAAGAAAAGACCGCATTTATCACCCCATGTGGTACATATTTTTTTATATGAATGCCTTTCGGGTTGAAAAGTGCTGGTTCTACATTTGTGAGAGCGGTCCAAATCGGTTTTGAGCCTCAGCTACATAGAAATATGGAAGCATACATGGATGATATAGTGGTCAAAACCATGGATAAAGCGACGGTCATACAAGACTTGGAAGAAACATTCGCAAATCTGCGCAAGATCAATTTAAAGCTCAATCCCGAGAAATGTGTGTTTGGTGTCCCTTCCGGCAAGCTTCTCGGGTTCTTTGTATCTCAGCGTGGGATCGAAGCGAACCCCGACAAGATCAAAGCCATTGAGCAGATTCAAGCGCCAAGACGCGTCAAGGATGTACATCGTCTTGCCGGCTGCATTGCTGCCTTGAGCAGGTTTATCTCCAAATCTGCTGAGCGCGCCCTGCCCTTTTTCAAAATTTTGAAGAAGGCAGGTCCAATGAAATGGACTCCGGAAGCGGAGGCAGCACTGCAAGATTTGAAGAGGTACCTCTCCTCTCCGCCGACACTAGTCGCACCTAAGCCACAAGAGCCGTTGCTGCTGTATCTAGCGGCAACGAATCAAGTGGTTAGTGCTGCATTGGTGGCGCAGAGAGAAGTTGACGAGGAGGCAACGGCAACGGCAGGACTGTCAATTGACGCATCGGGATCTTCCCCGGCAAGGTCTGGTGCTGACAAGATAAGATCTGCGCAGTCAGAGGAATCAATACAGAAGAAGAAGATGGTGCATCACCCAGTTTATTTTGTCAGCTCCCTTTTATAGGGAGCTAGGTCAAGATACTCTGGTGTGCAGAAATTGCTCTTCGGCCTTCTGATGGCCTCGAGGAAGCAGCGCCATTATTTCCAAGCGCATGAGATTACCGTCGTCACTCGCTTCCCGTTGCAGTGGATTTTGCAAAATCCAGAGGCAACCGGCAGGATTGTAGAGTGGGCGTTGGAGTTGTCGAGCTTTGGCCTCAAGTTTGAAAGTACTTCAACAATTCAAAGCAGAGCCTTGGCAGAGTTCATTGCAGAATGGACCCAACGCCAGACGAGGAGATTCAAGAGACGACTCTTCCCGGCAAGGAAACAGATCGAGAATGGGTTATGTATTTTGATGGTGCTTTTACGCTGCAAGGCGCCGGGGCTGGTGTGCTGCTCGTCGCACCCACCGGTGAGCACCTCAAATATGTAATTCAGATGCATTTTCCCCGGGAGAGCTCGACAAACAACACTGCGAAGTACGAAGG
Source organism: Thinopyrum elongatum (assembly GCA_011799875.1). Taxonomy (NCBI): domain Eukaryota; kingdom Viridiplantae; phylum Streptophyta; class Magnoliopsida; order Poales; family Poaceae; genus Thinopyrum; species Thinopyrum elongatum. Next base: position 329,479,192 of record CM022300.1, on the reverse strand, counting down.
CCTGCTTGCCGGTCTCAGGATCGTGGTAGACCTTGGTATCAAGAAACTCATCATCAGAGGCGATTCGCAGCTTGTTGTCAGGCAAGTTAACAAAGATTATCAGAGTCCATTGATGCAAACTTATGTGGATGAAGTGAGAAAAATGGAAGAGCGCTTTGACAGTCTGCATACAAAGCACATTCCCCGTGCTGAGAACAGTATTGCCGATGAGCTGTCGAAACGCGCTGCCCTTAAGTTGCCTGTGGAACCAGGAACTTTTGTGCTCCATTTGACTTATTCATCTGTAGTGCCATCAATAGGACAAGCAAAAAGAAGGGAGTTGAATTCTGGTCACTACTTTCTGGCAGAGCTCCCGGGAGCCGCTGGCAAGAAGGTTGCCAGAGTCAGCGGCAAGCCTGCCGGGGAACAACATGCTCTAGCATGGGCTCAGGCCCTTGCCATCGAGACAAACGTTCCCCCGGCAGAAGAGATGCCTTTGGTCCTAGTTGTCGAGCCCCAGGCTCCAGCTTGGGCACAGCCCATTGTCCATTTCCTTCAGACAGGAGAACTCCCTGAGGAGCAGGAAGAAGCGGAAAAAGTAGCCCGTCAGTCCAGCATGTATCGGTTCGTCGATGGCGTTCTGTACAGAAAAAGGCTGAACGGTGTGAAATTGAAGTGTATTCCTCGAGAAGATGGACTGGAGCTGTTGGCAGAGATACATGGAGGCATATGTGGCTCCCACATAGGGTCAAGAGCGCTTGTCGGAAAGGCTTTCTGACAAGGTTTCTTTTGGCCCACCGCTCTCCAGGATGCAACTGCACTAGTAACTAAGTGTGAAGCGTGCCAGTTTCATTCAAAGAAATTGCATCAGCCAGCTCAAGCTCTTCAGACAATCCCTCCCTCCTAGCCATTTTCGGTCTAGGGGCTCGACATACTGGGCCCTTTTCCCCGTGCTACCGGGGGCTTTGAGTACATGTACGTTGCAATCGACAAGTTCACAAAGTGGCCGGAGGTGGAAGCAGTGAGGAAGGTGACAGCGCAATCAGCCGTCAAGTTCTTTAAGGGGATAGTTTACCATTTCGGTGTACCCAACAGGATCATCACCGATAACGGCACACAGTTCACAAGTCGCACCTTCATGCAATATGTCCAAGACCTTGGTAGCAAAGTTTGTTTTGCCTCTGTTGCTCACCCGAGAAGCAACGGCCAAGCGGAGAGGGCTAATGCTGAAGTGTTGCGCGGTCTCAGGACCAGAACTTTTGACAAGCTGAGAAAGTGCGGAAGACGCTGGATTGATGAGTTGCCGGTGGTTCTTTGGTCAATCAGAACGACACCAAATCGAGCCACTGGCCAGACACCCTTCGCTCTAGTTTACGGAGCGGAAGCAGTTCTCCCCATGGAACTCATATACGAGTCACCTCGAGTGCTCGCTTATGATGAGTTTGAGCAAGAGCAACTGCGGCAAGATGACACTGTGCTCCTTGAGGAGGATCATCACTGCACGCTACCAGCAAGCTTTGCGCCGCTACCATAGCCACAAGGTTCATGCCCGAAGTCTTGAGGAAGGCGACCTTGTTCTTCGATGGATTCAGTCCGCCAAGAATTCAAACAAGTTGACGCCGAAGTGGGAAGGCCCTTATCGGGTAGTACGAGTCACCAGGCCCGGCGTTGTCCGCCTGGAGACCGAGGATGGCGTTCCAGTGAGCAACTCCTGGAATATCGAACATCTTCGCAAGTTTTACCCATAAGGCGCGGTTACCGGGGGCCCCCGACAACCTCCTTTTGTACAAGTCTTGCCGCCAAGGCATATAATCCTTTGTACAAAGCCAGGCGCAGACCCTGTGCGCAGTTGAATAAGCTTAAGTGTTGTGCATTTCTTGTTGATTTCCATGTTTATATATATGCATGTTTATCTGAGATATTGTATGACACTTGCTCCCGGTAAGACTAACGAACTGCCAAGGTTACATATCTTTATTTTCTCTTCTTTCTTTTTCTCAAAGGATAGAAGGTTCCCTCGCGTGCAAGTTTGCCGCCGGGGGGGGGGGGAGGAAGGTATGGATACCAGTGGGCGATGTTCAGAATTGGTTTCTTGCCAGAAGGAATACAGCAACAGAAAGCTAAGTTCGAAACTTTGAGCAAGTTTTTTCAATTTTTACTACTTGGCTATTTCCTTTGGACGATTTCGGCCCTTGTATGGAAAACTTGCACGCGAAGGAACCCTTGTCATAATTGGCTGCGCCCTTGTTCTGTTTCGAGTACGCTCGATAGTATAAGTGGCTGCGCCAAGAGTGCCAAGGTGTCTTGCCGGCTGCTGCACCTCCAGCAGGCTGCTGAAGTCCCGCACCTAGCGCTCATGGCAGGTTGCGTGCCAACAAGTTTCCAATAAGCGTAGGGCGTAACCATATGGAAAGAAATCGAACAAGGGGAATGGCATGCATATATTCAATTATAGCAAGTCATATTACATCAATAGTTGCCGCGGTTCTAATCTAAGGCTAAATTGTTTTTGACATGGAACGGTGGCGGCAAGAAAAAGTGAGACAACTAGTCCCTGCGCTGGCCTTCGACCCTCTTGATAGAATCCACCTTATCAAGGATGGGCGCGACAAGCTTTTCAAGGGCCTGGAGATCTGCATCCTTCGGCAAGCTGTCGAGCACGTTGGTGAGATCGATGCCGGGGTTCTTATGCACCACCTTGATAAGCACCTTGTGGAGGACGGCCCGGCAAAGTTTGCGGGATTCGTTGGCCAGCTGGGTCACTCGGTTAGACTGGAGCAGCTTCTGAGCATCAATGATGCTTTCGAAGAACATGGTCAACCTGGCGCTCGGAGATATTCTTTCTTCAGAAGAATACTTGAAGTTTTGCAGGCCCTCCCGGCCCATGGTTGACAGCTGTGCTGTGAGCTTCCTCGCAGTGTCAACAAGGCGTTCAGTCCAGATTTGCACGCCCTTCTCGTAGTCAACTTGGGCGGCGGCGGCGCTCTTGAGCAGGTTCCTCTCTTCCTAGAGATCTTTGCTCAAGGCCTTCTCGCGGGCCCTGCCGTCCTTGAGAGACTTCTCCAATGTGGCCAACTTCAGCCTCAGATCAGCAATGGCGTCATTGGCTGAAGAGAGCTGCTTGGTCTTGTCGGACATAGCAACTTGCATCTCCACCAGGCTGTGGAGAGTTTTCTCCCTGTCGGCTTTGAGCGTCGAGAGCTCCTTGCTGTGCTCCTCAAGGTCCATTTCCAGTTTCTTCACCTTGTCGCTCAGCTCGTTCTTGGCGTCTTCTGCGGCCTTGGCGGCATCGATGGCTTCCTTGAGCTTGCTGGCGTGATCTGCAGTTGCAGCTTCGAGCGCCTCTTTGTGCGTATGCTCCAGCTCCTCGGTCTGTTGCGTGACAAGTTTCTCAATCTCTTCATCTTTGCCGCGGAGTTTGGCGGCAAGTGCCTGCTCGCGCGCGACAAGGTCCCCTTCATGAGCGTCAGGCCCAATGTGGCGCTGCGTCAAGAGAGCTTCTTTAGCGGCAACCTTTTGTGCGGCTTCCTCTTGCGCCCTTTCCATATCAGATTGCTTCAATTGAAGCTCCGTCCAGCTTTGGCTCACTTGTTCCCGGCCGGCAGTCAATTCTTCGAAGGCCTCGGCGTACCAGATCTGCACTTGCTCGATGCGATTCTGGAAATCCGCCTCGGCTGCTTCGACAACTGCAGCCCTGGCGTCTACCTTCTCCTTTCGAGCACGGTGGAGCGCTTGGAGTTTGCGGAAGTTATCGCCCATGGCCTGGAGGAGCCGATCTTCTTCGGACTTGCTGCTGCTGGCGCTTGGTTCATCGACAATCTTGAGCCCGGCAGCAGTGATGACTTCTTCATCAAAAGTTTCTCGCTCGATCGGCAACCCAATGCTTGCCATCCCCGGTAGGTTGATGAACAAGTTGTCGCCGACCTTGAGACACTTGCTCGATGAGGGGGCCTCAGATGTCGATGGTTGATCTTCGGCAAGCGTCTCACCGGTGGCTGGGGGCTCTGTGGCCTGCGTAGCGCCTGGCACTCCTGCGGCAGGAATGCAGTTAGTACGGTCATCGACCTCCTCGCCGGCCCTCTCGGCAGGTTTCTTGGCAGCCTCCTCGGCAGCAGCCTCGCTGACCTTGACGGTGGCATCTTCGATGGCCTCGCTAGCGGCAATCCTGTCAGCTTCGGCGGTAGCATCCCTGGCAGTCTCCTCGATGATGACATCGATGTCCATGGTTTCCATCACAGGGAATTCTGAAGGACGAAGGAGGGAAGCAAAATCATATCAAGATCAAAGTTTAGAAAGATAAAGAAAGAACCACAAATGCTCTGAGGCAAGCAGTCACCTGTGTCGAGCTGATGAGGAATAGCTTCACCTCTCCCGGCAACATTGCTTGCCGGGGAAAGGTTGCCGGTGCCTTTGCTCGCCAGCTCCTTCTCCTCCAAGATGGGCTCGTCGATGGGGGATCTTGCCAGAGATGCGCTTGCAGGCTGCACGGTTGATGGGGGCGGCACGACGGGGGCGTTTTCCAACACCTCCCCTTGTTGCCGTTCTTCTCCTGCAAGCCCAAAAGATGTAAGCGGCAAAGGTAGAAACCTTAGCACCTACCAGCGGGAAACAAGTAATGAACTTACGCTGGGGGCTGTGCTAGGGGACGCGTCAAGGGCTAAGCTCCGGGCTGATGAAGATAGTCTCTGGCACGCTCGTAGAGCTTGTCGGTGGCTCGTCGCCCATGGAGGTTTTCGCCCTCTTCGCCATCCTTTCCGCCAAAGTTTCTGCCTCCCTGCAGAGACAAGACAAAGCAAGGCAATGAGATCAACTGAATTCAGAATTGGGAAATAAAGACTGCGACAGGACACTTACTCTTCCTCTTCCCGTTCTGGGCTGAAGCCGGAGATGTCGAAGTCGACCTCCGTTGCAGTGTCCGTATGGGGAGGCGAAGGAGGGGTCCTGGGTCGCTTGGCTGCGGCAGGTGCAGGGGCTTGGTGTGGCTCTGCTGCCTCAGCTTCCGGTGTTGCTGCATGAGACGCCCCTGCCGCCCTAGTGGTTGCCGCAGGTGTGTGTCTCGTGCGCAGCGAGGGTTGCTGTTGAACCCCTTGCCGCGATGCAGCCTTGCCGGCCGCCCCCTTGCCGGGGGCCTCGCTGCTCGAAGAGGTTTGGCTTGCTGGGACGCCAGAGGCAGCTTTCCGAAGGACGCGCTTTGCCTTCTTTGGAGCTGGGGGCTCCTCCTGCGGCTGCTCTTCGGCTACGTCCTCGCCTGATGAGCTCTCAGCGGCTGCGCCGCTCTGTTCCCCGACAACCTCATCCTTCCCGGCGGGTTTTTCCTCCAACACAACCTCTGTGCCGCTGGTTTCCCATTCTGTGAAGCCGACGTTGTCGGCCTCCGCGGCAAGATTCACCTCTTCCACTCTAGTGGCAATGTACGCCACTTCCTTGTCAGTGGTGGCGCGGATGAGGTTTGTCTCCTCCCGGATGGGCCTCTCCGACAAGTTGTCGAAGAACTCTTGCGCCTCCTCCGCAGATGGCTTGACCCAGGTCGCGTCAAGGCCGTGGGCGTTGAACACTGGCATTGCGGCAATGATCGACCCCAAGGCGGAGTTGTTGCACAAGGGAACAATTCTTGCCGGCAATTTGTGCTTGTCTTCACGCTGGAATAGCCGGTTGCGGAGAGCGCCAAGCTGCATGATCGTCAGGTTGTTGTTCAGTCCGGGGTGCAGCCTCATGATATCTGCCGCGTTCCAGAACTCCCAAGCCAGTCTCCCCTTGTTCTGCAATGGGGCAATGCGTCGGCGAAGAAAATCAGAGCCTATCATCTCTATTGTGACGATTGTGAGCTTGTCATCTTGAGCATCAAGATCGCTCCAGTCCTCGCCGCGAACCGCCTTTTGTCGTCAGGGCGAACAAAAGGGATGGGGGTCTGCTTCCTTGATCCAGCACCAATCAGACCGCCATTCTTCCCACTTTTCGCGGTAAAACCCGTCCGGATAAATCTCCTTGTTCCATGCCCTTGGGATCCAGGCGATAGAACCGGCAAGGGCTTCCCCTTTTTGGACGCGAGAAATAAAGTAATGGCGGAAGAGGGCGGTATTGGGAAGTACTCCGACAAAGTTTTCGCAAAGATGGGCGAAGATAGCCATACAAGTTATGGCATTCGGCGTGAAGTCTAAGAGATGGAAGCCATAGGTATACATAATATCGTTGAAGAAATCAGAGAATGGAGGGCAGAGCCCGCAGTAAAAGTAAGCGGTGAAGAAGGGATATCTATCATGGCCGCTTTTGAAAGAAAAACCTGGGGCCACGCTAGTCGCGGGGAGAGCTTTTGTTTCCCTCGCCCACATGCACTGGTACCAGTTCCTCAAAGCTTCCGCGTCGAGCGTCGGAGCGAAGATGACGTACTTCTTCCGCTTCTTCACCAACTCGCACTCCGGGACATCGGCCTTCGTCTCCTTGCCCTTGCTCTTGCTAGCCTTGGGCAGCATGGTGGTTGCGAAGGCGGATGCTGAGGATGGAGAGAGTGTGGAGGCGATGAGCGGATGAGGAGAAGTTCTGCTCTGGGCTCAGGAGAGAGAGAGGGCAATGGCAGATTTCAAATTGGAAAGAAGAGGGGGTGAAAGAGCAGCGCCTTTGTGGATTCCTTTTTATGGGGAAGGAGGGAGGCCATTTCTTTTACTGTCCAATGTGAACATGCCTATACGGGCGTGATGCGGCCGTGGCCGTTTAGCGCACGCTTCCCACATCGTGCATTCAACGCGCGTAGTGGGGAAGCGCAGTAGGCGAAATAATTACAAGCAGTTAATCCCTGCCACGCATGCCCGTGCACTGTTTGGGCCTAGCCCAACAATGCCTCGCACCCGTGTGTGGCCTAGGCCTGGGGGCTCCTGTCGGTGTACTAAATATTCGGCCTTTAGTACCCCATACTTGTGCACGGGCAGTTGTAGCCATACCTGCAGCAAGGTCTGTCGGGGGAATAGCTGAAGATCGATCCAAGATTATCAAGAAACATCCACGCCAAGGACCAGAAGATAAGGAGGACTGAAGACCAAGGGCTCGGCCCCCGGCAAGATCTTGCCGGGGTAGCCCGCCAAGCCCGGCAAGATTCGCACCCGACAAGGTTCCGCCACTGTGCCACCGCTCCAGTACAGTGACCGGCCTGGCATCCTGTCCCCACTTCTGGATGCGTGGCAGGGCACTAGTGGGGGCGAGTTTAAGCGATGCTGATGGGATGGCTCCTTTTTCCATCCCCAAGAAAGTAGAGACACCTAAACGGACACCTCACGGTGCATTAAATGCATTTGTCCAAAACCGTCAGTGCTTAGGTATGATAACCATGTAGCTACTTTACACCTCACAAATGAACAGTTCGCCACTGTGGTGACCCCTTTGATCATATAAAAGGAGGCTCAAGGCAACTGCTACAGAGGAGGACGACTCTCAGCCCATTCTGCATGCGTAGCTGCTGCTTGAACTTACTGTTCATCGCAAGCGCTCCAAGAACTGGGACGAATCACTGATAATAAACTAAAGCAGGAGTAGGGTTTTACGCTGATCAGCGTCCCGAACCTGGGTAAAAATCCCCTCACGCTGATCCTCAGTTCTGCTCTTTGTGCATCCCTCTCTCCCTGCCGAACCGTAAAGGGGTCCCTCGGATCCCATAGGTGTCGTACGTCGACACCATGGTAGAATTTAACTTGTATGATGTGCCTAAGGAAACGTTATATGATTTTTGCAATGTTTGCAAAATACCTTTTGATGGCAGTCACACTGATCCATGTCCTAGAGACATGGAATATTTCATCTCTGAAACTACTGTGGGAGAGGTGAGAGGAGTGTCGGAAGCGAGAGTGGCTAGTTTACATTTTCCTGTTTTTCGTTACTATGCATTATTTGCTGGGAGATGTTTGATCGGTCGGTGGGAGAGTGGATATCTCAGTACGCCTGACCTTGCTATTTTGCGCCATGCTTTATATACTGGTAGAACTTTTAGTTTGGGCGCCATGGTTGCTCGCGGTTACACACAAACCGTTCGAATGGTATTATTTATGGTGGTATCTATGCTTCCCGCCTCACTGCACATTTTGAAATTCCTATTAGACATGAGGAGGCGGAGGAGAAGCTGCTACCCACTAAATATTTAGACTATGCTAGTATGGTAGCGCATCATTTTATTGACAAAGATAAGCACAGGTGACTCCTTTACAACTTAGTATCTAGTCAGGGTACCCGTGAGATTATTACTTTGCCTGCACCTTCCTTGTTCGATCTTTATTAAGGAAGATACAGTATTATGCCCGATGACATCCATGCATACTGGGGTCTGACACAACCCCCAATACCTGAGCCACCACCAGTACCTGAGCCATACCAGCAACCTATTTATCAGTGGGAGCCACAGGAGCTCACCAGCCAATGGAACCCTCAGGAGCCTCCGCAGTATCCCGGGGAGGGTTACTTCGAGTCGTGGTCATAGACCAACTTAGGCCAAAATCCTAAGCTTGGGGGAGTACGTATTTCTCACCGACATTACATTCATGCATCACACATTCATTCCAGTTGTCGGTGTTCATCCTTTTTCATTGTATAATCCATGTTAGTTTTCATTTTACTTTCTTCTTGTGTGTTTGAAAAACTTTGATAAAATCCAAAAATATTTCTCGCTTCTTTTCAGTTTTTCTTTCCAGTTTAAATTAGTAGTAGTATTAAAACAAAACCCAAAAATATTTCTCATTCTTCTGTTGCTTGTTGGAAGCTTTCCCGTGTATATAGTTTTTCTCGTTTTCATTTTGCTTGCTTCAGAAAAATAAAAACTCCAAAAATATTTCAGTGTGTTTCTTTGAAATTCTTTTCTTCTCTTTGGGTCGTCATAAGGAGAAGACCATGATGAAAATGTTGAGTGGCTCTCATATACATTATTTTTGATCTAACAAGAAGCCCATATTACCTTGTCTTCTCCTTTAAATAAATATTGTAGATTCCAGCTTAGTCCACGGCACATGCACTCTTATTATTATTAACATCGTTCGGTCGTGCAAGTGAAAGGAAATAATGACGAAATTTGATGAATTGATTGAGATGAAGAAAAGCTTGTATGAACTCAACCTATTTTGTTTTTGTAAATATGATTAGCTCATCGTTCTTGATTCAGCCTATTATGAGTAAACATGTTTGCAATGACAATTAGAGATCATAGTTACTCATGCCATGCTTAAATATCTAGGAGTGGATACTGGTTTATCTTGCGTGTCAACATGCATTTAAAATGGTTATGATGTAGTATGATAGTATGGTATCCTCCTCTGAACGATTCGAGTGGCTTGACTTGGTACATGTTCACGCATGTAGTTGAATCAAAACCAACATAGCCTGCACGGTATTTATGTTCATGGTGATTTATATCCTACTCATGCTCGTATTCAGTGTTGATTAATCTCAATGCATATTTATGACCGTTGTCGCTCTCTGGTTGGTCGCTCCTCAATCTATTTGCTAGCCTTCACTTGTACTAAGCGGGAATACTGCTTATGCATCCACTTCCTTAAACCCAAAGTTATTCCATATGAGTCCACCATACCTACCTATATATGGTATTTACCTGCTGTTCCAAGTAAATTAGCATGTGCCAAACTCTAAATCTTCAAATAATAATCTGTTTTGTATGCCCGAATCAGTCATGAGGCGACAGGGGGCTGTCAGTATCTTCCATGCTAGGTGGGTTATTCTCATGATGAGTGTTTATTCGCTTGTCATTCATGAGAAAGTGGCTGGTAATTGGGATGCCCAGTCCTATAATCAAAATAAAAATGAAAATATAATAATGAAACAAAACTCCCCCGGATTGTTGTTTGTATGGAGGGCACCCGAGGATTCGGCTAGCCATGGCTTGTGTTTCTTGGTTGAGGGGGAGTAAAACTTTACCATTATGTTTGGGAACCGCCTATAATGTGTCTAGCATGGAAGATGGTGAAAACTCTTGGTCGCTACGTGTCGGCATGGAGCCGACGATCTATGGGGCAGGGCTGCCCCTTTGCTTGCTCGGCTGGGGGGTCAGTTGGTGCAAAGAGCAAGCACAACAGGAGGCGCCACGGTTTTACCTAGGGTTGGGCCCCTGAGAAGCGTAAAACATACTCTTGCTTTGGTGTATTGGGCGAATATGGAAGAAAGTACACGGAGCACTCTCTCCCAGCAAGTCGCTAGGAGAGGGCAGCTGCACTGATATCTATGCGTGTGTGTTGCGAGGGTTCGAACCGCCTGTAAAGGTTGCCCTGGCCCTTCTTTTATAGGTCAAGGGGTTACCACAGTGGCAAAAAGGTCATTACAAGGTGATTAGACTGATACAGAACTATCATACCTAACTCTGCTAGTTAGGACAAAAGTGCATTAAATGCACTGCTAGGTGTCGTGTGGAGGGTGAACCCCGGCAAGGGTGATGCACCGCTTATCCACCTACCTATTATCAGCTTGACATGCCATTAGGACGGGTGACAATAAAGAAAATCCTCCTCCCCAGCAATCTGACACGTATGGGCTGCCTCCACCTAATGACCTGCGGGCTCGACACCTCGCTGATCAGCGACCAGCGGGCTAGAGAGGCGGGGTGCTGGCGTTCGGCGGGAAGTCCGTACTGGAGTGGCTTGCCAGGCTGCGACTTGCCAGCTCGCTTTTGCTGGGGTTGGTTGCTTCTTTGTGAATCCCCTGGCTTGGTTCAAGCCTTGGTCTTCTCAATGTGCTCCTTGATCTCACGAAGAGCGGCTTCTATGGTTTGGTTGTAGTCCCCGCCAAGGCCTTTTGCCGGGAGAACTGCTACCATCCGTGCACAAGTCAAGGGCACTAGGGACCCCCGTTCTTAGTGCACTGACACTACGTTGACAATGAAAGCATATCACCCAAAATTATATTCATCTGTGTTTTAAAACCTTAGAGCTCTGGCACCTCTGCAAATCCCTGCTTCCCTCTGTGAAGGGTCTATCTATTTACTTTTATTGCTGAGTCATCATCTTATTATTAAAGCACCAGCTGGAGAGCACTATTGTCATTTGTTTGATTTGTGTTTAGTTGATGTTGAGTATGATTGTGACTGGATCTCTTTTACCATGAATTTCAATGTATAGTCAGTGCTTAAACTTCATAGGTACTCTGCATTTATGTTTTGTGGTCTCACAAAGGGCTAGCAAGATATCATTATGTCATATCATATCATGATTGTTTTGAAAAAGTGTTGTCATCCGAGATGTCTTATTATTGTTCACTAGTTAAGTTATGTCATTGATGTGAGTAAATGTGATACCTAAGTGTTATCATGAATATGGTTAGTTCATAATCTTTGCTGAAAACCTGAACATTGGCTAGACATGTTTGCAACAATAAGATCAAACAGAGTTTGTAAAAGGTTTTCTTTGTCACTTTCTGTTTGTCAACTGAATTGCTTGAGGACAAGCAATGAGTTAAGCTTGGGGGAGTTGATATGTCTCCATCGTATCTACTTTTCCAAACACTTTTGCTCTTGTTTTGGACTCTAATTTACATGATTTGAATGAAACTAATCCGGACTGACGCTGTTTTCAGCAGAATTGCCATGGTGTGGTTTTTGTGCAGAACTCAAAGGTCTCGGATTTTCCTGAAAATTTACGGAGAATATTTATGGAATATATTAAAAATACTGGCGGAAGAATATACTAGAGGGGGGCCACCCAGGAGCCACAAGATCAGGGGGCGCGCCCTGTGAGCTTGTGGGACCAGTAAATAGGTCTGTTCGAAAAATAGATGTCCGCAATATTATTTTTTCACCCAGCCCAGTAAATAGGTGTATTCGAAAAAATAATCAAATGTGTTGTAAATTCTTAGAAATAATAAATCGGCTATTATTATTTTTACCCAGCCCAAGAAATAGATGTATTGAAAAACAAAATCAAATGGGTTGTAAAACCTAAGTAAATGGGATGCATGTCCGCCACAACTTCTGAAGCTGACGTTGTTGGTCCACTAGGACGAATCCTACGCAAGGCATTTAGTCAACAAAACAATTTAATGGTAAAAAAAAGTCAAAAAACTATTATGATAACCCTATCCATTGGATTGACATCCGATGACCATCCTCCTTCTTCAAGCTCTGATCCTGTTGCTGCAGCCGCCAACACCATCGCCAGTGGGAGCGCCTGCTTCTGCCTCCCGTCGCCAGCTATGTTGTCGCGCGGGCCTCGCCGCCCTACCCTACTCCCACCGGTGGCCCAGTCATACCTTTACCCACTCACACGTTCTGTTATTGTCTAGTGATGGCAGGCTCACACTACAGCTGAACCAATCAACCCTCGTACTCCCCTCCGTCGTGGACTCTAGCGCCCTGTCTTCCCCGACTCTAGGTCATTCCCATCCTAGGCCTCACTTGTAACATCCCCGGTGGTTAACTACAGTAATCACCCTTTTGATTATGCCATGTCATCATGTTTAACAGTGCATGATCATCATTAACATCATATTGCATTTCAACTCCAAATCAAAATCCAAATTTAAATGAAAGTGGAAAATAGAAGTTGTCCAACATAGAAACTAAATTGTTCATTAAATAGCAAATAAATCAGAGACAATTCTAAAATTGAAACCAACATCATTGGAGTTGGGTAAGTGACTCAAACATCCCCAAACAGTGACTAAAGACAATATTTAATTACCTTTTATTTAATCTAAAATAATATGAAAAGATATTAACCCCAAAATAGTTTTTGGTGGTAGGATATATTGTGCTGTGATTTGTGGGCCAGCTCTCATATTTTACAAAACTCTAATGGGGGCCACACATTTTGCAAAACAGAAAAGAGAAAAGAAAAAAAAGAAAGGAAAAATTCCCCCGGCCCAACTGGGCCTCAGCCCAGCCAGCCGGGCCAGCTGCCTTCCCCCCTGGCCTATATCCTCCCCCCCCTCGGGCCGAAACCCTAGCCCGATCCATTCCCCCCCCCCCGATCCCCTCTCTCCCTCGTCGGCCTCGCCTCGGCGTGGACCCGTCGCCGCCGCCCGTCCCTGGCGCACCGTCGCCGACGCCCGTCGCCACCCTGACCTTGAGCCAACGCCCCGCCACCTCGACACCGTCGCCCTGGGCCTCGCCGCCCCGTTCGCGACAGCGCCGTCGTCGGACCCCGCTGGACTACCCCGTCCCCGTCGCTCGCGTCCCCGACCTCCTCCTCAACCGCGGCTCCATCGAGCCTCGCCGGCGTTCCGCTGCACCGGCGGTGAGGTACCGCGCGCGCTACTCCAATTCCCCCTACAACTGCTTAAGCCCGCGCGTGGTACACCGCTCCGGCCGCGCCTCTGCGCGCGCTCCCGCACTCCCGACCACGTCGCCGCGCCGATCCGCTGACCCGCTCACGCCCCTCGCCTGCGCCCGCGTCGGCCTTCGCTCGACCGTGCTCGCGTCGCCTGGCCCCGACCCTGCTGCTGCTCGCGCCAGTCCGGGCGCGCTCGCCTAGCCCCACTCGCCCCTCACTGATGCTGTGCTACTGCTCCACCGCCACCCTGCTGGTCGCGCGCCGTCACAGCGGCGCCAGCCCGCGCCTCGCCGGCTCCCACCTCCGAAGCTACGGCGCCCCGCCTGCCCCGCCCCGCAATCGGGCGGGTTTGGCCTCCGCACGGGCAGCGCCAGTTCGCACAGCCGCGCCCGCGCCCGCGTCCGTGGCCCTGGGACACCGACAGGTGGGGCCCAGTGCCCAGTGACGCTGACAAACGGGCCCCGCCCGAAAAATGTTTAGAGAAAAAGAGAAATAAAAATAATTAGTTAGTGATTAATTAATTTAATTAATCCTGATTAGGTTAATTTAATTAAGTAGTTAGTGTTAATTAAACAGTAAATTAATTAAGTTAATCGTAATTAACCTAACAGTCTATGACAGGTGGGACCCACCCTATCAGGACGCCTGCTGACGTCAGCATGATGTCATGCTGACGTCAGCAAGACAATGTTTCGGATAATGTTGATTTAATAAATTAAATAAATTCCAGAAATTAATAAAAACTTTAGAAAATCATATCTTTTAATCCGCAACTCCGATCGAAAAACTTTGTACATGAAAATTGCTCAGAACGACGAGACGAATTCGGCCGCGCTGTCCGTTCGTTCGTCACACGTCCCTAACTATCCGAACATGCAACCGTTCCCCTCCGGTCATCTGTCTGACAAATGTCCGGAGACGGGAAAACATTCCCGGATGGATCCCACCTTCGCCAGTATCACCCGGCACTGCGTTAGGTCACCTCCGTCACCGCGTATTGCCATGTTATGCTTTGTGCTGCACTTGTTCGCTGTGTATTTATACTGTTTCCTCCCCCTCTTCTCTCTCGATAGCCTCCGACACCGACATCGTCCCCGAGACCGACGCAGCTCCGGAGCCCGAAGACACCATTGACGACCTTGCCCTTGCCGCCGAGCAACTAGGCAAGCCCCCCCTTTGAGCATACCGATATCGCCCATTCTATTTCTCATGCTTGCATTAGAATTGTTGCTGCTGCTGCTTTACCTATTCTGATGCATAGCCTGTTTGTTGTAACCTGCTGTTGATAATTACCTGCATATCCTAAACTGTTTAGTCTAGGCTGGGTAGAGACCTATCAGTGACCCCACTTATCCCGACTGCCGCGCTGGATTGTCAGAAGACCCGATCAACGGGATTGAAGACTAGGCCCCGACACCGCACATCACCCCCTTTAGTTGTAACGACACTGCGGCGTTACTATCGAGTGCCGAGGGTGAAACCTCTTGTAGCACTTCTGATGTTAACTCTGTAGAGTAGCTATTCGGTTGTGGTCATCGAGGGTGATTCCTCCTTCACCGCTTCCGATAACGACACCGTTGTACAACACCTCAAGTGTGAACCAAGTGAGGGTGATTCCTCTGAGTTCACCTTGACGGATACATCGAGTAGGAATCCAACGAGGGTGATACCTCGGATTCCCCTGATGTTATGGACACATGGATACTTGGACTTTACACTATTACTTGGATAGGCGGGTCGACCCTGACGGGTACCCGCGTGCGCCTGAGAGGCGAGTGTTGTGAAGACGGGTGCCTGTATGGTGCTCGAGTGCTGAATACGAGGCGCGGCCGGGCATTCTTAACCCTTGCAGCAAGTCCTCGAGACGGGGCGACGGGGTCACATCTTTCGTGAGTCTTTGCTCGTTACCGCAAGCCCCTAGTCCTAACAATTTGGATATTTGATCCGAGCAGGCCTCTGGTCTGATAGCACTAACCATCACGTGGGCATAGTATGGGCGTTCTGCATCGTATGCATCAGCCGAAAGCTCTGTCAGACATCCAGTTCAGCACTGCGGCCGGGCTGGGTCGGCGCCATCCTGAGGGGTGGTACCGAGATTCGCTCTGCTCGCAACGACCCAGAGTGCATAGGGCGATGGCCCATGAACCCTGAGCGCTTAGAATATAGACCGATGGGGACCTCTTTGCTGAGCTGTAGGTAGGGTTGCGATGTGTCATTTGGCCGAGGACGGGCATGACCCAGGAAAGTGTGTCCGGCCGGAGTTAATCGAGCGTGTTGGGTAAGTTGGTGCACCCCTGCAGGGAAGAATACTTCTATCGATATCCAGTCCTACGGTAAAGGACACTCGGAGTTGTATCATGATTGATACAATTTAGAACTGGATACTTGGATACTATGGCTCTGGGATTGCTTCTCGCAGGGAGTCGAGAAGGGATCTCCGGACGAGGTTGATGACTGTATGGCTCTGGGATTGCTTTCTCACAGGGAGTCGAGAAAGGATCTCTGGGTGAGGTTGAGACTTAATGATACTGCTACATTATATTGTACTGTTCTACTCTCTTCTACTGCTGCAAGACCTCTGAAGATGCTAGTCTTCGATAGGACTAGGCCTTCTCTCTATTCTGGCATTTCTGCAGCCCAGTCCACATATACAGCCTCCCCTTGAAAATGTTGCATATGTAGTGTAGATCCTTGCTTGCTGAGTACTTCTGAGTACTCACGGTTGCTTTGTTTTCCTTTTCTCCTCATATCAGTTTGTCGTAACAAGATGACGGAGCCTATGAGACAGATGCCCCGTCGATCGACTACTACTACCACCCCGAGGATGGATACTACGACGAGTTGGATGACGACCAGGAGTAGGATTGGAGGGTCCCAGGCAGGAGGCCTACGCCTTTCGATCGTAGTGTTTTATTTTGCCCCGCCTTTATAAAGGCCTTTCTGTTTCTGTTTCATATCTGTACACAGATATCTGATGCTTCCGCTGACGCTTGTACACAAGCTTATGTATTCGAGCCCTCGAGGCCCCTGGCTTGTAATATAAAGCTTGTATGACTTTATTTATGTTGTAGAGTTGTGTTGAGATATCTTCCCGTGAGTCCTTAGGCTTGATCGTGTGCATTTGCGTGTATGATTAGTGCACGGTCGGGCCGGGGGCGTCACAAGTTGGTATCAGAGCCGACTGACTGTAGGAACCCCCTTTCCAACTCCTTGGCCGAAGTTGAGTCTAGTAATCGAAAACTGTTTTACTAACTTGGCTGTGTGGCTTACGGGCCCACGTCGCCAATTGGGTGGTATTAGGATCTTTTACTCCTCGACCTTTAATCTGGGACTCTGATCTCTCTCCTATTCTGGTTAAAATTTTACTAACTCCAACATCAGGTTCTCATGATCACATCCACCCGGTGTTCTGAAATATTCCCCCCTTGCTCCAAGATTGTGGACCAGGTTCTGCTTGCAGGATCCACTTATCGAGGGCACCCTGTGTTTCACTTGCAGATTCCTCACTCCAATAGTTTTCTCCGACGTTGATGTAGCCTTTGCTATGTCTCGTTGTGTACTTCCCTACCGTGTGCCTGCGCGCCGCCTAGTTGTCAAGCCCTCCCTTTTCTACTGTCGTAATGCCGGATTCTAACCGAGGCTATGTGTGGATTTGAATGTCTGGTGCGAATATGCTGAAGTATCTATTGCACTTCCTTCTGTTGTGCGTGTTACTTCATGAATTATTCCATACACCTGCAGTTTTTCTTGCTAAACTGCCCCTGTTGAATTGGCAGGATGGCTGACGATCCTCCACCTCCACCCTATATTGCCGCCATGATGCAGCAGTTTGAACTCAACCGTCAGCAGTTTGAGCTCAACCGTCAGTTTATGACCGGCGTATTGGCTCAGTTCCCAACTCAAAATGCTCAGCAACAGTCTGCTCCAATAACTCTGCCAGAATTTGTGCGCCTCAATCCGTCCACTTTTCGTAGCTCGATTGATCCAATGGATGCTGATGATTGGCTCCGTGACATTGCCTTCCAGTTGAAGTCAGCTAATGTTGCCCCTGACAGTTACGTCACCTTTGCGACATTCCACTTGAAGGGTCCCGCTGCTCAATGGTGGGAAAGCCACAAGGGTATGTTGCCTGCAGAGACTGTAACCACTTGGCAGGAATTTTAGTCAGCCTTTCGTGCACGGTACATTCCTCAAGGTCTGATCGACCAGAAGAAGCAGGAGTTCCGCAAACTCTCACAGGGCAAAATGACTGTGGATGAATATCAGAGGAAATTTATCGAACTGTCCCGCTATGCTGAGGATGACGTCAACACCGACACTCGCAAGCAGGAGAAATTCCGTGAAGGACTATGTACTGATATAAAACTTGCACTTGCTGTCCATGATTTCACAGACTTCGCAACGCTTGTCAGCAAATCTTTCCAAGTTGAAACAGCTCTGACTGAGTACCAGGAGTCGCTTAAGCGTACTCGAGATGTCGGCTCGTCTTCCGGTCGACCTACTCAGAAATGTCGAGTCTGGATCCCTCACAATATTCATCATCGACCTGCTCCAACACCAAGGCCGTCATATGCTGCACCTCGTCTGCCCCCACCACCAAGGCAACTGAACATTTCAAGTGGACAGCCCAATGTTGGTGTTTCTCCCCATAATGATGGTCTGTGCCACCAGTGTGGACAGCCAGGGCACCGAGCTTTTAACTGTCATCAAGGTCAGCCTTAGAATGCATCACGTCATCCTGTTGTTCGTAGGAAGGGCCATCGGACCCATCATTCCAGAAATCGTAGTGCCAGACTACCTGCTAGTCAACTTGTTCATGTCAACCAAGTCAACATGGAAGAAGCTCGACAGGACCCCAACATTGTGATGGGCATCCTTCTAGTGAATTCAATCCCAGCTTTAGTCCTCTTTGATTCTGGAGCATCGCACTCCTTCATGTCCGAAAGTTTTCCGCGAATCCATGATATACTTTTCAAGGAGATGTCCATCCCATTAGTAATCCATTGACCTGGGGCTAATTGGCAAACTACCATGGTTAGCCACGGTAACCACATTGTGATCGGAGGATTGATGTTCCCCGTTTCACTCATTGCTCTCAAGACCTCCAACATAGACATTATTCTCGGTATGGAGTGGTTGAAGCCTCATAAAGCTTTGATTGACTGTGCCACTGAAACAGTCCGCCTCACACACCCTTCCGGTCAGACTGTCAGATACTCAGCTCGTACAGTGCAGGACGCTGAAGCTCAGATATATGTTCTAAATGCATTGAACGCTTCACCTCTTGAAGGCATCAAGAACGTTCCAGTTGTTTGTGATTTCCAAGACGTCTTTCCAGAAGAACTGCCAGGAATACCCCCTTCTAGAGCTGTTGAGTTCGTCATCGACTTGAAGCCTGGCACAACTCCTATTGCGAAGCGTCCTTATAAAATGCCTCCGCATCATCTTCTCGAACTTAAGGAAGAAATCGACACGTCACTTAAGAAAGGTTTCATCCGCCCCAGTTCCTCTGCTTGGGGAGCACCTTCACTCTTCGTCAAGAAGAAGGATGGAACTAACCGATTGGTTCAGGATTATCGGCCCATTAACCAAGCTACAATCCAGAATAAATATCCGCTTCCCTGTATCAATGATTTGTATGATCAACTTGCCGGTTCCTCAGTATTCTCTAAGCTTGATTTGAGATTGGGATACCATCAGATCCGTGTTCGTGAAGAGGATATTCCGAAGACAGCCTTTGTTACTCGCTATGGTTCTTATGAGTATACTGTTATGTCTTTTGGCTTAACAAATGCTCCAGCCACATTCTCCCGTCTGATGAATTATATCTTCATGGATTACCTCGATAAGTTCGTCGTGGTTTATCTAGATGATATTCTGGTATATTCGAAGAATAAAGAAGAACATGCTGAACACCTCCGTCTAGTACTGGAAAGGCTCCGAGAACACCAGTTGTATGCCAAATACTCCAAATGTGAATTCTGGCTTTCTGAAGTAACGTACCTTGGTCATGTGATTTCGAAAGATGGCATTGTTGTTAACCCAGAACGAGTTCAGGCTATTCTGGACTGGACTCCTCCGAAGAATGTCAAGCAAGTGAGAAGTTTTCTTGGCCTTGCAAGCTATTGCCGTTGATTTGTCGAGAACTTTTCTAAGATTGCTAAGCCCCTGACTGATCTGCTTCACAAGGGCGTTAAATTTGAATGGACAGAAAAATGTCAGAAAAGTTTTCAAGCACTCAAAGACAAGCTGACATCTGCCCCAGTACTATCTCCTCCAGATACCCGCAAAGACTTTGTGATTTATTGTGACGCATCCCGTGAAGGATTAGGCTGTGTCCTAATGCAAGAGCGTAAAGTGATTGCTTATGGCTCTCGTCAGTTGCGCCCACATGAAGAGAATTATCCGGTACATGATCTAGAACTAGCTGCTGTGATCTATGCATTGCAGTTGTGGCGACATTACCTTCTCGGTAATCGTTGCGAGATATACACGGATCATAAAAGTCTGAAGTACTTGTTCACTCAACCATCTCTAAACCTCCGTCAGCAAAGATGGATGGAGGCCATTGCGGACTATGATTTGGGTATTTCCTATACCCCTGGCAAGGCTAACGTGATGGCTGATGCCTTAAGCCGCAAGTCCTATTGCGACAACCTCATGGTTAGGCGAGCTCAACCTCATCTTTTTGAAGAACTGTGCAAGCTAAATCTGCGTATTGTTCCACAGGGCTCTCTGAATAACCCAGTGATACAACCAGATCTTGAGAAAGCTGTTAAGAATGCGCAAGCTAAAGATGCTGAAATTGATCTGATGAAGAAAGACCTTCACCTTGTAAAGTACAGGGATTTCTCGCTGTCTGAAGATGGAACCTTGTATTTCAGAGACCGCATTGTCGTACCTCGC
The DNA here is from genome assembly GCA_011799875.1 of Thinopyrum elongatum. Taxonomy (NCBI): domain Eukaryota; kingdom Viridiplantae; phylum Streptophyta; class Magnoliopsida; order Poales; family Poaceae; genus Thinopyrum; species Thinopyrum elongatum. The sequence continues at coordinate 329,459,063 of CM022300.1, read as the reverse complement.
TTCGAGCTTATGACCGACAAGGTCATGAAGGAGGCACATGATACCCCGCTGTCTATTCATCCAGGTAGCACCAAGATGTATCGTGATCTCCGTCAAAGGTACTGGTGGTCTAGAATGAAGCAGGACATTGCTCGTTATGTTGCTGAATGTGATGTGTGTCGTCGCGTTAAAGCAGAACATTAGAAACCAGCTGGAATTCTGCAACCACTTCCTATTCCTCTATGGAAATGGGATAAGGTTCAGATGGATTTTGTTACAGGACTTCCCAGGTCACAGAAGGGTCACGATGCTATTCTTGTCGTCGTCGACCAACTCTCTAAAGTTGCACACTTTCTGCCTGTCAAAGAAACTATCACTGCTAGTCAGTTAGCAGAGTTGTATATCTCCAGAATTGTATCACTCCACGGTATTCCGAAGGAGATCAGTTCGGACCGTGGCGGTCTTTTCACTTCCAAGTTCTGGGAAAGTTTTCAAACAGCTATGGGAACTCATATTACCTGGAGTTCAGCTTATCACCCCCAATCCCAAGGCCAAGTCGAACAAGTCAACCAAGTGCTTGAAGACATGCTTCGAGCTTGTGTTATATCGTTCGGCAAGAAGTGGGAAGAATCTCTCCCGTATACCGAGTTTTCCTATAACAACAGCTATCAAGCCAGCTTGAAAATGGCCCCCTTCGAAGTTCTTTATGGACGTAAGTGTCGAACCCCTCTGAATTGGTCAGAAACTGGGGAACGACCGCTCGTGGGTCCGGATATTATTCAACACGCCGAAGAACAAGTTCGTATTGTCCGAGAAAATCTCAAGGCGGCTCAGGACCGCCAGAAGAGCAACTATGATCGCAAACGATGGGGTTTGACTTATCAACCTGGTGATCAGGCTTATCTGCGAGTCACCCCGATGAAAGGCACTCACCATTTTGGAATCAAGGGCAAGCTAGCTCCACGCTACATTGGTCCTTTCCGCATTATTGCTAGACGTGGTCAGGTGGCATATAAATTGGAGTTGCCGCCGCAATTCTCTCATATCCACGACGTCTTCCATGTGTCGCAACTTCGTAAATGCTTCAAGGAATCTCCGCACCGAGCTGTGGATCACGAGATGCTCGAATTGCATGATGATCTTTCATATAAGGAGCATCCGATCCGCATCCTCGATGAAGCTGAACGTCGGACCCGTCAGAAGGTTACCAAGTTCCTCAAAGTGCAGTGGCCAAATCATACTGAAGATGAAGCCACTTGGGACGCGAGGATAATCTTCGTGCGGAATACCCCGAACTTTTTCCTTCTACTTCTTAATTCTCGGGACGAGAATTCTTGTTAGTAGAGGAGATTTGTAACACCCCCGGTGGTTAACTACAGTAATCACCCTTTTGATTATGCCATGTCATCATGTTTAACAGTGCATGATCATCATTAACATCATATTGCATTTCAACTCCTAAGTCAAAATCCAAATTTAAATGAAAGTGGAAAATAGAAGTTGTCCAACATAGTAACTAAATTGTTCATTAAATAGCAAATAAATCAGAGACAATTCTAAAATTGAAACCAACATCATTGGAGTTGGGTAAGTTACTCAAACATCCCCAAACAGTGACTAAAGACAATATTTAATTACCTTTTATTTAATATAAAATAATATGAAAAGATATTAACCCCAAAATAGTTTTTGGTGGTAGGATATATTGTGCTGTGATTTGTGGGCCAGCTCTCATATTTTACAAAACTCTAATGGGGGCCACACATTTTGCAAAACAGAAAAGAGAAAAGAAAAAAGAAAGGAAAAATTCCCCCGGCCCAACTAGGCCTCAGCCCAGCCGGCCGGCCCAGCTGCCTTCCCCCCTGGCATATATCCCCCCCCTCGGGCCGAACCTAGCACGATCATTCCCCCCCCCCCCCCGATCCCCTCTCTCCCTCATCGGCCTCGCCTCGGCGTGGACCCGTCGCAGCCGCCCGTCCCTGGCGCACCGTCGCCGACGCCCGTCGCCACCCTGACCTTGAGCCGACGCCCCACCACCTCGACGCCGTCGCCCTGGGCCTCGCCGCCCCGTTCGCGACAGCGCCGTCGTCGGACCCCACTGGACTACCCCGTCCCCGTCGCTCGCGTCCCCGACCTCCTCCTCAACCGCGGCTCCATCGAGCCTCGGCGGCGTTTCCCTGCACCGGCGGTGAGGCACCGCACGTGCTACTCCTATTCCCCCTGCCACTGCTTCAGCCCGCGGGCGGTACACCGCTCCGGCCGCGCCTCTGCGCGCGCGCCCGCGCTCCCGACCACGTTGCCGCGCCGATCCGCTGACCCGCTCACGCCCCTCGCCTGCGCCCGCGTCGGCCTTCGCTCGACCGCGCTCGTGTCGCCTGGCCCCGACCCTGCAGCTGCTCGCGCCAGTCCGCGCGCGCTCGCCTAGCCCTGCTCGCCCCTCGCTGATGCTGTGCTGCTGCTCCACCGCCACCCAGCTGGTCGCGCGCCGTCGCAGCGGCGCCAGCCCGCGCCTCGCCGGCTCCCACCTCCGGAGCTCCGGCGCCCCGCCTGCCCCGCCCCGCAACCGGGCGGGTTCGGCCTCCGCACGGGCAGCGCCCTTTCACACAGCCGCGCCCGCGCCCGCGTCCGTGGCCATGGGCCACCGACAGGTGGGGCCCAGTGCCCAGTGACGCTGACAAACGGGCCCCGCCCAAAACATGTTTAGAGAAAAAGAGAAATAAAAATAAATAAAATAATTAAATAATTAAATAATTAATTAGTGATTAATTAATTTAATTAATCCTGATTAGGTTAATTTAATTAAGTAGTTAGTGTTAATTAAACAGTAAATTAATTAAGTTTATCCTAATTAGCCTAACAGTCTATGACAGGTGGGACCCACCCTGTCAGGACGCCTGCTGACGTCAGCATGATGTCATGCTGACGTCAGCAAGACACTGTTTTGGATAATGTTGATTTAATAAATTAAATAAATTCCAGAAATTAATAAAAACTTTAGAAAATCATATCTTTTAATCCGTAACTCCGATCGAAAAACTTTGTACATGAAAATTGCTAAGAACGATGAGACGAATTCGGCTACGTGGTCCGTTCATCCGTCACACGTCCCTAACTATCCGAACATGCAACCGTTCCCCTCCGGTCATCTGTCTGACAAATGTCCGGAGACGGGAAAACATTCCCGGATGGATCCCACCTTCGCCAGTATCACCCGGCACTGCGTTAGGTCACCTCCGTCACCGCGTATTGCCATGTTATGCTTTGTGCTGCACTTGTTCACTGTGTATTTATACTGTTTCCTCCCCCTCTTCTCTCTCAGTAGCCTCCGACACCAACGTCGTCCCCGAGACCGACGCAGCTCCGGAGCCCGAAGACACCATTGACGACCTTGCCCTTGCCGCCGAGCAACCAGGCAAGCCCCCCCTTTGAGCATACCGATATCGCCCATTCTATTTCTCATGCTTGCATTAGAATTGCTGTTGCTGCTGCTTTACCTATTCTGATGCATAGCCTGTTTGTTGTAACCTGCTGTTGATAATTACCTGCATATCCTAAACTGTTTAGTCTAGGCTGGGTAGAGACCTATCAGTGACCCCACTTATCCCAACTGCCGCGCTGGATTGTTAGAAGACCCGATCAACGGGATTGAAGACCAGGCCCCGACACCGCACATCACCCCCTTTAGTTGTAACGACACTGCAGCGTTACTATCGAGTGCCGAGGGTGAAACCTCTTGTAGCACTTCTGATGTTAACTCTGTAGAGTAGCTATTCGGTCGTGGTCATCGAGGGTGATTCCTCCTTCACCGCTTCCGATAACGATGCCGTCGTACAACACCTCAAGTGTGAACCAAGTGAGGGTGATGCCTCCGAGTTCATCTTGACGGATACATCGAGTAGGAATCCAACGAGGGTGATACCTCGGATTCCCCTGTTGTTATGGACACACGGATACTTGGACTTTACACTGTTACTTGGATAGGCGGGTCGACCCTAAGGGGTACCCGCGTGCGCCTCAGAGGCGAGTGTTGTGAAGACGGGTGCCTGTATGGTGCCCGAGTGCTGAATACGAGGCGCGGCCGGGCATTCTTAACCCTTGCAGCAAGTCCTTGAGACGGGGCGACGGGGAAACATCTTTCGTGAGTCTCTGCTCGTTACCGCAAGCCCCTAGTCCTAACGATTTGGATATTTGATCCGAGCAGGCCTCTGGTCTGATAGCACTAACCATCACGTGGGCATAGTATGGGCGTTCTGCATCGTATGCATCAGCCGAAAGCTCTGTCAGACATCCAGTTCAGCACTGCGGCCGGGCTGGGCCGGCGCCATCCTGAGGGGTGGTACCGAGATTCGCTCTGCTCGCAACGACCCAGAGTGCACAGGGCGATGGCCCATGAACCCTGAGCGCTTAGGATATAGACCAACGGGGACCTCTCTGCTGAGCTGTAGGTAGGGTTGCGATGTGTCGTTTGGCCGAGGCCGGGCATGACCAAGGAAAGTGTGTCCGGCCGGAGTTAATCGAGCGTGTTGGGTAAGTTGGTGCACCCCTGCAGGGAAGAATACTTCTATCGATAGCCGGTCCTACGGTAAAGGACACTCGAAGTTGTATCCTGATTGATACAATTTAGAACTAGATACTTGGATACTATGGCTCTGGGATTGCTTCTCGCAGGGAGTCGAGAAGGGATCTCCGGACGAGGTTGATGACTGTATGGCTGTGGGATTGCTTTCTCGCAGGGAGTCGAGAAAGGATCTCTGGGTGAGGTTGAGACTTAATGATACTGCTACATTATATTGTACTGTTCTACTCTCTTCTACTGCTGCAAGACCTCTGAAGATGCTAGTCTTCGATAGAACTAGGCCTTCTCTCTATTCTGGCATTTCTGCAGCCCAGTCCACATATACAGCCTTCCCTTGAAAATGTTGCATATCTAGTGTAGATCCTTGCTTGCTGAGTACTTCTGAGTACTCACGGTTGCTTTGTTTTCCTTTTCTCCTCATATCAGTTTGTCGTAACAAGATGACGGAGCCTATGAGACAGATGCCCCGTCGATCGACTACTACTACCACCCCGAGGATGGATACTACGACGAGTTGGATGTCGACCAGGAGTAGGATTGGAGGGTCCCAGGCAGGAGGCCTACGCCTTTCGATCGTAGTGCTTTATTTTGCCCCGCCTTTATAAAGGCCTTTCTGTTTCTGTTTCATATCTGTACACAGATATCTGATGCTTCCGCTGACGCTTGTACGCAAGCTTATGTATTCGAGCCCTCGAGGCCCCTGGCTTGTAATATAAAGCTTGTATGACTTTATTTATGTTGTAGAGTTGTGTTGTGATATCTTCCCGTGAGTCCTTAGGCTTGATCGTGTGCATTTGCGTGTATGATTAGTGCACGGTCGGGCCGGGGGCGTCACATCACTGTCGTCCAATGTTGTGGTGCACTCGATGATGCGTGGTCAATGTGGTCAACAATCAGAGCCATCAAAAGAGGACTGTACGAGGAGAGGCTGCCATCTGGGAACCACCATCTACATCTTCGCACACAAGGAAGTGCCTCCTTATTACAGGCAAAAAATGATTCCTCCCCCTGACAGCTGGGACCCACCAGCTACATCTTCCCACACGAGGAAGTGCCTCCTTATTACGCGAGAAAAAAACTATCCTCCGCCCGACAGCTGGGACCCACCAGCTACATCTTCGCACGCAAGGAAGTGCCTCCTTAGTACGCGCAAAAAATTATTCCTCCCCCTAATAGCTTGGACCCACCAGTTATATCTTTGCACACAAGCAAGTGCCTCCTTATCCTCCGTGACAGTCGGGACCTGATACGTCCCCAACGTATCTATAATTTATAATTATTTCATGCTATTATATTATCAATCTTGGATGCCTAATATGCTTTATTATGCTATTTTATATCATTTCTTGGGACTAACCTATTAACTCAGTGGCAGTTCCTATTTTTTTGCTTGTTTTTGGCTTTTCAAAATATCAATACCAAACAAAGTCCAAACATGGTGAAACTTTACGGTGATTTATTCTGGACCAGAAGGGACCCTAGAAAGTTCAGGAGGTGTCCAGATGACTTACGGGAGTGCAACGAGGTCACCCAGTGCGGCCCAGGGGGCGCCCCTGAGCTCGTGACTCCCACGCAACTCCGTTTGACCTAATTCCACCTCTATAAATACGCAGATATTCCCAAACCAACAAAGAGCCATCCAGAACACTTTTTCCACCACCGCAAACTTCTGTTCTTCCGAGATCTAATTTGGAGGCCTTTTCCGGTACTCTGCCGGAGGGGGAATCGATCACGAAGAGCCTCTACATCAACCTTGTTGCCCTATCGATGATGCGTGAGTAGTTCACCACAAACCTACAGGTCCGTAGCTAGTAGCTACACTATTGCAGGATGCTGCTAACGCAACACTACGATCAGAGACCCTTTGAGGAAACTGTGTGCGGTGCATTAATCGCAAACGGTGATGTAAAAAAATGTCAAAAAAGATGCAAAACATTTGCAATGGTGGATAGATCAAACACGGTTCATATTATAGTTGCGTGTGTGATGCGGGACAAACGGTTAATCCATAAGAACTATTTGTGATGTGGCAGAACAACAGAAACTGGCGGCTATGATATGGTGTGTGGGATATACGGCATACAATTTGCTCGGATGAACTATTTGCTATTAGGGAATGCAACAGAAACGGTTAGCTAGATCAAGGTGTGTGTGATATACGGCATACGATTCACTCGGACCAACTGTTTTCGATTAGGGAACACAACAGGAATAGTTCAACTTAACAAGATGTGTGTGATATGCGGCATACAGTTCACATAGATGAACTATTTGCGATGAGCCAAAAGAACACAAACGATTCGTGTAAACAAGATGTGTGTGATACACGGCAAACAGCCCACTCGGATGAACTGTTTGCGATGAGAAAATATAACACAGACGATTACTACAGTTAATTCGTGTGTGATTCTGTGCGTACAAAAATCTTTGAAAAATGCAAACTAGTTGCTTGCGGTGGCTAGGAGTATCGCACACGATGCGTCTGCGAGTACTCATGTGCGATGATTAGTAAGTTACACATACATTTCCTTATGTTAACACGTGTGTGATAGATAACACGTGACACCGCATAGGGTTGTCGGGTTGTGTGCTCCACTTAGTCTTCCCGCGCTCCAGGGATGGCTTCCGCGCTCCAGCGAAGGCTTCCCGCGTTCCACATGGGTGAATTGTAAAATCCCCGCCTCTTCCCTCATCGGTTTCCCGCCACCAGCAAGTGGCTTGCTCCATATGACCGAGGCGGCAACGCACCCTAGCGACACTGTGCACAGATCTAGTCCACACAAATCTACCATTAGTTATTCCAAACATGCCAGGCACCGACTAAAGCTTCGACGTCAACCCCTTACTGCGTTACATCTTCGACGAGAAGAACCAGCCGGAGCAGGTCGGGGAGCAAGAGCTTCATCGGCCAGTGCAGGCGCCATGGCCCATCGGCAGCGATATCATCATGCCAGTCCTTGAGGGCACAATGGACATTTTGCGGAGGAAGTATGATGAGCAGTTTGCCATCCACTATGCAAAAGATCCAGAGCTGCTCGGTGGCATGATCGACGACCCACCTAAAGAGCCACCGTCACCGGTGCTCATTGAGAGCCTAATCCCCCGCGAGGAATGGGCAGAGGACCTCTGTGATTCAGTTATGAGATAGCCAGCCTGCGGCTTCATCATTGCCGGCGGTGGCCGTGTCAACCTCGATCCCGACGATGTGGTGGCCAGGCTCGAGCGCATCCTTGGCGGAGTTGACGTCCCCGACAAAGTAGAACATCGCCAACGTGGTATCTTGAGGATGCAGGTGATGGACGGAATTTGCTACTAGGGCAGAGACTTGGAAATGGAGCGGTTCCGCGGAGATTTCATGTGCGCGATTGCACGCTCTCAAGATCTTCTGGAAGAGGCCCAATAGCTGCAAGAGCCTCCCAGCCCCAGCAGCTCCGTAGGCGGAGACGAGTAACATGGCCGCGGGTCAGGAAACTCGGAATGAACGGCCGCAAGGGTGCTATGCTGATCATGGAGTCCGAGAAAACATCGTCAGAAGGCCACCAGCTCAGACTTTCATCCTATATTTTATTATAATTGTATGGAAATGTCGCATATCGACATTTTAAGTCACTAAGCATATGTAGCTCGTGTGTGTTTTGGGCGTTGCCGCATGTGGCATTTAAAATTCTCCTCAATATGTAAGACAATTATTAACCGTTGCAATTGTAAATTTGCCTCAACAGCGAGCAGAACGCGCGCAGGGACGCCAGAGCGGAGCGCACAGCGGCCGCCTCAATGGCGAGCAAAATGCGCGGACGTACGCGAGCAGAGCGCGCCGTAGCCGCCTCAACGAGGAGCAGAGCGTGCCGCGGCCGCCTCAACGGCGAGCAACCACACCTGCATATTGCAATTCTGGTAAACCTTTTGGCACCCCGTGGGAGGCGCGATGCCCCATCCATCGGACACGATGGTGATATCTAGACCGTGTGTGATAGTGGGCAGACACATACACGTACGTCCGAGAACACGGGCCCACGTACGCCATCCGGTAACCGTTTCAGGCTTCCATTGCGTGTGCAATGCGTGGCATATGGTTGATCCATCAGAATTGTTTGTGATGAGCCAGAACAACAGAAACGAGGAGCCATATGAAGGTGTGTTTCGGGCTTCGAGCCCAAAACCATCAATAAATTTTGACCTTGTTTCTCGTCACATTCCAGATTACCACACAATAAGTAATTACAAATCTGTTCACAGCAATCAAACCTAAATGTGTTCACATTTAGCACCGGGCTATAAAAACTACCCACTCGAATATTACTTTACTATTCCTCTTCTCATCACCCACAAAATAGGTCCTTCCTGTCAAGTCGTTCCTCCATGACTAGTAGGAGGAGTTTCGGGTCGACATATAACCAGGGAGCAAAGACCAAGGCTGCGGAAGCACTAGAGAGGTCCCGCCGCTACGCGGCAGCCGTAGCAGAGATGTCCTAGCATGCCGCGGAGCTCTCGAACGAGCTCTCACCGGCACATGAGGGCTCTCACAAGCACACTTGCCGCGTCGGTGATCACGACGAGCTGGCGATGCTGAAGTCCTTGGCCAACAACGACGACATTCTGGCTGGCCTAATTAAGCAGCAGAATCTGGTCGACGGCTTGATGAAGCTGCTCGACATTAGCGATGCCTCGGTTAAGAAGGCGACCGGCCTCGTCGAGCAACTCATGGGTGACAATGCAAAGCTCCTCAAGGCGCTCGCCGATATGGAGGAGGAGGCCGCTGGCTGGAAGAAGCTGCATGAGCAGAGTAGTACCTCGGGGATGACACTGAAAGTGGTCGTCGAGGAACTGATGGGTGACTTGAGGAAACTCCGGATCGAGCGCGAGCAGGAGGTGGAGGAATCCGTGGCTACTGTCAAGCAAAGTCATGATGAATTGAAGAATGAGCTGGAGGATATCGGCGCCTGGCGATCCATCAAGGAGTAGAGACAGTAGCGACCCAGATCGTTGTATGTGATTTCCTTCTTCTCTTGCCCCCGTGTCTTCCGGGCTTTGCCGCATGTGGCATTTTAAATTATCTGGAATATGTAAGACAATTATTATCTGTTGCCATTTTATTTGTCGTCATATTATCCGTTGCCCTATGTGGCATTTTAAATTATCCGGAATACGAGTTGAAAACACGAACAAAGCAAATGCTAACGTTGAGCGGGGCCATGGGATCACAAGCAAACACCCTCCGTCTAGGTGCTTTAATTAACTGCGTGTTAAACATCGGCTCGGCCGCCATTAATGGAGAAGTTGCGAGCAAGGCGGGCGGCTGGTGGATGGAGGTCAAAGAGTTCGCTTCCTGGTGAGCATGCGCGGCCTTGGCTGCTCGCACGTGTCCTGTCGAGCCTGCAAGGTGGACAAGTCGCACGCGTCCCGTCAAGCCTGTGTGGTGGACTGTTCGCACATGTCCCATCGAGCCTGCATGGTGGACTTCTCGCGCTCGTCCCATCTAATCAAACAACTGCACGCACACCACCGAGTATGGTTAAATTTTAGCACTAAATAAAAAGATGACCAATGAATAAGGACCGAGGTAGTACTATCCGATAAGAAAAGAAGGACGCGTGGCCGCACTTAAATGGTTACGGGAACACAGACGGTTCATATAATACACCCGTTTGCAATATTAACGTGTCGGCTATTTGTTTCAAAAGGACTTCGTTGGCTATTAATGTGTGCGCCTTGTCTCAAACTGGACGATTTTTTTACCACGGCATATATGTGCCATGTCATGAAACCATGCCAAGTTTCATGTGTTTTTGGCTGAGTTTTCGATTTACTGGGATTTAAAAACCGAGATTCTCTATGTTTCAGGACGATGAGACATTTGTAATTCATTCCCATCCCTTCAATGATACCTAAAAATGCACCCAATGACACAAGTATGATTTTCCACCCATTTTGCTTCACTGGAGCATGTGCTTGTAGTTCAAATTTGAATTATGGATTACATTAAATGCCTAGAAAACTCAATTAATATACAAAATGGCCAAACAAACCCTGAACAGTTTCAAATTTCAGCACGACACTCCTATTATTCTGTGTTGCCTGTAGAAACCAAAATACTAGGCGATAAGAGGCAGCGATTATCGTTTCACCCATAAGAGGGGCATGTTTCCCTACCAGAACCACGAGGGTTGCGAGAAGCCCTGGTTTGTAAGAGGCTTGTAATATAGCTTGGCCCAAATTGGACAATTTTTTACCACCACATATATGTGCCATGTCATGACACCATGCCAAGTTTCATGATTTTCTGGTGAGTTTTGGATTTACGGAGATTTAAAAACCAAGATTCGCAATGTTAGAGGCCGAGCCAGGATGCCGAGAGAGTTGAATTCATTCCCATTCCTTCCATGGGACCTAAACATGCACCCAAGGCCACATGTATGATTTTTCTATCCATTTTGGTGCACTGGAGCATGTAATTGTAGTTCGGATTTGAATTATGGACATTAAATGCCTAGAAAACTCAATTAATGTATAAAAAAGCTCAAATGAACCCTGAATAATTTCAACGTTCAGCGCGAATCTCCCGTTGTTCCATGTTGTATGTAGAAGAAAATACAAGGAGAGAAGAGGGAGCGATTATCGTTTCGCCCACAAGAGGACACGTTTCCCTATCGAAACCACGAGGGTTCTTGCGAGAGGCTCCGGTTTGTAAGAGGTTTGTAATAAAGCTTGGCCCAAATTGGACAATTTTTTTTACCACGACATATGTGTGCCATGATGTGACACCATGCCAACTTTCATGATTTTCTGATGAGTTTTGGATTTATGGGGATTCAAAAACCGAGATTCCCAATGTTTGAGGATGAGGCAGGATGCTGATACGGTTGTAATTCATTCCCATTCCTTGCATGGGACCTAAACATGCACCCAAGGACACATGTATGATTTTTCTAGCCATTTTGGTGAACTGGAGCATCTATTTGTAGTTCAGATTTGAATTATGGACATTAAATGCCTAGGAAACTCAATTAATGTATAAAAAGACCAAACAAACAGTGAATAATTTTAAATTTCACCACGGATATCTTGTTGTTCCATGTTGCCTGTAGAAAAAAATACGAGGCGAGAAAAGGCAGCGATTGTCGTTTCACCCACAAGGGGGACACGTTTCCCTATTTGAACCATGAGCCTTCTTGAGAGAAGCTCCGGTTTGTAAGAGGCTTGTAATAAAACTTGCCCCAAAATGGACAAATTTTTTCCACGACATATGTGTGCCATGTCATGACACCATGCCAAGTTTCATGATTTTTGGGTGAGTTTTGGATTTACGGGGATTTAAAAACCGAGATTCTCAATGTCTGAGGCTGAGCCAGACACTGAGACGGTTGTAATTCATTCCCATTCTTTGCATGGTACCTAAACATGCATCCAAGGACACATGTATGATTTCTGTAGCCATTTTGGTGCACTAATTTGAATTATGAACATTAAATTAATGCTTATAAAACTTCATTATAATATATAAAAAAGGCCAAACAAAACCTGAATATTTACAGCAGTTCTGGTCAACCGTCTGTCACCCGTGGGTAAGCATTGTGCGCATGCGTCATGCTAGCTCATGCTTCCTTCTTTACTAAGTTTTCCATATTATATATCCAAACACACTACAGTTTCCCGCCACTCCTCCCATTGGTTTCCCGCCTCTTCTCCCATCGGTTTCCCGCTGCCAGTGTCAGTGCTCACAGAAGGCTAGGCGGCGACACACCGGCCATGTAAATATTGCACATGGTTTCTAAAAGCACAAACGTGTGTGATAGTAGGGAGTAGGTCCCATAGGGTCCAGCGTGAAACGCCTTAAAGGCAAGGAGGCAATTCTTATCAGCAAGGGGTGGCTTCCCATCCGCTAACCCAAGCTTCATTAAAGCGCCATGATACGGTCATTATAGACATTTATCATCTAAATGTATCTGTAGTGACATGTCATGACGATTATATAAACCTTGGGATCCTTGTTTTGGTAATTTGTAGAATATTTTCTTTATTGGTTATTTCTTGTTCTAAAAAATCGAAGAATGATCGACATCTGTAAACCTTGGGATCCTTGTTTTGGTAATTTGTAGAATATGTTTTTTTATTGGTTATTTCCTGTTATCAAAAATCGAAGAATGATAGACATTTGTAGGCCCACACAAACTATCCTTTTGACCCAATGCATGAGAAGGGTTTCCTCTTTGCTCTATGTGCTATGTTAGAGCAAATCAAGTTTCAGCACATGCGTTGGAGGACACCCCCTACCCCCACCCCCCACCCGCCTCGAAGTTGCGGAACGACATCCTACTTCTTTAACCTGGCTGGGGGGTACGATGTTCAGTTTGTAATGTTACTAATGTAGTTGGTGCCCCATAGAAGTTGTGCATTCGGGATTTGAAAAAATCACACACTAGACCCATACATTTTTTAGGCCGCATGCAGGGTATATATAGGGGGTGCTCTGATCGAGCACGTCTCCCTTGTGCTGTTTATAGACGATGCACATATCTGTGGGCTCCCCGAGGTCTCTATATATATATCATCCTTGACCGATAACAAGGGGGCCCACACAATCTATCCCTTTGACCCAACATATAAGAAGGGTTTGACCATGATGGTTTCCTATTGCTATGTGTGCCATGTTAGACCAAATAAAGTTTGAGCACATGCGTTGGACGACACCCCCCCCCCCCGTCTCGAAGTTGGGGAACCGACATCGTACGTATTGAACCTGGCTTGGGGTCGGGTACGGTGTTTGGTTTGTAATGTAGTTGGTACCCCATCGAAGTTGTGCATTGGGGATTTGAACACATCAAACACCACCCATACATATTTTTGGGCCGCATGCAGTGTATAGGGGGTCTTCTGATCGACCACGTCTCCCTTGTGCATTTTTTTGTGACGACACACATATCTGTGGGCTCCCCGGGTGTATATATATCATCCCTTTGACCGATAACAAGGGGTATGTGATAGCCATGAATGGATTCCTCCTAGTTCGTGTTAGGGCCGGTCACCGTCACATGTCATTTGAGCAATGTTTGAACTCATGCGTTGTTAGGATTCCCTCCCACATGCTCGGATTGGTGGGTTGGACCGACACCGTACCCTGCGTATCTCGTCCTTAATTACCTGGTTTTCATGGTGGTTGTCTGTATCGAGAGGCAGGCGCCACATCTAAATTGTACATTATTCGATATTGAAAACAGACATCACCCCTTCCAACGTACATCATTTTGGGCCGCATGCAGGCGGTGCTGGTTTTGTGGTCCCTCTCGTGCGATTTTTTATGATGGTTCAATCTATTAGGTCATCGCGACATGGATGTATGACCAAAGTATCAGTACGTGCATCCGCCCCACCGACACGAAGTGGGAGGTGGGTCAAGCACCCTAGCTAGGTAGCTATGACATTATGTAATTATAGATACATCCAAGGGGGCTTTCCGGTTTGTGAGGCAGGTGCCACCAAAGTTGTGCATTGTGTATTTAAAGTTTTAAACATCACACCCTATATTCCTACATATATTTGGCCACTTCCAGGTGGTTCTTCACTTCTGGCCCCTCTCATCGATCTTCGATGAGGCACCCAATCATGGGCCCGCGCGGTCAAAGTTGTGCATTGGAATTTTGAACATCACAGACCACCCTATTCATTCATATATATTTGGCCCTGAAAGTGCAACTAATCCCCGGGTGGTTTTGGTAATTCATAACAACATATAGCTCATTGAACTAATGTCCATTCAAATTAAATATTTCAGAAAGTTCAATGATTGGCATGGCATGGATTAGAAATGTGGACCCCTCAAAATGCTAAGGACAAAGATTGGCAAAAGCTCAAGACACTTCATTTCTATTTTAGTGATCCAAGATCACATTGAGTCCATAGGAAAAGCCAATACTATTAAAAGGGGATGAGGTGTTGCATAATGGTCTAGTTGCTCAAAATGCTTAGTGATATGCTCCAAAGCCCTCAACCACTTTCTCATTTCCAAATATCTCCAAAACCTCAAGTCAAACTCGGCCCCACCGATTTGATCTATCCGGCGCCACTGAGTTTCTTTGACATAGCCACTGCCAGAAACCCTAATCAATTTGGTCTCACCGATCGGGATCTCGGTCTCACCAAGATGGCAATGCAAACTCTCTATTTCCCTTCGTAATGTTTCGGTCTTACCGAAATGAGCGATCGGTCCCACCGAGTTCGCAATGCAAACTCTATGTTTCCCTTCATAACGTTTCGGTCTTACCGAAATGAGCGATCGGTCCCACCGAGTTTGCCTGACCAACTCTCTGTTTAACTCATTAGTGAAATCGGTCACACTGAGATGAGGTCTTGCCCTAACCCTAGCACATCTATCCCACCGAGTTGATCATATCGGTCCCACCAAGATTCCTAACGTTCACATTTTGAACTAAATCGGTCTCACAGAGTTCTTCTATTAGGTCTGACTGAGTTGGGTCAAATGTGCGTAACGGTTGGATTTTTTGTGGAGGCTATATATACCCCTCCACCCCCTTCTCTATACAAGAGAGAGCCATCAGAATGAGCCTACACTTCCACTACTCATTTTCTAAGAGAGAACCACCTACTCATGTGTTGAGATCAAGACATTCCAATCGAACCACAAGAATCTTGATCTCTAGCCTTCCCCAAGTTGCTTTCCACTCAAAACATCTTTCCACCATAGCCAAATCTATGAGGGACAGTTGAGTGTTGGGGAGACTATCATTTGAAGCACAAGAGCAAGGAGTTCATCATCAACATGCCATTTATTACCTTTTGGAGAATGGTGTCTCCTAGATTGGTTAGGTGTCACTTGGGAGCCTCCGACAAGATTGTGGAGTTGAACCAAGGAGTTTGTAAGGGCAAGGAGATCGCCTACTTCGTGAAGATCTACCCGAGTGAGGCAAGTCCTTCGTGGCCGATGGCCATAGTGGGATAGACAAGGTTGCTTCTTCGTGGACCCTTCGTGGGTGGAGACCTCCGTGGACTCGCGCAGCCGTTACCCTTCGTGGGTTGAAGTCTCCATCAACGTGGATGTACGATAGCACCACCTATCGGAACCACGCCAAAAATCTCCGTGTCTACATTGTGTTTGCCTTCTCCAAACCCTTCCCTTTACCTACATTGTGTTTTACTTTCCGCTGCTACACTCTTAGAATTGCATGTGTAGGTTGATTGCTTGACTTGTGCTAAGTTGCTAAAATCTGCCAAGACATAAAATTGGGAAAAGGCTAGATTTTTATTTGGTCAAGTAGTCTAATCACCCCTCTCTAGACCTAATTTCGATCCTACAAGTGGTATCAAAGCTTTGGTCTCCATTTGCCTTGATTTCCATAGCTTTGGTGATCATAGCCTTGGTTTCATAACCTAGGAGAGTATGGCATCTAGCGAGGGAAATTACCACCGTAGAGGTCCTTACTTTGATGGTACTAATTTTGCTAGTTGGAAGCCTAAGATGAAAATGCATATTCTTGGACATAACCCCGCAGTTTGGGCTATTGCGCGTGTTGGTTTGCAAGGTGAATTCTTCGAAGATGGAAGAGAACCGAATCATGAAGCAACCGCAGAAGAATTGAAGATGTTGCAATACAATGCTCAAGCTTGCGATATCCTCTTCAATGGATTGTGCCCCGAAGAATTCAACAAAATCAGCCACCTTGAGAATGCAAAGGAAATTTGGGATACTTTGGTTGATATGCACGAAGGTACCGAGTCCATCAAGGAATCCAAAGTGGATGTGCTTCAAAGTCAACTTGACAAGTTCAAAATGAAGGATGGTGAAGGAGTCCCTGAAATGTATTCTAGGCTTGCTCTCATCACAAATGAGATTGCCGGCTTAGGAAGTGAAGAGATGACCGACAGATTCATCATCAAGAAGATTCTAAGAGCTTTGGATGGAAAATATGATACCGTGTGCACCTTGATCCAAATGATGCCCAATTACAAAGATCTCAAGCCAACAGAAGTCATTGGTCGAATTGTTGCTCATGAGATGTCACTTAAGTATAAGGAAGAGCTTCACAACAAGTCTAGTGGTGCTTACAAAGCTTCATGTGATGCCCCTACAACAGCAAGTGAGAAACAAGTCTTCAATGAATAATTGAGCCTAATGGTGAAGAACTTCAACAAGTTCTACAAGAGTAGAAGCAAAGAGAGAAGTTCCAAGTCAAGGTCCTACAATGACAAAAGATCATCTAGTCGTGATCGAAATTGCTACAATTGTGGAAGACCCGGACACTACTCTAGTGAGTGTACGGCTCCCTACAAAAGAAGAGAAGATTCACCTAAAAGGAGAAGTAAAAGAGATGAATCACCTCCAAGGGAGAGAAGGAGTAGAGATGATCGTTATGAACGAAGACCCTCTCGTAGAAGCAAGGATTTGGAAAGGAAGGACAAGTCATCAAAGAGCTACACAAGATGAAGACATCAAGCTCATGTTGGTGAATGGGTATCCGGTTCCGACTCCAATTACTACTCTGAGAGAAGTTATCACTCCGACTCCGAACATACTCAAGATGAAGGTGTTGCCGGACTTGCACTTGTGTCATCCAACTCCTACGACATATCCGACTCACCAAATGAAGGGATTGGAAGATGCTTCATGGCTAAAGGCCCCAAGGTATCACACCCCGAGTATGTTGATTTCAATAGTGATGAAGATGATTTGCTAGGTGATGATGATTTACTTGTTGACAACACTAGTGATGAAAACTATGATGAAATTGCTATTAATCATGCTAATCAAGATGAAACGAATGACAATGATAAGAAGGAGATTGAGCGTCTAACTAAAGAACTGAACACTCTTAAGTTAGCTCATGAAACTACCTTAGAGGATCATCGAGAGCTTTTAAAGACTCATGAGAACCTACGCCTTGAAAAGCTCAATCTAGAGCAAGAGCATGGGTTCCTAAAAGCAATCAATGATGATCTTCGTAAGAAAAGTTCTTCTTACATTGCCAAGCATTTACTCTTGTCTACTTACATGCCCCAAGTAAAATCTAGCAACAAGAGCAAGAAAGATTCTTCTTCTAGTAGTAACAATAATCATGTTAAATCCAATATTGTTGCTTCTAGTAGTTCTCTTGATTCCACTAATGATTATCTTAGCCAAGTTACACTTCAGCAAGAAAATAGCTTATTGAAGGGAATTATAGAGAAAGGTGTTTACAAGAGCCTTGCCGGAAGTAAGCAATTTGAGGAAATTGTACGCAAGCAAGGAAGGCACCGGAAGAATCAAGGTGTTGGTTTTGAAAGCAAGTTCAATGCCAATGGAGTTGAGTGGGAAGAAGATCAATACCCCAAGACGAAGTTTGGTCCTCAACAAGAGAAGTATGATCCCACTTCTTTCGAGGGAACACAAGCTCAAGATGATCTTCCACCACAAGACCACAAGCTAAAAGGCAAGGACAAGCTTCAAGAAGAGATTGATTCATTTGAAGAAGCTCCAAAGGCCTTGGTCAAGTGGATTCCCAAGACTACATCAAGTTCTACTTCATCAAGTACGACTACAACTCCAAGGATTCCCATCAAGTTGATGTGGGTCCCAAAGAAGAAGAACTAAAGAATTCTTGAGGGTGAATCCGCCAACATACTTCACTCATATTCATTTTGGCAAGGACAAGTGCAATCAACTTTCATATCTTGCACTAGTTCAAGGAGTCACAAACCCTCTTGTTGGTAAGACAAGGGACAAGGTAACCTAATGCTTTCATGGACAACATCACACGTGTATTTCACTCTATGTCTATGGATATCCGTGTATGTTCCTTGTGGGACTAACCCATGTAGGTATTGAAAGTGCAACTCACTCAAATGGATTGCTCCAAATGATCTACATCAACATTGAGCATCTACATCTTCAAATCCTACATGAAGTCATCATCGACAAAACCCAAGGTTAGTTCATCCCTCTTAGGGGGGATATCACATCTAGGGGGAGCTTTGCTCTAAGAATTGAGCTAAAGCAACTCTAATGGTGTGAACACATCAATGCTTTATGTAAAAGTGGTAACCCCACTTGTGCTTAAACGATGAGTATGACCTATGATCAAATGTTCTCATTTGACTCCTAAGTCAATATACTCATATATAGATGACCTAGTCATCGCCAATTGCTTGATAGATGCTAGAGTGTTTGTGCATGTTTTGCCACATATTTCATTTGCTATCTTATTGTGTGGGCGTGTTGGTTGCATATTTTCTCCATTCGAGGACATCCATTTGTTGCTTTGATTGTTTGATTTCTTTTCTTTTTGCCAAATGGATGGACAAGAATGCCTAAGAACTCCCTCTAGCTATCTATGCTTTTCTCGTCTCAAACTCTATTCATGCTACATCACGAAGTTTGAACAAGTCGAATTCGGACACTCTGGGTGACGAGCACTCGGAGCCACCAATCTGTCAAGGGCTTAAACTTCCAAAACCTCTTAATGGCTTTCGGTCTGACCGATTCCTTCTTTTCGGTCTCACCGAAATCACTGAGTTGATCTAGGTTTTCACCTCGGTGCAACCGATTAGAACTGTTCGGTCTCACTGAGTTGCAGTAAATGCTTGCGATTCTGCATCTCGGTGCCACCGATTAGTTCCACTCGGTCACACCGACAGTGACTGGGTATATATACCGCGGGTTGAAATTTGGAAATTACTCAAAACCGCTTGACCACGCCAGCCCAGCTCTGCCGCCCCCTTGGTCTCCGGATCGTCGCCGTCGTCGCCAGCGTCCTGCTGCTGCTGGTCTCCGCCGCCATCAATGGGAATCTCCACCACCATTATCGCCGTAGCGAGTTCGTCGCCGAGTTAGGGTATGGACTCGATCTCTTTGTGCTGTCTTTAACTCCGATTCTTGCACAAAGAACAATGCCAAGTTTCTTGCCACGATTGAGATAAATCAATCCATCGAAAACTTCCTCTAGAATATATTTCATGCAAAAACTTAGGGTTAGTTTTCTGCCGAACTCATCTCAGACCGACCGATCTGAAAATTTCGGTCTCACCGATTTGGCCCATGCCATTGCACATGTACAACTTGGTCTGACCGAAGTGTACGAATCGGTGTGACCGAGTTCACTTTCTCTGTGAAACCCTAGCATCTCGGAGTCACCAAACTACATTTCGGTCTGACCGAAACTGTATGTTTAGACTCTAAGTGTGCTTCGGTGTCACTGAGTTTGTCATATCGGTAGCTCCGAAATGCTTTCTGCAGAAAACTAAAGTTAAGTTTTTGTCTCAATGTTTTTGCAAAAATAGCTGTGCTTTGTGATGCTCATCTACTCTACCTATACCTATCTATTCACAGGGTCAATGTCAGAGATGTCAGACAACAGTGATAGTCAGAACAGGTCAGAGGAGTAGGTAAATCTCAGTGAGGGCACCAGTCCCTCCAACAGCAGCTATGATGAAGGCAGCAGAAGTACACCCAGCAATTTGCCTAAGGCTGCTACTAGGCAAAGAATAAGAGAACCTCAGATTCAGAAGATGAGGATTTTGTTATTGAGGAGGAGGTGACCTCCAGGAAGAAGGTACTCAAGAAAGAGTATGCTGCTGCTGCAACCAAGCCTAGAATGAAGGTGAAGGCTCCTGCTAAGAGAGTGCCTATGTCAAAAGCCAGAGCCTCCACTCAAGGAACCATGGAGTTCACTCTTAAATCAAGAGAGGATGAGGCTGCTGGAGGAAAGAAGAGGAAAGAGAGAGTCAAGAAGACTATTGCCAAGGTCATTGGCAAACCATCTATGATGAGAGAGTCAGAGGATGATGAGGAGGAGGAAGAGCCAGCTGCACCACCTCCAAAATCTCAGAAGCTCATGGGAGATGCTATCAAGTCTGGGGCTGCTCCATCTAAGCCCAAGACAGCTCCCAAGCCATCTCCCCAAGCTCAAGCTCCAAAACCATCTGCACCCAAGAGATCCACCAGAAACATCCCAGCTGCAGAGAAGAATAAGGCCCCAGTGCCTGAAGCTCAAGAGGATGAAGAGCAGCAAGTGCTTAGGAAGCTAAAACCCAAGATTCTAGATCATGATGACAATCATCCAGTTGCTAAGAATATGAAGTTAAGAAAGGATGCAGGTCTCAGATTGTGGAGACAGACTGATCCATATGCTGTAAGGAGAAGAACTACTGTTGATTATCGCTTTCACACCAAGGAACATCAAGACTTCTATGAGGCAGTCTTGTTGGACAAGAAGCCCATTGTCATTGACATGAGATGGGTTGATTGGAAATTCATTGATGACAATGAGGATTACTTCCCAGGAGTTCATGAGAGTTTCAGAATGAACGGAGTTGACAAGTTTGTTGGTCAAAAGTTGACCAAGTGGAATGATGAAATGGTAATGCAATTCTATTCAACTGCTCATTTCTATCCAGATGGCAAGATTATCTGGATGACTGAAGGCACAAGATATCAACCGTCAATTGCAGAATGGGCCAAGTTGATCAATGCCCATGAAGAAGCTAAAGAAGACACAGATGTCTATGCTAAGCCTAGAAAGAATCACAACTCCATGGCTCACATGTACAAGCCAATTCTGGATGCTGCTTTGGCAACTCACAAGTTTGGATCCATCTATTATCTGCTGTCAGGTCTAACCACGATAAACACTATATTAAGGCACACTATGTTACCCAAGTCAGGAGATCATAGGATGATCCGTGGTCACTCAATCAACCTGCTTCATATGTTTGATGTGCCAGAGAAGTTCAAGGTGATGAGTTTAATTGTTGAAACTGTGAAGAGAACTGCTGCAGATCAGAAAAGATCGTGTGGATATGCCCCTCACATTCAGATGCTAATCAACTCCAAGATGGGGACAGGGACATATCTTCTTGACAAAGAGCATCTTCCCCTGAGGCCAGACTTTGAGGACAATGAGGTTGTCATGGATGCAGCACATCCTACTTCAATAGAGGCTCAGGAGAAGCAAGAGAAAGCAAAGGCTGCAAAGACTTCAACAATGCCAGATGCTTCAGGTGTCAATCTCAAGACCAAGCAAGATCAACTCAGTTATCTGCTTGAGGCAACCCTGAGAATAGAGAAAGGACTGGCACCCTGACTCGAAATCAAGAGAGCCTTGAGAGGATCTTTGAGACCAAACTTCATGATTTAGATGTGAAGGTCACTGAGATTCAAACCACTGTTGAGAAGCTCCAGGAAGAGGTTGAAGATAGGAATGACAGACCTACCACCGACACTTTTCAGCATGTGCCAAGGGCACAGAGGTCTTCAACAGTGCCAGTAGTCAGTGACACAAGGACTACACTCTCAGCACCTGCAACAACCACCACTGTTGTACCTCCAATCTCAACTCCTCCAGCTCCTCAGACATCAGCAGAAGCTTTTGTAGACGGACTCCTCTCCACGCCATCTACGCACACCGGAGCAACCAGCCAGAAGACCACTTCAGGAGCTCCTGGAGATCGTGCCTAGAGAGCCGCATAGCACTATGCAATTTTGAACTTTTTGGTAACTTGTTGCCAAAGGGGGAGAAAGTGTATAGATCATTAGGCTTCGAGAGAGAGAGTGTGTTTTTCCTTTTGTTGCCTCTCTTGCTACTTGCTACTTGATTGTGTTTGCTTGCTACTATTTGTGCTTATGTGTGAGATACTCTTATGATCATGTGTTTGATCATATTATGCTTTATTGTGTGCTTGAATGATGATATATGAATACCTGTGTATGATCAATCATGTTTCCCTTGGTGATGAGTGCATGTTGTTTAATTCTATCATTTTGAGCGCTCCACCATGATCCTAATCGATTGTGCATTTGCATTCAAAAGAAAATTTTAACAAATTTAGGGGGAGCTCTTACTTATCACATACTTCTCAAAGCGATGATGTATTTCCTTCATATTATCATTTGTCGAAGCTTTGATCTATATATTGTCATCAATTACCAAAAAGGGGGAGATTGAAAGTGCAACTAATCCCTGGGTGGTTTTGGTAATTCATAACAACATATAGCTCATTGAACTAATATCCATTCAAGTTAAATATTTCAGAAAGTTCAATGATTGGCATGGCATGGACTAGAGATGTGGACCCCTCAAAATGCTAAGGACAAAGATTGGAAAAAGCTCAAGACTCTTCATTTCTATTTTAGTGATCCACGATCACATTGAGTCCATAGGAAAAGCCAATACTATTAAAAGGGGATGAGGTGCTGCATAATGGTCTACTTGCTCAAAATGCTTAGTGATATGCTCCAAAGCCCTCAACCACTTTCTCATTTCCAAATATGTCCAAAACCTAAAGTCAAACTCAGCCCCACCGATTTGATCTATCCGGCGCCACCGAGTTTCTTTGACATAGCCACTACCAGAAACCCTAATCAATTCGGTCTCACCGATCGGGATCTCGGTCTCACCGAGATGGCAATGCAAACTCTCTGTTTCCCTTCGTAATGTTTCGGTCTTACCGAAATGAGCAATCGGTCCCACCGAGTTCGCAATGCAAACTCTCTGTTTCCCTTCATAACGTTTCGGTCTTACCGAAATGAGTGATCTGTCCCACTGAGTTTGCCTGACCAACTCTCTGTTTAACTCATTGCTGAAATCGGTCCCACCGAGTTCATGCAATCGGTCACACCGAGATGAGGTCTTGCCCTAACCCTAGCACATTTGTCCCACCGAGTTGATCATATCGGTCCCATCGAGATTCCTAACGTTCACATTTTGAACTACATCGGTCTCACCGAGTTCTTCTATTCGGTCTGACCAAGTTGGGTCAAATGTGTGTAACGGTTGGATTTTGTGTGGAGGCTATATATACCCCTCCACCCCCTTCTCTATTCAAGAGAGAGCCATCAGAACGAGCCTACACTTCCACTACTCATTTTCTGAGAGAGAACCACCTACTCATGTGTTGAGATCAAGACATTCCAATCCAACCACAAGAATCTTGATCTCTAGCCTTCCCCAAGTTGCTTTCCACTCAAACCATCTTTCCACCATAGCCAAATCTGTGAGAGAGAGTTGAGTGTTGGGGAGACTATCATTTGAAGCAGAAGAGCAAGGAGTTCATCATCAACACACAATTTATTACCTTTTGGAGAGTGGTGTCTCCTAGATTGGTTAGGTGTCACTTGGGAGCCTCCGACAAGATTGTGGAGTTGAACCAAGGAGTTTGTAAGGGCAAGGAGATCGCCTACTTCGTGAAGATCTACCCGAGTGAGGCAAGTCCTTCGTGGGAGATGGCCATGGTGGGATAGACAAGGTTGCTTCTTCGTGGACCCTTCATGGGTGGAGCCCTCTGTGGACTCACGCAGCCGTTACCCTTCGTGGGTTGAAGTCTCCATCAACGAGGATGTACGATAGCACCACCTATCAGAACCACGCCAAAAACCTCCGTGTCTACATTGTGTTTGCCTTCTCCAAACCCTTCCCTTTACCTTCATATGCAATGTTTTACTTTCCGCTGCTACACTCTTAGAATTGCATGTGTAGGTTGATTGCTTGACTTTTGCGAAGTTGCTAAAATCTACCAAGACATAAAATTGGGAAAAGGCTATATTTTTATTTGGTCAAGTAGTCTAATCACCCCCCCTAGACCTACTTTCAATCCTACAGGCCCACATGCTGTTGTGGCTGTCTTCTGACCCTCTCTCATGTTTTTTTGCTGTGAAGACTCGAATGACGCTCAACGGACATGGGTGTACTGGCTTAACCGTGTGCGATGCAAGTGCGCTGTGAAATCACAATGACTGCGCAAGCGCGATCAAGGGTGTAGGTAGTGGATTAAATGTGTGCGATGCTAGTGTGCTGTGAAATCACCACGACTGCGCAAGCGCGAGCAGGGGTGGAGGTAGTGGCTTAACCGTGTGCGTTGCAGGTGCGCTGTGAATCACCACAACTGCGCAAGCATGATCAAATGTGGAGGTAGTGGCTTAACCTTGTGCGATGCAAGTGCGTTGTGAAATCACCACGACTGCGCAAGCGCGAGCAAGGGTGGGGGTACTGGCTTAACCGTGTGCGATGCTAGTGCACTGTAAAATCACCACCTGCGTAAGCTAAAGGTGGGTAGTTTATTTAGAATGAATTCTACGTCTGTGTCTGAAAATTAGGACGAATCGAGTGCGATAGACCGGCTTGCTAGAAATCTAAAAACAAACTACCCGCCTTGAGCGATGTAAAAATCGGCGGTTCTGCCGCTATTCTTTATTATCATACACGCATATTCTTATTGAACTGTGTGCGATCTTGGGTGATCCCGCCCCGCATCAATTCCTTTACCCAAATTTTAGTAGCCGTGGTACTTCAACCGTCGCCCCCACTCCTCCAGCACCGACCTTATAGTAAAATTGCAGTAGCCGAGGCATTTGAACCATCGCCCTCCCTCGTCCACCACCATCTCCACCCACCATTACTAAAATTTTCAGTAGCCAAGGCGTATCCTCAAACACCACCCTGCCCCTCCTCCACAGTCCCCCACCCGCCCCCTCCCCCTCGAACCTTAGATCGCCGTCGCCGCTGCCGCCAACCCCTGCCGGTCTGCCTGTTCCTCCTAGCTTAAATAATAAAGTTTAGGTTACCCAGCGATTCCCATTCCGTCGTCCCCTCCTGAGTTTTTAGATGAGGCCTGCAGTGTCCCTCCCCGCCAGATCCACATCCCCTGCTCCAGAGAGTCACAGCCTAAGCCCGACCAAGTATTCCGGGGAGCCCGACGAGCGTTCGACCAAAAAGAGGTTTATCATGGCCTCTCCGGCGGACATTGGCGAGGTGGCCACCGTTCGTCCCGACCTATCGATCTCGGAGCAACACCTCGCCGTAGAAGCCGGCGAGGATGTTGACTATGTTGCCATGCCGAAGGCTTCACATCAGCGGGCTAGCGTATTACTATATATCGGGAAAGCTGGCTATGACATCAAGCTCGTCGACAGCGACGGCTTCAAGCGGGCCATGTCATAGGTTAAGTGGTCCATCCCCAACCCCTCTAGTTCAACTGCCGTCAATCTCTTCGACGGCCCTGCCGCTGATTTCCTCCACCACGCGGTCAAGGATTTGCGATCCTTGTACACCATCGAGCCCATTTTGTCATTTCTGAAGGACACGTTCTACCACGGCGGCTTTGGATCCTCAATTACCAAGTCAGATCTCATCGACCACGACCATGAGAAGGGCACCCACAAAGGTTCTTCCAAGGTGAAACAGCCCATCTGCGACATCAGAGAGCGCACCATGGGTCTGTGCACTTCCAACTGGAAGGATCCCATCCATGACATGTGAGGCAACATCCTATCAGCAAATCTTACCTTTTCTAGCTTACCAACCCATACACTTTATTGTAGTAGCTTTTGCCATGCGATATTTTAACTGTGCCATGTTTAATTATTTCAGTTAAAAATGTAAAGTTCAATAGGGCTATGTGATGTTTAAGTATGAATTGTCCACTTCAGTTTCACGAATGGCTATAATTGGTTGTTTATAGTGAGTAGATGCCTTGTTTATCTGTATTTGATTGTTAGGTTGGTTGCAATGAGCATTTGTCCAGTTATCAAGCAGATGCCTTATTTATCTGTATTTGGTTGTTAGGTTAGTTGAAGTGAGCATTTGTCCAGTTTCAAGCAGATGCCTTGTTTATCTGTATTTGCTTGTTAGGTTGGTTGAAGTGAGCATTTGTCCATTTTTCAAACATATGCCATTTTTATCTGTCTTTGCTTGTTAGGTTGGTTGTAGTGAGACTCTGTCAAGTTTTAAATGGCTATATTTGGTTGTTACATTGATCATTTATGCCTTGTTTATTTCAGTCATTCACAATGTGATGTTCATTTTGTGCAAGTCGGAACTGTGCCACTCGATTTCATCAATACCAGTTTGAACGGCTATATTTGGTTCTAGTTATGCCTGGTGTAGTTAACACATGCCCTTTATTTCAGTTTTACACATTTATCCAGTGTGATATTTAATCATGAGCTATGTTCTATTCATTTTCAACAATACCAGTTTGAATTGCAATATTTGATGGCTGTTAAGCCTGTTGTAGGTAACATTCCCTTCCATTTCATATCCGCTTTAATAGCATGCTGAAACCAACACATTCAAGCTATCATTTGGAGATGATACTATTTACCTTGGCTATATTTGTTTGATGTTAAGGTTGTTGTACTTATCATGCCTTTCCACTACTTATGCAGGACAACAACGGGAGTGGCCAGCATTTTCCGCCAAGGTTAGTTTCATCCCTCGGCTTGTACTCCCCCCGTCGTTCCATAATGTAGTTCATATAGATCCAGGCCTAGACACTTGTTAGCTTCTGATATTGACTTGTTGCTTGTAGGTACATATGCCCTTGGCAAAGATCCACGCATCGAACCTTTTTGTGTATGGGGCAATGAGATATTCATCAACAAGAATCAAGTGAGGAAACTGATAAGGATTATTAGCAAAAAGATATGAATAGTGGCAAGAAAATTATTTGTTTACGCTCTATCCAACACAACAGTGAGCTGTAGGATGGTAACTACAAACTCTGCAGCCATCTCTTTTTACTGCCCATAATGAGTTGTTAGACAACAATGTCTGAATATTTTCGTTTGCAGTGGTTCCCAAAGCGGTTTAGTCAAGATTACCTCGCAAAGTACATGATTGGTGGACACGTAATGAAGGTTAAAGTATTTCATCCAGACTACAATGAGCATCGAGAAGTCCTAATGAAGACAGTGAAGGATGGGTGGGTAGCCATCACAAGGGGTTGGCCTAGTGTCGTGCGCACATTACGCATGGAGGAGGGCACAATATGGGCATTCCGATCCACCTTCTCCAGCAATTAGAATGTCTTTCGCCTATCTCTTTACAGTCTTTAGTATAACTGTGGTTCATCATTCTTTACTTGGTGCTTCTGTAGTTCTTTAGTATATGTACCTGTGCATCGAATTATGCATTCGTGCTTGAACCTATATTTGTAATAAACATGGTTCGATATGAAATAAGTGATTGCCTACTTTCAAATTCAAAATCTATGATTTTTAAATGCAGGGATTAAATTAGGGATTACACTGCACACGGTTTGCGAAAGTAAAACGTCTGCGATAAACGTGGAGATCAGACACGTTTCTCGGATCCACTACATGTGCGATCAATATCTACTGCACACACGATCAACCAAGAAAAAACATGTGGGATTAACAATAGCATCGCACACAGTTCCTTCTTATTAAATGTTTGCGAAAGTCACCTTATGACACACGCTTGGCAATTATGGACTGTTTATGATGATGTGTGCATCGCAAATGTTTGGTCGTAGAAGAACGCGTGTGATAGGTCTTCATCCGACGCGGGTACGAAGGATGAATCGTGTGGGATATATTCAAGCTTTGCATATAGTTTTATAGGGACAACTGTATACACTCTTACGTCGAATCGCATACAGTCGAGGAAAAGTAACTGTGTTTTATAGTCTGCTTATCGTACAAGTTCTATAATCATGAACTGTTTGTGATGGGTAGCGCATCGTAAACGTAGCACCACAGAATACCGACTGCGATGGCAATGAGAGCACAAACGAGTAGCAAGGATGGAGTGTTTGGGATATTCGAGATATCAGAAACAATTTTATAGGGACAACTATATGCATCATGGCTCCCTATCCCCAACGGTTTCAGGGTCGTGTGGGAAGGAGCCCCCCAATCGCCCACGCTCGCTTGGCGGCGGTTCAAAATGCCGTTGCGGAAAGGGGTTAAAACCCTTTGTATAGCACCTCGTTGTACCAGTGCTAGATGGCTTCTTCTCTCTCTTTGATCTTTAATACCATGTCCTCCTCGATCATCTTGGAGTTCTATCCAATGACGAGGAGGGAGTAGTTCACCCTCGGTGCTAAGGGTATGTATCAGTAGCTATGTGTTCGATCTCCCTCTCTCTCTCTCGTGTTCTTGATTTGGCACGATCTTGATCTACCGCGAGCTTTGTTAATATAGTTGGATCATATGGTGTTTCTCCCTCTCTATATTGTTGTGATGAATTGAGTCTTTCCCTTTGAGGTTTCACTAGTATCAAATTAAATATTTTGGATTTGAGAACACTTTATGTATGTCTTGCATGTGGATACCAGTGGTGACAATGGGATGTTCTATTGATTCACTTTATATATCTTTTGGCAATCAACTTGCGGATTCACGCAGTGACATTGGGGTAATCTATGCATAGGGGTTGATGCACGTTTTCATCCTACTTTCTCTGGTAGAAACTTTGGGGCACTCTTTGAAGTTCTTTGTGTTGGATTGAGTATTGTGAATCTGAAGTTGTTTGATGCATATTGAATAGCTAACTCACGGATAGCTGTGGTGAAATTGGAGTATCTAGGTGACATTAGACACTACAAAAAAAATACACTTCCGTGATGATACGTGTTTGTCACAGTAGTTCATGTTTTCTACCATGCATGTACATCCATGACGATTTTATGACAGAATCAAGATAGTCATACCTGTGTTGTCGTAGAAGTGTTCCATGACATTACCAAAATTATCATCACGGAAGTGTCCACTTCCAAGACGATAAATCACGCGTCATAGAAGTGCTTTCGTCAAGGGTAACCAACACGTGGCATCCACCATAACGGGTCGCCGTTAAGCTATCAGGCCCGTCAACTGGAAGCTGTGCTTTTGGGACCACTTGAGGCCCGGTTAGGATTTCTGTTTGCTAAAGGCCCATTTAATAGTACGGCCTGATATTAGTTTTGGCCTGTTAAAGGCCCGTTTAACATTTCGGCCCTATATTTATTTCGTCCTGTTAAAAGCCCATCATATAGTTGGGCCTAATTATGGCCCGCTTTGCATCCGGCCTGCTCACAGCCGATAATCTGATTGGGCCAAACAAGGACCGAGACAATTTTGGCCTGTTAACGGCCCGTGATGTGATTGGCACAATCATGGGCCGGAGTCTATTTCTACCTGCTGTCGGCCCGTGAGCTGTTCGGCACATTTCAGGCCCAACCTACTTTTCAGCCTACTAAAAGCCCATTGAATTTTCTTGCCAAAATAGGGCCGGTGGTTTACTCGGCCTATTAAAAGCCTGAAACTACTAGTGGCCAAGTTTACATTTAGGCTTGTTAACGGACCAAGATGACTGGGCCCATGATGCGGCCCATATATAGTGATTTGCATGACGGCCCGATTATGTACCGTAATTTTACGATTTGGCCGGTTTACTTTTCTTGGAGCGAAGACAGGATATATATACATTAAAATAACTACAACATCATGAATAAGAAAAAACCTAGACTATACAATAAAGAAATTACGGCATATTACATCCACTGGGCATCAAAGTTCGCCACTATGATAATAAAGCACAAGCAGATAGCAGATTACATACACTGGGCATCAAAGATCGCCACCCGTGCAAATAAACACGCCGACAAAATAATATACAAAACCGACAGCACTTCAATAGAGTTCAAGAAAGGTTAGCCCTGCTCGGGAGCTGCAGCGCAAGCAGCTAAGCAAGCTGATGAGACTGCGCTTGTTTGACGCTTATATCCTCCTCACTCTGAAAGAGAAACAAGCAGACAAATGACAGGTTTTGCACATATAAGTATCAGTGCTGACAATTCATCACATTTCTTATTGGCGAATAAAGAGACACATTTTTAAATAGCATTAACACAATATGGTATTGTTCAGGTTAAGACATGGCAGGAAATGACATTGTGAAGGAGTTGGCAGCTTCACGACACCACTGGATTACAGATCAAGAACTCATAAGTATCAATGGTTAGTGTGCTGTCAATTTATCCCATTTCAGATTGGCAAATAAAGAGACGGTTTAAATAATAGTAGAATGATATCACATTGTTCATAGTTAAAACATTGCAGAATATGACATTGTGCTGTAGTGGGTAGTTTCACCACACCACTGGATTACGGATCAAGAACAGAAGCATACATGCAGTGCGAAAGAAGATCACTTGCTCTGTATAGTTTAATTTACATGGTATGAAGAAGGAACTTGGTTGTACAACTGAAAACTTAAATTGAGAAGGACAAACTTTTGTTTATGAACTTCATAATAAACTTTAAACATGCAATTTGATGCAAACACCAAAAATAAACAGCTGTTGCAGTCATGCCTAACCAAATATACACAATAAAGTTTGAAGGCTTGAGAAGGACAAACTTACATTAGTGGTCAAAACCGGCTCTATAAAGCCCTTGTCCATGCTGATGGGGGGGGGGCAATTCAAGAAGTTTACCACAGAATCTTCTTCATAAGCATTGCCTTTATTATACATTTTGTTAAGAGTCAATATAGATGTGATAATATAAGAAAAAATGGAGAATATTTAAGATAAGATGAAGAGTGATGCTACATAACCAAGTAGCTATAAATGTAAGTACATCGATACAGGCAAAAGGTATAGCCAAGAGCAATGCAGAGCTAAACTTCTTCAGTACCATTGGTTTTATCCAACCTTATGGTAAGAGTAAATATAGATCTGATGTGTAGAAAATGAAGGGCAAAGGAAAATAAGCTGCAGAGTGATGATACATGAACAACTAGCTGTCAATATAAGTACACTGATAAAGGATAGCAGGTACTTACAAGAACAATGCAGAGCTAAACTTTTTCATTGGCATTGGGTATATTCTACATTAATGTAACCAATAATACATATCTGATAATTTGGAGCGAACAATTGATAAGCAAGCTATCATGCATACTGCTGTCACATAATGAACCAGGTATGAATGCAAGTACAGTGATACAGGACAACATGTACTAACAAGAGCAAAGCAGCGGGCAGCATATTTGCGATATCCTATCGTCCTTCTCAAACCAGAATTCTTCTTCGAGCAGATTTCATGCAAAAGAGATCCGTAAGGCACATGTGGAAAAGTAGAAGTTCAAATTGTCATGTGATATCATAGACAGTACCGCATCCTGGGAACGAGACAAGTGCATAACAACGTTTTTCCATTCAATGTCTTCTAAATTTAGCATAGGAGACTTCACCGGTAGTTCATTTATAGACTTGCCATCAAAGTGTGATTTTCTCAGGTAACACCGATACTGCTGCAATGCTTCCTTGAAAAGCTCAAGCAAGCTTTGCTTGTCATGACTATCAACAATGTAATGTAAATCATTGATGTGTTCCATTAGCAGAAAACAGGAAAATAATCACCATGAATAATAGCACTTACACGTAAGTGGGACAGGAAGATGTGAAAATGGTGTTTGTCTTCACTATAATCTTCCCATGATGGGAATATATGCACGTAGTCCCTAACAACATTGAAAGCATTGTCTTTTAAACTAGGAATAACTGGAATGGGGTTCCAATCTGCAGGAATTGGCCGTCTCTGCAGTTGGGATAGGTCTTCGGCCGGTGGACTTGCTGTACTTTTTACTGGAGTGGGATTTTTCTGTGGTACGGCTGGTGCTATGGCAACTGAAATCAGCATACCTTTTGCTGGAGTGCAGGTCCTGTGTGGTGGGGCTAGTGGTGTGGCCAGTGAAGTATGGGTACAGTCTGCTGGAGTCAGTCCTATGTTTTGTGTCACTAGTTGTACAGCCAATATTAGTGGGGTGCTATCTGATTTCTCCGGCACCACCACATTTTTCAAGGACTTTGCTGGTGCTCCTTCAGGTTCGGCAATCACCCTCTTCCTTTTTGATGTCTGATGCGCAAGAATAGCATTTGAGTGGAAAAACATGGTATGATGACAGATGGAATATGTATTGATAATGGATGGGCATGGCATCTTGACATATATGATGAGTAAACTAAGCAGATGGCGGTGCAACAAAGTAGAAGAAATGCAAGACACCTTATGCAAGATACGTGCAATCAATAAAACCTTGCCAAATTAGGATAGGCACCTTGATGGGTGAACAGGACAGGCCATCTGCCTTCGACTCCTCGAGGTTAGAATAGTCGTTAGGATCATATTCTGAACAAGAATCTGCAGGTGGGGAGCGTATGAGTTTCATTGCATCCAGAATGGAACTTAATGCCTTGGTGCCAATTTTGTTAGTCATTGCAGTGTTCCACAATATTCTTCTGATGCGCGCATTCTCATATTCATTGTGATTATGTACAATATCTGAGAAGCATGAAAACATAAATAGTAGTGAAATTATTTTTGTAATGCAGAGGATATTCTAATATAGGTGCTCCCTGTAAACCCTTGTGTGCTATCACTAGATTCTGATGAGAGAGCCCATGTGTGCTGTAATATGGTGCGTGCATTATTATAATCTGGCACGAGTACACAAAAAATAGGCTCCAGAAGTAAGGATAGTTGGCAGATGATATGTTCATAATATACTGTATAGAGAGTTTATTGCCAAACCATGATAACAAGAGCACACAGAAACTAGGAAGATCGTAGTGTACATAAAAGGGCTGCACCAAAACCAGCATATATAAATCGGGAAAGTGGAACTGGCTGGAAAATACGGTGTTGTATTGCCGCTACTAATTGAAAGCCTATCAATCACGTACAGGCCAGCTCTATCAGCTGTTGACTGCAGATGTCCCTGCTCCCCTTCCTGACAAGGAACATACTGTACATACTAAATACAGAATAACAAAAGAGGAACATGTTAAAGAACAGAAGAGGAAGCATATTCTTGAGATTCCGCTTCTTTCAATACAATGTTGGTTGCCCACTCGTGATGAATCACAGCGCCCAAAGAAATGCAATTCCATGCTGTCTCTCTATATGTGGCCACATGCATTTGGAAAATCAAGTGGGAGTATTAGCTGACCAATTAAATGTGTGTCTGTTAACTAATATCAGTATCATATCACAATTCGTATTTTAAGAAGTAAGCTTTGGACTTATGATTGGTGTGTTGTTTAGCTTCAAGAGTGGATTGCTGCTAGTGCGACACAAAGTAGCTACGCAGATCATAGTATAGATATAACGGGAAAATCGTAAGCATCACAAGTAAAATCAAGAAAGTGGAACTTGCTGGAAAATATGGGCTACTATTGCCGGTACGGCTAGAAAGGCTTTGGATACCAGCTCTCTTCAACTGAAGGTGCGGTACTGTTAATATCAGTGTAACTATCAAAGGCGACACAACTCCCCGCATTTCCTTGCTAATCTTATAGGATTCAAGTGGGCAGGCCACTGCAATTCCTATTCCTATGTTTACAAAATCCTACGAATCAAAGAGGCCCGAAGAGTTGAAAGTGTCCATCACAACCAACCGAATAGACCTCTACACTGCAAATGTCCCTGCTCCTCTTCACTACAAGGAACATAATGTACTACTATTATACTCCCTCCGTTCCAAAATATAAGTCTTTGTAGAGATTTCCACTATGGATCACATACAGATGTATACAGATACATTTTAGAGTGTAGATTCACTCATTTTGCTCCATATGTAGTCCATGGTGGAATCTATACAAAGACTTGTATTTAGGAATGGAGAGAGTACTTATTAAAGAAGAACATAAGAGGAACATGCTAAAGAAGAGCAAGCAAATTTTGGATAATAAAATGTTCGTTGCGCAGTGCCCACACATGATGAACCAGAGCGCATTAAGAATGCAACTCCCTGCTGTCTCTCTATATGTGGTGCACGTGCTTTTCAAAAGTAAAGTAGGAACATTAGCTGACCAATTAAACATTATCTGTTTTAGTAATATCAGAATCATATCAGATTCGTATTTGAGCAACAAGTTTGGAATTATGAGTGGCACATTGTTCAGCTTGATGGATTGAGGAGCAGTGCTAAGCAGCTACGATGATGGTACTGAGTATAAAGGAATGTCTGCATGCAAGTCGCGTGACTTTCGTCATTTGGGTCAGTCGACCATTTCAGGCGGTTGGATGAAGATCCGACGTCTCCTAACCCTTCTTCTTCCTCGTCTCTGATTCTTCCCCTACAGAACACCGAACGGGCCGCCGGACGAACCACCGCCCCGACACCCCCCCCCCCCCCCCGCCGCCCTCCCCTGAACCGCCCCCACCGCCTGTGTTCCTCCGCCACCCCCACCCCCGCCCCCACCCGCGTCGAGTTTTTTCCATTCGGTGAGGCCCCACCACCGCCCGGCCACCGCCCCCCACAACCACCATCCCCACCCGAGCCCCTTCCATCCCTCCGACGAGCTCTCAAAAACCAACTGACCCAATTTTAAATTTAGTCTACTGTCATTTAACTAGTGTGGAATATAAAAGGGGAAAATCATAAGCATTGCGAGTATAGTGTTGAGCGTGCCATGGCAGATCTGAAGGTGCAAAACGGACAAAGGCAACTTCGCAACCAATGTTTGCTTTCAACTAACAAGTAAGATCCTAAGTGATGGACAAGAAATCACAGTAAAGCAGTGGCGATCTATTTTCTTGTTGCGATAAATAAGTTGAGCAGATACGAAAGAGTACTGCCTCTGGTGTGGCGCCGTGTATGCATCTGCTGAGAATTTGACGGTGCTGCGGTAGCGATGGCTGTCGACGGCGTGGAAGCAGATCTAGGAGGGTAGACGGTGGCGGCGGGGGAAATATCCCAACGCGGTGGGCGAGACTGTCATAGGAGCGGCGCCGGCAAGGTGGACGATGGCGGGGATGAAGCGAGAGGACGGGATTCAAGGATCCTGGTCCGAAGCCGTGGATGAGAGAGGTCGATCACTTGTAATGGACGACGGCATCGGGGTGCCAGCTTCGGCATGGTGGAGGAGGACGGCGGAGGATGGGGTGGCGGACGGAGGAGGCTGGGGTGGAGAGGGTCTTCTGGCGCCCACGGAGTACGAATGGGGACATGGAGGGAGAGAGGTAGGGGGAACCATGTCTTTGGGACGCGCTTGTGTCGTGGGAAACCACGGCCACCTATGGGGCCATGAGCCCCTTTTGGTTCGGCGGGGGGATGTGCATGTTGCACAAAGAGCGGAGAAGCGTCGCGCAGCACGGCAAAGATCACACGGGTAGTCTTTACCCAAGTTCGGGCCGCCATGAGGTGTAAAACCAACTCCTGCTTTGGTGGATTGATGGTGGATAATGGTGGTGAACGTAGCACACTTGGCCGGCAAGGTCACTCTGGGGGCGAGAGTGGCTACGCGCGTATGGATATGCGAGGGTCCAACCCTTTCTACCGTTGCCATGGGCCTCCTTTTATAGATTAAGGGGTCACCACAGTGGCAAATCAGTCTTTGCGTACTGATTAGATAGCTAACTGTGCTATCATATCTAACTCTGCAGGATGACAGAGCGCATTAAATGCACCGCTCAGTGTCACATCACAGCTCGGCTGGCAGGCCCTGCCGGGCTGTTTTGCCAGCTCCGCGCGTGCTCGCTTGACACGTCTTAGGACGGGTGTCATATGGAGGTGTTTGCTGTAGGAAGTGGCTGCCATGTGGCAGAAAGCAGCCACTTAGTCACCTTGGAGCTCGACACCGCTTTGGTTAATGACTTGTGTCGCTTGTGAGGTGGAGTGGTGGAGTGGCTTGCCTCCGCCAGTCCCGGCAGGCCTGCGGGGACAATCTGGAGCTTGCTTTCGGGGCAAAACCCAACCGTGCCAGGCTCGCCTGCCCAGCATGGTAGGTCCTCCCCTTAGCGATGCCTTGCTCCTCTGGCTCACCTTGGCCTTCTCGACTTGCACTTGGATCCTTCAAAGGAATTGAACCTCCTTGTTTGGTCTGATCTTGGTCTTGCAATCTTGTCTCTGGACTGTGCACAGTCCGTGCAATGGACCCAGGGTCTGTTGCACCGACAGGAGCCCCCGGGCCTGGCATGGACGCACCGCTAGGTGTCGTCGGGGTTGGCCCTAACCAGTGCACAGGCGGAAATGTATGGACGACGCCGCCCTTTGAGATCTTCTTTGCGTCTTCATTAACCTGAGCTTGGGTTAGTTTCCGGTTTTCCCGCGCGTCGTGCAAAACGCTTAGGGGAGAAACTGAACCATGATCTGCGGGCAGCCCACGCCCCACGATCACAGGGTAAGAAACTGCCATCCCACTTGCCTCCTGCCCCGGGGCGCCTCCGCCATGTGTACCGCATGCATTGCGCAGGGTAGATGGTGGACGCGGAGGGCACGGGAACGGGCGCCATGGCAGAAAGCCAGGTGTCGCCGAGTGGTGTAGAGGGGCGGCTCTGATTCCCCAAGCCGTTGGAGGCGCAGGGGAACTGCATTGGAGGAGCAAGGCGGTCGCCTGCTGGATGAGAGGCCTGCCCCCTGCCTCGTTCTCCCATAAAAGGGGGTAGGAGTAGTGTGTCTGCTCACACACCTTCCTTCTCCTTTTCCTCAAAGCTTCCCTTGCTCGCCATGGTGAGGGGGCGAGGGCATGGTGGTACTCGGTGGCGGTGGCGAGAACTTCTGCTCGACAGCGTCTTCCCCTCCTCTTGATGATGTGGGGGCTGAACCTGCTGTGAGAGGAGGCGGAAGGGGGCATGGCCGAGGTCGTCGCGGTGTGCGCGGTCGAGGAGGCCGGGGCGGCGCCTCAATTGCGCCCGCACCGGACGCTCCTCCCCCGATGGAAGGCTACATCGGGGATCAACCCTTGGAGTTCGTCATCAGGCTGTATAAGCCTCCGCACGGCCGCCTCCACCTCCCTACTCCATTTGCAAGGGTGATGGAGCTCGAACAACCGCGTGCACTGAGGTTGCCCATGAGGGGCTGTGGGAATGGTGGCATGTGGGTGGATGTTGACTTCCCTGCTCCTCATGTTATGTACCTCCGCCGCGGCTGGAGGACCTTTGCTCGAGAACATAGCTTGTCAGAGGGGCACATTCTCTAGTTTAAATTAATGGAGAGCGGCCTTCTTTCCGTCAAGGTCTTTGGGCGCTCGGGAGCTCGCTTAGGGTGCTGCGCGGAGAGCTCGACCGATGAAGAAAGCTCCTCCTCGAGCGAAAGCGACGAGGAGGACAGTGACGGCGATGACGACGGCAGTGACCGGGAGGGTGATGACTCCAACTCCGGCTGAACGTCGCCCGCACCATCTTCATCAGGCGGCAGCACCGTCATCCGCACCTGCATTTTCTCCCCAGCAAGGTGGTTTGCCGGGAAGTTGGGTGCAGAGGTGGTGACGGTGCCCCCTGGCTCCTCCCGCAATCCTCCGGCTAGTCCCCGGCAGGCTTCCTCTCGGGCTGCAGCTCCGTTAGCCCTGCCGTGTTCTGCTAGCCTTGGTGGTGGTGGTCGACGGGTCGCCTCCGTCATGCTCTCCATCGTCGTCTTCGTCCACGCCCTCCCGCCCCCGCTGGGCAACCTCTCCTGGAGCCCGACAGGGTCAGGCTGAGCTTCTGCCCAGGCACTCCTTTTGCCCTCTTCACCTTCTACCGCCGTGCCTAGGAGGAGAGGGACAAGAAAGGGCATTACGGGGCACTTATCTTTTTTTAATCTTAAATCTGTAGGCACTTGCCAAATTTTAGTTCAAATAATGTAATCTCTTGTATCCATTATGTTCCGTGAGATTTGTACTTGTTGATCAGCATATTAATGAAAAAGATAAACTTTGCCGGATATTGTGCATGTACAATATCCATGCAGAGGTGAAATGCCTCCATACTTTCATGTAAACAAGTGGATCCCGGTAAGCTACCTTGTCGGTACCCCATAGGACTGCTGCCGTGAGGCTGAGCCTGCCGGGCGTAGAACCCATTGGGAGAGACCAGCCCCCCGCCAACCCCTTTCAGCCAAAGGCCACTACGACCATCCTGACCGAAGCAGCGTTCGTGTCAGTAGATGGGAGCACCTTTGTTTCCGAGGCGGCGAGGTTTTCATATGCACAAGTCCTACTCACGGAACAAGTATGGATAAGAGATGGAACTTATCTGTTTGGCTTACCGGAGACCGCAGTGCTGGCTTGTCTTCGCATCCTCTTCCTAGGACAAAGTCCACGGTAGGAGCCTGCAGTTTATGCAAATGAAGATGATGCCAGATGCAATCTATCTACATGATCATGCAACCTATCTACATGAATCATGCAATGCTTATGCATGCATGCAACTTGTCGGGGGACCCAGCGCTTCATTTATTTCTCTGTTGCCCATGGTCTGCGCTTGGCTTTGTACAAGGGGTTACATGCAGCTGAGGCAAGGCCTGTACAAAAGGGTGGCTGCCGGGCAGGGCCCGACAGCCGCGCCTTAAGGGTAGAACTTGCGGAGATGCTCAATATTCCATGAGTTTTGCAATTGAATGCCATCTCCGGTCTCCAGACGGACTGCGCCAGGTCTGGTGACTCGTACTACCCGGTAAGGGCCTTCCCACTTTGGCGACAGCTTGTTTGTACCCTTGGCAGACTGAACGTGCCTAAGGACAAGGTCGCCTTCCTCAAAACATCGGGCATGAACCCTGCGGCTATGATAGCGACGCCGAGCTTGCTGATAGTGTGCAGCACACGTAGCAGCCCGGAGACGGTTCTCCTCGAGAAGCACGGCATCGTCACGCATGTGCTGTTCCTGCGCTACTT
The DNA here is from genome assembly GCA_011799875.1 of Thinopyrum elongatum. Taxonomy (NCBI): domain Eukaryota; kingdom Viridiplantae; phylum Streptophyta; class Magnoliopsida; order Poales; family Poaceae; genus Thinopyrum; species Thinopyrum elongatum. The sequence continues at coordinate 329,420,146 of CM022300.1, read as the reverse complement.
CAGCGTAGGCAAGCACTCGAGGTGACTCATAAATGAGTTCTGTGGGGATAACTGCTTCTGCCCCATAGACTAGGGAGAAGGGAGTCTGCCCGGTAGCTCGGTTTGGTGTCATTCTGAGGGACCAAAGAACCACCGGCAGCTCATTGATCCATTGCCTGCCGTGCTTCCGTAGCTTATCAAATGGTCTTGTCTGGAGTCCCCGCAGCACTTCAGCGTTCGCCCTCTCAACTTGTCCATTGCTTCTGGGATGTGCGATAGAGGCAAATGAGATCTTGCTTCTGAGGGCATGAATATATTGCATGAAGGCGCAGCTCATGAACTGGGTGCCGTTGTCTGTGATGATCCGGGCAGGGACCCCGAAGTGGCACACCAACCCTTTCAAGAACTTGATAGCTGACTGAGCAATCACCTTTCTCACGGCATCTATTTCCGGCCACTTTGTAAACTTGTCGATTGCAACGAACAAGAATTCAAAGCCCCCGGCAGCTCGGGGGAAAGGGCCGAGGATATCGAGCCCCCAGACCGAAAACGACCATGACAAAGGGATTGTCTGGAGTGCTTGGGCAGGCAGATGGATATTTTTGGAATGGAACTGACAGGCTTCACACTTGGTGACGAGCTCAACCGCATCTTGGAGGGTTGTGGGCCAATAGAATCATTGCCGGAATGCTTTCCCAACCAAAGCCCTTGATCCAATGTGGGAGCCGCACATGCCTTTGTGTATCTCTGCCAGCAGTTCCTTTCCTCCTTCCCGGCAAATGCACTTCAATTTCACACAGTTGGGCCTTCTTCTTTATAGTGTGTCATCGACAAACTGATACATACTGGCCCTCCGGGCTACTCTTTCAGCTTCTTCTTGCTCTTCGGGAAGTTCTCCGGTTTGGAGGAAATGGACTATGTGCCTTGCCCAAGTTGGAGCTTGAGGCTCGGCAATGAGGACTAGCGGCACCTCCTCATTCGTGGGGGTGCATCCTTTGACTGCGGGGACTAGTGGCTCGGCAGGAGGGTGCAGCCCGGCAATCGAAGGGGAGTTGTTCCCGGCAGGGTCCCTGCCAAGAGCCCCGAAAGGCTCTATCGAGAGAGGCTTACCGGAGTCCAATTTCCTCCTCTTTCAGGCCATTGTTGTCGGGGATACGAAGGGCTGAGTAAGATGGAGAACAAAAGTTCCTGGTTCCACAGGAAGCTTCTGCGCAGCGCACTTTGACAGGTGATCAGCAATGCTGTTTTCCGCACCGGGTACGTGCTCTGTTTGCAACCCGTCAAAGCGCTCCTCCAATCTTCTCACTTCCTCGACGTATGCCTCCATCAATGGGCTTTGGTAATCCTTGTTGACTTGTCTCACCACCAGTTGTAAATCTCCTTGAATGATCAGCTTCTTGATTCCCAACTCTGTAGCAATCATGAGCCTGACAAGAAGCCCTTCATATTCTGCTGTATTGTTGGTCGCCTCCTCCCGGGGAAAGTGCATCTGGATGACGTACCTCAGGTGCTCTCCAGTGGGAGCCATGAGAAGCACGCCAGCCCCTGCACCTTGTAGGGAGAAGGCACCATCGAAATACATGATCCATTCTTGGGGCGCTTCCTTGCCGGGGATAACTGTTTCCTGTACTTCTTCATCAGGGGTTGGCATCCATTCTGCAATAAACTCTGCCAATGCCCTGCTCTGGATTGTTGATGTGCTTTCAAACTTCAGGCCAAAGCTGGATAACTCCAATGCCCACTCCACTATGCTGCCGGTGGCCTCTGGGTTTCGAAGTATCCTTTGCAACGGGAAGCGGGTGACAACCGTGATCTCATGGGCTTGGAAGTAGTGGCACAGTTTCCTTGAGGCCATGACAAGGCCAAAGATCAACTTTTGCATGCCAGAATACCTGGATCTAGCCCCCTGCAATAGGGAGCTGACGAAGTATACTAGGCACTGCACCACCTTCTTCCTTGCCGTGTCCTTGGGGTTGTTTCCGCTGCCATGCTCTTCTTCGTCCTGATCCGTATCTGGCCTTGCCGGGCCACTCTCTTCCTCTTCCCCGGGCGGGACACTTGCTGAGGTGGTTGCTTCCTCCACTTCCCGCTGCGCTACTAGGGCCGCACTAACCACTTGATTAGTTGCTGCCAGATACAGGAGCAACGGCACTTGTGGTTTGGGTGCGACCAAAGTAGGCACAGAAGACAAGTAGGCCTTCAAATCCTGCAGTGCTGCATCTGCTTCCGAGGTCCACTTCATGGGTCCTGCCTTCTTCAAAATCTTGAAGAACGGCAAGGCGCGCTCGGCAGACTTGGAGATGAATCTGCTAAGTGCGGCAATGCATCCTGTCAAACGCCTCACATCCTTAACTGTCTTGGGTGCCTGTATCTGCTCAAATGACAAACACGCACTTCTCCGAATTCAGTTTCAAGTTAATCTTGTGCAGATTAGCAAATGTCTCTTCCAAATCCTGGATGAGGGTTGATCAGTCTTTGGTCTAGACCACAATATCGTCCATATAGGCTTCAATGATCCTATGCAACTGTGGTTCAAAGCCAATCTGGACTGCTCTTGCAAAAGTGGACCCGGCACTCTTCAACCCAAAAGGCATGCGCACAAAGCAGTACGTGCCGCATGGGGTGAAGAATGAGGTCTTTTCTTTGTCTTCCTTGGACATAAAAATCGGATGGTATCCAGAGTATGCATCCAGAAAAGAGAGCAACTCACTTCCTGAAGTAGAATCCACGATCTGGTTGATGCGTGGCAAGGGAAATGGGTCCTTTGGGCATGCCTTGTTCAGATCCGTGAAATCTATGCAAAGCCTCCATTTTCCATTAGCCTTGCGCATAACCACTGGGTTTGCTAACCATGTTGGATGTAGTACTCCTCTGACCAAACCTGCTGCTTCAAGTTTCTTGATTTCCTCGGCAATAAACTGCTGCCGCTCCAAGGCCTGCTTCCGAACCTTCTGCTTGATGAGCCGGACATGTGGGCAGACAGCAAGGAGGTGCTCGATTACCTCCCTGGGAACACCGGGGATGTCAGGTGGTTGCCAGCCAAACACATCAATATTCGCCCGCAGGAAGGCAACGAGCGCGCTTTCCTATTTGTCATCAAGGGTGGCGCTGATAGTGAAAGTACCGTCAGTGCCAGCCAGCCCTGCCGTGACCTTTTTCACTTGGGGTGGAGCAGCCTTGGATCTCTTGCTGTTGGAACTCTCTGGCATGTCATCAACGGACGCGGCACATTCCACAGAGGTACGCTTCCCGGATTCCTTGCCAGTGCCTCTGCTACGCTTTTCCTTGGCGGGAACTATGGCTTCCGCGACCTCTGTCGTGACCGCGTCTCGATACATCTTATCCACGCAAATAATTTCGTCTTTTTTGTCCGACGGAACGGAAATGGCGCCCATCGGCCCTGGCATCTTCAAGGTGTTGTAGGCATAGTGGGATGCTGCCATGAATTTAGCCAGGGCCAGACGCCCAAGGATCCCGTTGTACGGCAGGGGGAGGTTAACCACATAGAACACAACTTTCTCAGTCCTGTAGTTCAACTCTCCTCCAAATGTCACTAGCAACGTAACCTTTCCCTTAGGACGTCTCCTGCCGGGATTGACTCCTTGAAACGTGCCTGTGGCCTTATGTTCTTCCTCTGCTATCTGGAGTTTGCTGATAACCTTTGGGGAACTCAGATTCAACCTGGCCCCACTGTCAACCAGCATCTTTGTGATCTTGAGGTTGCAAACTGTTGGTGAGACCAACAACGGCAAGCACGCTATCATAGTAATGCGATCGGGGTGGTCATCTTCATCAAAGATGATGGGCGTGCGTGACCACTCGAGCGGCTTCAGAGAATCTGCCGCTGGCTCCACGACATTGACTTCACGCGCCCACTATTTAAGTTGGCGGTGAGAGGAGTGCAAAGATGCACCCCCGTCAATGCACAGGGCGTCAGTGGCTTTCTGGAACTCCTGCTCGCTGGTTTCCTCTTCATTCCCTCCATCACTCTCATTACTGCAATCCTCCTTCTCTTGCCCTTGGTGGTTTCCCTTGGTTCCGAGGAGCCTTGTCGGGGCAATTTGCTTCACCACCCCGGCCCTTCCCGCCAACGCCATTCTGACCTTTTTCCTTATCGTGCTTCTCATACTCAGCCTTCTGCCTTTTGATGAGTTGCTCAACCTGATGACACTCCTGGAGATCATGGCCCTTGGTCCGATGAATCTTATAGTACGGCCCATCACTTTTCCCAGCTTTCTCGGCAGCTGCCGCCTCCCGGCAGTCAGCCCATGCGGTAGCCTCCTTGCCGGGGGCTTCAGCCTTGGCCTTCTTGCCGGTACTAGGCGTGCCTGACCCCTCAACAGCCATCACCGTCTTATCTTTACGCTTCTTGTTGTGCTTCTTGTTCTTCTTCTTCTTACTGATGGTTTCGTCATCATCTTCTGAGTCGATGTCGACGCAATCTTCCTCTCCAGGAAGTTTCCTCCCCTCCTCCACCCGAGCACATTTGTTCACCAAAGTGTAGATCTCCTTCACAGTCTTGGGCAAACAAACGTTCATCTTGGAACGTATCCTGCGGTTGCGCACGTTGGATTGGAAGGCAGCTATCACGACAGCTGGGTAGATATCTGGGATATTTCTGTGGACTCGACTGAATCTCTGCAAGTACTTCCGTAGAGTTTCTCCTTCTTTCTGCTGGAGAAGCTGCAAGTCGCTGGGCCACCCTGGTTCTTGATGGCCGCCCATGAAGGCACCAATGAACTCGTGGCATAGGTCAGCCCAGGTCGAAATGGAGTTCTCCGGCAGGTGCATCAGCCAAGACCTCACATTTGAATTGAGGGCCAAAGGGAAGTAGTTGGCGAACACCTTCTCATCTCTTCCCCCGGCAGCTTGAACAGCGATGGTGTAGATGCTCAAGAACTCCGCCGGGTTTAGTCTCCCATCATACTTCTCGGGTATCTCTGGCTTGAACGTGCGAGTGGATGGCCAACGGACTTGCCGCAGCTCATGGGTGAAGGCAGGGCACCCAACCTCGAAAGGCAGGCACCCGCTATCTCCGAGCGCGGGCTCATCATCGTCGAGGCCATCACACCCATTGGACCGGTGGGGGTTGTCGCGGCGCCGCTCGTTGATGATGTGCGCGCCTTCCCTTCGCCTGCCCTCCGGGGCATGCTGTCGGCCTTGACGCGCTCGAGGGTCTGACGAGGCCATTGAGACATCATCGGGTGCTTGGTTTTGCGGCTCCCGGGCGGCTTGCCATGGTGAGGATTGCACCGTGAGGGTGGCCCCTCCCGCACGACCAGCCGCACAAGCCATCATTGCCGCCTGGGAAGGCCGTGGCGGTCCGGCCCGCTGTGAACCTTCTGCCTCGGCAAAACCAATCAAACTTTGGATGGTGGCTCGCCACTCATCCATCTGGTCTGCCGCCGGTGGATATCTCAATAGCAGTTGAGCTCGCGCCATGGCCTCTGAGGTAGTGCTTGGCATAGGTGATGACGATGTAGATCATAGTGTCGCTCGGCTCCTGACATTCCCGGTGGCGACTGTGCCACGCCCTTGCTGCTGTGAACCAGCCGTTTGGACGGCATGGTGATGCGGCGGAGGTGCCTAAGGGCCAGCGGCTCCGTTGAGCACAGTAGCTGGGTCAGCCCACTCGGGGGTGGCGCGTGCCCTGCGGTCGCGCCCGCAGCGGGGGCGGCCGGAGGGTTGCGATTCGCCCCAGAGCAAGGAGAAGGGGTTCAGGCAGAATGATCCCTCCATCTGTACCTCGTGGAGCATGGCCGTTGGGATGTTGCTGATGCTATCCTTCCCCGGTACTTCCTGTTCCTGCTTCGGCCATGGGGAAGGTGGTGACGGCACTGCCTGTGCTGACCCCGTCCCCCGCAGCACCCACACCCTCGCGAGCCCTCATATTCCCGGCGACATCGGCGGTCGCGGGCGGCGGAGCCTTCGAGGTGGATGGGTGATTTGCAGCTCCGGGCTTCCTCTTGGGCGCCATAGTCGATGACGCCATCGACGACAAAAATGTCGATGAAGATGACGCGCAACGTACTCTCTTGGTTTCGTGCAAGTGATCCCCCTACCTGGCGCGCCAAAGATGTCGTGGGAAACCACGGCCACCTATGGGGCCATGAGCCACTTTTGGTTCGGCGGGGGGATGGGCATGTTGCACAAAGAGCAGAGAAGCGTCGTGCAGCACGGCAGAGATCACCCAAGCAGTCTTTACCCAGGTTCAGGCCGCCGTGAGGCGTAAAACCCTACTCCTGCTTTGGTGGATTGATGGTGGATAATGGTGGTGAACGTAGCACACTCGCCCAGCAAGGTCGCTCTGGGGGCGAGAGTGGCTACGCGCGTATGGATATGCGAGGGTCCAACCCTTTCTACCGTTTACACGGGCCTCCTTTTATAGGTTAAGGGGTCACCACAGTGGCAAATTAGTCTTTGCGTACTGATTAGATAGCTAATAGTGCTATCATATCTAACTCTGCAGGATGACAGAGCACATTAAATGCGCCGCTCAGTGTCACATCATAGCTCGCCCGGCAGGCCCTGCCGGGCTGTTTTCCCAGCTTCGCACCTTCTCGCTTGACACGTCTCAGGATGGGTGTCATATGGAGGTGTTTGCTGTAGGAAGTGGCTGCCATGTGGCAGAAAGCAGCCACTTAGTCACCTTGGAGCTCGACACCGCTTTGATTAATGACTTGCGTCGCTTGTGAGGTGGAGCGGTGGAGTGGCTTGCCTCCGCCAGTCCCGGTAGGCCTGCCGGGACGATCTGGAGCTTGCTTTCGGGGCAAAACCCAACCCTGCCAGGCTCGCCTGCCCGGCAAGGTAGGTCCTTCCCTTAGCGATGCCTTGCTCCTCTGGCTCACCTTGGCCTTCTCGACTTGCACTTGGATCCTTCAAAGGAATTGAACCTCCTTGTTTGGTATGATCTTGGTCTTGCAATCTTGTCTCTGGCCTGTGCACAGTCCGTGCAATGGACCTAGGGTCTGTTGCACCGACAGCTTGTCTCAAATGTGGGGAAGGTTACCAACTTATCCCCCGTTTAAAATTTCAGACATCATAGGAATATTGGACTGCTGGGGATAGGACGGTAATCTCGCATACACTAACTATTTGCCGACGGAGATTTCGGCCGAGGAGAGCTTATTTTGGGGCCCACCGTGTATGAATCCGGGTGAGAGGCGATTTCGGCTGAGGAGACATTGTGTTTTGGCGCCCACCGTGTATGAATCCGGGTGAGAGGCGGTTATGTCATGTTTGAGTGAAATTACAAACCTGCCCCTATCAAGGCCTATTGAAATCGAGCCGACTTGTGTTGCATGTCAGGGACAGACAGTAATTTCCATCTCGCATATTTTGGTTTCGGGCGGTTACTGTGAGTTTGGCCACTTCGTTCAAATTTTTGAGAAAAAGCTTGCACATTTACCATGCCAACTCAATTCCAATCCATTTTGTATTTTTTTTCCGGGCAAGATCTATTTTCGATTCGAACAAAATTCTATATACATCATTTTTTTATACATACTTTCAAAAGCACAACAAAGAATTCTGCTCCTTTATATATATATATATATATATATATATATATATAATCTGATTTACAAATACAATGATCTCAAAATCATAATGTTGAATTCAAAAAATTTAAACCAAATTATGTTCTACTCAAATGTATGGATCAGTAATATCTAGATATTAAATAACATAGATGCGCGCGAATTCATATGAGTATGCATGTTTGATAGATCAATTTTGGTTCGAGTATGAATTACATGTATCATCATCTCGAATTCAAATATTTGAATCCTTTTTATGTTGACATTTTCCATACACGCAACTAAATATTTGAATCTCCTTTCACGCCCATCTCTCTCGCGTGCTCCTTCATGTAGCTATCACTCTCTTTTCTCCAGCTCACCCGCACGCTCACTTCATGTTTCTCCTATTTTCGCAAACATGGTCTCTCGCCGTCTCCCTTAAGAAGTGTCACACTCTCCCTATCATTATACATTACACAATTTTCATTATTTCTCACATCTCTATCATTCTGTGGTATCACTAGGTACTTAACCTTTCTTTTTCACCGCCACACACACTCTCTCACTTGTCTTTCACTTTGTCTTTCTCTCTAGGGTTCTCTCACGCACCCTATATCTTTCTAGATATGACTCCTACCACTAGAATTACTCTCTCCCGCACACACAACGTTTGTTGGGGTCTCCTTTCCGTCTTCATCTCAGTTATAAAACTGACATTATTCATTTGTTTACTGATCAGACAAACTCTCCCCCCCTTTCTCTCTCTTTCTCATACACACAACTCCTGCTTCCACTCCCCCTCCCGACTACCATCTCTCTCTCACACACACAAAAATCTCGCTTTCGCACCCCCGACTCGTATTTCTCTCACAAACATTGATCGACCAGCCTTCAGATAGGTTTATACATCCGCACACTCTTGCTTCCACTATCTTGTACATGTCTCTCTCGCGCTCCTTGTATCTATGTAGATTTTTTGTCCCTTCTTGAGACACGCCCTCTCAATCGTGCACACACATACTATCGCCTCATTTTATGGTGATACCTCTCGCACACACACTCTTTATGTCTTTATCACACACGCACTCCGTCCTCCTCCTCTCTCCCTCTCTCACATACACACCACACACACACATCGGCTTTTTGCAACAATATACCACTTCTCGAATCTTGAAAGCAACCACATTCATCCCTTTTCTCATCAAAACCGCCAAAGGAATAAATTTTGAGTGAAACATAACATATTTTTAGTGATATACGTATTTCAAAACTAGACTCTTTTCTATCAAATCGGTGAATATGTATTAATCTACTTTGAACGTGTGCCAACGCATTGGCACATTGCTAGTTATTACTGTATAATTTATTGGACACCAGACAAATGGTGGAGTACATATACGAAGTGAAGAGGCGCACACACGCAGTCGGTCTCTTGCTGTCTCGCACACATGAGAGTTACGTAAAGGCACCGTAAACAAATAAACCCTAGGTGCACGATTGCTGCATGCACGGGTACCGGGTACGTGGTGGAGCACACCTTTGTAGGAATAGTCATCTCGCGTGATAATTTGATCCGTAGGAGTTGATGGTCGGGACCACAGGTAAACGACCTGGAGGCGGTGGCTCGCCAGTAGCCACTGATCGAGTAGCCACGTTTAAAATATCATTTTTTTAGCGGGGTAAGAGTTCCGATTTTCAATGGCGCGTTATACTCCCTCCGTTTTTATTTACTCCGCATATTAGAGTTGACTGAAGTCAAATTTTGTAAAGTTTGACCAAGTTTATAGAAAAGAATATAAATATTTACCATAACAAATATATATGATGCAAAAGTACATTCAATAACGAATCTAATGGTATTGATTTGTTATTGTACATGTCAATATTTTTGTCTATAAACTTTGTCAAAGTTTACAAATCTTGACTTTGACCAAAGCTAATATGAAGAGTAAATAAAAATGGAGGGAGTACTAGTTTTTAGAATGATTGGTATGGAGCGAAAATGGAATTCATAACTACTACCTCTATCCTGGTTTACTAGTCCCCATCGTATTTTGGGACAAAGTTTGTCCACGAATTTTACTTGTAAAATGTGAATGGAAAATGAGATTTTGTCATACCCAAACAAAAAAGGACCGGAGGGAGTGATTGCTTTGACACGGACGCGACCTCTCATAGCGCAGGCATTGAACCGGCGCGCCGGCCAAGAGGGCCCCACTCGCTATAGGCCAGGCTGAACATGCCTCCTCGCTGCATGCAACCGGCTTCAGACTGCCCTGCCTGCCTCCATTGAATCCGCGCGTGTGCCGGCAACACGTCCTTCCACGAGCCGGCCGACATTTTAGAACACAACGCCGGTTGGCTCCTCTCATCCGCCCGCTATTTAAACGAGGCTAGACGCCAGGCAAGAACCGCACCACACAGCCGCTCCCCATATCCTCCTTGCACCATTTTCTCCACACTTTCCATAGCATCCAGTGAGCAGGAAGACGAGTTCTCCGGCATAAAAAGCCGGCTGGGTGCCCCGACAAGCCAGGCAACTCGCTGCCCCACCTCCCTCCCCGACCGAGGCCGTCAGTACCATGGGCGAGGCTGTAGGCGGGCAAGCGGAGGAGCAAGCCGCTGCTCCAAGCTGGCCCCTGGTGCATCAACTTGATAGTCCAAGCCTGCTCGCAGAGGAGTGGCCAGTTGCTGCACGCCGGCACACAGGGGACCACGGCATCCAGTGCACCGTGGTTGGCCGCGCCATCCGACGCAAACGTTGGTGGAACCGCGGCATGCTAGCAGAGGTGGCCAACACGTCCGTGGCCACCATCGACACTGAGGAATTGTAGACCACGGGAGCCGCCACCGCTCCGAACCCACGAATGCTACGACCACCGCGTCGCCGGCATAGACACCCGGTGTGTTGCCCGATTTGGCTCAAAACATCATGGACCCAAGCCGCAGCCGGCATTAGAAATTATACCTACTTCCAGAAGTTATTCGCGTTTAGTCAAAAAATGTCCAAAATATAATTAATTATGTATGGTCTTGACTTGTTGTGCTCGCACTGGTAGTAGGAATTAGAGATTTTTCTTTATTTATAACTCTCCTCACATTTTTTTGGCTTTGAAGTGAATCATGGTTGTGGACATTATCTATGAATGTGCAGATATCTGTGAACATGACTTTTATGTGGAAGTTGAACTTGGAATGTTGAGCTTGCGTGTGAACTATACCATGTCCAATGGTTCATCTGTTATTATTTGGAAAGTAATGGCTGTTATTACATGACCCGAAAAAAAGTTATTTTGTGCCACATCAGTAGATGCACGGACATCACAACATGCATGCTGACTGGATAAACATTTGAACCTAGCTATTATGAATGAAAATTTGTATTGACAACAGTTTTATATAGCAGGAGACGCCTAGCCTGCTCTGCCTCTGCTAGCTTCTTTCTGGCTTCTTCCATCTCTTCTTTGGCTTGGGTGAAGAGAGCATTTGATTGCTCTTTTCGCTTCTTCAGGAACTCAGCTACATTCTCAAGGGCTGCTGCACGCTTTCTTTCAGCCTTTACTAGAGCCACGAGGACACGAACAATTGACGACTCCACCTGTCTTGTGTGTAATCCAGCATCATCTGGGAATTTGCACCTTGTGTCTAATCCAGCATCATTAGGGAATGGGCACCTTGTGTGTAATCCAGCCTCATTTTGGAAACATGATCTCGAGGTTGACCATACTTCCCTCCTCGCAGGAACTGCATCCTGACATGAAGTTACTTCTTTTTTAGATCAATAGTCAGAGCTACCCAGATCCATTAAGTAGAAGCCAGATAAACAGGACTCGGAGAAGTGAATTCAAAAGGAGAAATATAAAAAGAGACTCCAAGGTGAGAACACCCACTTCCTACATCAAGCTAAAAATGAAAGCACTAGGACGATTAAGACTCTTCTTATTACACGCCGAAGAACACGAGGCTAAGAGAAATAGAGACTACAACATATAAACATTGAAGAACACGAGGCTAAACGAAAGTAATTGAAAGGGTGTTACTTACCAAAGCTCGTTTTACAGGTTCAATGCAGCTCCTCTTTAACTTGCCACGTTCCTTGAAGATGTCCCCAATATCCCATGTTTGGTCTTCATTGCTCCTCTGCATGTTCGCATTCGTGTGTGTGTCAGATATTAAGACAAATCAAACCTATGGAGAGAATGTGTGTGTATGTGATGGAAAGCTACATGCTAAATAGGGTTTTCACAAAGAGATTGTGCGTGCGAGATAGAGAGCGATGTGCGGGACTTGAGGCGGGCAGGGGCTGGGTGAGGTTGTCAAAATGTGTGCGTTGATGCATGTGTTACATGCGATCATGCGAGCGACGGATGAATCGAGAGAGATGGTTGTTGTGTTACGGATGCTCCTCTCTCTCTCTCTCTTTCTCTCTCTCGCACACACACAAGTACAAATAGAAGACCGTTCTCTCATGTATACACAACATATCGGCATCTCTCTATGTCTCACTAATGCATGATCATTTGCACATTCACACCTCTCGATGTCTCTATCACACGCACACCGTCTCCACATTGCCCTTCCGCCACATAACAAATATGGAGACATACACGCGTTCTCTCTCAGTCACACACACAGAATCAGTATTAAAAAAATGTCTAGGGCGCGCCTAAAACGTCCAAATCCAAATAAGCACAAATTGAAGCTAAATTCAAATATATGAAAATATTGTAGCGTGAAGAACTTTTCCAGGAAAAAAAAGTAGAGTAATATTCAGGGATTGTTTTCACACACACAAAAATGTTCGGTGGATGTCCTTCGAGCGCGACATGGTGACGCACCGTTCGATCGACCGCGCGGCCGCGGTGCACGCGCTTGCACAGGATTCCATATCGATGATGTGCTAACTAATGTGGTAGTATAAGCGTTGCCTCAGTCTAATGTTTACGTGTACTAGTACAGTGTTCTTTTAAGTTTGACCAACCCTATATAAAACTAAACTAAGCTCCCATACGCACACTCATCAATATGCCGCCGCCGCCGTTGCGCATGCCAGCGCCTGCCTACTCCGGCCGACCATTTCTCGCCCATCACCGTCGTGTCCCCCCCATCCCTGTGCCATGAAGCCGAAGGCTCGCCCGCTCACGTCGTCCGCAGTCCCTCCTCGTGATGCCGCCGCACTGCCAAGCACGCGAGCAGGTGGAGCCGCGTCTATGCCCACAGCGTACGAAGAGGAGGACGAGCGCGTGCTCCAGCACGCCGGCGAGGAGGAGCTAGCGTGTCATTGTCGTCTCCGCCCGCGTGGAGGAGGCGCGCATGGTGGCTGTCACGGCGCAAGTCGGTCGCGCCCGCGCCGAGCCTGCAAACCGGGTGCGGACGTGGAATCTACCTTCGAGACCTTGAATGCCACGTCGATCCTGCAATCTGAAGGAACAATTTGGGTCAGTCGACTCTTGTGAGCCGTTGGATGCAACATGGACGGCCAGAAGGGCTTCTTCAACCTCCCAAAATGATGCACTGTTCATCTTCTCTCTCAGGCATCGAGCCGCCAGCCCGCCACAGGCCTAACCGCCTGTCGCCGCCGCCTCGACCTCCCTGAACCGCCTGCCACCGCCATGTTCCCCCCAGCCCCGCCATCCATTTAACCCCGGGCATGATCCATTTTTTCCGGCGAACTGCATTCCACACCCAACACTCATAAGATAGATCATGGGCACCCTGCCACCCTAATATAGATACTGCGGTAGCTTCTCTGTCGTCTTCTTCCTTTGCTCCATCGAACTTCTTTCACAAATAAACTGACCCAAATTATACTACTAGTACATATTAAATACAGTAGTAATGCGAAGATACGTGTAGTAGTACCAACTACAAGAAGAATAGTAGTAAGACATACTAGTACTACTATACGTACTAAAGAGTTCAAATAACAAGAAAGAACATAACATAGTTCTGTTGGGGGCTCAGCACAACACACCCCTGAAATAAAACTAAGCAACTAGTCCGCTTGACACTGCAGTACAACCAGCATGAGCAACGGCACTGCCACCTTACTTGGAGTCTGAGTCCACGTCCTCGACTTCGTCCTCGTCCCTCTTCCTCTTCCTCTTCGCCGACACTTCTTTGCTTGAACCGGATACTGGGCTATGCTTCTTCATCCAACCCTTGTAGATATTTAAGCAAAGGTAGGCATCCATTGCTGCGTACACGATGTGATCTTCATCTATTGTCTTCGACTCCCATGCATGATGAAACTCCGGGTGAGGTTTCTTCAGTTGAGCGTACGAAGGATCAATCATGGCTGCTGCCAGGGTCAGCATTGAAGGCTGAGAGGAGGACACCAGGCTTTCCTTCTGGGGATCGAAGGGCTGGCCTACAACGAGGCCTATCCGATCCAGGACTCTCCTGTCGTTCGTAAAGTCTACAGTAACAAATTTCACTCTTTTGTCCTTGAGGAAGAACTCAAAATCCTGGCACCTAACGTCGGCATGGCATATGTGGTAGACCAAGCACACGTTATGTACGCAAACCTGGATCACGACGGGCTTCTTTATCTCTGCCACCTTTAGAATCTTCTCCTTTTCCAGGACTGTGGTGTACTCAACATCTAGCCCAGCGACCCACTCATCCTTTGAACTTTTGAACATGTGTTGGAAGCGACCAAGGCATGCTTCCACCGTCGCGGATCTACGAGTGTAGATGATGATGAACTCATTGCCGGTGATGGTTCTAACCCTGTACTCATCGCCGATCATGGAGATTTGGGAGGCCATGGATTTTGGAGGCGGGTTAGGAGAAGTGGAACTGGTGTAATGTGAAAGGACGGGACGACTGGGAGTGAACTATTGTAAGGTAGAAGACGGGGACGAGTAGGGTGTGCGAACGGCGTGGGGTGGTGACTTGCCCGGTGGATAAACGGCTGCATGCCCCCAAACATTTCTCGAGTATTATGCGGGACCCACTAGATATCATGTCTACTATACCCACATCGTAGGCCTGACGCGTGCATGTAACTTCACCTAATTCCGTCAACCGTCGCGCCTCCCACGACCTTTGCCACCCTCGCACGGTCGCGCCCTTTGAGACTTCGGACGGCTATAAATGAGCAAAAAAAAATTGCCTACTCCGCATGCATGATACTCCCTCTGGTCCTTTTTACTCCGCGTAAGATTTGTGTCAAGTCAAAGTTTGCAAAGTTTAACCAAATTTATACTAAAAATATCAATATCTACAATACCAAATATATATTTTATGAAACTACATTTCATAATGAGTATAAAAATACTGATTTGACATTGTGAATGTTGATACATTTTTCTATAAGTTTGGTCAAAGTACATGTACATCGACTTCAGACAAAACTTATATGCACAATGCTGACTAGTTCCTCCGTCCAGGTGCGTGCCATGTCCTATCTAGTCATCACAACAAGGTTAGCTATTAGAGTACTACTACCTCCCTTCTAGTTTAAAGGGCTCGATTCCAAAATTTCACCTACTCTTACCAAGATAGAGGCGGTGGAATAGTTTTTGTAGTCTGCAAAAGTACTCAATTAATGCTCTCGTTCTTCAGAAAAAAATGTGTTTACCAAGGCATTATCGCATGGCATGCATGCATGAACACTAGTAAATGACAAAGATTTTTACATGCATTAGTCAATATTCTCTTTAGGCTACTCATAGTGGAAAGTATCATATACTAGTATCATGTGCATGATACTAGTATATGATACGGGACTACCTTTACAGTGCCATGCATGACACAAAGTAGCATAGTATTTAACATGATACGATATCTACCTATGTTACTCTAAGCCCCCTCTCTTCTTTAATTCTTTGCCACATCAGCATGTTTGCTATTCCCATGTGCATGATACCAGCTACGATACCACCACTATGGCCAACCTTAATCATCGCATGCAATAATTTAGTGCACCTTGAAATCTGAACATGTGTGAGGCGTGTATGTTTTTAATGACTTGAGACTATACCTAGCCCGACATGCAATGGTCAGTTCATTGCATGTAAGATGACTAATTATGCACCGTTCCCCATAACTGCAGGAAGCCCGTTCGTCTCCAAATCTTTTCCTCTCTATGTGTGAAAACAACCTGCCTGCTTGACTCTCCTTCTCCCTCCGGCAGTCCCACCACTCCACCCCGTGTGAAAAAATCTGCATGCATGACTCTCCTCCCCCCGCGCTCGTCCAATCCGTTGTGACCAGCAATATTTCCACCCCTTCCCTCACCGTAATTTACTCCAACAAATATGCCCACCTAGCTGTTATGTTAATCACGCAACATATGTTACGTAGGTGTGCCATTGCTCGCTATAAATACTGCGCCTCCCACGGCATTCGGAAGAACGCTCATGTTCATCGCTATCTCGTCCCCTCCCTCTCACGTCGACCACCATGGCATCGCCCCTCCCAAGCCCTAGGCGCCCCTCGCTGCCTCGCGCGGAGGGTCACGCGTGCCGTTCCGTTCCTCGCGGCCACTAGTCGAGGAGGACGCGTCGGCGTTCTGCTCCTCGTCGTGACGCATCGAGGTGGACGCGTCGGCGCTCCCAGTCTCGCCAGCATGCACGTCGGAGGACGCGTCGGCTCCCCGCTACGAGGAGATCATCGCGCTGCCCGTCGAGCCCCCTAGCCTTGAGGAGCTTTGGGAAGAAATAGAGGTCGCCTTGTGGGAGGCTTTGCCTCTGGTAGAGCGCGCCAAAATAGAGGTGGAGAAGAAGGCCGAGGAAGAGAAGCGCGCCGCAAGGCATGCTTCCTGGCAGGACTAAGTCGCGTCCGAGAGAGTCAAGCAATTGGCTCTTTGGCAGAAGGCTCGTGCGAGGGCCGTGAGGGTGGCGGAGGACGCTCGTGCCAAAGCCCTGAGTGCAGTCGGGCCCAAGCGCCTCATCTAGGCTTGGCGGTATGAGGACCGGGTGCATGCTTCCAGTGAGGAGGAGTACATGTTAGCGCCGGATGACCAGACCGGTGAGATCGCGCTCGCCCGCTGGCAAGCCGCCAATCAGCAACTCACGAGTTTCGAGGCTAAGGAAGAGGCGTTGTGTCGCCGCGCTAGGAAACGGCCGCGCACCAGGGCACTCATGGCGCGCCGCAAGCACTCCTGCGAGCGCCGTGGCTTTTATTAGGAATAAACTAGCAATGTGCACGCGCGTTGCAACGGATCCAAAGTAGAATAGTACTTCTTCACAAACTTGAAAGAAAACACTCTTGTTTTGATATACATATATACCATTAAAAATATTTTACTTTTCACTCAAAATATATTTCTCAGGCTGTTTTGATGGGGTGAGGGAGGGATGTGGTTGCTTATAAGATAATAAGGGGTTTTCTACAAATTGGAGCAGAGAAGTGGGCTATTGTTGCAAAAATGCCACAACTTACCTCACAGCCGTTAGATGCAGATCTAATGGTCAGAAATGTCGGATGGCAGACACACCATCATCACCAACTGAGTCTTTTATAGGAGTAGAGATTTAGTTTCGTAAGGCGATCTCATTAGTTTTGGGACAAAAATGATAAATCCGGAACGTTCGGGAATTATTAGCGTCCTTGATTAAGTATGTAAAAGGAAAAGTTTGGAAACCTTGTGTATCCGTACGCATTTGTAAGTACATGCATATAGCACAAACTTAACTATATATCGCACTACACGTCTCTCTCTATATATGTACGTGCAAATGCATGTTTTAACATTACGATGCGGGTTTTGTAAAAGTAGTCTAACAGCACTAGTCAAGCTTGTGAAACGATTCAACGCAAAAGAAATGCAAAAATGCTCATTTGATTGTTTACTTTTAGCTTCCTTCTCTGTGGTTATTTCTCTATCGTACTTTGTACAGAGTATCTCACTGGTCGGGAAGGCATGCAAATTCCCAAACCGCTTCGTACACCCTGTATCGAATTTTTTGCCTAACAAGTTGTGCCATGCAATTGGAATTCCAACTTGAGTACTACTACTAGGAGTACCAGGCTTCTAGATTAGTACTACTCCTACGCTCCATTCGGCGGACTCCTGCTACTACCTCCGTAATCCCATAACTACTACCTCCGTCCTGGTTTATTGGTCCCCATTGTAATATGTGTTAAATTTTGACCATAAATTTAACTAATGAAATGTTTATGCATGTCACCAAAAATTATATCATTGGAAACTATGTTCAAATACGAATCCAACAATATAACTTTTGTTGACATGCACTAACATTTTATCAGTTAAATCTATGGTCAAAATTTAGCACAAATTACAATGGTGACTAATAAACCAGGACGGAGGTAGTAGTTTAGAAGCCCAAATGAATGAGTGAGGCGCCTTATGGGAAAAGCTGGGGAAGAGACGGCTTATTTTTTAAGCCGCCAAAAGAACTGGCCCTAGGAGTAGTAGCTAGGGATCGAGTGTGTGAGATGAAGCGGACAAAGTAAATGGAGAGAGATGAAATACAAAAAAGACAGAGGGATGTGATGGTTGCTTGTCTGTTTATTTTACCAGGCCACTTATTACTGGGAGTGGTGGGGTTCTGTGATATGACGTCTTTACTGCCGCACCACGAGCGGGGTGAGAGTCCCGTGCAGCGCCGCCCTCTACACTAGTACTGCCTCCGTCGTGGTTTATTAGTCCCCCATGTAATTTGACTGAAGATTTAACTGACAAAATGTTAGTGCATGTCAACAAAAACTATACCGTTGGATTCATATTTGAACATAGTTTTCAATGCTATACTTTTTGGTGACATGCATGAGCATTTATTGTACTATATATAATGTTAGTTAAATTTATGGTCGTACTATATATAGTAAGGTGCCCGTGCGTTGCACGGAACAGTGAAATGCATTGATCGGGGAGTTGTTTATTTTGACAAAGTATATGGGGGTTATCTCATGTGTAACGAGTATCGATAGGTTTCTAAGAATATTATTTCTTCTCTAGAGCTCACAAGCATCTGGGTGAATAGTAAATGTAGGCTAAATAGATAAAAAAGTATCTTTTGCAAACAAAAGCGTTCAAGTGTTCAACCTACATCCAAAACTTTTGAAGAAATAACACTTATTGTGCTTTGCAAGAAATGATCTTTAAGAATTATTTTTTGAGTATCGATTTTGTTTATCAGGATGACTTGGAAGGGGGCAGAGGAGATGTAAGAAATGGTTCATCTTAAGTATTTCACCGTTACTGTAGTAAAAATTCACAATTAATCTTATAAATGGCAAGCGAGAACTCTAATGGAGCAAAAGCATACATGGAAGATTCTAGACTAAACCATAAATGGATACACTTTTATTCAAGCGCGATACTCTAATAGAGCAAGATCATGCATGGAAGGTTCTATACTATATAAATAAGAAGTCTCCACATGCTTAGACAGTGGCTTACATTGAGTGAAGACTAATGATGAACAGCTGACTTGGTAATGCATATGACCTGGTGAACCTCCTTGGAGTCCCCGTGCATCATCGTGGGGTGAAAATCATACCAGGCGTCTTCGATGTCCACATTTCTGGGAACGGAGCAGCTCAGAACAGTCCCATTCAGTGTGATGGAGGCTGCGTGGGCGCCCTCGTACTTCGGAGGGGCAGTAACAGTGAGCATGCACCGGTACAGCGGCCTCGTGTCAGCGTCAGCGGCGTTGCCCCTGACGCACACTACAGAGACGGGGCGGCAGCCTGCGTGGGCCTTGCCGGTGCCCACGACCAAGAGGAAGATGCTACCGTCCTCCTCCGCGACTAGCAGGCAGCGGTGATCCTCCAGCGACTCCGGCACGGCGAACGGGTAGCATGTCTCGTACTTGATGTTCACCGCCGCGGGCCAGTAGTGGTTGACGGACGGTGCCATGAGGTGATGCACGAGGCTCGCCGGCGAGCCCTCAAATGGCGGCATGCACTCATAGCAGTAGTAGAGTGCGTTCGCGCATCTGGAACTATCCTCCGCCAGTGAGTGTTGGTCAACGTACCTCTCGCAGCCGAAACTTTTGTAGACGCAGGGCACCTTGCAGGCATTGACCAGGCCATCCATGAAACGGGAGTGGGTGTAGGGGATGTTGCGCCCGCCGGATGGAGCGCAGGAGTAGCACATGAAGCAGTAGATGGTGTCCTTACAAGTACTCCATCCCCATGCCTCCGCCCAGTCCGACCACCAGTCACCACCACGCCCCACTCTTCCTCACCTTATCTCTCATCTTTCTCGAGATATCATTTTTTCGATGAAATTCTCGAGATACCATTTTTCCACTGAAATTCTTGAGATATCATTAGTTTTTACACATGGGATTACTCCTGCATGGGTCAATCACAACAGGTGTTTTGTAAAAAAATGCATCTTGATGTTCCGTGCAATGCACGGGCATCTTCCTAGTTTGCATATAATTCCAAACACCACGTAGACACGTTCTTTGACCATTTTACAACTATGTTAGTATCATTGTTAGTGGTCAGCCGGTGCAAGTTATAGCCCTGGTTGTTTTAACCTCTTTTTTAGTAATGATATCTGGCGATTGTTCGCCACGAGCCCAATCCTGGCGAATCCCACATAACCGTCAGATTTCCATCTGACGGTGGCCTGTTTTTAAGCCATAGTATTTTACAAAACAGCCACCCTTACACACGTACTGTAACTGCGTTGCGGGCGTTTGCAACTGCCATGTCTCCCAGCGAACGTTTGCTGGGGATTGGAGTTAGCACCGATGGTAGTTCGTAGTCGTTCCACGCTCGGGCATTGAAGTTTGTAACTATTTTACAATATACTACTCCTCCGGTGCTAGTAGTAGAGCAGAGTCCTACTCCACTATATGCAAACTAGGGCATAGTAGTAGGTACTGTAATTTACTGTACTAGTACTGTGATCACTCAAGCAAGTTGTCTGGCATCGATATGACCCTACGCTGCTGGGATGTGTCTCGTAAGTCTAGCGGCGTGCTGCTGCTACATTGTCATCATCACCTGTCCACTTCCCGCAGCACATATTCGCGCCTCCCCCCTCTTCCGAAACCCAAGCACTAACAGTGCCAGAACCGAGCAGCGTCCCCCGAAAGAGTGACTGGTATTTGCTCCCCACAGAGGTAATCAAGCTCATTGTTTCGCGTGTGGACAATCTCAGTACCATGCCGCTC
The DNA here is from genome assembly GCA_011799875.1 of Thinopyrum elongatum. Classification (NCBI taxonomy): domain Eukaryota; kingdom Viridiplantae; phylum Streptophyta; class Magnoliopsida; order Poales; family Poaceae; genus Thinopyrum; species Thinopyrum elongatum. The sequence continues at coordinate 329,399,538 of CM022300.1, read as the reverse complement.
GCAGCGTGCTCGTCGGGGCTGTACCATTTACTCAAAGCCCTCAGGCCGGAGCTTTTTAAGCCAGCTCCCTGCTTGCTGATGCCGCCTGATCTTCAGAAATGGCGTGTCATGCAGCATAACGATCATAGGGTGGTGAGCATCAAACCCCTCGACTATGATCCGATCCCCGTCACCCTCAACTACATTGACGGTATGTACTGGGTCGGCATGAACACGTCTTGGATGGTGCTCATTGACAGTCGCGATAGCTGGATGCTCGTGGAGGTCTACACCCGGCGATTGCTCCCCCTTCCTTCGATTAACACCGCACTGCTTCGGCACCGCGGCCCAGAATACTCAGAATCTTACAGTAGCCAACATGATAACAAGTTTGATTTGCTCAAGGTTGTAATCTGCCAAGTGCCCACAAGATCTACGAATTATAAAGACTTCGGGCTAATTGCATTCTTCAACCGCGGTCTTGCCTATCTGACAGGTCACTGCGGTAAGTGGATAAATTTGCACGTCCATCGTAGGATCATACATCCTCCATGGTTCTCTGATGCCATTGAACACAAGCGCTTCATTTATGCCGTGGACTCCTTCTATAGCTGGACGTATTGCTGGCCTACTCCAGTCATCGCTACAAATGGCTGTTACAGCAGTATGTTACTTTCCTATGATACCATGATGGCTTGCTTATATTACTGTCAACATTTATTGAAAAATAATCATGCTCATAACATGCTGTTCTTAAGATTGATTACAGTACGAGCCCTTTTTTATTTGACTCCAACTTGATATGATGTTGTAGGCCGCCTGGTGTCCCTACCCTTCCTAATCCTAGAACATTTCAAAGAAAAGCGGCATGGCAGTTGCAGGTGGTTCCTGGCTCGATCAGACGACGACTAACGATTGATGATCGTTCGCACGTACCGGACATGTTGTTTTGCAGAATACAATCACAGTCACTGCAAGGTCTTTGAGCAGGCTCCCAGCTTCTCTGGGCCTTTAGGAATTTTTGACTGGAGGCTGGTAAGTAGCCTAGGTACACGCTCTCTGTTTCTCGGACTGAATTATCTGATTAACCAGGAGATAACCGACGGCAAGGATCCTGATGGCAGCGAGGTTTCGTTCATCAGGCAAAACTGTGTGTACACAACGTACCATCTATCTCTCCATGCACCATACCCTGATATGTGCCACCACGCTCTGCAGCCCAAAGTAGGAGAGAGGGTCGCAAGTATCAGACTTCGACCTGCTGGCTGGAGTTTCCCCCGTCAGGCACCCATCTGGTTCAAGCCGTCAGCCATTCTCCACAGCTTAATAAATAGTAACGTCTAACTGAGATACTTAGTTAGATGCGTACACTTGGTGTAGTAGGATCTTTATTTAGTTTGATGCATACACTTGTTCTTTTTTGGTAGCCCTTTTGTAATGATGGCTGATGTTTGGTTTGGAAGAGAGAGCTGCGTCTTTACTCTTCTGACCTGCTTACTGCTTCAGTTGCACCCCCAGCCCTGTTTGCTGCTGCTGTTGTTTTCAATGTACAATCAGTAGTATATTTCGTCTGTTGGTTGAATAAATGTGTTGTTAGAATGACAAACACAATGTTTTGGAAGTCGTTGCACGGTCCGATCCTTTAGAGCCCCGTACGTAGCGCATACTATTTTTGGTACGGAACACATTTTCCACTTGTCGATAACATGCAGCCCAGTGATGAAGGCCCAATAGAGGAGCCCATAATTAACTGGAAGGGAGGCTCTCACATGAATCCGGCCCAGGTACATGCTCATGGTCCCCTAAACATAAATAAGTAAATAAATAAAGCTAAATGCTCATGCACCAGTTCTTTAAATTTATGATTTGAAAAGTCAAATTTTAACAGGAGGATATTATTTCCTATGAGAGTGTCATTACATTCAGTCGATATTATTCTTAGGCACAGATAGCGACCAGTCTTGTTTCTCCCACCATTTTCTTCCTGCAACCAGCTGACCCATGCAAATCGTAGTCAACGTCGTAAATAGTTCTGGTCCATTATTATTTTTCGATAAGAATGCCCAACCCAGCCCAACACATTGGCGACACCACTTTATCCTAGGGCTTCTGAATGTGCTCGGCTTCACACCTCAAGAAGAAAATTGTCTCAAAAAAAACCTCAAGAAGAAAACGGTGCTCCCCAGCATTTTACAATAAGTTTTAGCCATATAAAATTAATTCTTGTAATCCAGCATAATGAGTTTTTCGGTCTGACCGGTCCAGCCGCCAAAACCAAACCTGTGCCGGCGGGAGCACCTGTTCCCGCCTTCTACAGCTGGTTGCGCTGCTGTGCACGCATCACCGCCCTGTCGTACCCTGAAATGCTGGCCAGGCCATCGCTTTACTCCCCACGACATCCTATTCTTCTCCGGCGATGGCAGCCTACCCCGCACCAGAACCAGTGAACCCTCGTACTCCCCTCCGCCTATGGCCATACTGCCCCATGTTCCCCGGCTCCTGTTCATTCCCATCTGAGGCCTCGCCGTCGTCCTCCGCCTTGGTGCACTCGTAGCAGCGCTGCCGTCCGGCCCTGTCAACATAGTGAATCGGGAGATGACTGTAGTTGTGAGTATGATAGTACGGACCCACCAGGTCCAGTCCCGAACACAAGCAAGCGCCTCTTTAGTACTCAGATGCACCCCTTGTTTTTTTTACTCTAATCCACCCTGCTGAAATCTGGGACCCACATCATTGTCAACGTATAGTCAATTAACAACAGAATTGCACAATGTTTTTTTTGAGGATTTGTTCAGAGGAGCAGGCTATAAACTGGGTTGTGCGGTCTCTGTGGCCCGTCTAACAACATGACCAGCCCAGCAGTTTTTTCTTTGGGAAAATAGGTAGCCCACTATTTCTTTTTGAAGAATACCCAAGCTAGGCCTATTTGTTTTCTCTGACTTACTGGGCTGCAAATCTTTCAAGACGAGGAGGGATGCATTCCGGCCTGGCCAAAAAGTATGGGCAGTAAATCTTAAAAGTAATATGAAAGGGGTTGCAAATTCCAAAAAAAAATAGCAAATGGGAATTAGTTTTGTTTTTTGTTTTTGTTCTTCACTGATATTTTATATTTCATTGGATTTTAACATAACATAGTACTACTTTATTTTTAAATTTGTTTTAGTATGGCTACTAATTTTTGGATTAAGAATATTTTGTTCCCCAGCAAAAATATGCGAATTTTTAAATTTTTGCATATTTTTTAGTTCAAATTTTTAACCATGGCACTGACCAGAAAATGGGCAGCAATTCTATAAATGGAATATGGGCTGCAATAAATTCCATATGAATTAGCAAATGGGCTGTAAATTATAAAAATAATAGCAAATGGGCTGTACACGCCACATATTTCGTGGCTGACTTGTTCACACAAGGCTTTGTCAGTCAACACACGATTGTAGCAGCAGTGACTGTTGGATGTCCATCCAACTACCGACGTGCTTCTTAACTCTTTGAGCTTCCAGCTCTAGCCGCCTAAACCAGCGCCGGCGGGACTGCCTGCTCCCTCCTCTTATGGCCAGCTGTGATGCCGTGCAGGCTTCACCGGCCCACCCTACTCCCTCCGCTGGCCTGGCCATCCCTCTACCCACCCGCACCTCCTATTATTCTCTGGTGACAGCAGCCTCACGCCGCAGCCGAACCAGTTAACCGTCATACTCTCGTCAGCTTGGGCATCGACTGTTGTGTCTTCGCCGGCTCCGGGTCATTCCATTCCTAGGCCTCACCGTCATCCACCGCGTTGGTGCTCTAGGCGCGGCGTGCTCAACATTCAACAAACGACAGCCATCAGAATAGAGATGTATGTGGAGAGGCTGATAGTAGGGACCCCCATGGTCCATGGCCGCATGCAAGCAACTGCCTCCTTATTACGCGAAAAAAATGATTCCTCCCACTAACATCTGGGGTGCACCGGTTCGGAGGGTGACCTGTGGGCCTACTAAGTTGACGCGTACGCAGGGCTTTGTCATCGTAGTCAACAAACGATTCCAGCAGCAGTGACCGTTGGATTTTAATCGAACGGTCCTGCTGCTTCTTCAATCGCTGATCTTCTTGCACCGGCCGCCCAAACCAGCGCTGGCGAGACCGCCTGCTCCTGCCTCCAGTGGCCGGCTGTGCTGCCGCGCAGGCCTCCCCGCCCACCCTACTCCCACCGCTGGCCAGGCCATCCCTCTACTCACCCACAACCCATGTTATTCTGCGGCGACGTCAGCCTCACACCACAGCCAAACCAGTCAACCCTCGTAGTCCTCTCCGCATGGGCATCCACTGCCGCGTCTTCCCCGGCTCCGCGTCGTCCCCTTCCTAGGCCTTGCCGTCGTCCACCACCTTGGTGCTCTCGGCGCGGTGTGGTTAACATGGTCAAGGAAAGACTTCCATCGGAAGAGGACTGTACATGGAGAGGCTGACAGCTGGGTCCATGGCCGCAGCAAGGAAGTGCCTCCTTATTACGCGTAAAATAATTATTCCTCCACCTGACAGCGGGGACCCACCGGAAGGGACTCTGTATTTTGCGAAAAAATGTTTCGCCCTTAACAGCTGGGACCTACCAGCTACATCTTCGCACGCAAGGAAGTGCGTCCATATTACGGGGAAAAATGATTCTCCCCCCTGACCGCTGGGACCCACCATCAATAACTTCGCGAACGTGTACATACATACTGGTCGATCGGTCTCTCTGCAATGATGAACCATGGCCGAGCAAGCAGTGACACATGTGGTAGTAGAGCCCCCGACGTAGCACTTCAGGTAGTCCAGTCAAAACCGTGTACATGTACGTATAGCCAGATGCCAAAAAATATGGCCATGTACGTACATACAGGCGGGGTCTCGAACGCCTACTCGCGCATTTGTACGACCAGGGCTCGTGTACATGGAGAGGCAACGGACGGCAGCAACAGCGTCCTATTCATCGGCAGCCAACCGGCTGGGTCAGAACGGAGAAATACCGTCCTGTTCATTGGGAGGTAATAGACTGGGTCGGAATGGGTCATGTTCAACGGGAGCCAATTGGCTTGGACGGAACAGCCGAAACGGGGTCTGGCGTACCACAAAACGAAGGAAAATGGCCTTCTGTTATGACCACCGCGGGAGCCGCCGCCGCTTCGAACCCATGAATGCTACGACCACCGCGTCGCCGGCAGAGACACCCTATGCGTTGCCCGGTTTGGCTCAAAACATCATGGACCCCAGCCGCGGCCGGCATTAGAAATTATACCTGCTTCCAGAAGTTATTCGTGTTTAGTCAAAAAAATGTCCAAAATATAATTAATTACGTATGGTCCTGACTTGTTGTGCTCGCACTGGTAGTAGGAACTAGAGATTTTTCTTTATTTATAACGCTCCTCGCATTTTTTTGGCTTTGAAGTGAATCATGGTTGTGGACATTATCTATGAATGTGCAGATATCTGTGAACATGAGTTCGATGTGGAAGTTGAACTTGGAATGTTGGGCTGGCGTGTGAACTATACCATGTCCAATGGTTCGTCGGTTATTGTTTGGAAAGTAATGGCTGTTATTACATGACCCGAAAAAAAATTATTTTGTGCCACATCAGTAGATACACGGACATCACAATAGGCATGCCGACTGGATAAACATTTGAACCTAGCTATTATGAAGGAAAATTTGTATTGACAATAGTTTTAGATAGCAGGAGACGCCTAGCCTGCTCTGCCTCTGCTAGCTTCTTTCTGGCTTCTTCCATCTCTTCTTTGGCTTGGGTCAAGAGAGCATCTGATTGCTCTTTTTGCTTCTTCAGGAACTCGGCTACATTCTCAAGGGCTGCTGCACACTTTCTTTCAGCCTTTACTAGAGCCACGAGGATACGAACAGTTGATGACTCCACCTGGCTTGTGTGTAATCTAGCATCATCTGGGAATTTGCACCTTGTGTCTAATCCAGCATCATTAGGGAACGGGCACCTTGTGTGTAATCCAGCCTCATTTTGGAAACATGATCTCGAGGTTGACCATACTTCCCTCCTCGCAAAAACTGCATCCTGACATGAAGTTACTTATTTTTTAGATCAATAGTCAGAGCTACCCAGATCCATTAAGTAGAAGCCGGATAAACAGGACTCGGAGAAGTGAATTCAAAAGGAGAAATATAAAAAGAGACTCCAAGGTGAGAACACACACTTCCTACATCAAGCTAAAAACGAAAGCATTAGGACGATTAAGACTCTTCTTATTACACGTCGAAGAACACGAGGCTAAGAGAAATAGAGACTACAACATATACACATCGAAGAACACGAGGCTAAACGAAAGTAATTGAAAGGGTGTTACTTACCAAAGCTCGTTTTACAGCTTCGGTGCAGCTCCTCTTTAACTTGCCACGTTCCTTGAAGATGTCCCCAATATCCCGTGTTTGGTCTTTATTGCTCCTCTGCATGTTCGCATTCGCAGTTGTAAAATCTCAACATGGCAAGAAAAATATAGTAATACTCACGCATCTTGTGGGCAACATTAAAGCACTCATCAGCCATGTTAGAGCATCTCCAACAGAAGTGCCATGCGTGGCGCATTAAAAAAGCATTTACAGCACCGGAATAGCCAGTTTTTGCAGGCCGCGGAGTGCTGGCTCCAGCGGCCGCTGCAAAAAAATTGCGCGCGCGCGCCGCTCCAGCAGACATGCTATATTTTTTTCTCCTTTCTACTCTGACTCGATACACATTCGACTCCGAGTCGATGATGGCATAGATAGATACATAGATAATTCTCAGCATAGATATAGCATAGATAGATAAAAAAATAGATAGTTCAACTACTCCTCGTCGTCCGACTCTGCCTCAGTGATGTCCTCCTCCGACGTCTCAATGTAGGCTTCAAGATACCGATCGTCGTCAGAATCCCAGGGCGACGCTGCTCCTAGCTTGATATTGGATTGAGCGGCCGCCTTCCGCGTACGCATGTCCTCGCGATAGGCGGCTCGCTCCGCCCTCCTCTTCTCCCTCTCCACCCTCCTTTGCGCGTAGAACTCGCACTCGTTGATGATGTCTTGTGGGAAGCATTGGCGCCACAGCGCCATGGCTTCCTCATCCATCTTGGCAATGCCGAGACGGTGCTCCTTCCTCCGGTTGTCGCAACGATCCTCCTTGGTGATAAGCTACGGGGAAGGCACGAGCTCCTGCGCCCGCTCCCGCGTCGGCACGTTGGGGAAGTTCATGTCCCTACGAGGCCGCCGGAGGTGCCACGCTGCCGCATCGTACGCGCGGACGGCCTCGTGGGCTGTGTCAAAAGTGCCGAGGCCGAGGTGCATCTCGCCGACCCGGATCTCGGCGGAGAAGCCGCCGGAGGGGCACGCGCAGATGCCGCGGTAGCCCCAAGTTTCCTGGCGGCGCGGCGGCATGGTGGCACGGCGGCGGCGAGGCAAGAAAGAGCGGGGAGAGAGCGGTGGCGAGGCACAGAGTGGTGGGATGGCGCGGGAGGGCGTTGGATTTTATAAAGCGCGCCGGACGCCGCGAGCAAAAACTATCGCGCGCCCGGCCACTTTTTCCCGCACGCGCGATCCTTTCCCGATGTCCCTGCTATCTCTACTCTCTTCTCTACTCTTATATGTATTATATATATTATATATTATATATTTATTTTATATTTATATTTATCTCTACTCTTATGAAAAACAGAGTTGGTGATGATGGTGTGCCTGCCATCCTGAAATATAGGCCGTCCGATTTATTTCTGACGGATAGGAAGGAAACTATGGCAATTTTGCAAAAAGATACCCACACCCCTCTCCACATTTGCAAATAAGGCCTTCCCTCATAGATCCTTTTCTCCCACAAGATAAACTACTCATACAAATGCATCTTCATGTTCCGTGCAGCGCATGGGCATCTTGCTAGTTCTAAAGAACTTTTCATCATTTGCCACACTACTGGTTGCAGATGAAGAACCTACCCAAGCACAGCGCAATACAGGAGCGACGCACAATTACAAGGTGATATTCTGTTGGACAATGCAAGCTATAACCAATTACTATTACCAGAATAATAGCAACCAGAAAATTTGAAGGGTAGGTATGAACAAAATTGGAACTACACATGTACTGCTAAGGGACTCTACACATTACCAATCGAGGGGGAGTATGATGGTCGCGGCGGCGTCTGTGCATCATGGTCGGCAACGGGAGTCAGTTCATTGTCGACGATGGTGGTGCTTCTGCGCTTGGCGTCGGCTTCCGTGAAGCAGATCCGAGACCGTGGAAGACGGTGCCGAGGAAGAGGCTCTGTGTACGACGACAACGGTGGACCGGCTCCAGTGCGGCGTACGACGTCGTCGATGAGGCAGATGCGCTGTGGTGGATGAGTGCGCCAATGTAGAAGGGGAGGAGCACGAAGGCTGTGGTGCCGTGGAGAAGTCTATTTTGCGGTGGGGATAGAAAATGGGAGTATTCAGGTGTACTACTCTGGGTGCCGGGTGGGGTTGGCTAGGTAGGGTGAACCTAAAGTTACCAAAACAGCCCCCTACCCACCAGCATCCGTATGCCTGTTCTGAAGGGTATGATGGTAACTTCGCACTACTCGAATCAGGGTCGTGGGAGATTTTCCCGCCAACCTCAAAATTTTGTAACACTGAACTCCCCGTCTGGCGTGTTTGGTGATTGGGCTAAGCAACTAGCGAGTAGTACTAGTAACTACTAGTACTCCCTCCGTTTTTATTAACTCAGCATATTAGGTTTGACCGAAGTCAAACTTCCTAAAGTTTGACCAAGTTTATAGAAAAATATAAACATTTACCATAACAAATATGTATGATGTGAAAGTACATTCAATAATGAATGTAATGGTATTTATTTGTTATTGTATATGTTAATATTTTTTGTTATAAACTTTGTGAGAGTTTACAAAACTTTACTTTGACGAATGCTATTATGCGGAAAAACAAAGGGAGTACACATTTGTTTTCTTAATTTGTAGTGGAATTAATCATTTGTTGTAATCGTGAAATAAATATATTAAGCTACTGATTTCGAATGTAATGGTTTATACAATTCAATAGTTAGAATCATTGTTGAATTCCAAGATGTATACCAGGTCTATAGTACTTCACAATATGCTCAAACTCACATAATCCCAATCAAATGAAAATCTAAATGCATTTCATAGTTATTACTTTGTATAGGATGCAACAAAACCAACCATAACTCTACATGATCCATTATAAAGCAACATTTTGAACACATCCCAATGTGTGAATGAAACATGTAGAGAGAGCTTGTGAAGATGGAGCAAATAGGGCGGGAAAGATTGTATGTATGTGGGTGAGAGAGTAGGAGATAAACCTCATGAGAGAGAGAGAGAGAGAGAGGAAGAATTTAGGTCTGTGAGAAAGATGGAGACATGTAATATACGTGAGATGCGTGTGCATCCAGATTTTGTACATGTGGAAGGAGAGGAGACAATGGGTTTGATGAGAGAGCTGGAAAAACGTGGATGAGAGGGGAAGGATCTCGTGGGTTGAGGGATTGAGAATTTTGTGCGGGAGAGAGAGGGGGGGAGGAGTTAGTCAGCTGTTGTCACATCATCCTACTTCCAAATGGCCCCGCATTCTCTAGTGCAGTGTGGTTGCCGTCTTCGATATCCTCGATCCCCTCTTTGAAGATTGAGGTGGTGTCCATGCTGGGGTGCAGAAAAGCACAAGCAAGAGTGGTCACCATATAACCTTGGATGGGGATGAATTGTGTGCTCGGGGGAGGGGGGATTTTGTGTGCAGTGTGTGTGTGTGTGTCAGATATTGAGAGAAATCAAACCTATGGAGAGAATGTGTGTGTATGTGACGGAAAGCTACATGCTAACTAGGGTTTTCACGAATAGATTGTGCGTGCGAGATAGAGCGCGATGTGCGGGCCTTGAGGCGGGCACGGGCCGGGTGAGGGTGTCAAAATGTGTGCGTTGATGCATGTGTTACATGCGATCGTGCGAGCGACAGACGAATCGAGAGAGATGGTTGTTGTGTTACGGATGCTCCTCTCTCTCTCTCTCTCTCTCTCTCTCTCTCTCTCTCTCTCTCTCTCTCTCTCGCACACACACAAGTACAAATAGAAGACCGTTCTCTTATGTATACACAACATATCAGCATCTCTATGTCTCACTAATGCATGATCATTTGCACATTCACACCTGTCGATGTCTCGATCACACGCACACCGTCTCCACATTGCTCTTTCGCCACAACACACATATGGACACATACACGCGTTCTCTCTCAGTCACACACACAGAATCAATATTAAAATAATGTCTAGGACGCACCTAAAACGTCCAAATCCAAATAAGCACGAACTGAAGCTAAATTCAAATATATGAAAATATTGTAGCGTGAAGAACTTTTCCAGGAAAAAAAAGTAGAGTAATATTCGAGGATTGTTTTCACACACACAAAAAGGTTCGGTGGATGTCCTTCGAGCTCGACACGGTGACGCACCGTTCGATCGACCCCGCGGCCACGGTGCACGCACTTCCACAGGATTTCGTATCGATGCTGTGCTAAGTAATGTTGTAGTATAAGCGCCGCCTCAGTCTAATGTTTACGTGTACTAGTACGGTGTTCTTTTAAGTTTGACCAACCCTATATAAAACTAAACTAAACTCCCATACGCGCACTCATCAATATGCCGCCGCCGTTGCGCATGCCAGCGCCCGCCTACTCCAGCCAACCATTTCTTGCCCATCACCGCCGTGTCCCCACCATCCCTGTGCCATGAAGCCGAAGGCTCGCCTGCTCACATCGTCTGCAGTCCCTCCTCACGATGCCACCGCGCTGCCAAGCATGCGAGCAGGTGGAGCCGCGTCTATGCCCACAGCATACGAAGAGGAGGACGAGCGCGTGCTCCAGCACGCCAGCGAGGAGGAGCTAGTGTGTCATTGTCGTCTCCGCCCGCGCAGAGGAGGCGCGCATGGTGGCTGTCGTGGCGGAAGCCGGTCGCGCCCGCGCCGAGCCCACAAACCGGGTGCAGACGTGGAATCTACCTTTGAGACCTTGAATGCCATGTGGATCCTGCAATCTGAAGGAACAATTTGGGTCAGTCGACTCTGGTGAGCCGTTGGATGAAACATGGACGGCCAGAAGGGCTTCTTCAACCTCCGAAATGATGCACTGTTCATCTTCTCGCTCAGGCATCGAGCCGCCAGCCCGCCATAGGCCTAAACGCCTGCCGCCGCTGCCCCGCCCTCCCCTGAACCGCCTACCACCGCCATGCTCCCCCCACCCCCGCCATCCGTTTAACCCCGGGCACGATCCATTTTTTACTGCGAACTGCATTCCACACCCAACACTCATAAGATAGATCATGGGCACCCTGCCACCCTAATATAGATACTGGGGTAGCTTCTTTGCCGTCTTCTTCCTTCGCTCCGTCGAACTTCTTTCACAAATCGACTGACCCAAATTATACTACTAGTATGTATTAAGTACAGTAGGAACGCGAAGATACGTGTAGTAGTACCAACTACAAGAAGAACAGTAGTAAGACATACTAGTACTACTGTACGTACTAAAGAGTTCAAATAACAAGAAAGAACATAACATAGTTCTGCTGGGGGCTCAGCCTAACACACCCCTGAAATAAAACTAAGCAACTAGTCCGCTTGACACTGCAGTACAACCAGCATGAGCAACGGCACTGCCACCTTACTCGGAGTTCGAGTCCACGTCCTCGACTTCGTCCTCGTCCCTCTTCCTCTTCCTCTTCACCGACACTTCTTTGCTTGAACCGGACACTGGGCTCTGCTTCTTCATCCAGCCCTTGTAGATATTTAAACAAAGGTAGGCATCCTTTGCTGCATATACAATGTGAGCTTCATCTATTGTCTTCGACTCCCATGCATGATGAAACTCCGGGTGAGGTTTCTTCAGTTGAGCGTACAAAGGATCAATCATGGCTGCTGCCAGGGTCAACATTGAAGGCTGAGAGGAGGACACAAGGCTTTCCTTTTGGAGATCGACGGGCTGGCCTACAATGAGGCCTATCCGATCCAGGACTCTCCTGTCATTCGTAAAGTGTACAGTAACGAATTTCACTCTTTTGTCCTTGAGGAAGAACTCAAAATCCTGGCACCTAACGTTGGCATGGCATATGTGGTAGACCAAGCACACGTTATGTACTCAAACCTAGATCATGGTGGCCTTCTTCATCTCTGCCACCTTTAGAAGCTTCTTCTTTTCCAGGACTGTGGTGTACTCAACATCTAGCCCAGCGACCCACTCATCCTTTGAACTTTTGACCATGTGTAGGAAGTGACCAAGGCATGCTTCCACCGTCGCGGATCTACGGGTGTAGATGACGATGAACTCATCGCCGGTGATGGTTCTAACCTTGTACTCACCGCCGATCATGGAGATTTGGGAGGCCATGGATTTTGGAGGCGGGTTAGGAGAAGAGGAACTGGTGTAATGTGAAAGGACGGGACGACTGGGAGAGAACTGTTGTAAGGTAGAATATGGGGACGAGTAGGGCATGCGAACGGCGTGGGGTGGTGGCTTGCCTGGTGGATAAACGGCTGCATGCCCACAAAGAGTTCTCGAGTACTATGCGGGACCCACTAGATGTCATGTCTAGTAGACCCACATCGTAGGCCTGACGGTATAGCTTCTGCGTGTTTACACGCCATGCCGGCGCGTGCATGTAACTTCACTTAATTCCGTCAACCGTCGCGCCTCCCACGACCTTTGCCTCCCTCATGCGGTCGCGCCCTTTGAGACTTCGGACGGCTATAAATGAGCAAATTTTTTTGCCTTCTCCATATGCATGATACTCCCTCTGGTCCTTTTTACTCCGCGTAAGATTTGTGCAAGTCAAAGTTTGCAAAGTTTGACCAAATTTATACTAAAAATATCAATATCTACAATACCAATTATATATTTTATGAAACTACAGTTCATAATGAGTATAAAAATATTTATTTGACATTGTGAATGTTGATACATTTTTCTATAAGTTTGGTCAAAGTAGAGGTACATTGACTTCAGACAAAACTTATATGCACAATGCAGACTAGTTCCTCCGTCCAGGTGCGTGCCATGTCCTATCTAGTCATCACAACAAGGTTAGCTATTAGAGTACTACTACCTCCCTTCTAGTTTAAAGGGCTCGATTCAAAAATTTCAACTACTCTTAATAAGATAGAGGCGGTGGAATAGTTTTTTTAGTCTGCAAAAGTACTCAATTAATGCTCTCGTTCTTCACCAAAAAATGTGTTTACCAATGCATTATCGCATGGCATGCTTGCATGAACACTAGTAAATGACAAAGATTTTTACATGCATTAGTCAATATTCTCTTTAGGCTACTCATAGTAGAAAGTATCATATACTAGTATCATGTGCATCATACTAGTGTATGATACGGGACTACCTTTATAGTGCCATGCATGACACAAAGTAGCATAGTATTTAACATGATACGGTATCTACCTATGTTACTCTAACCCCCCTCTCTTCTTTAATTCTTTGCAACATCAGCATGCTTGCTATTCCCGTGTGCATGATACCAGCTAAGATACCACCACTATGGCCAGCCTTAATCATCGCATGCAATAATTTAGTGCACCTTGAAATCTGAACATGTGTGTGGCGTGTATGTTTTTAATGACTTGAGACTATACCTAGCCCGGCATGCACTGGTCAGTTCATTGCATGTAAGATGACTTATTATGCACCGTTCCCCATACCTGCAGGAAGCCCGTTCGTCTCCAAATCTTTTCCTATCCATGTGTGAAATCAATATGCCTGCTTGACTCTCCTCCTCCCTCCGGCAGTCCCACCACTCCACCCCGTGTGAAAAAAATATGCATGCATGACTATTCTCCCCTCGTGCTCGTCCAATCCGTTGTGACCAGCAATATTTCCACCCGTTCCCTCCCCCATAATTTACTTCAACAAATATGCCCACCTAGCTGTTACGTTAATCACGCAACATATCTTACGTAGGTGTGCCATTGCTCGCTATAAATACTGCGCCTCCCACGGCATTCGGAAGAATGCTCACGTTCATCGCTATCTCCTCCCCCTCCCTCTCACGTCGACCACCATGGCATCGCCCCTCCCAAGCCATAGGCACCCCTCGCTGCCCCGCGCGGAGCGTCACGCGTCGTCGTTCCGTTCCTCGCCGCCACTAGTCAAGGAGGACACGTCGGTGTTCCGCTCCTCACCGCGACGCGTCGAGGTGGATGCGACGGCGTTCCTAGTCTCGCCAGCACGCCCGTCGGAGGACGCGTCGGCTCCCCGCTATGAGGAGAACGTCGTGCCGCCCGCCGAGCCCCCTAGCCTTGAGGAGCTTTGGAAAGAAATGGAGGTCGCCTTGTGGGAGGCTTTGCCTCTGGCAGAGCACGCCAAAATAAAGGAGGAGAAGAAGACCGAGGAAGAGAAGCGCGCCGCGAGGCATGCTGCCTGGCAGGCCTATGTCGCGTTCGAGAGAGTCAGGCAATTGGCTCTTTGGTAGAAGGCTCGTGCGAGGGCCGTGAGGGTGGCGGAGGACGCCCGTGCCAATGCCCTGAGTGCAGTTGGGTCCAAGGGCCTCATCTACGCTTGGCGGTCCATGGACCGGGTGCATGCTTCCAGCGAGGAGGAGTACCTGTTGGTGCCGGATCACCAGACCGATGAGATCACGCTCGCCCACCGGCAAGCCGCCAATCAGCACCTCGCGAGTTGCGAGGCCGAGGAAGAGGCGTTGTGTCGCCGCGCTGGGAAACGGCTGCGCACCAGAGCACTCATGGCGCGCCGCAAGCGCTCCTGCGAGCGCCCTGGCTTTTATTAGGAATAAACTAGCAATGTGCCCGTGTGTTGCAACAGATCCAAAGTAGAATAGTACTTGTTCACAAACTTGAAAGAAAACACTCTTGTTTTGATATACATATATACCACTAAAAATATATTACTTTTCACTCAAAATATATTTCTCAGGCTGTTTTGATGAGGTGAGGGAGAGATGTGGTTGCTTATAAGATAATAAGGGGTTTTCTGCAAATTGGAGCAGAGAAGTGGGCTATTGTTGCAAAAATGCCACAACTTACCTCACAGCCGTTAGATGCAGATCTAATGGTCAGAAATGACGGATGGCAGACACACCATCATCACCAACTGAGTCTTTTATAGGAGTAGAGATTTAGTTTCATAAGGCGGTCTCATTAGTTTTGGGACGGAAATGATAAATCCCGAACGTTCGGGAATTATTAGCGTCCTTAATTAAGTATGTAAAAGGAAAAGTTTGGAAACCTTGTGTATCCGTACGCATTTTGTAAGTACGTGCATATAGCACAAACTTAACTATGTATCGCACTACACGTCTCTCTCTATATATGTTTGCAGACTGTGCTACTACTACTACTTATATGTACGTGCAAATGCATGTTTTAACATTACGATGCAGTTTTTGTAAAAGTAGTAAAACAACACTAGTCAAGCTTGTGAAACGATTCAATGCAAAAGAAATGCAAAAATGCTCTTTTGATTGTTTACTTTTAGCTTCCTTCTCTGTGGTTATTTCTCTATCGTACTTTGTACGGAGTATCTCACTGGTCGGGAAGGCATGTAAATTCCCAAACCGCTTCGTACACCCTATATCGAATTTTTTGCCTAACAAGTTGTGTCGTGCAATTGGAATTCCAACTTGAGTACTACTACTAGGAGTACCAGGCTTCTAGATTAGTACTCCCTCCGTCCTTGAAATAGTGTACTTCCAACTTTGTTGGAGGGTCAAACTATCTCAAAGTTTGACCGAGTTTGTGCAAAAATATATCAATGCTTTTGAAACCAAATAGGTATATGACGAAAATATATTTTATCATGAATCTAATGCTACTAATTTGATGGCATAAATGTTGGTCTAGTATTGTATAAATTTGGTCAAACATAAAAAAGTTTGACTTTCCAACAAAGTTGGAAGTACAGTCTTTCAAGGACGGAGGAAGTAATCTGATAACTACTACCTTCGTCCTGGTTTATTGTTCCCCATTGTAATATGTGTCAAATTTTGACAATAAATTTAACTAATGAAATGTTTATGTATGTCACCAAAAATTATATCATTGGAAACTATGTTCAAATATGAATCCAACAATATAACTTTTGTTGACATGCACTAACATTTTATCAGTTAAATCTTTTGTCAAAATTTAGCACAAATTACAATGGTGACTAATAAACCAGGACGGAGGTAGTAGTTTAGAAGCCCAAATGAATGAGTGAGGCGCCTTATGGGAAAAGCTGGGGAAGAGACGGCTTATTTTTTAAGCCGCCAAAAGAACTGGCCCTAGGAGTAGTAGCTAGGGATCGAGTGTGCGAGATGAAGCGGACAAAGTAAATGGAGAGAGATGAAATGCAAAAAAGACAGAGGGGTGTGATGGTTGCTTGTCCGTTTGTTTTAACAGGCCACTTATTACTGGGAGTGGTGGGGTTCTGTGATATGACGGCTTTACTACCGCGCCACGAGCGGGGTGAGACTCCCGTGCAGCACCGCCCTCTACACTAGTACTACCTCCATCGTGGTTTGTTAGCCCCCCATGTAATTTGACTCAAGATTTAACTGACAAAATGTTAGTGCATGTCAACAAAAACTATATCGTTGGATTCGTATTTGAACATAGTTTTCAATGATATAATTTTTTGTGACATGCATGAGCATTTATTGTACTATATATAATGTTAGTTAAATTTATGGTAGTACTATATATAGTAAGGTGCCCGTGTGTTGCACAGAATAGTGAAATGCATTGATCGGGCAGTTGTTTATTTTGACAAAGTATGTGGGGGTCATCTCATGTGTAACGAGTATCGATAGGTTTCTAAGTATATTATTTCTTCTCTAGAGCTCACAAGCATCTGGGTGAATAGTAAATGTAGGATAAATAGATAAAAAAGTATATTTTGCAAACAAAAGCGTTCAAGTGTTCAACCTGCATCCAAAACTTTTGAAGAAATAACACTTATTGTGCTTTGCAAGAAATGATCTTTAAGAATTATTTTTTGAGTATCGATTTTGTTTATCAGGATGACTTGGAAGGGGGCAGAGGAGACGTAAGAAATTGTTCATCTTAAGTCTTTCACCGTTACTGTAGTAAAAATTCACAATTAATCTCATAAATGGCAAGCGAGAACTCTGATGGAGCAAAAGCATACATGGAAGATTCTAGACTAAACCATGAATGGATACACTTTTATTCAAGCACGATACTCTAATAGAGCAAGAACATGCATGGAAGGTTCTATACTATATAAATAAGAAGTCTCCACATGCTTAGACAGCGGCTTACATTGAGCAAAGACTAATGATGAATAGTTGACTTGGTAATGCATATCTGGCGTCTTCCATGTCCCCGTGCATCATCTTGGGGTGAAAATCATACCAGGCGTCTTCCATGTCCACATTGCCGGGAACGGAGCAGCTTGGCACAGTCCCAGTCAGCGTGATGGAGGCGGCGTGGTCGCCCTCGTACTTTGGAGGGGCAGTAAGAGTGAGCACGCACCGGTACAGCGGCCTTGTGTCAGCGTCAGCAGTGTTGCCCCTGACGCACACTACAGAGACTAGGCGGTGACCTACGCGGACCTTGCCGGTGCCCACGGCCAACAGGAAGACGCTGTCGTCATCCTTCGCGACTAGCAGGCAGCGGTGATCCTCCAGTGACTTCGGCACGGCGAACGGGTAGCACGTCTCGTACTTGATGTTCACCGCCGCGGGCCAGTAGTGATTGACGGACGGTGCCATGAGGTGATGCACAAGGCTCACCGGTGAGCCCTCAAATGGCGGCGTGCACTCATAGCAGTAGCAGGGTGCGTGCGCGGATCTGGAACTATGCTCCGCCAGTGAGTGCTGGTCGACGTACCTCTCGCAGACGAAACTCTTGTAGACGCAGGGCACCTTGCAGGCATCAACTAGGCCGTCCATGAAACGGGAGTGGCTGTAGGGGATGTTGCGCTCGCCGAATGGAGCGCAGGAGTAGCACACGAAGCAGTAGATGGTGTCCTTACTAGTTCTCCCTCCATTTCTCTACTCTCTACTTTCTCTACTTCTCTACTTTCTCTTATAAAAAAAACCGAGTTGGTGATGATGGTGTGCCTGCCATCTTGCAATATAGATCGTGCGATCTATATCTGACGGATAGATAGCAAACTATGGCAATTTTGCAAAAAGATACCCGCACCTCTGACCACATTTGCAGATAAGGCCTTCCCTCGTTCACCCTTATCTCCCACAACCTCATTGTTGCGCAATTAATAAAGGAAGTCTTTGGAACAATCTGGCATGGTGGCCGCTGCCGGCGCCATCCATCCCCATGCCTCCGCCCAGTCCGACCACCAGTCACCACCACGCCCCACTCCTCCTCACCTTATCTCTCATCTTTCTCGAGATATCATTTTTTTGATGAAATTCTCGAGATACCATTTTTCCGATGAAATTCTCAAGATATCATTAGTTTTCACACATGGGATTACTTTTGCATCGGTCAATCACAACAGGTGTTTTGTAAAAAAATGCATCTGGATGTTCCGTGCAATGCACGGGCATCTTGCTAGTTTGCATATAATTCCAAACACCACGTAGACACGTTCTTTGACCATTTTACAACTATGTTAGTATCATTGTTAGTGGTCAGCCGGTGCAAGTTATAGCCCCGGGTGCTTTAACCTTTTTTAGTAATGATATCTGGCGATTGTTCGCCACGATCCCAATCCTGGCGAATCCCACATAACCGTTAGATTTCCATCCGACGGTGGCCTATTTTTAAGCCATAGTATTTGACAAAACCGCCACCCTTACACACGTACTGTAACTGCATCGCGGGTCTTTGCAACTGCCATGTCTCCTAGCGAACGTTTGCTAGGGATTGGAGTTAGCACCGATGGCGGTTCGTAGTCGTTCCACGCTCGGGCATTGAAGTTTGTAACTATTTTACAATATACTACTCCTCCGGTGCTAGTAGTAGAGCAGAGTCCTACTCCACTATATGCAAACTAGGGCATAGTAGTAGGTACTGTAGTTTATTGTACTAGTACTGTGATCACTCAAGCAAGTTGTGTGGCATCGATATGACCCTACGCTGCTGGGATGTGTCTCGTAAGTCAAGCGGCGTGCTGCTGCTACATTGTCATCATCACCTGTCCACTTCTCGTAGCACAAATTTGCGCCTCCCCCCTCTTCCGAAACCCAAGCACTAACAATGGCAGAACCGAGCAGCGTCCAGCGAAAGAGTGGCTGGAATTTGCTCCCCACAGAGGTAATCAAGCTCATTGTTTTGCGTGTTGACAATCTCAGTACCATGCTGCTCGCCGTGTGCTCGTCAGGGCTGTACCGTTTACACAAAGCCCTCAGGCCAGAGCTTTATAAGCTAGCTCCCTGCTTGCTGATACAACTTGATCTTCAGAAATGGCGTGTCACGCAGCATAACGATCATAGGGTGGCGAGCATCAACCCCCTCGACTACGATCCGATCCCCGTCACCCTCAAATACATTAACGGTATGTGCTGGGTTGGCATGAACACGTCTTGGATGGTGCTCATCGACGGTCGCGGCAGCTGGATGCTCGTGGAGGTCTACACCCGGCGATTGATCCCCCTTCCTTCGATTAACACTGCACTACTTTGGCACCGCGGCCCAGAATACTCGGAATCTTACAGTAGCCAACATGATACCAAGTTTGATTTTCTCAAGGTTGTAATTTGCCAAGTGCCCACAAGATCTGTGAATTATAAAGATTTCAGGCTAATTGCATTCTTCAAGTGCGGTCTCGCCTATCTGATAGGTCACTGTGGTAAGTGGATAAATCTGCACGTCCATCGCAGGATCTTACATCCTCCATGGTTCTCTGATGCCATTGAACACAAGGGCTTCATTTACGCTATGGACTACTTCTATGGATGGACGTATTGCCGGCCTACTCCAGTCATCGCTACAAATGGCTGTTACAGCAGTATATTACTTTCCTATGATATCATGATGGCTTGCTTATATTACTATCAACATTTACTGGAAAAAATATTCATACTCATAACATGTTGTTCTTAAGATTGACTACAGTACGAGCCCTTTTTTATTTGACTCCAACTTGATATGATGTTGTAGGTCGCCTGCTGTGCCTACCCTTCCTAATCCCAGAACCTTTCAAAGAAAAATGGCATGGCAGTTGTAGGTGGTTCCTGGCTCGATCAGACGACGGCGAACGATTGATGATCGTTCGCATGTACCGGACGTGTTGTTTCGCGGAATACAATCACAGTCACTGCAGGGTCTTTGAGCAGGATCCCAGCTTCTCTGGGCCTTCAGAATTTTTTTACTGGAGGCTGGTAAGTAGCCTTGGTACACGCTCTCTGTTTCTCAGATTGAATTATCCGATTAACCAGGAGATAACCGACGGCAAGGATCATGATGGCAGCGCGTTTTCGTTCATCAGGCAAAACTGTGTGTACACAGCGTACTATGCGTCTCTCCATGCACCATACCCTGATAAGTGTCACCACGCTCTGCAGCCCAAAGTAGGAGAGAGGGTCACAAGTATCAGACTTCGACCTGCTGCCTGGAGTTTCCCTCGTTAGGCACCCATCTGGTTCAAGCCGTCAGCCAATCTCCACAGCTTAATAAATAGTAACGTCTAACTGAGCTAGTTAGTTAGATGCGTACACTTGGTGTAGTAGGATCTTTATTTAGTTTGATGCATACACTTGTTCTTTTTTGGTAGCCCTTTTGTAATGATGGCTGATGTTTGGTTTGGAAGAGAGAGCTGCGTCTTTACTCTTCTGACCTTCTTACTGCTTCTGTTGCACCCCCAGCCCTGGTTGCTGCTGCTGCTATTTTCAATGTACAATCAGTAGTATACTTCGTCTATTGGTTGAATAAATGTGTTGTTAGAACGACAAACACACTGTTTTGGTAGTCGTTGCACGGTTCGATCCTTTAGTGCCCCGTACGTAGCGCATACTATTTTTGGTACGGAACACATTTTCCACTTGTCGACAACATGCAGCCCAGTGATGAAGGCCCAATAGAGGAGCCCATAATTAATTGGAAGAGAGGCTCTCACATGAATCCGGCCCAGGTACATGCTCATGGTCCGCTAAACATAAATAATTAAATAAATAAATAAAGCTAAATGCTCATGCACCAGTTCTTTAAATTTACGATTTGAAAAGTCAAATTTTAACAGGAGGGTATTATTTCCTATGAGAGTGTCGTTACATTCAGTCGATATTATTCTTGGGAAAAGATAGCGACCAGTCTTTTTTCTCCCACCATTTTCTTCCTGCAACCAGCGGACCCATGCAAATCATAGTCAATGTCGTAAATAGTTCTGGTCCATTATTATTTTTCGATAAGAATGCCCAACCCAGCCCAACACATTGGCGACACCACTTTATCGTAGGGCTTCTGAATGTGCTCAGCTTCACACCTCAAGAAGAAAATTGTCTCAAAAAAACCTCAAGAAGAAAAAAGTGCTCCGCAACATTTTACAATAAGTTTTAGCCATATAAAATTAATTCTTATAATCCAGCATAATGAGTTTTTCGGTCTAACCGGTCCAGCCGCCAAAACCAAACCTGCGCCGGCGGAAGCACCTGTTCCCGCCTTTTACGGCTGGTTGCGCTGCCGTGCACGCATCGCCGCCCTGTCGTACCCTAAAATGCTGGCCAGGCCATCCCTTTACTCTCCTCGACATCTTATTCTTCTTCGGCGACGGTAGCCTACCCCGCACTAGAACTAGTGAACCCTCATACTCCCCTCCGCCTATGGCCATACTGCCGCTTGTTCCCCGGCTCCTGTTCATTCCCGTCCGAGGCCTCGCCATCCGAGGCATCTTCAACTATTGTTAACGTAGCCATGGCGCCCTTGAGGAGGTTTTCTGCCGCTGAGAAGGGAAAGGCGACGCTGGAGGGAGCGAATCAGCCGCAGTTAGCGAGGGGGCAAGGCTGCCCTCGCAAGCCCACCGCCGAGCCCGGGGCCCCTCCCCGGGGACGCGGGCGCCCTCAATTTATCCACCTATGTAGGCTCGAGCAGCCGCGGGAAGAATTCAGCCCGCGTGTAGCGCCCAAGATGCGATTCTATCCCAATCACATGATGAATTCATGATTGGGGCACAATCGCATTTCAAGTGCATAGCAAGGTGGATATCATTACAATATACCATGTACTAAAAAGATGAGAATACAAGATACAGGCTTACACTCGCCACAAGCTACAACATCAATACAACAGTTCATCAATACATAGCAATCATCATACAGAACAGCAGGATCCGACTACAGATGAAATCAAACGAAAAAGAAGAATGACATCCACCCTGCTAATGCCAGGCTCCCGACCCGGAACCTATCCCTTGATCGAAGAAGCAGAAGAACTCCAAAACAAGCAAGCATCGCTCTCACGTCATAGCATCGCATTACCTATATTTGCAACTGTTGTTGTAGTAATCTGTGAGCCACGAGGACTCAGCAATCCCATTACCATGGGTATCAAGACTAGCAAAGCTTAATGGGTATGGAATGGATAAGTGGTCAGGTTGCAGCAGCACTAAGCATTGTATGGTGGCTAACTTACGAGTACAAGATTAAGAAGAACAACTACGCATAACGGTCGCAAACTAAGTAATGATCAATAAATGATCCTGAACTACTTATGAATCAAACATGACCCCACCGTGTTCTCTTCTCGAAATCACTCAAAAAGAGACGGTCACGGTTACACACGCGGTTGGTGTATTTTAATTTGGATCTGGTGTCAAGTTCTCTACAACCGAATATTAAAAATTCCCATCTGCCACATAACCGCGGGCACGGCTTTTGAAAGATCAAACACTGCAGGGTTGTCCCAACTTAGTCCATGACAAACTCTCATGATCAGCGAAGGCAAATCTCCATCTTGGGGACAACCCGATCAAACTCGGAATCCCGGTGCACAAGATATTTCGACAATGGTAAAACAAATCCAACAAGACCTCCCGACATGCCGGCACCCTGATAGTAGCCGCGCGTATCTCGTCTCAGGCCACGATGGATGAGCTATGGTTGCAGCGACCAAATACCCCAAGTTGCCAAGGGGCGGCGCCGCAAGCTGCTCTAGTTTGGGACCAACACCATCAGCACTGGCCCCCCCTGTATTATGTTGAAATACGAACCTCGGGTAGCGCTAACTCCCTATGCGTCAAATTTATTATCATGTTTATTATGTTGGGCAAATGTTAAAACCAAAGTTGGGCCTTGCTGGAAGAGTTTTATTCAAAGCGAACTATCAAGGGGGGCCCATAAACCCCAACCATGTTAGGAACGCAAAATCAATGAACATAACACCGATATGATGGAAACTAGGGCGGCAAGAGTGGAACAAAACACCAGGCAAAAGGCCGAGCCTTCCACCCTTTACCAAGTATATAGATGCATTAATTATATAAGAGATATTGTGATATCCCATGATATCCATGTCCCAACATGGAACAAACTGCAACTGCACCTGCAACTAGCAACGCTATAAGAGGGGCTGAGCAAAGCGGTAACATAGCCAAACAATGGTTTGCTGGGACGGTGGAAAAGGTTAGAGGTTTATCATGGCAATTTGGGAGGCTTGATGAACAAGTGGTAGGTAGCGCGACATAGCGATAGCATCGAGGCAACTAGCAAAGCAAAGATAGTAGTGGTATCCAGGGTAATGGTCCTCTTGCCTGAGATCCCACTAGGAAGAAGACCGAATCCATCAAGTAGACGAACCAACATAGTCAAACGAATCCTCACAATCACAACGTTACCGGAACTATCGAGAAGAAGCACAACCGGAAAGAAGCAAGCAACACGGTAAACCAACAAGAATAATCATGGCATGATGCACAAGCAAATATGATGCATGTCCAGTTTAAATAGGCATGGCATGGCAAAGTGCAACAAACAATGCTACAAATTAAGTGGAGCTCAATATGCAACGAGTTGCATATTGAAGAAACACCACATTCAATTATTTAGTTCGCTCTCGTTAAAGCTACTCAACAATATTAAATGTTGGTTAACATGGCAAGAGGTGAAGCATAATTAAACTACCTATCTAGGCAAGTTTAAGTGAGGCCGGAAACAACAAACAACAATTCCGGTAAATCCCCACATGTCATTTAGCAATTTAATGCAAACAACAATTTTAAACATTTTAAATGTTGTTATCATGATGCGGATGACATATACAAGTTTTATGCAATTTTATGAAAATGTTGACATGAGCATGTTATGAAGCATTTGGTCACCATGGCAGAACGAAAGGGGTGCCATGGCAACGACAACGGAAATGGTGCCACGGCAACATTCCGATGATCCGACAACTCGTCGAGATGTCGGTGCAAAAGAAAGTGTGGATGTACGAAACATGCAAAAGATGATGGGGTGATCCCGGTTACCGGGTTGCCACGGGTCGACGGCATGGCAAATGAGGAGGAACGTGCAATGACAACTCGGACACGGTGCAAACACGAGCATCTCATACAACACAAGGTCATCGCTTCGCGGTCGTCTTGGGGTTATACCTTCGAAGCGTGCATTTTCGGAGCGGATCGGGTTCGGGTAGTTGAACTTGACGCTTGTTGTCCATGTGTCTTCGGTGACGGTAGTCGTACACATTCAGGATGGAACTTGATGTATCCATGTCCTTCACGGGTCGTCGTTGAACTTGGTGATCCGATGCGGTAGTCGAACTTGGGGGTTTCATGGAACTTGACGAATCCAAAGCCTTTGAGGCCATCGTTGTACTTGGTGATATCCGGGACGGTCTTGGCGTGCAGCGAGCAACGCTCGGTGTACAGATGCAGTAATGGACTCGGAGGTGCTTGACGGTTCATAGCTCTTCGGCGTTGTGGTACTTGTCGTCCGTGATGGCCTTGGCGTTCCTGGTCTTGAGGAGGTCTCCAAAAGAGAACTTGGCACCCACGGTGACATGGAGCTGCGCATCTTGGCGTCGGACAGGGGGTCGAAGGCCAACGAGGGTCACGTGTAAGAGTGCTGCAGGAGAGTCCGGAGTTACGGGCGTTGGAGGCGAGGCCGGTCGATGCTGTCCGGCCGAGGACGAAGCCGGAGAAACAGGGGAGGAGCTGGGAAGCAGCGGCTGCAGCAGGAGCTTGGGGTCGGGTTGTCCATGGCGTCGAGGATGAACCAGGGGGCTTCGGTGAGGAGGCGCGCAGAGGCAGGGCCAACGGGAGCAGCGGAGGTCAAGGCAGAGTAGCAACGGTGACATGGAGGCGCGGCCATGGGGATGGAGCGCGAGGAGAGGCTGGCGGCAGTGGCTGCGATGGAGGCCAGAGGCGCGGGCGCTGGGCCATGGCGACGGGGAGACGAGGCGGCAGCGCTACGAGGAGGGCCGGCTCGGTCGACAGCTGCAAGAGGTGAGGCGCTTGAGGGCACGGCATGGCTGGACGGCGGGGTCGGACGAGGAGCACGGGCAGGAGGGGATCGGGACAAGGGCACAACGCGTGTGTGGGTGGCGGCGCGAGGGAGAGAGCGGGAGGAGGGAGAGATGGGGATCGATCGAGATGATATCAGGCTAGGGTTCTGACTGGAGAGTTAGATGGGCTTAGGGGAGGTTGGGCCTAGGGAAAATAGACCGGCCTGGCTGCTGGGCTTTCTTCTCTCTCCCTCTTATTTTCTTTAGCAGAAAAGCATTAGAGAGAAGAAAAAGGAAGAGAGGGTTAGGGAAAGAATTTGAGCATGGGGTTAATTTTCCTGGACTCATAAAAATGAGCTTGATCCAAGAAAATAGAAGTGAGTGTGGGCGTGAAGTTGAATTCAACCTCATTTGAAATTAATTCAAATGAGTGTGAGAAAGAAGTGGGTATTCGGTAGGTCCAAAAATGTTGAGAATTTTCGTGGAGCTCGGGAAAGTGATGAAAGAATTTAGGGCAAAGTTTGGAGACCAAACTTGAAGCAGAAAAGGCACGGAATTATTTCACAAGTGTGCTTATGGGTGATTCCGAAATAGTGGAATATTTATTAGCTCCCTAATAATATTGGGAGGATAAGGTATATGTTATAAAGATAAATCACCATGTGAAAACCCTCCATTTAAATGGATCGAAGATCCATACGATTTATTTATTTGAGTTGCAAAAAATTAATGAGATGAAGCATGATGACATGATGCAATGCAAATGATGCTATGGAGAATGAGACAAACAAATAAATCGCACAGCGAAACTCGGAATACATGGAAGGCATCTGGAGTGTCGGTCTCGGGTCGTCACAACGCGGGTGTCGGATTCAGGGCTCCGCAAACCCAAGAAGGTTCGAACTCTGGGGCGTGTGCGAAGAACTCAACCTCTCAGGCTTGCCAACTCGTCGCCCCATAGCCTAGCCTAGCCGAACTCGCGTGAACAAGGAAGAAGATGAACGCGGCAATTTACCCAGGTTCGGGCCACCTTGCGGTGTAATACCCTACTCCTGCTTTGTGGTGGATTGGCCTCACGAGGGGCTGAGGATGAACAACCTCGCAAGGGCTCGGGGGTGAGAATGAGTCGACCCCTTCTATGGTGGTGGCTAACCTATATTTATAGTGGCCTTGGTCCTCTTTCCTCGAAAATTAGGCGGGAAGGGATCCCACAACGGCCAATTTGAAATGGGACAAGTAGTACATCTAATCCTGATGAAAGGTGGTCTTCGCCTGCAAAGCCTCTGGTCGTGACGCAGTGGTGGGCTCGACGATGACCTTCGCCTTGCCGAGCCTGTGGTCTTGGTCTTGTAGCACCAGAATGGAAACCTTTGGGGGATTCCTCGGGAACCCTCGCCCGTCCTTGCCTCCTTAGCACCAAAGAGGAAACTGCCTCCTCTGCGCCCGCTGGTGCCCGCATGGCCTTGGTCGTCATGGCTCACGTCAACACAGCCTCATGAGGCTGGGTACCTGCATAGAAATCTCCACTCCACGGGAGGCCGCTCCCTTCGGAGGTCTTGGTGTAGTCCTCCTCGCGAGGCATGGGGGCCCTCGTGAGGGTCTTGTCTTGGCGGTCTTGTAGATGGGCCGTACCAGGCCGTCGAAGGAGCCACGTCGTGGGCTGTAGGCAGGCAAGTCTGGGTACCCTGGTTCCTAGAACGCTGACAGTAGCCCCCGGGCCCAAGGCGCGCTTGGGCTTGGCTTCGAGGCGAAGCCAAAGAGCAAGGGCGAAGTGCCGCGGGCCCCAATCGCCTGCCGGCCAGGCCGATGCGTGGCGCTTGACGGGACGTGGGCGTCTCAGCTTCCCCACGTTGCCTCGGCGACTGCCCGACTTGACAACTGCCTGGTGCATGCAGCGGGGCCATCATTGCTTGGAATGTGGGAGGCCGCCGGTTAGCCTTCCTCCGCCTATAAATGGGGAAAGGGGGCGGAGCCCCAGCCCATTTCATCTTCTTGCTGCTCGCTCCTTCTTCTTCTTCGTCACACCACCATCTCACCGAGGCATCCATGGCGCCAGTGAGGAGGTTTTTTGCCGCCGAGAAAGGAAGGACCCCCAAGGAGGGACCAGGCTCGCCACCGCCCAAGAGGGGCTGCGGCCGTCCCCGCAAGTACGCTGCAACGCTGGCGGTGGCTCCCCGAGGGCGTGGCCGCACCCCCTCAAAGGTCGGCGCCACCTCTGGCAGTCGTGGGAAGGCTCCCTCCCGCGCCGGAAGCTACCGCGGCCAAGACGGCCACGGCCAAGGGGGGAAGCATGCGGCGGCCGTCCGGCCACCGCGCCCGCGATCCCATTCGGCCAACGCGTCCTCGGAGTTTGTGGTGTGGGCGGAGAGGCCGGCAGGCACATAGTTCCAGCTCTTGCGCTTCTTCGCGGGTGCGCTCCCGCCCGGAGGGCCTGGTGGCCTCTGGCTACAGGCCGGTGGCTGCTGCAGCAAGGCCTCGTGGGTGGAGGTCGAGGTCACCCCCGCTGGCTACGTGTTTCTGTACCGTGGGTGGCAGCCATTCGCCCATGTGCTGGCCTGCAGGGGAGATGTACCCTCCACTTCAGGCACGACAGAGCAGCGACCCTCTACGTCGGGATCTTTGAGGAGGACGGCAGGCGCCTGGGGTGCTGTCCGGAGGGCGATGACGACGTCCACCCCTCCGACGACAATGACCGGAGGGGCAGTGGCATCCTCGGCGGTGAACTCACCCTTGGCGACGGCCGCGGCGCCTCTAGCAGCGGCGGCTCCTCCTCCGGAGAGAGCACGAGCGACGATGACTATGACGAGCCGCCACGTCGCCACTCCCGGACCGGGGAAGGTGGCGAGCCACCGCGTCGTCGCGCTCCCGCTCAGGAGGACGATGAGCCGCCTCGCCATCGCGCTCCAATGAAGCAGGAGGAGGACTCCTACTGAGTGCAGGCATCGCTGGAGCCAGGCCTCGGGAGCCGCGGTGGTCGCGAGGCCGCTTTTGTTTTTTTTTGTTTTTTCCTGTATCAAGAAATGTAGAAGGCCCTGCTGGGGCATGTAATGGGCCAGGGCGCTTGCGCCGTTATGTTAACGTTTTAATTTTGTATCTTAGCATTCGTGTTGCTACCAATCAACAGGTTCTTGTTGATCGCGATTAGGATAGCTTAGCATGGTGTGCTTGTGGTAGACTCATGCGCCGTGAGGGCGTGCTCCTCCGGAGCATGGATCCCCTACGTGCCTCTCGTTCCAGAGAGATCTTGCAGGGGATTTCCTTCTCAAGGATCCGAAGGTTCTCAGGCCTCAGGAGGCGCCCAGTGGCCGCGAGGTCTCTAGCGGGCCATGAGGATATGGGGCCTCCGGAGATGCTTCACAGTGCACCGCGCCCCACGCAAGCCCCCTAGCGAGGACCGATCGTCACTGGTACACCGGGTCGCGATGCCCGGCGAGGCCAGGAGATGAGGACTCAGGAGGGCATACATGCCCGTTGGCTCGTCTAAGAGCATCGCGTGAGGATTAGGATGCCAAAGATTAGGACGCCAAGGCTTTGGCGAGGTGTATTCATGGGCGGACCCAGGCGTACACACCGTCCCCAGCCCCCGCTCGCGAGGCGCTCGGAGAGGAGTGACGGGCAACTTCAAGACTCGAAAGAGCAAACACTGCAAGAAGAAAAATTCCCATCCCTTTCAAATAAAGACGCGAGAACTTCTAATTTCATTCCAAGAAGTGGCAAATCGGCTACAAAGGCAAGCAAAAGAACAGCCGTGTCTGGCGCCTACACTAGTCTTCTAGTCTTCCCGCCAGCGCGGAGCATGAGGCTTCCACTAGGCGTGGGCATAGTCATTGAAAGACCGTGTCGTCCGCCAGCTCGGAGCATGGGGCTTCCACTTGGGCGTGGGTGGGAGCCCCCATGAGGCCCCAAGGCGGCGCTCAGGAGACTCCGGGGCATGTACAGCCCCACTCATTATTACGTGAGAGTGTCACGGGTAGAACTTCCGGAGATGCTGGATGTTCCAGGCATTCTGGATGGGGACCCCATCCTGTGTCTCCAAGCGCGCGGCGCCAGGCCTAGAGACGCGGGCGATCCTGAACGGACCCTACCACATAGGCGAGAGCATGTGAAGCCCCTCCCTGGAGAGCACCTGCCTCAGGACGAGGTCACCCACCTCGAGGGTCCTGGAGCGGACGCTGCGGTAGTGATACCGCCGCAGCGCCTGCTGGTACCTCGCGGCACGGAGCGAGGCTTAGCGACGGGCCTCCTCCCCGAGCACGAGATATGTCCCCCGCGAGGCATCCTGGCGTGCCTCGTCAAATGCCAAGACCCGTGGGGAGCGATGTTTGACTTCATGTGGGAGGACGGCCTCCACCCCATAGACGAGGAAGAACGGGGTCTCGCCGGTGGGCTTAGTTGCGGTGGTGCGGATGGACCACAACACAGACTGAAGCTCACCGAGCCAACCCCTGCCGCAGGCCTCAAGCTTCTTCTTGAAGCTCCTCGTCTTGAGGCCCCTCAGGACCTCTGCGTTGGCGCGTTCGGCCTGGCCGTTACTCCGTGGGTGTGCCACTGAAGCATAGCATATCTACGTTCCAAGGTTAGCACAATATGTCCTGAAGAGATTTCTTGTAAACTGAGAGCCATTGTCAGTGATGATAGGGCTGGGGACCCTGAAACGGCTCACGAGGCCCTTGATGAACTTGACGGATGAACCAGCAGGAATGGTGCACATGGGCTCCACCTCCGCCCACTTGGTGAATTTGTCGATGGCGACGTAGAGGTAGCGGTAGCCCCCGACTGCTCGGGGGAACGGGCCCAGCATGTCTAGCCCCCAGAACGCGAACGGCCATGAGAGCGGGATGGTTTGGAGGCCCTGAGCAGGTTGGTGGATCTGTTTGGCGTGGAACTGGCAGGCCTCATAGGATCACACCAGCTCGGTGGGATCGTTGAGCGTCATGGGCTAGTAGAACCCGCTGCGGAACACCTTGCCCACGAGGGTGCGTGATGAAGAATGGTGCCGCAATCCCCACTGTGGATGTCAGCCAGCAATTCGCGCCCTTGCTTTTTGGATATGCATCGTAGCGAGACGTCATTGGGGCACCTTCGGTAGAGCTCACCGTCCTGCAAGCAATAAGCGGTGGCCTGACGGGCCACGTGTTCCGGATCTTCCTTCTTCTCCGGCAGGGTGCCGCAGAGTAGGTACGCCTTGAACTCTTCGGTCCAGCAACCCTCCTAAGGTTCGAGCGCCAGGAGCAGGTGGGCTCCTG
This sequence comes from Thinopyrum elongatum, assembly GCA_011799875.1. Lineage (NCBI taxonomy): Eukaryota > Viridiplantae > Streptophyta > Magnoliopsida > Poales > Poaceae > Thinopyrum > Thinopyrum elongatum. The sequence goes on along the minus strand of CM022300.1, from coordinate 329,368,937 downwards.
AGGTCAGGCCGCAGGGCGGGGCGCCTGAGGAGGGGGCCAGGGGCAGGTCCTCCCGAAGCAGCGCCAGGCCTGCAACGGGGGGGGGGGGGGGGGGGGGTTGCCGACGGTTTGAAGAGCCTTTCCTCGAAGACGCCAGGCTTCTGGGGCTCGCATCGGGAAGCCCTCTTGGCGATGTCGTCCGCCTCCTTGTTCACGCCACGCGGGACGTGCTGCAATTCCAAGCCCAAGAAGCATTTTTCAATTTTGCGTACCTCTTCTAGGTATGCCTCCATGTGCTCGTCCCTAGGCTTTTATTCCTTGTTGGAGAAGTTGACGAGGAGCTGAGAGTCGCCCTTGATGGTGAGATGCTTGACCCCCAGGGACGCCGCGGCCCTGAGGCCAGCGATCAGGCCCTCGTATTCCGCGATGTTGTTGGAGACCTTCTCGCCATGCTGAAAGCGGAGTTGCACAGCGTAGCATAGCTTATCCTAGGTTGGCGAGATGACTACGGCTCCAGCCCCCGCGCCCTGCCATGCAAATGCGCCTTCGAACTACATGACCCAGCCGTCGGGAGCCTCGTCTCCGGGCGCGAGGGACCGGTCTTCACCCATCCCCTGGTCAAGGGCGTCTGTCCATTCCGCCATGAAGTCAGCGAGGGCCGCACCCTTCATGACCCTGGTGGTGTTGAACTCCAGCTGGAATGCTTGCAGCTCGATGTTCCACTCAGCAACCCTTCCTGCGGCATTGGGGCTACGGAGCACCTTCTCCAGGGGGTACGCGGAGATGACCTTGATGAGGTGGCCTTGGAAATAGTGGCACAGTTTCCTAGAGGCGACGAGGAGCGCGAGCAGGAGCTTCCGCAGCATGGGATAGCGCTCGCGTGCGTCACGCAGCCCCGTGCTGACAAAGTACACCGGGTGCTCGACGAGGGAAAAGGCGTCTGTGATGTCCCGCTCCTCTTGGGGCAAGGGGTCCTTGGGAGCCTTGCCGTCCGAAGGAGTAGTTGAGGCCTCACGAGCGCCATCCTGAGGTGGCGATGGCATGATTGTACGCGGGGCGCTACGTTGCGCACCCGCGCCTGCGCGCTCCTCCCTGACTGCCACGAGCGCTGCGCTAGCCGAGTGGGGCATGGCTGCCAGGTAAAGCACCAAGGGCTCAAGAGGACGAGGCGCCACTATCATCGGCGGGCTCATGAGGTACCTCTTGAGGTCTTGGAAAGCCACCTCAGCCTCTAGAGTCCAGTCGAAGGGGCCCTTCTTTTTCAGCAGCTCGAAGAATGGGAGGGAGCGCTCGCCCAGCTTGGAAATGAAGCACCCCAGCGAGGTGACGCAGCCCTCGAGCTTCCGCATCTCCTTGAGGGTCTATGGTGAGCTCATCCTTTCTATTGCCTTGACATTCTCGGGGTTAGCTTCGATCCCTCTATGCGACACCAGGAAACCCAGCAACTTGCCCGACGGGACACCGAACACGCATTCTCCGAATTGAGCCGCAGGTCTACCTTGCGTAGGTTGGCGAACATTTCTTCTAGGTCTTCGACAAGGGTCCTTGCCTCCCACGACTTGACCACTATGTCGTCAACGTACGCCTCGGCGTTCCTCCCGAGCTGCCGGCCCAGAGCGATGTGCATCAATCGCTGGAAGGTCGCGCCGGCATTCCGCAGTTGGAAGGGCATGCAGGTGTAGCAGTACACCCTGCACGGGGAAAGGAAGGTAGTCTTCTCGACGTCCTGCACCGCCATCTTGATCTGGTGGTATCCCGAGAAGGCGTCCAGGAAGCACAGGAGGTTGCACTCGGCGGTGGAGTCAACGATCTGATCGATGCGCGAAAGAGGGAACGTGTCCTGAGGGCACGCCTTGTAGAGACTGGTGAAGTCGATGCACATGCGCTCCTTCCCGCCCTTCTTGGGGATGATGACCGGGTTTGCCAGCCAATTCGGGTCCCGTACTTCCCGAATGATGCCGGCTTCTTGCAGCTTGCACACCTCCTGGACAATGAATGATTGCTTCTCTTGGGCCTGTCGCCGCGCCTTCTGCTTCACCGGGCGCACACTGGGGCACACCATCAAGTGGTGTTCGATCACATCCTGTGGGACGACGACCAAGTCCGTCGCCTCCCATGCAAACACATCCTTCTTTGCACGGAGGAAGCCGACCAGCGCCTCTTCCTGATCTGGGTGGAGGCCGGCGCCTATGGTGAAGGTGGGGCCTGAACCTCCGTCGTCGACGGGCACCTGCTTCATCTCGGCCCGGTCTTGAGAGAACAATTGTTTCTTCTTTGCGGGCGCGGCCTCCGAGATCTCGGGAGCATCCCCAGCGCCTGGCCGTGTGGCTGCCGCAGCCTTGAAAGCAAGCTTGAGGGCCAGGAGTGCATCCTTGTGTCCCCCACCAAGGTGATGATGCCGCTGCTTCCAGGCATCTTGACGACGTTGTAGCCGGGGTGCGTCGCCGCCATGAACTTGGCAATGGCCGGATACCCAAGGATGGCATTGTACAGGAGGCCGATGTGGGCGATGTCGAAGTCAACAAGCTCGATGAAGTAGTTGTAGCGTGTGCCGAAGGTGACTGTGAGGCCTATCTGTCCTAGGGGGGCGGTGGAGCCATCGACCACCCCCGAGAAGGGCTTGGAGGGCGCGAGCTGGTCGTAGGGCACTTGAAGCAGGTCGAAGGCTTCCACGGAGAGGACGTTGAGGCCAGCACCACCGTCGATGAGGGTCCTCGTGACCGCAACATTGCTGATGATGAGCGTGCACAGCATGGGGAGCGCACCGGTACCGACCGTGGTCCTGGGGTGATCCCTGGAGTCGAAGGTGATGTCGGTCTCAGGCACTGCGCGGCCTGGAGGAGCCCCCTGGCGCAGCCGAGCAGCTCCCACCCGACGGAGGAGCTGCTTGACGTAGCGGCCCGAGGCTGGCGCCTGCGAGCTGCCAAGGATGGACGCAACATGGGGCACTGGTGCCGCAAAGCGCGCGACGAACAGGCCGTGCAGCTCCTCCCAGGAGGCCACCGAACACTCCGACAGGCTGAGCATCTAGGAGCGCGGCATGCCTGTGAGGGCCATACGGAGCCAGTTCGCCATGACCTTGTTGTCGCTGCCCGCCACCAAGATGGCCTGCCCGTACAACCGGAGGAACTCCTCGGGGTCCGCCTCGCCGTCGAACAGCGGGGGCAACGCCGACCTGAACTTCTGCGGCCAATGCACCCGCCGCAGGCTGGGGGTAAAGGCCCCGTGGCCCGCAGCACTTCCGTAGGAGCCTGGCGGCCCAGCAGGTGGGACGGCGCCCGCCATGGGAACCACGAAGCGCGGGCAGAGCGCGGTCGTTGGAGAGGCCTACCTTCGACATGCCCCTACCTGGCGCGCCAAATGTCGGATTCAGGGCTTCGTAGACCCAAGAAGGTTTGAACTCTGGGGTGTGTGTGAAGAACTCAACCTCACAAGACTGCCAACTTGTTGTCCCATGGCCTAGCCTAGCCGAACTCGCGTGAACAAGGAAGAAGATGAACACGACAGTTTACCCAGGTTCGGGCCACCTTGCGGTGTAATACCCTACTCCTGCTTTGTGGTGGATTGGCCTCACAAGGGGCTGAGGATGAACAACCTCGCGAGGGTCGGGGGTGAGAATGAGTCCACCCCTTCTATGGTGGTGGCTAACCTATATTTATAGTGGCCTTGGTCCTCTTCCCTCGAAACTTAGGCAGGAAGGGTTCCCACAACGACCAATTTGAAAGGGGACAAGTAGTACATCTAATCCTGACGAAAGGTGCTCTTCGCCTGCAAAGCTTCTGGACGTGACGCAGTGGTGGGCTTGATGATGACCTCCGCCTTGCCGAGCCTGTGGTCTTGGTCTTGTAGCACCAGAATGGAAACCTTTGGGGGATTCCTCGGGAACCCTCGCCTGTCCTTGCCTCCTTAGCACCAAAGAGGAAACTGCCTCCTCTGCGCCCGCTGGCGCCCGCCTGGCGCCCGCCTGGCCTTGGTCGTCATGGCTCACGTCATCGTAGCCTCGTGAGGCTGTGTACCTGCATAGAAATCTCTGCTCCTCGGGAGGCCGCATGGGGAGGCCGCTCCCTCCAGAGGTCTTGGTGTCGTCCGCCTCACGACGCCTGGGGGCCCTCATGAGGGTCTTGTCTTGGCGGTCTTGTAGATGGGCCATACCAGGCTGTCGAAGGAGCCATGCCATGGGCCACAGGCAGATAAGTCTGGGTACCCTGGTTCCCAGAACATCGACAGCGGGCACGGGCGCAGAGGCCAAGGCGGCCGTGCCCGAGGGGGGGGAATGGCACAGGTGTCCGGCCACCCTGGTCGTGGAGCCATTCCGCCGACCTGGTTCGCGAGTTCATCATGGGGATGGACGGCTAGCCTTGGACCTGGCTCCGGCTCCCAGAATCCTTTGCCGAAGAGATGGCGGACCGCGTGCCCCTAGGCCTATGGCTGCAGCCGGACGGCTGCTGCAACGGGGCCTCCTTGGTTGTGATAGAGTTTCCTTCCCCCAACTTCATTTTCCTGAAGCGTGGGTGGAAGTCGTTCGCCCATGCCCGCGGCTTGAAAGGGGGCACACCCTCCACTTCAAGTTCGACGGGTCCACCACACTCTTCATGAAGATCTTCGGGGAGGCCGGCCACCGCCAGGAGTGATGCATGGAGAGCGACAACGGCAGCAGCGGCCACTCCTCCGGCGACAGTAGCATCGGCAGCACCTCCTCCGGGGGAAGCGGTAGCGGCGATGACTCTGATGAGCCCCCACACCGCCGCGTCAAGAAGGAGGACTCTTACTAGGCGCTGGCGATGCCGGAACCAAGTCCTCGGGGGCGGCGGCCTCCGCGATGAGGTTTCTTTTCTTTGTTATTTTTCCTTCCCTGCACTGGACAACATGGGCCATGAGGGGGCGTGTAAGAAACCGCAGCGCTTGGGCCTTTATGTTAATGCTTTCATGGTTAGGATTTAAGTTCAATCTCGATGTCCCTTGTTAGGCTAGCCCTATTCTTCGTGATCGGATTAATGCTCTGCGTCGCTAGGACCCGGCCCCGAGCAAGCCTCACCCGTCGCTGGTATGTCTGGTCGCGATGCCTTGGAAAAGGCCAAGAGGTGAGGGGCTCGGATCCGGTAAGAGCCTCTGAGGCGCGATGCTTTGGAGGTCCCCCTTAACGCACAAGTGGCCCTCGCGAGAGAAGAGGTCTCCGCCCCGAACGAGATTGCGAGGAGAAGGAATGCCACGAAAGGGCCCTCGCGGCGCGGGGGTGATTAACTTAGCTTTTTGAGGCACGACGCGAGGCAGCTGCCGCTCGTGGGTTTGCGCAACGTCCAGACGCGCTTCTCCAAAATTGCCTCTTTGCCCATCTTCCATGTGTGGCAGGTTAGCATAAGCCCCACGGGGGGTATGTGAAAGACAATATTCTTTGCGTTTCAACCAATGCCTTTGTAATTAAGCTGTGAGCCTCCTCCCCGCATTTCCCTATGAGAATTCGCCCCTAATTTTCTTGCTTGCCAAGGTGCTCTATGTTTTCAGGGCCCGGCTCTCACGCAGGCCTCAGCCACCGCTTGGATGTTGGGTCGCAATGCCCGGAACAAGGCCAGGGGGTGAGGGGCACCGAGGGCCAGTGAGAGCCCCCGAGGCGCGATGATCTAGGGCTCCCCATTTCGACGTGCAAGCAACTCACGCGAAAAAGGGGCGACGTGCCTCGCCGAGGTTGCACGGAGAGGGGGTTCCAACGACGGCACCACACCGCATGAGGGGGATGCACTTAGCTTTTTCACGATCGGTGGTGGGGCCGGACCGTCGCTTCCTCGACCGCCGCGCCTTCTGGGGCGACGCAAGGCGCTATCCGCACAGCACCTGGTTCCTGAGGCTGCTACATATTGACAGGTTACGAGGCACAAGGGGTGGCGCGCGCTCACTTCCTACTTGTGATCATTTCAGGAGGGAACAAGGCACCAAGGACCTCATGAGGTGACGTGCGTGGGGCGGGCCCGTGAGCCAGAGCTCGATCGCTTGGGTTTATCAACACTGCAGGGACGGACCCAAGCACAGGCACCATGCCAATATCCCCCACTCATGGTACAGTCAAGGGTAGAGCCGCGGCACGCGGCGCCCGCAGTGGCGAAGCGCCTAGATTGCAATTGTATAACTTGGGCCGCGCCCTCACTTGCCTGCTCGCGATGGTCCCATGAGAGGGCGAGACACGAAGGACCTCTAGAGGTGACGTGCATGGGAGCTGGCCCGTGAGGCAGAGCTCGGTAGCTTTGGTTTATCAACGCTGCAGGGATGGACCCGAGCACAGACACCATGTCTAGACCCCGGTCATGAAATGGTCGAGAGCAAGTTCGCGAGAGTGCGGCGACTTCACACTGTCGAGGCACCAATCATGTAATTTACACCGGCGAGAAAACTTTCATCAAAGCATAAGCAAATTCGGTAAATAAGCAAAAATGACATGGCTGCAGGGACGGACCCTGACCGGCCTGAGGATGATGCAGCCTGAGGGGTGCCCTCAATTGAACAAACCAAAAAGTCACCTGGTGATCATGCCGCTGTGGAAGCGTCGGGGTGGTTGGTAAAGCTCGCCGCAGGGGGCTGCTCTTCAGGGGCCGAGTGACTCCTGAGGCATTGGAGGCTCATGAGGGGCCGAATCCTCATGAGAGGCCAACGCGAGTCGCGCGAAGCGTTGGTAGGTGGCGCCCACATTCAACAGACCAAAAGGCACACGGACGTAGTTGGTGGCAACGCCGCCGCTCTGGCCGATGCGTGATGGCCAGAAGACACACATGCGTAGCTCGCTGCCCGCATCCGGGGCGACAGCCGAGTCATTGGGCTGCATGGGGCGGCGCTCGCCGCGGATGGCCCGTGCTTCCTGTAGCTTGTGGATTTCTTGGGTGATGAACTCCTGTCTCCCTGGCGCCTGGCGCGGCATTCCTTGCTCGCGGGGGCACGTGCCGAGGCACGCCTCCAAGTGGTGCCCGAGCACCTTCTTTGTAGCACCGGTCAGGTTAGACACTCTCCAAAAGGAAGACCCTGAGCCTGCCCTGAGGGAGGCACCAGTCGCGCCTTCCTATGCAGGAGGGAGGCAAGCCCCAGCAGCAGGGCAGCACTTTGGGTACCGCCAGCTGCCAACTGCTTCTTTGCTTAAGGACGGCCCTTGGGGAGGAGCTGCTTCTTCTTCGCGGGGTAGCCTCGGGAGGCGTGGCATTGCCTTCGGCGTTGAAGTTTTGGACCACGGTGGCCCGGTAGGCGTGCTCGAGGGAGTAGACCATGTCCTTCTCATCACAGGCGACAGTGATGACGCTGCTGCATCCAGGCATCTTGAGGACGTTGTAGCTGTGGTAGGTCGCTGCCATGAATTTGGTGAGCGCGTGGTACCCCAGGATGGCATTGTACGGGAGACCCATGTGGGCCCCGTCGAAGTCGATCAGCTTGGTGTGGTAGTTGTCACGGATGCCGAAGGTGACCGGAAGGCACACCTGCCCCAGGGGCGTGGTCGATCCGTCCGTCACCCCAGAGAAGGGCTTGGTGGGCAACAGCTGGTCATAGGGCACCTGCAGCGTCTCGAAGGTCATAATGGAGATCATGTTGAGGCCGGCGCCCCCGCCGATGAGGTTCTTGGTGACCGAGACGTTGCTGATGGTGGGAGTGCATGGCATGGGGAGCGCGCCAGCGGTGGCTGAGCACCTAAGGTGATTGTTGGGCCAAATGTCGGAAACGGGGCTCCAGGGACCCAAGAAAAGGTTCGAACTCTAGGGTGTGCACGAAGAACTCCACTAAGCTTCGGCCCGCTGCCCGCTGCCTCACGGCAATGCTCCAACGTGCCTGAGCTCAAGGAAAAGAACATGGACAAGGCAGTTTACCCAGGTTCGGGCCACCTTGCGATGTAAGACCCTACTCCTGATTTGTGTGGATTGCCTCGCGAGGGAGGATGAATGTGTGGGTACAAGTGGCCTCGGGAGGCTTCAGGAGCGTGTCCTGGCTTGAGGGGTGGATGAACTCGATCTGACCGGATCCCCCCTCTAAGGTGGTGACCTAGCTATACTTATACTAGCCTCGGTCCTCTTCCCCCATAACTCTAGGTGGGAAGGGTTGCCACAATGGCCAAATTCGAAGGGGGACAGCAGTACAACTTATCCTGACTAAAGGTGGTCTTCGCCTGCCAAACTTCCTGCCATGATGCACCGGTGGGCTCGGCAATGTCCTCCGTCCTAGCGAGCCCGTCGTCCTAATCTTCTAGCACCAAAGTAGCAACCATTGGGGATTGCCTCAAGAACCGATGTGCTGTCCTTGCTCCCTTAGCACAAAAGCGGAAAACATCCTTATCTGCGCCTGCTGGCGCCCTTCTGGCTCCGCTCGTTGTGGCTCGCGTCACCCACGTGCAGCGTGAGGCGGGCATGGCAAGCCTAGACATATCCACCCCGTGAGAGGCCTCGGAAGGCAGCTTCAAAAGGCTGCCCTACGTGAGGCCCTCGGGAGCTCTTGATGATCCTTGCCGAAGTTTGCCTCGCGAGGTGGGGGCCCTTGCGAGGGTCTTGCTCATGAAACCTTGAATGCGGGCCACGCTGGGCCCTCGACAAACATTGTGCCTATGCCGCAGGCAGACTGGCCTGGGTACCACCAATCCCACAGGCCCAATAGTTTGAGAGAGACAATCTTCATCCTATGCCTCCCATAGATTGATAAACGTTAGGTCATCCACTTGAGGGAAAATTGCTACTATTCTACAAAACTTTGCGCTTGGAGGCCCAACACGAGTCTACAAGAATAAATTTTGTAGTAGAAATCATCACATCAATAATTAAAGGATCAACTCTTGATAAAACAAGTTGCTATGTGGATGCTATTTCTATGCTTGTAGTTAAACTAGAAAGAAAATTCATGCATATTCATCCTTCTTTACAAAAGATATTCTTTGAACTTCCTAATATTCATAATCCTAAGGCTAAAAAGATTGCCACTATTATCCTTATGCATGAATTTGACTATACAATCCAAGAAGCTAGGGACATCTTTGCCTTTATAAAATAGATTTTGAGCATCCTCCAATAGAAGAAATCCTTCATGATAAACACACCATACGTAGCTTGCAATCTAATGATTATTTTACTTATAGTGAAAATATTAGAAAGAAAGTTCCTTATGCAGAATTGATCAAGACCTTGGACCATAATACTTGAGACAAATTTGAATGGATCACTAATGGAATTGATGAAGCATTTAGTGAAGAGTGGTTTGAAAGTACGGCTAGAGATCCTATTAATGATGAAATACATGTTTCACATCTCGTAGTTGATTAGAGTTGGTTTATTTGGTGGAAGATTAAATGTTCAGATACTTAAGCATATTCAATACCCCTCTGATCTTGAACATGAATATGATTTGTGAGTAGTTACTTTTTTCTCTAGGACATGGGAGAAGTCTTGTTATAAGTAATCATGTAAAGTTGGTATTTGTTTGATATTTTGATGATATGTATGTTGCTCTTCCTTTATTGGTGTCATGTGAATGTCAACTACATGACACTTCACAATACTTGGGCCTAAGGGAAGGCAATGTGTTGTAATAAGTACATGATGGGTTGTGAGAGTGATAGAAGCTTAAACCCTAGTTTATGTGTTATTCCGTAAGGGGTTGATTTGGATCCATATGTTTCATGCTATGGTTAGATTTATCTTAATTCTTCTTTTGTAGTTGCGGATGCTTGCAAGATGGATTAATCATCAGAGGGTTGCTTGTTCAAGTAAGAATAGCACCCTAGGACTAGTCGACCCACATATCAAATTATCAAAGTAACGAACACAAACCAACTAAACATGATGAACATGACTAGATGACAATTCCCATGTGTCCTCGAGAACACTTTGCTTACTATAAGATAACTTTTTGGCTTGTCCTTTGCTATAAAAAGGATTGGTCCACCTTGCTACACCTTGTTACCATTATCACTTTCTACTTGTTACGAATTATCTTGCTATTAAACTATTTGTTACCGCTACTTTCAATACTTGCAGAGAATACCTTGCTGAAAACCACTTGTCATTTCCTTCTGCTCCTCATTGGGTTCAACACTCTTACTTAGCGAAAGGACTACGATTGACACCCTATACTGTTGGGTCATCAAGTAGATATTATTCAAGAATAAATTATGAATGAGTTGAGTTTACGATAGTACCTAAGGTTTATCATATGTTTATTATACTAACAGATCTCACGAGGTTTCTGTTGAGTTTTGTGTGCTGAAGTTTTCATGTTTTGGGCGAGATCATGATGGATGAAGGAATATGGAGCGATAATACCCTAAGCTTGGGGATTCCAAAGGCACCCCAAGGTAATATTATTCAAGGAAGACCCAAGCGTCTAAGCTTGGGGATGTCCCGGATGGCATCCCCTCTTTCTTCCACAATCTATTAGTAAGTTACTTGGAGCAAAAAAATTATTCATCACATGATATGAGTTTTACTTGGAGCATCTTGTGCCATAGTTTTTCCTTTTTTTCTTAGTTTGCCACAATCATTGTTTGCTGGACACATATTTTGGGAGGGACACACATTTATTGTGATTTGTTAGAATACTTTATGTCCTTCACTTATATCTTTTGAGCTAGGCAGTTTCTCTAGTGCTTCAATTATATCTGTTAGAGCACGGTGGTGGTTATATTTTATAGAAATGATTGCACTCTCATGCTTCACTTAAACCTTTTTGAGATTCTATTGAATAATAGTTGGCAGTATGCACGTGTTATATGACTAGTCCAAAAAGGATAGGTATTCAAGGGGGATATAACAAAAACTTTCATGTAGATCACTAAATATGAAATGTAGGGTTTAATTATATTGGTGTCATAATATGAAAGGATATTGGTTCATGATCATTGGTTAGTAGAAATGTCGGTATTAAATCTTGTTAGTAACTTCTCATCTAAGTGTTGGTCATGGCATGGTGGGGAGTGATACGTTTCCAATGTATCTATAATTTTTGATTGTTTCATTCTATTATATTATCAATCTTGGATTCTTTATATGCATTTATATGCTATTTTATATCATTTTTTGGGACTAACCTATTAACCTAGTGCCTAGTGCCAGTTCCTGTTTTTTGCTTGTTTTTGGCTTTTCAGAAAATCAATACCAAACCGAGTCCAAACGCCATGAAACTTTACGGTGATTTTTTATGGACCAGAAGGGACCCTAGAAGGTTTGGGAAGAGGCCATAAGAGCTATGGGTGAGCCACGAGCTCACAGGGCGCGCCCTAGGGGGGTAGGCGCGCACCTTGAGCTCATGGGCCCCCATAGCACCCCTTGACCTAATTCCACCTCTATAAATTCCAAATATTCACAAACCAACAAAGAACCACCCGAAACACTTTTTCTGCCACTGCAAGATTCTGTTCTTCCATGATCCCATCTGGAGGCCTTTTTCGATACTCTATCAGAGGGGGAATCCATCACGGAGGGCTTCTACATCATCCTTGCTGCCTTCCGATGATGCGTGAGTAGTTCACCACAAACCTACGGGTCCATAGCTAGTTGCTAGATGGTTTCTTATCTCTCTTTCAATAGCATGTGCTCCCTGATCCTCTTGGAGTTATATACAATGTAATCTTCTTTTGTGGTGTGTTTGTTGGGATCCGATGAATTGTGAGTTTATGATCAAATTATTGATTGAAAGTAATTGAGTCTTTTATGAACTTTCTTATGCATGATTGTTATAGATTTCTATTTCTCTTCGATCTATCCATTTGGTTTGGCCAACTAGACTGATTTATCTTTAGTGGGAGAGGTGCTTTGTAATGGGTTCAATTTGGTGGTGCTCTATATCCCAATGACAGAAGGGGAGAAGACATGTATTTGTATTGTTGCCATTAAGGGTAAAAGTATGGGGTTTATTCATATTTATTGTGTTTAGTTTTTCTACATCATGTCATCTTGCTTAAGGCGTTACTTTGTTTTTCATGAACTTAATACCATATATGCATGCTGGATAGCAGTTGATTGGTGGAGTAATAGTATTAGATGCAGGCAGGAGTCAGTCTACTTTGTCTCGAACATGATGCCTATATACATGATCATTGCCGTGAATAATGTCATAACTATGCGCTTTTCTATCAATTGCCCAACAGTAATTTGTTCACCAACCATATGCTATGTGTTCGAGAGAGAAGCCTCTAGTGAAAACTATTGCCTCAAATTATTTACTTTTATTTTACTTTTCAATTTATCCAGCTACCTATAAAAGATTTGATCCTTGCAAGTAACGAGTCTAAGGGGATTGACAACCCTCTTGCCTGCATAGGGTGCAACTATTTGCTTTTGTGTGTGGAGGTGTTGAAGAAGGAATTTGCTTGGTTCTCCTATTAGTTCGATAAACCTTAGTTTTCAATGAGGGAAATACTTATCTCTACTGTACTGCATCTCCCCTCCTCTTTGGGGAAAATCCCAACGCATCTCACAAGTAGCAGGGAGGTTTGAGCATTTTTATGTCTGATTGAAATCCTTGAGTGCTGTTATAATCGGGGGTGCGCTATGGTTAACTCCTACCAACCTCCTCCATAGGGGCACGCGAGTAGTACTTTACTTCGAGGGCTAATAGGCTTTCGCAATAATTATATGAGTTCTTTATGACTAATATGAGTCCATGGATTATACACACTCCTACCTTTCCGCAATTTGCTAGCCTCTTCGGTACCGTGCATTGCCCTTTTTGGTGCAAACTTCGCCAATGCATCCAAACCCCATGATATGATGTGCTCTATCACACATAAGTCTCCTTATATCTTCCTCAAAATAGCCACCATACCTACCTATCATGGAATTCTATAGCCATTCCGAGATATATTGCCATGCAACTTCCACCATTCCGTCACATGACTTGTGTGTTCGTCATCATATTGCTTTGCATGATCATATAGAGCTGATATGATATTTGTGGCAATGCCACTATTCATCATTATTATACATGTAACACTAGATCATTGCACATCCTGGTACACTGCCAGAGGCATTCGTATAGTCATATTGTTTCAGTTATCAAGTTGTAAGTAAATAAAAGTGCGATGATCATCATTGTTAGAGCATTGTCCTAGTAAGGGAAGGATGATGGAGACTATGATTCCCCCACAAGTAGGGATGAGACTCTGGACGAAAAAAAGAGCTCAACAAAAAAAGAGAGAAAAAGAGAGAAGGGGCAATGTTACTATCCTTTTAGCACACTTGTGCTTCACAATAGCACCATGTTCTTCATATATAGAGTCTCCTGAGTTATCACTTTCATATACTAGTGGGAAATTTTCATTATAGAACTTGGCTTGTATATTCCAATGATGGGCTTCCTCAAATGCCCGAGGTCTTCAAGAGCAAGCAAGTTGATTGCACACCCATTTAATTTCCTTTGAGCTTTCATACACTTATAGCTCTTAGTGCATCTGTTGCATGGCAATCCCTACTCCTCGCATTGATGGGCCTCTCCATTGCCCGTTGATCCACCGAGTTGATGCGAGACTTTCTTTCTCATCAACTTAAAGTGTTACTCTCTTTGTCATGAACTTAATACCATAGATGCATGCTGGATAGCGGTTGATTGGTGGAGTAATAGTAGTAGAGGTAGAATTGATTTGGTCCACATATCACGGACGTGATGCCTATATACAAGATCATTGCCATGAATAACGTCATAACTATGCGCTTTTCTATCAATTACCCAAACATAATTTGTCTACCCACCGTATGCTACTTGTTTGAGAGAGAAGCCTCTATTGAAAACAATGGCCCCCGGGTCTACTTTAATCATGTTACTAAAACCAAAAATAACTTGCTGCAATTTATTTACTTTTCTTTTGTTTTGCAATTTATCTATCTACCACTACAAGATTTGATCCTTGCAAGTAATGAGTCTAGGGGATTGACAACCCTCTTGCCCGCGTTGGGTGCAAATATTTGCTTTTGTGTGTGCAGGTGCTTTTCACTAGGATTTGCATGATTCTCCTTTTGGTCCGATAACCTTTTTTATCACTAAGGGAAATTCTTATCAGCTACTATATTGCTTCACCCTTCCTCTTCGGGGAAAATCCCAACGCAACTCACAAGTAGCAGATCCCACTAGGTCAAAGCATATGTACCATTGTCTGTCTGGTCACGAACATGTACGTACATGCTAGTCGACCGGCCTCTCTGCAATGATGAACCATGACCGAGTAAGGAGCGGCACGTGTTGTAGTAGAGCCCCCGACGTAGCAGTTCAGGTAGTCCCATCTAAATCATGTACATGTACGTATAGACACGCTGCAAAAAAACACGACCACGTATGTACATATGGGCGTTGTCTCGAGCGCGTAAATATGAACAGCCATGATGCAAGAAAGTAAATACGGCTATGTACATGCATACGGGCGGGGTCTCGAATGCGTACAGTAATGGCGTCATGTTCTTGGCAGCCAATCGGCTAGATCGAAATGTAGAAACAATGTCGTGTTCATCGGGAGGCAATCGACTGGGTCGGAATGTGTCATGTTTATCGAGAGCCAACCGGCTTGGACGGAATAGCCAAAACAGTTTCTCGCGTAGTATAAAATGGAGGAAACGGAGTTCCTGCCAACCGCGTATGGTCGAAACAGGGTCCCATTCATCAGGAGGGGTGTGACATACCGTAGAACGAAGGAAGCAGACTTCTCTCCAACCGCCTACGGTCAAAACGGGGTCCTATTCATTGGGAGGGTTGTGGCATACCGCAAAGCAGAGGAAACAAATTTCTCTCCAACCACCTACGGTTGAAATGGGGTCTTGTTCATCAGGAGGGGTGTGACGTACCACAAAATGGGACTCCATGGGCTACTGTTCATCCACCCTCGACTTCCTCCAGCCTCCACCGGCTACCATTCATCCAGCCTCCATAGGGTCCTGATCATCCACCCCCAACTGGTTGGGGTGTGGTGTACCACGGCACGGCCTCCTTGGGGTCTTGTTCATCTAGCAGCAACCGCGTACAACAACAGGGTCCTGTTCATCCAACCCCCAGCGGCTGGGGTGGGGCGTACGAGCAGGCGGCAGCAACGGGAAGTGTTCATCCACAGCCAACTAACCGGTAGGTCAACTCACCATGTCTCGTGCAAGGGTCTCGATCGATGCAAGTCTGGACTCGTTCTATGTATCGCGCATACGGAAGCAACGAGCATTGTTCATCGAGAGGCGACCCAACCAGCTACGTTTCGCACGGGGGCTTAGTGCAATGCATGGATTGATTAACTTTAGTAAGCAGCAGCAGTGATCGATCACTCGGGTTCAGTTGGAAATGATGGAATCAGTCGGGTTCTGTTAGCAGCGAACGAATCACTCGGGTTCAGTTAGCAGTGGGATCGATCGACTTCAGTACGTAGTGGGATCCATTGCTCGCATTCAATACGTAGCTAGCTAGTGCGAGGGATTGATCGATTGCTCGAGTTCAGTAAGCGAACGCCTCGCTCGGGTTCAGTTTGTGAACGCCTCACACACATGCGCATGCGAGAGAAACGTGCAAACCACATTGCATCGCTCGGCCCCGACCACCCCCCGATTGCCCACCGTAACCGGGAACTCCTCAAAAAAATTCTCGCCCTCATTTCTACCTTGGTTTTTTACATCACGGACGGCCCAAAGAATGTCATGCAGGTGCATCTCCGGCCCACCCAGGATGAAAAGCCCATTTTCAGTCATAATTTTTTATCATAGAAGTAGGAGCCCACCACAACTATGATGATACGTGCTTTTTTCACAATTATCGTCATAACAGTGTCACACATGAATTTTTTTTCATTTGGGCCATAATGTCATGGATGTGTCTTTTTTGTAGTGCTATGAAGGAATTACTCACTCTCGGTATTGCCCTGGGAGGTGCGCCACCTGAGCTCATGGCTCCGTGGTGACCCTCCGCCAGCAGGTCTTTTCGCCAATAGTTCTTATATATTCCAGAAAAATTCTCCGTAAATTTTCAGCCCAATCAGAGAACTTCTATTTCTACACAAAACCAACTCCTGGTAGTTCTGCTGAAAACAACGTCAGTCTGGGTTGGTTCATTCAAATCATGCAAATTAGAGTCCAAAACAAGAGCCAAAGTGTATGGAAAAGTAGATACGTTGGAGACGTATCAACTCCCTCAAGCTTAACTCATTGCTTGTCGTCAAGCAATTCAGTAGACAAACTGAAAGTGACAAAGAAACTTTTTTACAAACTCTTTTGTTCTGTTGTATATATGCTTAACTAGTATTCAAGTTTTCAGCAAAGATTATGAACTAACCATATGAATGATAACACTTAGATCTCACATTTACTCATGACAATAACATAATCAACTAGTGAACAATAATAATTTATCTCAGATGCCAAAAATTTGTCAAAACAAACTTGATATAATATGATAACATGGTGTATCGCTAGCCCTTTCTGAGACCGCAAAACATAAATGCAGAGCACCTCCGAAGTTCAAGCAATGACTAAACATTGTAATTCAGGGTAGAAGAGATCCAGTCATGCTCATATCTAACATTAACTAGACTCAATGCATGTTAAACTAAGAATTACAATAGCGCTTTCAAAGTTGGTGCTTTCAATGAGAATGTGATGACTCAACAATAAAACTAATTAACATAAAAGTAAATCGAAAGGCCCTTCGCAGAGGGAAGCAGAGATTTGTAGAGGTGACAGAGCTCAAAGCTTAAAACATAGATGAATACATTTTGAGTGGTGTGCTTTTCCTGTCAATGTCACGACAAAGGTTTTCAATATCGTCCATTATATTTTTCTTTGTTTTTGTTTACAGGACTGGGCATCCCAATTACCAGTCTCTCTCATGCAATGCAAGTGAATAAACACCCATCATGAGAATAACCTGCTTAGCATGGAAGATATTGACCGCCTCGTCATTCCATGAGCGATACGGGCACACAAAACAGATGTTAATCTAAATGATTAGAGATGGCACATAAAATTTTACATGGAACGGTAGAGTAATAATATATATAGGTAGGTATGGTGGACTCATCTGGAAGAACTTTGGGTTTACGATTTTGGATGCACAAGTAGTAATCCCGTTTAGTAAAAAGCAAAGGCTAGAAAATTGATTGAGAAGCAACCAACTAGAGAGCAACAATGGTCATATTCAGGATTACGAATATTTAACATTGACTATGAGCATGAGTAGGATATAAACACCATGAACATAAATATCATGAAGGCTGCATTGGTTTTGAATCAACTACATGTGTGAACATGTGCCAACTCAAGCCACTTGATTATTTAGAGGAGGATACCATACTTAGATACTACATCACAACCATTTTAATGCATGTTGACACTCAAGATAAATCATTTTCCACTCCTAGCTACTTAAGTATGGCATGAGCAACTATAATCTCTAATTGTCATCAAAAACATGTTTGCCCATAATATGCTGAATCAGGCTTACCGAGTTAAACATATTTACAAAAATGAAAAACAAGAAGAGTTCATACCAGCTTTCCTTTACCACAGTCACTTCATCAAATCATCGTCATTATTGCCTTTCACTTGCATGACCGAATGATGTGAAAATAATAATAGTGCAAGTGTGTCGTGGACTAAGTTGAAATCTGAAAAGATTTTATTCAAAGGATAAGACAAGGTAATATTGGCTCTTCGTTAGATCAACACCAAAGCATATGAGATCCAATCAATAGTTCTATCATAGTCTTCTCCATACGATGACTCAAAGTAGAGAAAAGAAGTTCAAAGACACACACTAAAATATTTTTGGAGTTTTTAGTTTTTCTGAAGAAAGCGAACTAACGAAGGAGAATGAAAAGCGAGAAAAACTCTTTACACCGAAGAACTCCTAACAAACGACACAAGAATAAATGAGAAATCTTTTTGGGTTTCCTTTTATTACTAAGAACTAACTAAACACGAAAGAAAAGCCGAAAGAAGCGAGAAATATTTTTGTATTTTTGAAGTTTTTCAAACAGACAAAAGAAAGCAAAGTAAAGTGAAACATGGATATACAAAGAAAAAGGATGAACATTGACAACTGGAATGAAAGTGTGATACATGAATGTAATGTCGGCAAGAATACATACTCCCCCAAGCTTAGGATTTTGGCCTAACTTGGTCTATGTCCACTACTAGCCTGGATAGAACTCGTGGAGGTAGCTAGATTACGCTCGAGTGCAACCGCTACCACCTGATGGGCTGCCTCATTCTGATGAGCAGTCTCCTCCGCTGCCCTGTACGCCTCAGCCTTCTCCTCATATATATAATATCTTTATTTTTCCTGAAAGTTAAAGAAGGCAGGGGTAGGCAAAGTAATATGGATAACACGGTTTTTATTAAAGCTTAGCCTGCATAGAAATAGTGGGGTTTCCCTTTCGAGAAACTGATGGCGGACCATAGCATCATAATCAAGAAAAGTAGTAGGAAACTGAGGGTCATTTTCCTTAATAGGTATTTTAAGATAAGCAGACAAATGATTGGCGTAAATTCGACCAAAAAGATCACCATCAAAAGAGTTTTTATTTATGTGATGTGCAATGATGGACCCCAAATTAAATTTTCTATCACTCAGTACAACACTTTTCCGAATGCTTAAATCAGGAGCACAAAGGGTACTGAGGTCATGTTTACCATTTATGGATCTTCCTATGAATAGAGCGGAATAGTGAATGGCGGGAAAATGAGTGCTTTCAATTCTAGCTTGCGTTATGCCTCTAGTTTCACCTCGGGTAATGTTCATGTGATGGGAGGTCGTATGGCGTGAAAATTCATATATGCAGTCGCCGGCACAAGGAGATCTTTCTTCCTCCCCATTGCGCCCACACCTCTCACTTCTCTCTCTCAAACCCTAATAAAAATCCTCCAAAACCTCTGTTTCTTCGTGGATTTCGGTTGTTTGTAAGTGCATCTTCATCCTCGGTAAGTTTCCCCTCCGATCCATGTTCCATTGCAGGTTTCTATGGTGATTACATCTTTGTTCATACCCTAGATCAGATGCAAATATTTTGTTTTAACATTCGATTTGAACATTAGGATTTAATATATTTAGTTAGGATCAATCTTATTTAGTATTAGAACTCAATCCCCATGTAGAACTTATATTTTTCTGTTGTTATTTTATTGTGTGTAGAAAATGATGAGACCGGTGATTGTCGCGGGGAAGAAGGCCATGGGCTTGCCTTCCAAGCATGCCCGGAGCGAGGGGGACTACCTCCGTACTACCGTGAATAACCGGGGGATAATACCAATACAATGGAAGTGCGACGTGTTCTTGGAGTCCCAAGGGCTTCGCAATGACTTTGCATGGCTAGCGGACAACACCGGGATGGAAGTTTTCAGTAACTTCCATCACCTGATGTACCGCGACATCACCGTCGAGTTCCTCCCCACCGTTGAGCACACTCTAGAAGATTCGAGTGTGCCAGCGAGCTGCTCCTTCACACTCGGAGGAGTGCCACGTTTGATGTCGCTCGAGCAGTGGTGCAACATCTTTGGGTTCGAGAACCATGGAGTTCTCGATAGCCGGGGCGTGCCCACCATCGATGTCTCAGCGAGTTGCACCCAAATGGGTTAAAAATATCATATGTGTCCGTGGGTGCATGTTTTGGTGCCTTGCACGAAATGGGAATGAATTTCAAACATCTCGGCATCGTGGCTCGGCCGCAAACATTAATAAACTTGGTTTTAAAATTCTTGTAAATCCAAAACTCATCTAAAATTTATGAAACTTGACATAATATCATGAAATGGCACCAACATGTTGTTGTAATTTTTTTGTCCCATCTGGGGCAGGTTTTGGTATAAGCTTCTCACAAAAGCCTTGTGGTTCCGGTAGGAAATGTGTCACCTTTGTGGATGAAACTACATTCATTGCCTCTTCTTGCCTTGATTTTTTTTTCTAGAGGCAAGATCGAACAATAGGAGTGACTTGTTATAATTTGGAATTAGTCAGGGTTTGTTCGGAAATTTTATAACTGATTTTTTCTAGGCATTTAAAGTGCGTAATTCAAATTTGAAATACATGCATATGCTCTCTAGTGCACCAAAATGGGTAGAAAAATCATGTATGTGTCCTTGGGTGCATTTTTAGGTACCATGCAAGAAATGGGAATGAATTTCAAACACCTCGGCCTCGTGGCTCGACCGCAAACATTGAGAAACTTGGTTTTTAAATTCATGTAAATCCAAACCTCATCTGAAATTCATGAAACTTGGCATGGTATCATGAAATGGCACCAACATGTTGTGGTAATTTTTTTCCCATTTGGGGAAGGTTTTGGTATAAGCTTCTCACAAGAAGCCCTCGTGGTTCCGATAGGGAACGGGTCACCTTTGTGGACAAAACGACATTCGTTGCCTCTTCTCGCCTTGAATATTTTTCTAGAGGCAACATAGACCAATAGGAGTGTCATGTTATAATTTGGAATTATAAAGGTTTCGTTTGGACATTTTTTATACATTAACTAAGTTTTCTAGGAATTTAATGTGCATAATTCTAATTTGAACTACATGCACATGCTCCAGTGCACCAAAATGGGTTGAAAAATCATAAATGTGTCCTTGGGTGCATGTTTAGGTGCCTTGCAAGAAATGGGAATGAATTTCAAACACCTCGGCATCGTGGCTTGGCTGCAAACATTGACAAACTTGGTTTTGAAATTCCTGTAAATCCAAAACTCGTCTGAAATTCATGAAACTTGGCATAGTATCATGAAATGGCACAAACATGTTGTGGTAGAATTTTTGTCCTATCTGGGACAGGTTTTGGTATAAGCTTCTCACAAGAAGCCTCATGGTTCAGGTAGGAAACGTGTCACCTTTGTGGATGAAATGACATTAATTGCCTCTTCTCGCCTTGAATATTCTTTTAGAGGCAACATAGACCAATAGGAGTGTCATGTTATAATTTGGAATTATTCAGGGTTTGTTTGGACATTTTTATACATTAACTGATTTTTTGAGGAATTTAATGTGCATAATTCAAATTTGAACTACATGAACATGCTCTCCAGTGCACAAAAATGGGTTGAAAAATCATATATGTGTCCTTGGGTACGTGTTCATGCAAGAAACGGGAATGAACTTCAAACATCTCGGCATCGTGGCTCGACCGCAAACATTGAGAAACTTGGTTTTTAAATTCATGTAAATCCAAAAGTCGTCTAAAATTCATGAAACTTGGCATGGTATCATGAAATAGCACCAACATGTTGTGCTAAAAAAAATTCCCTTTTGTGGCAAGTTTTGGTATAAGCTTCTGTAGGATCGAAAGTAGGTCCAGAGGGGGGTGATTAGACTACTTGACCAAATAAAAATCTAGCCTTTTCCCAATTTTAAGTCTTGGCAGATTTTAGCAACTTAGCACAAGTCAAGCAATCAACCTACACATGCAATTCTAAGAATGTAGCAGCGGAAAGTAAAACATTGCATATGAAGGTAAAGGGAAGGGTTTGGAGAAGGCAAACGCAATGTAGACACGAAGATTTTTGGTGTGGTTCCGATAGGTGGTGCTATCGTACATCCACGTTGATGGAGACTTCAACCCACGAAGGGTAACGGTTGCGCGAGTCCATGGAGGTATCCACCCACGAAGGGTCCACGAAGAAGAAACCTTGTCTATCCCACCATGGCCATCGCCCATGAAGGACTTGCCTCACTCAGGTAGATCTTCACGAAGTAGGCGATCTCCTTGCCCTTACAAACTCCTTGGTTCAACTCCACAATCTTGTCGGAGGCTCCCAAGTGACACCTAACCAATCTAGGGGACACCACTCTCCAAAAGGTAATAGATGGTGTGTTGATGATGAACTCCTTGCTCTTGTGCTTCAAATGATAGTCTCACCAACACTCAATTCTCTCTCACAGATTTGGATATAGTGGAAAGATGATTTGAGTGGAAAGCAACTTGGGGAAGGCTAGAGATCAAGATTCTTTTGGTTGGATTGGAATGTATTGGTCTCAACACATGAGTTGGTGGTTCTCTCTCAAAAAATGAGTAGTGGAAGTGTAGGCACGTTCTGATGGCTCTCTCTTGAATAGAGAAGGGGGTGGAGGGGTATATATAGCCTTCACACAAAATCTAACCGTTACACACATTTGACCCAACTCGGTCAGACCGAATAGAAGAACTCGGTGAGACCGATTCAGTTCAAAATGTGAACGTTAGGATTCTCGGTGGTACCGATATGATCAACTTGGTGGGACTGATGTGCTAGGCTTAGGGCAAAACCTCATTTCGGTGTGACCGATTGCATGAACTCGGTGAGACCGATTTCAGCAATGAGCAAACAGAGAGTTGGTCAGGCAAACTCGGTGGGACCGATAGCTCCTTTCGGTAAGACCGAAACATTACGAAAGGGAAACAGAGAGTTTGCAATGTGAACTTGGTGGGACCGATCGCTCATTTCGGTGAGACCGAAACATTATGAAGGGAAACAGAGAGTTTGCAATCCCATCTTGGTGAGACCGAAATCCCTATCGGTGAGACCGAACTGATTAGGGTTTCGAGCAGTGGCTATGTCAAAGGAACTCGGTGGCGCTGGATAGATCAAATCGGTGTGTCCGAGTTTGACTTTAGGTTTAGGATATATTTGGATTTGAGAAAGTGGTTGAGGGTTTTGGAGCATATCACGAAGCACTTTGAGCAAGTAGACCATTAAGCAACACCTCATCCCCTTTTAATAGTATTGGCTTTTCCTATGGACTCAATGTGATCTTGTATCACTAAAATAGAAATGTAGAGTCTTGAGCTTTTGCCAATATTTGTCCTTAGCATTTTGAGGGGTCCACATCTCTAGTCCATGTGCCATGCCAATCATTGAACTTTCTGAAATATTTAACTTGAAAGGATATTAGTTCAATGAGCTATATGTTGTAATGAATTACCAAAACCACCCGGGGATTAGTTGCACTTTCAATCCCCCCCTTTTTGGTAATTGATGACAACATATAGATCAAAGCTTCGACAAATGATAATATGAATGAAATATATCGTCGCTTTGAGAGGTATGTGATAAGCAAGAGCTCCCCCTAAATTTGTGCATTATTTAAAATTTGCTTTTGAATGCAAATGCACAATCGATTAGGATCATGGGTTACTCTTCCATGTCACATACATCTTGGTGGAGCGCTCAAAATGATAGAATGTAAAGCACATGCACTCATCACCAAGGGAAACATGATTGATCATACACAGGTATTATAGATAGCACACATTAAAGCATAATGATCAACCACATGATTATAAGTGTATCTCACACACAAGCACAAATAATTTAGCAACCAAACGAACAAATATCAAGTAGCAAGAAAGGCAAACAAAAGCAAAACACTCTCTCTCTCGAAGCCTAAGATCTATACACTTTCTCCCCTTTGGCAACAAGTTACCAAAAAGCTCAAAAATGCATAGTGCTATTCGACACTCTAGGCACGATCTCCGGGATCTCCAGAAGTGGTCTTCGGGCTGGTGGCTCCTGTGTGCGTAGATGGCGTTGAAAGGAGTCCGTCTGCAAAGGCTTCTCCTGATGTCTGAGGAGCTGGAGGAGTTGCAACTGAAGGTGCAATAGTGGCAGTTGCTGCAGGTGCTGAAGCTGTAGCTCTGGAATCTGTGACAACTGGCTCTGCTACAGACCTCTGTGCTCTTGGCACTCTGTGAAATGCATCTGTGGTGACTCTTCCTCTGCTGTCCTCTGCCTCTTCTTGAAGTTGCTCAACTGTGGTTTGGATCTCTGTGACCTTCAAGTCTAGATCATAAAATTTTGTTTCAATGATCCTCTCAAGACTTTCTTGGTTTTGAGTCATGGTGGCTAGTCCTTTCCCAATCCTCATTGTAGACTCAAGCAGATAAGTGAGCTGATCTTGCTTGGTCTTGAGATTCATAGCTGATACATCTGGCATCTTGGAAGTCTTTGCTGCCTTAGCTTGCTCTCGCTTATCCTGAGCCTCTACAGATGTAGGATGTGATGCATCCATGACAACAACATTGTCCTCAAAGTCTGGCCTCAGGGGAAGGTGTTCTCTGTCCAGTAGATATGTGCCTGTTCCGATCTTGGAGTTGATGAGCATCTGAATGTGTGGGGCATATCCACATGACCTCTTCTGATCAACAACAGTTCTCTTGATGGTTTCAACAATCAAAGTCATCACCTTGAACTTCTCTGGCACATCAAACATATGCAGTAGGTTTATTTGTGACCTCTGATCATCCTGTCATCTCCTGACTTGGGCAACAAAGTGTGCCTCAATAAAGTGTTGATAGTGGGCAGCCCTAACAGCAGATAGTAGATGGAGCCAAACTTGTGAGACTCCAAGGCATGATCAGGAATTTCCTTGTACATGTGAGCCATGGAGTTATGACCTTTCCTGGGCTTGGCATAGACATCTGTGTCATCTTCACCTTCTTCAGGGGCATTGATCAACTTGGCCCTTTCTGCAATAGATGATTGGTATCTTGTGCCTTCATTCATCCAGACTATCTTGCCATCCGGATAGAAGTGTGCAGTTGAATAAAATTGCATGACCATCTCATCATTCCATTTAGTCAGCTTCTGACCAACA
The DNA here is from genome assembly GCA_011799875.1 of Thinopyrum elongatum. Classification (NCBI taxonomy): domain Eukaryota; kingdom Viridiplantae; phylum Streptophyta; class Magnoliopsida; order Poales; family Poaceae; genus Thinopyrum; species Thinopyrum elongatum. The sequence goes on along the minus strand of CM022300.1, from coordinate 329,344,437 downwards.
AACTTGTCAACCTCATTCAGCCTGAAACTCTCATGCACTCCTGGGAAGTAATCTTCATTGTCATCAATGAATTTCCAATCAACCCATCTCATGTCACTGACTATGGGCTTCTTGTCCAAAAGAACTGTCTCATAGAAGTCTTGCTACTCCTTGGTGTGAAATCTGTAGTCCATAGCTGTCCTTCTCCTCACAGCATATGGGTTTGTCTGTCTCCACAGTTTGAGACCTGCATCCTTTCTCAACTTCATGTTTTCAGCTATGGGATGATTGTCATCATGATCTGGAATTTTTGGTTTGAGCTTCCTGAGCACTTGCTGCCCCTCATCCTCTTGAACTTCAGGCACTGGGGCCTTGTTCTTTTCAGCAGCTGGGATATTTCTGGTGGATCTCTTGGGTGCTGTAGGCTTTGGGACTTGAGCTTGGGCAGATGGCTTTGGAGCTGTCTTGGGCTTAGATGAAGCATCCCCAGACTTGATTGCATCTTCCATAAGCTTCTGAGACTTTGGTGCTAGCTCAACAGCTTCTTCCTCATCATCTTCATCTGGATCTCTATCATTGATGATCTGCCAATAACTCTGGATCTCTCATCATTGATGATCTACCAATAACTCTGGCTTTGACTTTTGACATAGGCACTCTCTTGGCAGGAGCTTTCTTCTTCATGCCAGGCTTGGTGGCAGCAGCAGCAGCATACTCCTTCTTGACTGCCTTCTTCTTTGAGGTGACCTCCTCATCAACCACAAAGTCCTCATCTTCAGAATCTGAGCTTCTCTTCTTCCTTTGCCTAGTTGCAGCCTTAGGCAAGTTGCTTGGGGTGCTTCTACTACCCTCATCATAACTGCTATTGGAGGGACTAGTGCCCTCACTGAGATTTGCTTGCTCCTCTGACCTGTTCTGGCTATCACTGTTGTTTGACATGGTTGACACTAACCCTGTGAATAGATAGGTATAGGAAGAGTAGATGAGCATCACAAAGTACAGCTATTTTGGCAAAAAAGTTTGACTCAAAAACTTAATTTTAGTTTTCTGTAGAAAGCATTTCGGAGCTACCGATATGACTAACTCGGTGACACCGAAGCAACTTTGGAGTCTAAACAGGCAGTTTCGGTCAGACCGAGACGCAGTTCGGTGACTCCGAGATGCTAGGGTTTCACTGAGAAAGTAAACTCGATCACACTGATTCGTACACTTCGGTCAGACCGAGTTGTACATGTGCAATGGCCTGGGCCAAATCGGTGAGACCGAGTACTTCAAATCGGTCGGTCCGGGATGAGTTCGGCGGAAACCTAACCCTAAGTTTTTGCATCAAAACTAATCTAGAGGAAGTTTTGGTTGGATAGGATGATCTCAATCGTGGCTAGAAGCATGGCATTAACCTTTGTGCAAGAATCGGAGTTAAGGAATACACAAAGGGATCGAGTCCGTACCCTAACTTGGCGGCGCACTCGCTATGGCGACAACGGCGGTGAAGAATCCCGTTGACGGCGGTGGAGACTAGCAGCAGGAGGGTGATGTCTACTACGCAACTTTATTCTTGTAGACTCGTGGTGGGCCTCCAAGCGCAGAGTTTTGTAGGACAGTAGCAATTTTCCCTCAAGTGGATGACCTAAGGTTTATCAATCCGTGGGAGGCGTAGGATGAAGATGGTCTCTCTCAAACAACCCTGCAACCAAATAACAAAGAGTCTCTTGTGTCCCCAACACACCAAATACAATGGTAATTTGTATAGGTGCACTAGTTCGGCGAAGAGATGGTAATAAAAGCGTAGTAATGATAGTAGATATTGGTTTTTGTTATACGAACAATAAAAAAACAGTAAGGTAGCAATTGATAAAACGGAGCACAAATGGTATTGCAATGCTTGAAAACAAGGCCTAGCGTCTGTACTTTCGCTAGTGCAATATCTCAACAGTGCTAGTATAATTGGATCATATAACTATCCCTCAACGTGCGATGAAGAATCACTCCAAAGTTCCTATCTAGTGGAGAACATAAGAAGAAATTGTTTGTAGGGTACGAAACCACCTTTAAGTTATTCTTTCCGTTTGATCTATTCAAGAGTTCGTACTAAAATAACACAAAGTTATTCTTTCCGTTCGATCTATCCAAGAGTTCGTACTAAAATAACACCATATGATACGCATCAACCAACTCTAATGTCACCTAGATACTCCAATGTCACCACAAGTATCCATGAGTTAATTATACGATACGCATCAAACAATTTCAGATTCATAATACTCAATCCAACACAAAGAACTTCAAAGAGTGCCCCAAGATTTCTACCAGAGAAACAAGGACGAAAACGTGCATCAACCCCTATGCATAGATTACCCCAATGTCACCTCGGGAATCCGCGAGTTGAGTGCCAAGACATAGATCAAGTGCTCTCAAATCCATAAAAGTATTCAATCCGATAAAATGAAATCTCAAAGGGAAAACTCAATTCACAACAAGATAGAGAGGGAGAAACACCATATGATCCAACTATATTAACAAAGTCCGCGATACATCAAGATCGTGCCATCAAGAACATGAGAGAGAGAGAGATTAAACACATAGCTGCTGGTACAAACCCTCTGCCCCGAGGGTGGACTACTCCCTCCTCATCATGGTGGCCGCCGGGATGATGAAGATGGCCACCGGTGATGATTTCCCCCTCCGGCAGGGTGCCGGAACAGGGTCTAGATTGGTTTTTCGTGGCTACAGAGGCTTGCGGCGGTGGAACTTCTGATCTAGGGTCTCCACGAGGGTTTTTGGAATATTTGGCAATTTATAGGGCGAAGAGGCGGTGCGGGAGGCCACCGAGGTGGGCACAACCCACCGGGGCACGCCTGGGGGCCCAAGCGTGCCCTGGTGGGTTGTGCCCCCCTCGGGGCACCCCCCCAGGTGCTGCTCTAGCCCATTGGATGTCTTCTGGTCCATAAAAAATCCACAAAAAGTTTCGCTGCATTTGGACTCTGTTTGGTATTGATTTTCTGCGATGTAAAAAATAAGCAAAAAAACAGCAACTGGCACTGGGCACTATGTCAATAAGTTAGTCCCAAAAAATGATATAAAGTTGCTATAAAATGATTATAAAACATCCAAGAATAATAATATAGCAGCATGAATACTTCATAAATTATAGATACGTTGGAGACGTATCAGCATCCCCAAGCTTAATTCCTACTCGTCCTCGAGTAGGTAAATGATAAAAGAAATGATTTATGAAGTGTGAATGCTAGCAAAGTGCATAAGTTTGATCAATAGTAATTTCAATCACTTTTCCTAGCATCATAACAGCAACTCTTTCTCATAAAACTCATCATGTTAAAGTAGCAACCAATTCATATGTTAAGGTTCAAACAATGAATTCTCTTGAAACTCAACAACCTATATTCTTAGTCACCAAACAATTGCAATTCAACTTGTTCAACAGAGTCTAAGTAAGAGCTCCACATACTCAACCATCATATAGTCTTCTATGATTGCTAACACTCACCGCATACACATGAGCAAAATGTTTCAACCGGACACATAGAAAGATAGGGGCTTATAATTTCGCCTCCCAACGTATTCACCTCAAGGGTGATGTCAACAATAATAACTCATGCTACCCATATCCAACTGGATATATGTGCCTAGATCTTTCCTCACCACATGATGCTTGCCAAAAGAGAAAAATAAAAAGGAATAGAGAGAAAAACTTTGACTCTTGCATGAAAGTAAATACATAAAAGTAAAAGGTAGGCCCTTCGCAGAGGGAAGAAGAGGTTGCCATGCGCTTTTTGTTTGTATGCTCAATCCCTTAGTGCAAAAGAACGTCACGTTATATTGCCCCTTATGATAGCAACCTTTATTATGCAGTCTGTCGCTTTTATTCTTTGCCATCACAAGTTCGTACAACGCTCAATTTTCTCTTACACTAAATGATCTAACACTTTTAGAAGCAATTTTTATTGCCTTATTGCACCGATGAAAACTTACTTGAAGGATCTTACTCAATCCTTAGGTAGGTATGGTGGACTCTTGAAAATAAGATTTGGGTTTAAGGGTTTTTGGATGCACAAGTAGTATCTCTACTTGGTGCGAAATTTTTGGCTAGCAAAGATGGGGGGCAAGCACCACATGTTAAAGGATCTATGACAATATAACTTCTATGTGAATATGAACAAACATAAATCATTACACTGTCTTCCTTGTCCAACGTCAATAATTTTGGCATATAATATTTTGATGGGGGCTCACAATCACAAAAGATTTCCAAGATAGTGTATTTGCATGTGAAAGTTCTCTTCCTTATAGTAATCATTCATGAATTGCTTGTATGACCAATATTGTGATTGTCAAGCTTCAAAAGATTTCACTTTCTAAATCCAATGTGAAGCTACCACTAGGCATGATATGAACATATAATTTCAACTTCATGATATTCAATTCATTCAACAATTTACTCATAGGATATAAGTGAAGCACAAGAGTGAATGACAAACTACTCCAAAAAGATATAAGTGAAGATCAAGCGAGTAATTAAGTAAAGGGGTAGCTAATTGAGGACTCTCTCTTATTTAAAAACTTTCAGATCTAGGTATTTTATTAAAACAGCAAGTAAAACAAAACAAAATGACATTCCAAGAATAGCACAACTCATGTGAAGAAGGAAAAACTTAGGCTCAACCGATACTAACCGATAATTGTTGATGAAGAAAGGTGGGATGCCTACCGGGGCATCCCCAAGCTTAGATGCTTGAGACTTCTTGAAATATTATCTTGGGGTGCCTTGGGCATCCCCAAGCTTGAGCTTTTGCGTCTCCTTAATTTCTTTTATATCACGGTTTCCCTAAATCTTAAAAACTTCATACACACAAAACTCAACAAGAACTCGTGAGATAAGTTAGTATAAACCAATGCAAAAACCTTAACATTCTCTACTGTAGCAAAATACAAAAATTATTATTCAACATTGCATACTAAATGCCTCTGCATATTTAATACTCCTATCCTCAAATAGAATCATTAAACAAGCAAACATTTGCAAACAATGCAAACATAACAGCAATCTGCCAAAACAGTACAGACTGTAAATAATGCAAGAGTATCAGTACTTATTTAACTCCAAAAATTATGAAAATTTATCACACTGTATAAAATTTATCAAAGCTTATTGTGCAAAAAGTTTCAACATTTTATCACATTTTGACTTTTCTCAGGAATTTTTGCAACATCGATAAACTTTTTGTTTTGAAACAGCAACTCATATACTTACAAAATAAGCATGGTAAAGGCTATCCTTGACATTTTTATTGAAAAGAAAGATGCAAAACATTATTCTCAATAACAGAAAGAAAATCCTAACAATAAAATGATGCTCCAAGCAAAACACATATCATGTGAAGAATAAAAATGTAGCTCCAAGTGAGGTTACCGACAATGTTGGAGACGAAAGAGGGGATGCCTTCCGGGGCATCCCCAAGCTTAGTTGCTTGGACCTTCCTTGAATATTACCTTGGGGTGCCTTGGGCATCCCCAAGCTTAGGGTCTTGTCACTCCTTATTCTCCTCATATCGACATCTCACCCAAAACTTGAAAACTTCAATCACACAAAACTTAACGGAACTTCATGAGATAGGTTAGTATGATAAAGAGCAAACCATTTCACTTTGGTACTGTAAAATACAAGATTCATAATTGTTTTCAAACAATGCCTACTGTAGCATATCATTTCCATAATTTATATTGAGTAATATAAGCCATAGAAACTAGAAAACAAGCAAACTATGCATTGAAAACAGAATTTGTCAAAAACAGAACAGTCTGTAATAATCTGTACTCCAACCATACTTATGCTACTCCAAAAATTCTGAAAAATTAGTACAACGTAGAGAATTTGTATATCTATCACCTTTAAAAAATTCAGATCAAAATCACGTTCCAGTAAATTTTCAAAATTCCTGGACTGAGCGCAAAAGTTTCTGTTTTTGCACAGATTCAAGTCAACTATCATCCACACTATCCCAAAGGCTTTACTTGGCACTTTATTGAAACAAAAGCAATAAAACATGATTAATACAGTAGAATAATCATGTGAACAAATAAAAACAGTAGGGTTAAATGTTAGGTTGCCTCCCGGAAGCGCTTTTATTTAATGCCTTTTAGCTAGGCATGATGATTTTAATGATGCTCACATAAAAGATAAGAATTGAAATATAAAGAGAGAATCATGAAACATATGACTAGGACATTTAAACCTAACCCACTTCCTATGCATAGGTATTTTGTGAGCAAACAATTTATGGGAGCAAGAATCAACTAGCATAGGAAGGCAAAACAAGTAAAACTTCAAGATTTTCAACACATAGAGAGGAAACTTGATATTATTGCAATACCTACAAGCATATGTTCCTCTCTCATAATAATTTTCAGTAGCATCATGAATGAATTCAACAATATAACCATCACATAAAGTATTTTTTTCATGATCCACAAGCATATAAATTTTATTACTCTCCACATAAGCAAATTTATTCTCATCAATAGTAGTGGGAGCAAACTCAACAAAATAACTATCATGTGATTGATAGTTAAAATCATGATGACAAGTTTCATGGTTATCATTATTCTTTATAGCACACATGTCATCACCATAATCATCATAGATAGCAACTTTGTGGTCATAATAAATTGAAACCTCTTCCAAAATAGTGGATTCATCACTAAATAAAGTCATGACCTCTCCAAATCCACTTTCATAATTATCACAATAAGATTCAACACCCTCCAAAATAGTGGGATCATTAGTACCTAGAGTTGACACTCTTCCAAACCCACTTTCATCAATATAATTGTCATAAATAGGAGGCATGCTACCATTATAACAAATTTGCACATCAAAACTTGGGGACTAAAAATATCATCTTCATCAAACATAGCATCCTCAAGCTTGTTGCTTTGCACATCATTAGCATCATGGATATTCAAAGAATTCATACCAACAACATTGCAATCATGCTCATCATTCAATGATTTTTTGTCAAACATTTTATAGAATTCTTCTTCTATCAATTGAGCACAAATTTCCTTTCCATCATTTTCACGAAAGACATTATAGAGATGAATAATATGATGCAACCTCAATTCCATTTTTTTGTAGTTTTTTTTATGAACCAAACTAGTGATAAAACAAGAAACTAAAAGATTCAATTGCAAGATCTAAAGATATACCTTCAAGCACTCACCTCCCCGGCAACGGCGCCAGAAAAGAGCTTGATGTCTACTACGCAACTTTATTCTTGTAGACTCGTGTTGGGCCTCCAAGCACAGAGTTTTGTAGGACAGTAGCAATTTTCCCTCAAGTGGATGACCTAAGGTTTATCAATCTGTGGGAGGCGTAGGATGAAGATGGTCTCTCTCAAACAACCCTGCAACCAAATAACAAAGAGTCTCTTGTGTCCCCAACACACCAAATACAATGGTAATTTGTATAGGTGCACTAGTTCAGCGAAGAGATGGTAATAAAAGCGTAGTAATGATAGTAGATATTGGTTTTTGTTATAGGAACAATAAAAAAATAGTAAGGTAGCAATTGATAAAATGGAGCACAAATGGTATTGCAATGCTTGAAAACAAGGCCTAGGGTCTGTACTTTCGCTAGTGCAATCTCTCAACAGTGCTAGTATAATTGGATCATATAACTATCCCTCAACGTGCGATGAAGAATCACTCCAAAGTTCCTATCTAGCGGAGAACATAAGAAGAAATTGTTTGTAGGGTACGAAACCACCTTAAAGTTATTCTTTCCGTTCGATCTATTCAAGAGTTCGTACTAAAATAACGCAAAGTTATTCTTTCCATTTGATCTATCCAAGAGTTCGTACTAAAATAACACCATATGATACGCATCAACCAACTCTAATGTCACCTAGATACTCCAATGTCACCACAAGTATCCATGAGTTAATTATACGATACGCATCAAACAATTTCAGATTCATAATACTCAATCCAACACAAAGAACTTCAAAGAGTGCCCCAAGATTTCTACCGGAGAAACAAGGACGAAAATGTGCATCAACCCCTATGCATAGATTACCCCAATGTCACCTTGGGAATCCGCGAGTTGAGTGCCAAAACATAGATCAAGTTGCTCTCAAATCCATAAAAGTATTCAATCCGATAAAACAAAATCTCAAAGGGAAAACTCAATTCACAACAAGATAGAGAGGGAGAAACACCATATGATTCAACTATATTAACAAAGCCCGCGATACATCAAGATCATGCCATCAAGAACACGAGAGAGAGAGAGAGAGAGATTAAACACATAGCTACTGGTACAAACCCTCAGCCCCGAGGGTGAACTACTCCCTCCTCATCATGGTGGCTGCCGGGATGATGAAGATGGCCACCGGTGATGATTTCCCCCTCCGGCAGGGTGCCGGAACGGGGTCTAGATTGGTTTTTCGTGGCTACAGAGGCTTGCGGTGGCGGAACTTCTGATCTAGGGTCTCGGCGAGGGTTTTTGGAATATTTGGCAATTTATAGGGCGAAGAGGCGGTGCGGGAGGCCACCGAGGTGGGCACAACCCACCGGGGTGCGCCTGGGGGCCCAGGCGCGCCCTGGTGGGTTGTGCCCCCCTCGGGGCACCCCCCAGGTGCTGCTCTGGCCCATTAGATGTCTTCTGGTCCATAAAAAATCCTCAGAAAGTTTTGCTGTGTTTGGACTCCGTTTGGTATTGATTTTCTGCGATGTAAAAAACAAGCAAAAAAACAGCAACTGGGACTGGGCACTATGTCAATAGGTTAGTCCCAAAAAATGATATAAAGTTGCTATAAAATGATTGTAACACATCCGAGAATGATAATATAGCAGCATGAATACTTCATTAATTATAGATACGTTGGAGACGTATCAGTGGGCGCTGGCGACGACGGCGACGATCCGGAGACCAAGGGGGTGGCAGAGCTGGGCAGGCGCGGTTGGGAGTTTGAAGGAATTTTCAAATTTCAATAATCGGATATATATACCCAGTCACTGTCGGTGTGACCGAGTGGAACGACTCGGTGGCACCAAGATGCAGAATCGCAAGCGGTTACTGCAACTCGGTGTGACCGAACTGTTCTAATCGGTTGCACTGAGATGAAAACCTAGATCAACCCAATGATTTCGGTGAGACCAAGATGGATGAATCGGTCAGACCGAAAGCCATTAAGAGGTTTTGGAAGTTTAAGCCCTTGACGGATCGGTGGCTCCGATTGCTCCTCACCCGGAGGGTCCGAATTCGACTTGATGAAACTTTGTGATGTAGCATGAATAGAGTTTGAGACGAGAAAAGCATAGATAGCTAGAGGGAGTACTTAGGCATTCTTGTCCATCCATTTGGCAAAAAGAAAAACCAATCAATCAAAACAACAAATGGATGTCCTCGAATGGAGAAAATTATGCAACCAACATGCCCACACAATAAGATAGGAAATGAAATATGTGGCAAAGCATGCACAAACACTCTAACATCTATCAAGCAATTGGCGATGACTAGGTCATCTATATATGAGTATATTGACTTAGGAGTCAAATGAGAGCATTTGATCATAGGTCATACTTATCATTTAAGCACAAGTGGGGGTACCACTTTTACATAAAGCATTGTTGTGTTCACACCATTAGAGTTGCTTTAGCTCAATTCTTAGAGTAAAGCTCACCCTAGATGTGATATCCCCCCTAAGAGGGATGAACTAACCTTGGGTTTTGTCGATGATGACTTCATGTAGATGTTGAAGATGTGGATGCTCAATGTTGATGTAGATCATTTGGAGCAATCCATTGGAGTGAGTTGCACTTTCAATACCTACATGGGTTAGTTCCACAAGGAACACACAAGGATATCCATAGACATAGAGTGAAATACACATATGATGTTGTCCATGAAAGCATTAGGTTACCTTGTCCCTTGTCTTACCAACAAGAGGGTTTGTGACTCCTTGAACTAGTGCAAGATATGGAAGTTGATTGCACTTGTCCTTGCCAAAATGAATATGAGTGAAGTATGTTGGCGGAGTCACCCTCAAGAATTCTCTAGTTCTTCTTATTTGGGACCCACATCAACTTGATGGGGATCCTTGGAGTTGTAGTCATACTTGATGAAGTGGAACTTGATGTAGTCTTGGGAACCCACTTGACCAAGGCCTTTGGAGCTTCTTCAAATGAATCAATCTCCTCTTGAAGCTTGTCCTTGCCTTTTAGCTTGTGGTCTTGTGGTGGAAGATCATCTTGAGCTTGTGTTCCATCAAAAGAAGTGGGGTCATACTTCTCTTGTTGAGGAACAAACTTCATCTTGGGGTATTGATCTTCTTCCCACTCAACTCCATTGGCATTGAACTTGCGTTCAAAACCAACACCTTGATTCTTTCTGGTGCCTTCCTTGCTTGCGTATAATCTCCTCAAATTGCTTACTTCTGGCAAGGCTCTTGTAAACACCTTTCTCTATAATTCCCTTCAATAAGCTATTTTCTTGCTCAAGTGTAACTTGGCTAAGAGAATCATTAGTGGAATCAAGAGAACTACTAGAAGCAACAATATTGGATTTAGCATGATTATTGTTATTACTAGAAGAAGAATCTTTCTTGTTCTTGTTGCTAGATTTTACTTGTGGCATGTAAGTAGACAAGAGTAAACGCTTGGCAATGTAAGAAGAACTTTTCTTACGAAGATCATCATTGATTGCTTTTAAGAACACATGCTCTTGCTCTAGATTGAGCTTTTCAAAGCGTAGCTTCTCATGAGTCTTTAAAAGCTCTCGATGATCCTCTAAGGTAGTTTCATGAGCTAACTTAAGACTGTTTAATTCTTTAGTTAGACGCTCAATCTCCTTCTTATCATTGTCATTCGTTTCATCTTGATTAGCATCATAGTTTTCATCACTAGAGTTTTCAACAAGTAAATCATCATCACCTAGCAAATCATCCTCATCACTATTAAAATCAACATACTCGGGGTGTGATACCTTGGGGCCTTTAGCCATGAAGCATCTTCCAATTCCTTCATTTGGTGAGTCAAATATGTCATAGGAGTTGGATGACACAAGTGCAAGACCGGCAACACCTTCATCTTCAGTATATTCGGAGTCGGAGTGATAACTTCTCTCAGAGTGGTTGTCGGAGTCAGAACCGGATACCCATTCACCAACATGAGCTTGATGTCTTCACCTTGTGTAGCTCTTTGATGACTTGTCCTTCCTTTCCGAATCCTTGCTTCTGTGAGAGGGTCTTCGTTCATAACGATCATCTCTACTCCTTCTCTCTCTTGGAGGTGATTCCTCTCTTTTACTTCTCCTTTTAGGTGAGTCTTCTCTTCTTTTGTAGGGAGCCGTACATTCACTAGAGTAATGTCCGGGACTTCCACAATTATAGCAATTGCGATCATGACTAGAAGATCTTTTGTCATCGTAGGATCGACTTAGAACTTCTCTCTTTGCTTCTACTCTTGTAGAACTTGTTGAAGTTCTTCACCATTAGGCTCAATTCTTCATTGAAGGCTTGTTTCTCACTTGATGTTATGGGAGCATCACATGAAGCTTTGTAAGCACCACTAGACTTGTTGTGAAGCTCTTCCTTATCCTTAAGTGACATCTCATGAGCAACAATTCTACCAATGACTTCTGTTGGCTTGAGATCTTTGTAATTGGGCATCATTTGGATCAAAGTGCACACGGTATCATACTTTCCATCCAAGGATCTTAGGATCTTCTTGATGATGAATCTGTCGGTCATCTCTTCACTTCCTAAGCCGGCAATCTCATTTGTGATGAGAGCAAGCCTAGAATACATTTCAGCGACTCCTTCACCATCCTTCATTTTGAACTTCTCAAGTTGACTTTGAAGCACATCCAATTTGGATTCCTTGACGGACTCGGCACCTTCGTGCATATCAACCAAAGTATCCCAAATTTCCTTTGCATTCTCAAGGCGGCTGATTTTATTGAATTCTTTGGGGCACAATCCGTTGAAGAGGATATCACAAGCTTGAGCGTTGTATTGCAACATCTTCAATTCTTCCGCGGTTGCTTCACGATTCGGTTCTCTTCCATCTTCGAAGAATTCACCTTGCAAACCAATACATACAATAGCCCAAACGGCGGGGTTATGTCCAAGAATATGCATTTTCATCTTATGCTTCCAACTAGCAAAATTAGTACCATCAAAGTAAGGACCTCTATGGTGGTAATTTCCCTCGCTAGACGCCATACTCTCCTAGGTTGTGAAACCAAGGCTATGATCACCAAAGCTATGGAAATCAAGGCAATTGGAGACCAAAGCTCTGATACCACTTGTAGGATCGAAAGTAGGTCTAGAGGGGGGTGATTAGACTACTTGATCAAATAAAAATCTAGCCTTTTCCCAATTTTAAGTCTTGGCAGATTTTAGCAACTTAGCACAAGTCAAGCAATCAACCTACACATGCAATTCTAAGAGTGTAGCAGCGGAAAGTAAAACATTGCATATGAAGGTAAAGGGAAGGGTTTGGAGAAGGCAAACACAATGTAGACACGAAGATTTTTGGCGTGGTTCCGATAGGTGGTGCTATCATACATCCACGTTGATGGAGACTTCAACCCATGAAGGGTAACGGTTGCGCGAGTCCACGGAGGGCTCCACCCACGAAGGGTCCATGGAGAAGCAACCTTGTCTATCCCACCATGGCCATCGCCCACAAAGGACTTGCCTCACTCGGGTAGATCTTCACGAAGTAGGCGATCTCCTTGCCTTTACAAACTCCTTGGTTCAACTCCACAATCTTGTCGGAGGCTCCCAAGTGACACCTAACCAATCTAGGAGACACCACTCTACAAAAGGTAATAGATGGTGTGTTGATGATGAACTCCTTGCTCTTGTGCTTCAAATGATAGTCTCCCCAACACTCAACTCTCTCTCACAGATTTGGATATAGTGCAAAGATGATTTGAGTGGAAAGCAACTTGGGGAAGGCTAGAGATCAAGATTCTTATGGTTGGATTGGAATGTCTTGGTCTCAACACATGAGTAGGTGGTTCTCTCTCAGAAAGTGAGTAGTGGAAGTGTAGGCACGTTCTGATGGCTCTCTCTTGAATAGAGAAGGGGGTGGAGGGTATATATATCCTCCACACAAAATCTAACCGTTACACACATTTGACCCAACTCGGTCAGATCGAATAGAAGAACTCGGTGAGACCGATTTAGTTCAAAATGTGAATGTTAGGATTCTCGGTGGGAGCGATATGATCAACTCGATGGGACCGATGTGCTAGGGTTAGGGCAAAACCTCATCTCGGTGTGACCGATTGCATGAACTCGGTGAGACCGATTTTAGCAATGAGCAAACAGAGAGTTGGTCAGGCAAACTTGGTGGGACTGATCGCTCCTTTCGGTAAGACCGAAACGTTATGAAAGGGAAACAGAGGGTTTGCATTGCGAACTCGATGGGACCGATCGCTCATTTCGGTGAGACTGAAACGTTACAAAGGGAAATAGAGAGTTTGCAATCCCATCTCGGTGAGACCGAAATCCCTATCGGTGAGACCGAACTGATTAGGGTTTCTGGCAGTGGCTATGTCAAATGAACTCGGTGGCGCTGGATAGATCAAATCGGTGGGGCCGAGATTGACTTTAGGTTTAGGACATATTTGGATTTGAGATAGTGGTTGAGGGTTTTGGAGCATATCACTTCAAATGAACTCGGTGGCGCCGGATAGATCAAATCGGTGGGGCCGAGATTGACTTTAGGTTTAGGACATATTTGGATTTGAGATAGTGGTTGAGGGTTTTGGAGCATATCACTAAGCACTTTGAGCAAGTAGACCATTAAGCAACACCTCATCCCCTTTTAATAGTATTGGCTTTTCCTATGGACTCAATGTGATCTTGGATCACTAAAATAGAAATGTAGAGTTTTGAGCTTTTGCCAATATTTGTCCTTAGCATCTTGAGGGGTCCACATCTCTAGTCCATGTGCCATGCCAATCATTGAACTTTCTGAAATATTTAACTTGAAAGGATATTAGTTAAATGAGCTATATGTTGTTATGAATTACCAAAACCACCCGGGGATTAGTTGCACTTTCAGCTTCACACAAACCAGAGCTTCTCACAAGAAACCCTCGCGGTTCCGATAGGGAACGTGTCACCTTTGTGGACAAAACGATATTCACTAGCTCTTCTCGTCTTGAAATTTTTCTAGAGGCAACATAGACCAATAGGAGTGTCATGTTATAATTTGGAATTATTCAGTGTTCGCTTGGACATTTTTATACATTAGCTAAGTTTTCTAGGTATTTAATGTGCATAATTCTAATTTGAGCTAGATGCGCATGATCCAGTGCACCAAAATGGGTTGAAAATCATATATGTGTCCTGATACGTCCATTTTGCATCATGTTTTCCTACTGTTATTTATGATGTTTTTGATCAATATAATAACTTTGTGGTGCAATTCTAATGCCCTTTATATCTTAATTTGCAAGATATATGAATAGGGAGATTGCAAGCAACTGAAATTCTGGACCTGAAAAAGCTATGTCAGAGATACCTATTTTGTAAAACTCCAAATGAGCTGAAATTTCACGGAGAATTATTCCAGAATATATAAAAAATGTTTGAGAAAGGAAATATTAGAGGAGACCACGTAGGTGACCACGAGGCACTAGGGCATGCCCACCCCCCTGGGCACACCCTGGTGGCTTGTGGGGCCCCTGGCCAGCCTCCATAGCCCATCTTATGCTATATAAAGCCATTTGCCCTAGAAAAATATAAGGAGAGGACTTTCGGGACGAAGCAACACCATCTCAAGGTGGAACCTGGGCAGGAGTACTTTTGCTCTCCTGTGGAGCGATTCCGTGGGGGATACTTCCCTCTGGAGGGCGAAATCGAAGCCATTGACATCACCAACAACCCTCTCATCATGGGAGGATCAATCTTCATCAACATATTCAATAACACCATCTCATCTCAAACCCTAGTCCATCTCTTGTATTGAATCTTTTTCTCAAAACCTCAGATTGGTACCTATGGGTTGCTAGTATAGTGTTGATTACATCTTGTAGTTGATGCTAGGTGGTTAATTTGGTGGAAGATTAAATGTTTAGATCCTTTATACTATTCAATACACCTCTGATCTTGGACATGAATATGATTTGTGAGTAGTAACTTTTGTTCTTGAGGACATGGGAGAAGTATTGTCATAAGTAATCATGTGAATTTGGTATTTGTTCGATATTTTGATGATATATATATTGTTGTTTCCCTTAGTGGTGTCGGGTGAACGTCGACTACATGACACTTCACCATATTTGGGTCTAAGGGAATGCATTGTTGAGTAGTAATTAGATGATGGGTTGCTCGAGTGACAAAACCTTAAACCCTAGTTTATGCGCTATTCCGTAAGGGGCTGATTTGGATCCATATGTTTCATGCTATGGTTAGATTTATCTTAATTCTTCTTTCATAGTTGCGGATGCTTGCGAGAGGGGTTAATAATAAGTGGGAGGCTTTTTCAAGTAGGTACAGCACCCAAGCACCGGTCCACCCACATATCAAAATATCAAAGTAGCGAACGGGAATCAAACAAACATGATGAAAGTAACTAGATGAAATTCCCGTGTGTCCTCAAGAACGCTTTGCTTATTATAAGAGATTGTTCCGGCCTGTCCTTCGCTACAAAAAGGATTGGGATACCTTGCTGCACCTTTGTTACCATTAATACTTATTTCTCGTTACAAATTACCTTGTTATCAAACTATCTCTTACCGACAATTTTAGTGCTTGCAGAAAATACCTTGTTGAAAACCGCATGTCATTTCCTTCTACTCCTCGTTGGGTCGACTCTCTTACTTATTGAAAGGACTAAGATTGATCACCTATACTTGTGGGTCATCAAGAATTTTTTCTTGCACCATTGCCGGGGATTGAAGCGCCTTTGGTGAGTGGAATTTGGTAAGGAAACATTTATATTACGTGCTGAAATTTACCGTCGCTTGTTACTATGGAAAACAATCCTTTGAGGGGTTTGTTCATGGTATCTTCACCTCGACCGGAAGCACAAAGAGTTTCACCTCAACCTATTGCACCTACTGAAAATATTTATTGTGAGATTACTTCGGGTATGATAGAGAAACTACTAGCTAATCCTTGTGCAGGAGATGGAACAAGACATCCTGATATGCACCTAATCTATGTGGATGAAGTCTGTGGATTATTTAAGCTTGAAGGTTTATTCAAATATGGAGTTAAGAAGAAGAATTTCCCTATGCATCTGGGAACTCGACAAAGGTAAAGAGTCAGGTATAAAACTCAATTTCAATTGTGTTAAATCTTTTAAGGATACCGATGCTTTTCATAAGCTTAGCACTAAATATGGACTTGACTCTGAGATAGTAGCATCCTTTTGTGAATCATTTGCTACTCATGTTGATATCCCTAAGGAGAAGTGGTTTAAATATCACCCCCCTATTAAAGAAAAGATTGAGGAACCCATTATAGTTAAAGATGAAACTATCATTTTTAATGTTGATCCAGTTGTGCCCACCGCTTATATTGAGAAATCACCTTTTCCTGTTAGGATAAAAGAACAAGCTAAAGTTTCAACTGTGGCTAACAAAACTAATATTAGAGTGCCGAGACCCTCTGAACAAAATAAAGTTGAAGCTTATGTTGCTATGGTTAAAGATCTCTTGGTCGATAATATTGATACGTCTCGAACGTATCTATAATTTTTAATTGTTCCATGCTATTACAGTATCAATCTTGGATGTTTTATATATCAATTTTTGGGACTAACCTATTAACTTAGTGCCTAGTGCCAATTGCTGATTTTTTGTCTGTTTTTGGCTTTTCAGGAAATCAATATCAAACAGCGTCCAAACGAAGAAAAAAGTTTGAATTAATTTTTTCTGGACCAGAAGAGACCCTAGAAGGTTTGGGAGAAGACCTGGAAAGCCACGAGGGGCGACAAGCTTGGGAGGCGTACCCCAGGGGGCGCCCCTGGCTTGTAGGCCCCTCATGGTACCTATTGACCTAATTCCGCCTCTATAAATTCTCAAATATTCCCCTGACATCAGAGAGCCACTTGAAATACTTTTTCCGCCGCCGCAAATTTCTCTTCTCACGAGATACCATCTGGAAGCCTTCTCTTGTACTCTGCCAGAGGGGGAATCGATCACGGAGGGGCTCTACATCAACCATGCTGCCCTTCTGATGATGTGTGAGTAGTTTACCATAGACCTACAGGTCCATAGCTAGTAGCTAGATGGCTTCTTCTCTCTTTTTGATCTTCAATACAATGTTCTGCTCGACGTTCTTGGAGATCTATTTGATGTCATGACTTTTTGCGGTGTGTTTGTTGGGATCCGATGAATTGTGAGTTTATGATCAGATTTATCCATGAATATTATTTGAGTTTTCTCTGAACTCTTCTATGCATGATTATTTTAGCTTTGTATTTCTCTTTGATCTATTGATTTGGTTTGGCCAACTAGATTGATTTTTCTTGTAATGGGAGAGGTTCTTTGTGATGGGTTCGATCTTGCAGTGCTCAGTCCAGTGACAGAAAGGGACATGAAACGTATGTGTAGCGTCGCCATTAAGGATAAAAAGATGGGGTTTATTAATGCGTGGGTTTACTTTGTCGACATTATGTCATCTTGCTTAAGGCGTTACTCCGTTCTTTATGAACTTAATACTCTAGATGCATGCTGGATAGCGGTCGATGTGTGGAGTAATAGTAGTAGATGCAGAATCATTTCGTTCTACTTGTCTCGGATGTGATGCCTATATACATGATCATTGCCTTGGATACCGTCATGATTATTTGCTTTTCTATCAATTGCCCAACTGTAATTTGTTTAGCCACTGTATGCTATTTTCAAGAGAGAAGCACGCCGGTGTCAAAACTGGCGAATCCCGGGTAGGGGTTCCCGAACTGTGGATCTTGGATCGATGGGGAACAAGGGACGTGGGACATGATATTTACCCAGGTTCGGGCCGTCTCTAAGAGCTAATACCCTATGTCCTACATGATTATATTGCTTGTGTATATGGGGATTACAGAGTTGATCTACCACGAGATCGAATGAACTAAACCCTAAACTAGTAGGATGGTGCTTGTTCTCTAGCCTCTACGGACTAAATCCCTTGGTTTATATAGACACAAGGGGTATTAGGGTTACACATAGTCAGTTTACAATAGGGGAACAAGCATGTCGAATCTTCTATCTTGACTTCGAGTACACACCAAGGCACAAAACGTCTCCCGTCCGAATACAATGCCGCTCCATAGTTCGGTCCACCAGCAGTCATAGTGCGGCCCAGCTGTCCAGCCCATATGAGATAGGCCGGCATCCCGAGGACCCCCTAGTCCAGGACTCCTTCAGTAGCCCCCGAACTAGCCTCCAACGCCGGCTTCTCATCACTTCCACATCTGCAGTCTCCTGCTTGTAGGCGAGGTCCTCCTATGTATTCGAAATAATCTTTTCTAGCCGAGCCTTTAGAGGGTATCCGGCCCATACGCACAGTTCCGCCGAATTCGGTGTTTGAACTATCGATTTTACTTAACCTTGAAGGCCAACCACTCAAATATACGCAGTACCTTCAACTGACAGCTTTAGGTGAAGGGTCGCAGCCGGTCATAAACATGAGAACTCGATGCGCGGCTCGAGGCAGACACTCCAATGGCACGTCCCATCGAGGTGGAGATCATTTCCCGCTTTTTAAGGGATTTTATAAATGATTCCCAGTATCCCACTCGCGCATAATGTCACGAGTTTATCGGGAAGTGGCGAGGCCAGCGTCGCATTTAAAGGACTCTTGGTATCATGACCGCTTATAAAAAGAGACCAGCCGTAGTCGTACCTTCATGTCTTCTTCTTCCTTTCGCCACAGCCTTCCGCAAATCACCAGCATCCCAACTCAACTCCCCTCAAAAGATCCCCCTTCCCCGTGATCGGCCATGGCCGGATCCGGAGCGAAGGGCAAGTGGGAGGCCTCAAGCGTCTCCAACAACGACATCGAGGACCTGAAGCGAGCGGGCTACCTCTCCCCCAACATTGCTCATCGGGCCCTCGAGGAGGGCCAGGTCGTGCCGATGCCCCGCGCTAGCAAGCAGGTGGTGTTCATTCCCCACTTTATCCAGGGACTGGGTTTCCCACTCCACCCGTTCGTTCGAGGGTTGATGTTCTACTACGGGCTCGCCTTCCACGACCTGGCTCCGAATTCTTTTCTCCACATCTCGGCCTTCATCACCATCTGCGAGGCCTTTCTTCGGGTCCAGCCGTACTTTGGCCTATGGCTAAAGGTATTCAATGTCAAGCCGAAGATCGTCGACGGCTAGCACGTGGATTACGGGGGCGCAATGGTGAGCAGGCTCACTCGACTCGACTGGCTGGAGGGCGTGTTCATAGACATGGTCAAGATCTGGCAAAAAGAATGGTTCTACATCACAGAGCCCCGTGACACAGCCTGGGCAGCTGCTCCGGAATTTAGATCCGAACCCCCCTGTGAGGTTAACGTCTTGGACCAAGAAAGGCCTTGACTGGGGGTCTACTACCGAGGTGGAGGCGCTACAAAAGCGTGTCTCCAATATGATAAAGGCGGGGGCCATGCTGACCAACATGGTCTAGATCATGCTCCACCGCCATCACTTGCCTTGCCAACTTTGAGATGCCCCAATGTGGTCCTGGAAGCTTGAAGAACCCCGCACCATGCAGCACTTCTATGGCGGCACCCACGAGAAGTTGTGGAAGGTGTTGTTCAAGCCGCAGAAGACGTGGTCGGCTGAGAAGGAGGACATCGGCCTCGACGCCAAGAATCCCCCGAAGGAGGTAATGTAGTATTATTCACTTTATGTTCGGATATTCGCATACCCACCATGATCCTCAACTCCTACTTCTCGTTTCCACTGGGCTGGATTAAGAGGGCCGTGCAGATGAACAGTTCGGCCCCGCTGCCCAAATACCCCGCTGATCGTGGCGCCTTACAAGGCGCCAGAGAAAAAGGATAAGAAGAAGAACAACCCCACGAGGGAGGCCGGGGAGGGCCTCCGCCCACGAGTCCCTCCGGACACCAAGTCCGGGGACACCCAAGCCCCCTCTTAACATGAGGAGGAGCAGGAAGAAGAAGAGGAGGATGAGAGTGACTCCTCCCGCACCAGGAAGAGAGCGGCATCGACCGAAGCAGAAGAAGGGCACCCTTCCCCGGCTCCAAAGAAGAGGAGCAAGGGCAAATTGGCCCTGCTCGATGATAGTTCGGACTCTGATGAGCAGTCGACAAGCTCCAAGAAGGTCTCAGAGAGGATTCCCAGGGTCAAGCCCCATGCTAAAAGGTGAGGAACCGAAGACTGTCCGGGTGCCGGTTTTACTAGCCCATTACTAAATGCATATACTCTTTTGTGCTGCAGCCCGCCGCGCGACCTCCCCGCTGACCAGATCTCGGAGGGAACTTCTCCACCAACCGATCTGGCGAAGAGCAGAGGTGCATCGCATTCTGTGCCTCCTCCGGTCATCGGGGACACCGGGGAGGTGCTATCCCAAAGGACCCCACCCGTGCTGAAATGGGGGAGATGGCGACATCGACATGGCTGAGGCTAACACTTCGGCTACCGAAGACCAGGGGGAGGAGCTCGAGCAAGCCGAGCCCTCTCAGAAGATGATTCGGGGTCCTTCACGGCGTTCCAAAGCGTCACATCCACCCTCCACCAATGGGGGAGCTGGGGCCCCGCCGTCGGTGCCGAACACCGGGGACTGGGCCGTGGTAGAGTGGCCGGACACGATGGAGGAGGCTGTGAACAGCCCCTCCATAGTCGCGGAACACCACGCCCTGATGGATGTGGTTTTGCAAAGCGTTTGATCCGTTAACAGTGGACTGAAAGAAGCTTTTGGTGGCCTCCTAACAGGCTTTGATGTAAACAAAGTAATGCTTTCTTTTAATAAAAATGTATTCTGTGGACAAGATTTAAGGAGTCCTTATATGTAGTAGCCCCCGAGGCTCTGGCAGGTTTTGGAAAAAACCTGTCTGAGGGTCGAAAACCTTGGAAACAATAGTCTAAATGTGAGGCTTGGTTAGTTTTTGCAGGCCTCGGCGTTGGTAGCTGCCGCCAATGCCACAGAGATGGCCGAGATGAATCAGAAGCTCAAGAGCTCCGATGAGGAGCTTGACCTCGTCAACAAGCGCTTTGACGCAGCACAGGGTTAGTCTGTTCAAAACGTATTTCCTTGATTTTCTTTGTCAAGCAAAGTATTCGGGGTTATCCCTAAGCAAGATGTGATTTGCAGCTACCACCGCGGAGGTCGAGGGTCTCAAGGCCGAGTCGCAGAAGGCCAAAGTGGAAGCAGCCGAACAGAAGGTGGCGGCCAAATGAGCAGCCGTTGAGCTCACGTCAGCGAAAACCAATAGTGAGAAGCATGAGGCCAGGGTGGCCCAGGTCCAACAAGAGCTCAAGGATGCCATCACTAAATGTGAGCACCTTGAGCAGAAGAATATGGATCATGCCACCAAGCTGGCAAATATGAAGATGGAGGTCCAGGAGGCGCGGTCGGAGGCGCGAGGTGCTCGGGAAGAGTTCCAACAAGTAAAACAAATTGCGAATGGTAAGAAGTACTTACTGCAGAGTGTGTTCGGCGGCCAAAGATTCACATTGCTTACCCGGGTCTGGCATTTCGTAGGCGCTTTTGCGGAGCTCCCGAGGAGTGCGGCAGATGTGTCAAGGCACTATGCGGCTCGGGGAGTGACACCGAGCTGAAGCAGTTCAGGACGGTGCTCGGGCTGTAGAGGCACTGTGTTCAAAGGATTTACTCCTTGAGTAGTTGTGCCATTTATGTATTAAACCGTGGCTAAACCTTTATGCTTTATAACGTGGTTCTGTTTTGTATGGGTTATCATACTTGCATGTGTTTATGTTAATTTTCACTCCTGTGCGGCCATTTCAGTCTAGAAGTTACCAGTCGTCGTCTTTAGCCCCCACGTAGATACTACGAGGGGTGTTCCATCCTCCGCACTGTAACCCTTAGCCGACGTCTTGGTGCCTGGAGGCGGTAGTGTAGGAGGGGAACAAGGCAATCAGACTATGTGGCTTTATTACTTCCACTTAGCCATAGGAGCTTGACTGTGGGGGCTGGTAACCAGCCCCCCGTGTGATGAGATGTTCGAAAAACCTGAGGGTCAGGCATCTATCACTTGATTTGTTCAAAGACAAACCCTTCATGTTACATGGTATAATCGCCAACGATTTTGGGGTTAGCTCCTGTCATCGGATCGCCGATCAGTTCTCACCAATTATGACAGTCTGTTTTCGGCTTTCTCCACTGAGGTACTTGACCGAACTAGGAAGAAGTACGATCGCAGTTCTTCTTCCTTTACCTTCTTAGCCGAACGTATGTAACGTAAGAAGGTAAGCACAGGAGTGGGGCAACCCAACTATTGACCCAAGACATAATTCGGAACTGATGCATATAATACAATATCAGAGATGCCGGACACATTGGAAAATGGGGTGCCGGACTTTAATGCGTGGGGCGAGCGTTATGGTCGAGCCCCCGGTCTATTAGCCGATTTGTATTTTAGAGCGAATATGCGCCATACAGGCTTAAGGCAAGATCGAAGAACGGGGAAAAAAGAGTGTAGTATGGATAACTGTAGAGGGATCTCAAAAGGTTTGCATTATTTCCCATGAGCTCATGACGTTTAGTCGTACAATTCGAACTGCCGAACAAAGCTTTGGATAGGGATACGTTGTAAAAAAAAGAAAAAGAGAAATTTACAGATGAAAGGTTTATGTAGGGCCTTGATGTATGGGTTAACACCCTAACTGTGCCCTACTGCACGTCTGCATCTTTGCTTCTGTTTGGAAGGAACAAATCCATGGGGAAGGTGGTTGTCCGATGAAGAGTCCTTGACAAGGATCTTCAAGAGGTCGCCGCACTGGTGGGGCTTGATGCCGGATAGGTCCTAGATTGTACCTGTTCATCGTCCGAAGATGCGTTATTCCGTGGTACGACTGAATCAAACTCTTGGTGCTTAAGCCCCACAACTGCCCATGTTATTTTGAGCGCGAAGTTGTGATGTCGAGGCACGTAATGTGCCGCTAGGGTGGGCATGCTGTGGGGGGCGTATCCCTATGCACATCAAATGCTGGGAGGCCCCTTGGCTAGAGATAAGGCCCGCGCTCGCTTGCTTGCCTCTCGTGCCTTGACGGCAAGCTAGCCCTTTTGTATTCGGCTGCCAAGGCTGCAGTTTGTTCCTCTATCTGGAGAGAGCACTCTGTGTTTCCACTAACTGTGATGACGCCTCTTGGTCCGGGCATCTTTAGTTTGAGGTACGCATAATGGGGGACGGCGTAGAAGCGAGCGAAAGCCATTCAGCCTAGGAGGGCGTGATAGCCGCTGCGAAAGGGGTGATGTTGAAGATCAAGTCTTCGCTCCAGAAGTTACCCGGAGAGCCGAATATTACTTCCAAAGTGAGGGTGCCCGAACAACGGGCTCAATGCCGGGGATGACCCACTTGAAGGCGGTGCTGCTGGGTTTGATCCTTGACGGGTCAATTCCCAATTTCCTTACTGTATCTTCATAGATCAGGTTGAGGCTGCTACCGCCGTCCATGAGGACTCTGGTAAGGTGGTATCCATTGATAATGGGATCTAGGACCAAAGCCACCGATCCTCCATGACGAATACTGGTTGGGTGGTCCTTGCGATCGAAGGTGATCGGACATGCCGACCATGGATTGAATTTCGGGGCTACAGGCTCTATGGCGTAGACGTCTAGAGGTGTGCGCTTCCTCACCTTCTTATGTATATGAGTGGCACAGATCATATTCACTATTTTGACCTGAGGAGGGAATTGTTTTTTGCCTCCATTGTTCGCCCTGTGAGGTTCCACATCATCCTCGCTGCGGGGGCTTTTGCCCGTGTCCTCGATTGTTAGTTTGCCGGCCTGCTTGATTACCCAACAATTACAGTTGGTGTGGTTAGCAGGCTTGTCTGAGGTGCCATGGATTTGGCAAGGCCTGTCTAGGATGACGTCCAACTTGGTGGGTCCGTCCTGGTTTCCTTTAGAGGGCTTTTTTTGCGGCCTTGACTTGGAATTGCGGAATCCGGCATTTACTGCCATATCATCAACCACGGCGCAATTATGTCGATGCTTATTTTCATTGCGTCGTGGCTTTCCGTTGCCATCCCGGACTTCCGAAGTCTCGGGATCTTCTGGGTTGGTGCTTCTACGAGCCAACCAGCTATTTTCGCCCGCGCAAAAGTGGGTCATAAGGGAGGTAAGAGCCGCCATTGTCTTCAACTTATCCTGGTCGAGCTGGCGTGCGAGCCATTCGTCCCTTATACTGTGTCTAAACGCGGCTATGGCTTCGGCGTCCGGGCAATCGACTATCTGATTCTTTTTGGTTAAAAACCGATTCTAGAATTGTCGGGCCGACTCACCGGGCTGTTGGACCACGTGGCTCAGGTCATCAGCATCTGGAGGTCGGACATAGGTGCCTTGAAAGTTGGCTCAGAAAGCATCCTCGAGCTCTTACCAGCTCCCTAAGGAGTCTTTGGGGAGGCTGTTCAACCAATGTCGGGCTGGTCCTTTGAGCTTTAATGGAAAATATTTGATGGCGTGGAGGTCGTCTCCTCGTGCCATATGAATGTGGAGAAGGAAATCCTCAATCCACATGGCTGGGTCTGTAGTTCCATCGTATGGCTCGATATTTATGGGTTTAAACCCTTCTAGGAATTGGTGCTGCATCACCTCATCGGTGAAGCACATTGGGTGAGCGGCGCCCCTTATTCGGGCCACGTCGCATCGAACCTTGGATTCCATCCTGGCCCGGTGTTGATCCCGAACTCTATCGTTTCGGTCGAGCCATGCTTGGTATCCGTCTCTTCTATTGGGAGGGTAACCTCTTGATCCATAAATGGACCTTGACTGACCTACTCTAGCGGCCAGGTCGTCTCGAAGATCGTATTGATATTCTGGCTGTGCCGCCTCCTTGCCTTTACGGCGAGGGGGGCAAGCGGGTATTCGGCCTCGCCAGCCGGCCTGTCCCTTCCTCAAGGGGGGCAGTTGGGCTGGTCGCCTTGAGTTCGTCTAGGCGGTGGAGGCTCAAAGGCCTCGTCATCGAATTGCGGCAACAATTTGCTCTTGGGGTAGCTCTTTGTTTGCCGTTCATAGTCGTACCTTCTTCGGCTGCTAGGACTTTCGTCCATCTGTCGTTGAGTGTGTCTTGTTCGGCTTTTATCTGTTGCTGCTTCTTCTTCAAGCTTCGCGTGGTGGCTATCAGCTGTTTCTTGTACCGCTCTTGTTCCAATGGATCTTCTGGGACGATAAAATCTTCAGCTCCAAGGCTGACCTCCTCTTCGGAGAGAGGCATGTAGTTGCTATCTTCGGAATCATTGGGGTCCTCGGGGTTATACTGACCCTCATGCCCCTCTAAGACGTCCGACTGGTGCTCGGGGGCGGGGTCGCCGAGGTCTTCTGCGTTGTTCGGGTGTCACCTTCTCCGGTGCCCGTGTTGCTTTCCCTGCCTCATCGGACTTTGGATCGTTGGTGCTGTCTCTGGCATTTGGGGGCCTCCTCTCCAGGCTTGTTACTATCCCTTCTAGGGGTGCCGTCCCCATCAGCGCCATCGCTGTCGTCCTTGGGGGTGTCCACCATGTCAACATTATAGATGGATGTGGTCGTCCATCGGCCGGTAACGGGAGGGGAAGCGTCCGTGTGGGCCGTGGCTTCACTATTGTTGTCCATGTCGTCGGCCTCCTTGAAGGCGTAGTCTAGCATATCGGTTAGGTCTTCGATAGAGGCTATTAAGTGGGTGGTGGGTGGGACGTAAAATTCCCTGTGGCCTGCCTCAAGATTCCGCTGAGCATGAGCCGAGGATCGGCCATCGACAATAGTCGTCATCTGGATCAGATCGAGCGCCTCGTTTAATAAGGCGAGGCTGGCCGGATTGGCGTATGAGGTTTCTTCGGAGCTGACCTCCATCATCACAGTGGGGTGAGGCATGAGTTCGGCCAGGGCGAAACCCTGGTCTTCGGACGCCATACTTGCGTCAAGGCTCAAAGCCAAGTCTGTAGTGAGGAGGGCAAGTCCGGATGGGGTTGACTCCCCGTCTGCGGACACCGAACTCCCGTTAGGGCTCAAAACCGGATCCACGGTAAGGTGGAAAGGTCCGGACGGAGTTGATTCCAAGTCTTCGGACGTAAGAGTTGCTCCCGAGCTTGAAGCCGATAGTGCGGTAAGGGCCGATCCGGAGATCAGATCAGGGAGAGGCCCCGAAGTTAATGCTTCAGAGGCCGTGGTTGTTCCAGGTAAGGCTGAGAAGCCAGTGAAGATCAGATCGCCCCGAGCATCGGTGATGTACTCGAAGTTACCAAACCTGATCTGATGCTCAGGGGCGAAACTGTCGACCTGGTTGAGATGACCTGTCGAGTCGGCATGCAGGACAATGCGGCCGAACGTGAAAAGTTGCTCGGGGATGAAGATGTCCCCGGTGTTAATGTCGTCTCTGATGATCAGGCGAGCCATCGATCCCTTGACGATCCAATAGAGGAACTCTCAATGAAAGCACCAATGTCGGTGTCAAACCCGGCAGATCTTGGGTAGGGGGTCCCGAACTGTGGATCTTGGATCGATGGGGAACAATCGACGTGGTACACGATACTTACCTAGGTTAATGCCCTTTCTAAGAGGTAATACCCTACGTCCTACTTGATTATATTGCTTGTGTATATGGGGATTACAGAGTTGATCTACCACGAGATCTGATGAACTCAACCCTAAACTAGTAGAATGGTGATTGTTCTCTAGACTCTACGAACTAAATCCCCTGGTTTATATAGACACCAGGGGTATTAGGGTTACACATAGTTGGTTTACAACACGGGAACAAGCATGCTGAATCTTCTATCTTGACTTATATAGACACCAGGGGTATTAGGGTTACACATAGTCGGTTTACAACAGGTGTGTATGTCAGAGTACACACCACGACACAAAACGTCTCCCGTCCGGATACAATGATGCTCCATAGTTCGGTCTACCAGCAGTCATAGTGCAGCCCAGCTGTCCGGCCCATGTGAGATAGGCCGGCATCCCGAGGACCCCCTAGTCCAGGACTCCCTCAAAGCCTCTAGTGAAAACTACGGCCCCCGGGTCTACTTTTTATCATATATTGAAATAAAAAATAAATTGATGCAAAATTTCTTTATTTATTTTATTTTGTGTTTTAATTATCTATATATCACCATATAATTTAATCTTGCAAGTAACGCCAAGGGATTGACAACCCCTTGTTCGCGTTGGGTGCAAGGATTAGTTATTTTGTGCGTAGGTATTGCTAACGAGGTGTTGTGTGGTTCTCCTATTGGATTGATAACCTTGGTTTTTAACTGAGGAAAATACTTATCTCTATTGTACTGCATCATCCTCCCCTCTTCGAGGAAATCCCAGCGCCGCTCACAAGTAGCAGGAAGAAATTCTGGCGCCGTTGCCAGGGAGACATCATGAACATCTATCATGTACC
This sequence comes from Thinopyrum elongatum, assembly GCA_011799875.1. NCBI lineage: Eukaryota > Viridiplantae > Streptophyta > Magnoliopsida > Poales > Poaceae > Thinopyrum > Thinopyrum elongatum. The sequence continues at coordinate 329,316,931 of CM022300.1, read as the reverse complement.
ATCGCATAAACTTCCATCTCCATGCATTTACTTTATTTGCCATTTTCCACTTGTTTTCATCTCCCCCACTTCTAAAACATTTTCACAAAAATTCAAAAATATTATCCGTTTGCCTTCTGCTTGTTTGCGTGGTTGCTCATTTTATCGTTATGGCTAGTTCTTCCCTTATTGCGTGTACCCTTGAAAATGAAGTTCTCAATTTTAAACAAAGGGGAGGGGAGAATATAAAAGATGCTTGGTATACGATTTGTGATGCTCAAAATAGATCAACTCGTAAGCAATCCACTACCGTTCTTCACAATTTTTATGTGGGTGTTACTACTTGGTATAGATTTGTGCTAGACACCATCACCGGAGGGAATTTCTTGAGTAGTCACCCTATGGATGATTTCAATGCTATGGGAAATTTAGTGGGATCACCACCTATCATTATTAATGAAACAGTTTTAACCTTGGAACATGTTATACAAAGTTTAGCTGCTATTGAAAATAAAATGCCTACCGTAGAGCATATTGAAAATTTGGATAAGAATATTCATAATTATGTTACTCAATTTGGATCGAATGTAGGATTACTCTTAAGATGCTAAAAGAGAAAGAACCAATAATCAATGAAAGAGTAGAGCAAAGTCCCACTAGGATTGACAAGTTGGAAGAAATTATTAATAATTTGGGTTCCGCTTTTTCTTCCGTTAAAACTATTGAAAAGACTCCTCCTAGCAAGAATTGCAAGTTTATATATGTTCCTAGAAAGAAGGGTGCTACATCTAGCAACAAAAGTGAAGATCTTAAAATGATTAGTGCTCAGCCCAATTTTGTTGATTTGATAAAAGAACCTATATATGAAGATAAATTCCTCAATTTTGTTCCTAGAAGTGTGATCGTTAAAAATATGCATGTCAGGACTCCTAGGGAACATGGATCTGTGATCAAGGAGTTAGAAATCAAAGATGACAACACTTGAATCTATGCATTACGCCTAGCTAGGGGCGTAAAACGATAGCGCTAGTTGTGAGGCAACCCAATAGTTATCTTAATTTTCTTGTTTATTTTCTGTTTTTGTGTGCACACAATTATGATACTGTTATGGTTGTGTTTTTGTGTTTTAATTAGTGTTGGTGCCAAGTAATGCCTTTGGGATGATTTCGATGATAGTTGCTTTCATTCTGTGAGAAAACAGAAACTTTTGCCTCAAGTAGCAGAATTGTTAAAATTTGCTGGAGCATGAAAAAATTCTGAATTTTTTTACAAATGATTCATATACAAATTATATACGTTTTCCTAATTTTTCCGACATTTTGGAGTTATATAAGTATGACTAAAATTCAGATCTTTACTGCCTGTTCTGTTTTTGACAGATTCTATTTTTGTTGCGTTGTTTGCTTGTTTTGATGAATCTATGGATTGTATTGGGGGGTATAAGCCATGGTGAAGTTAGAATACAGTAGGTATAATGCAATAATAAAATGTGAATGGGTTTACAATAGTACTTAAAGTAGTGTTTTGCTTTGTTATACTAACGGATCTCACGAAGGTTTTGTTGAGTTTTGTGTGTTGAAGTTTTCAAGTATTGGGTGAGATCAGCATGGATCAAGGAATAAGGAGTGGCAAGAGCCTAATATTGGGGATGCCCGAGGCATCCCAAGGTAATATTCAAGGATTCCCAAGCATCTAAGCTTGGGGATGCCCCGGAAGGCATCCCCTCTTTCTTCTACCAACTACCGGTAATTTTACTTGGAGCTATATTTTTATTCATCACATGATATGAGTATTGCTTGGAGCGTCGTGTGTTATATCAGTATTTTCTTTGTTTGATTTTTAGTTTGTCACAATCATCTTTGTTGGACACACCTTTTTGAGATGGACACACATTATTCGTGATCTGTTAGAATACTCTATGTGTTTCACTTAAATCTTTTGAGCCAGGTAGTTGCTCTAGTGCTTCACTTATATTTCTTAGAGCACGGCGGTGGTTATATTTTAAAGAAATAGTTGCTCTCTCATGCTTCACTTATATCTTTTGAGAGTTCATAATAGTTATGGCAATTAGTGTCGGTTATGAATTTGTTCCTAATAAGGTAGGTATTCAAGAGGGATATAATAAAACCTTTCATGTAGATCATTGAATATGATAAGTTTGATTCATTGCAATTGTTTTGTGATATAAAGGTGGTAATATGCAAGTTGTGCTAGTGAGTAATTGTGTGTCGTGTGTACAACCATCTATGGGGCCATCTAGCCCCTTTGTGGTTTGTCTAGGGAGATGCACAAGCACAAAGAGCAGAATCAACAGAGAACGCAAAGGTTTTCACCCAGGTTCGAGCCATCATGAGGTGTAAAACCCTACTCCTGCTTTATGTATTGGATATGTATGGGCACAAGTACAAGGAGCTCTTTCCCCGACAAGGTGCAGAGAGAGCGGCTACACATGCAAGTTGTGCCACGGTTCGATCCTTTGATATGGTTGCCATGGCTCTCCTTCTGTAGCTCAAGGGGTTAGCACAGTGCAAAACAATCATTACATATTGACTAGATCACAAACAGTGCTATCATACCTAACTCTGTCGGTTTAGGATAAAAGCAATAAATGCTCCGTTAGGTGTCATGTGGAGGAGGAATCCCGGCAAGGCTTCTGCACCGCTCGCCCAGCTACCTCCTATTAGCTCTACTACAAGATGGTCCAAACGCGACAGTACAATCAGAGACCCTTGGACGAAACTGTGTGTGATGCATTAATCGCAAATCGTGGTGTAAGAAACCGTCAAAAATGATACGAACTGTTTGCGATGGCGCAGACATAAAAAATGACCACCCGACAAACCAGGCGCGCGTGGGGTCGTGGCACAACATTTAAGCTATTGCATGCATGCCACCTGTCCCTCAGATGTGAACCGCCTGGGGCAGCTGAGTAAATTCACTCAGCCGTCACCCTTCCTTATAAATACTCACCCCCTGCGGTCATTGTCGTGGGAAAACACGGCTACCTATGGAGCCATCGGCCCCTTGTGGTTCCGCAGGGGGGAAGGACGCATTGCACAAAGAGCGGAGGGCACGGGGCAGCGCCGCAGCGATCACACGGGTAGTTTTTACCCAGGTTTGGGCCGCTGTGGGCGTAAAACCCTACTCCTACTTTGGTGGATTGATGAGAGGACCGTGGTGGAGACGCAGCGCTCTAGCCCGGCAAGGTCGCCTCAGGGCGAGAGCAGCTACGCGCGTATGAGTGTACAGGGGTCTGAATCCTTTCTAAGGTTGCCATGGCCCTCCTTTTATAGATCAAGGGGTCACCACAGTGGCAAATCAGTCATTGTGTACTGATTAGATAGCAAATAGTGCCATCATACCTAACTCTGCAGACTAGGCAGAACACATTAAATGCACCGTTTAGTGTCACATCGTAGTCTAGGCCGGCAAGCCTTGCCGTGCTGTTTTGCCACCTTCTCGCCTGCCTGTGTGACATGTCGCTGGATGACTGTCATTTGGAGGTGACTTCCTCTGGAAGTGGCCGCCACGTGCCAAATAGCGGCCACTTAGCATCTTGAGGGCTAGACACCGCACCGATGGGTGACTTGCGTTGCTGTGAGGTGGAGCGGTGGAGCCTTGGCGTGGTAATCCGCCTTCGGCGCCCCTGGCAAGCTTGCGGGGCAATCTCCTCCCCGCCAAGCTCGCCTGCCCGGCAAGGGAGGTTTTTCCATTGTGGTATTTTACTGCTTGGGTTGGTCTTGGTCTTCTTGATCCGCCCTTTGATTCCTCAAAGAGCTGATCTCTTCTGCTTGGCCTTGTCCTGGATGCTACAATCTCGTTCTTGAGCCTGTGTACAGTCTGGGCAACATACCTGGGGTTTGTTGCACCGACAGGAGCCCCTGGGCCTGGCCTGAACATGCTGTCAAGCGTCGTCGGGGTAGGCCCTATCTAGTACACAGGTGGGGAGGCCGTAGTAGCTCACCCCTTGAGATCTTCTTTGCTTCTTCATTAATTTGAGCTTGAGTCAGTTTCCGGTTTGCCCACGCGTCGTGTAACGCCAATTGCAGTGGGGCCATCCTTGTAATGGTCCGTGAATGACTTTAATGCACGGGTGAGTAACTGCCAATTCACTCTTCCCACCACGCCCTTATCCTTGGCCATGTATGCCGCATGCATTGAGTGGGATAGGTAACGGAGGCGCGTGGTGTGGGAGAGAGCATCATGGCAGAGGCCCGGCCTTCTTGGGTTGGTGGAGAGGGGCAACGGTTACCCGCCGAGGGATTAGCCCCTAGCCTCAGCCTGCCTATAAAAGAGGGGGTGAGGGGGAGCGGAAATGCTCATCCACGCACGCTTCTTCTTCTCTTCCTTGCTTCCTTCTCTCTCATGTTGAGGTGGGGAGGCTGCGGCCAGGCCCTGGGCTCTAGCTTAGGGTCGATGATGTCGAACGCTTGTGTAAACGCCCGGGGAGTGGGTCTGGTCTGGGGCCGAAAGGGATGCAGTGGTCAAGGATGTGGGTGTCGAGTCGCCCGTGGTGTGGGAGGTGTCGCGCTTCTCCAAAATGGTGAAACGCTCGTCTCCCTCACACGAGCCGGCTGTCCAGTGAGGAACGCCAGCCCTCGCTGCGGGTCGCTGAGGCTCGTTGCCCTGACGACGGGGCCCTTGGGGGTTCCAGAGCCTGTCTGGCGTGTAGCACTCAGGATCCTCGGTAATCCTAGTGTTGTTCCTTCCGGCAGAGTCGGGGCGAACGCTGAAGACGGTGGCATCTTCCTGCCCTCCAAGGTGGGGAGCGGTGCCACTCGCATGCCTCGGTCGTCGCCGTCGCCTGCTGCTTCTCCGGGGGAGGTGTTGGCCCAAGGGGCTGGCGTCCTCTCGGAGTGGTGGTGACGAAGAAAGAACGAGGGAAGACGGAGAAGGCGGGTGGCAGGCCGTCAGGTCGAAGTACGATGGCACCGATGCCTTCGTCTCGTATTGCTGGCCCGCTGCCTCGTCTTTTCGCTCTTCCCCTCCCTCCCCGGCACAATCATCACCGGCCTCTTTAGGACGGTTGCCGGGGGGGTTGCTCTCTTGGTGCCTTCGCCTCCTCCAGCAGTCTTCCAGCTAAGCTCCGGTAGTTTCCCCTGCCGGTGGTTGCGCTGGGGCTTCTTGCTGGTCCTGGAGGTCGTGACCAGGGCACCGCCGAGCTGCTCCTTCCACCCCTCTCCTTTCCAGCCTCGCCACTCTCAATCTTGCCAGGCTGCGTCCTTCAAGCCCTGACGGGATCGGGCTAGGCTTCTGCTCAGGCACTCCTTTTGCCCTCTTCCCTTCTCACCGTAATGCCTAGGAGGGGAGAGGGACAAGAAGGGGATTACGGGGCACTTATCTTTATTCAGTTTAAAATATGTAGGCATCGGCCAAACTTTAGTCTAAATAATGTAAACTTCTTTATCCATGCTTGTGTTCTATAAAATCCGTACTTGCTTATCAGCATATTAATGAAAAAGACAAGCTTTGCCGGGCACTTGTGCATGTACTATCTCCATGCAGAGGTGAAATGCCTCTATACATTTAAGTAAACAAGTTTCTCCAGCAAGCTATCCTGCCGGTACCCTTAGTTTTTTGCCGCGGGGCTAGGCCTGCCGGGCAAAACCCCCCAGCGCTTCGTTTATTTCTTTGTTGCTCAGGGTCTGCGCCTGGCTTTGTACAAGGGTTACATGCAACTTCGGCAAAGCTTGTACAAAAGGGTGGCTGCCGGGCAGGGCCCGACAGCCGCGCCTTACCGGTAAAACTTACGGAGATGCTTAATATTCCATGAGTTTTGCAATTGAATGCCATCTCCGGTCTCTAGACAGACTGCGCCAGGTCTGGTGACTCATACTACCCAGTAAGGGCCTTCCCACTTCGGCGTCAACTTGTTTGCACCCTTGGCGGACTGAACGCGCCTAAGGAGAAGGTCGCCTTCCTCAAAACTCCGGGCATTAGCCCTGCGGCTGTGATAGCGATGCAGGGCTTGCTGGTAGCGTGCAGCACGCGTAGCAGCCCAGAGACGGTTCTCCTCAAGTAGCACAGCGTCGTCACGCCGGTGCTGTTCCTGCGCTACTTCATCGTAGGCAAGCACTCAAGGAGACCCGTATATGAGTTCCGTGGGGATAACTGCTTCTGCCCCATAGACTAGCGAGAAGGGAGTCTGCCCGGTAGCTCGATTTGGTGTCGTGCGGAGGGACCAAAGAACCACCGGCAGCTCGTTGATCCATCGCCTGCTGCACTTCTGCAGTCTATCAAAAGTTCTTGTCTTGAGACCTCGCAGCACTTCAGCATTCGGCCTCTTAGCTTGACCATTGCTTCTGGGATGGGCCACAGAGGCAAATGAAATCTTGCTTCCGAGGGTATGAACGTATTGCATGAAGGCGCGACTTGTGAATTGGGTGCCATTGTCGGTGATGATTCGGGCATGTACCCCGAAGCGGCACACCAATCCTTTCAAGAACTTGAAAGCTGACTGCGCGGTCACCTTTCTCACGGGCTCCACCTCCGGCCACTTTGTAAACTTGTCGATTGTGATGTATAAGAATTCAAAGCCCCTAGTAGCACGGGGGAAGGGACCCAGGATGTCAAGCCCCCAGACCAAAAATGGCCATGACAAAGGGATTGTTTGGAGAACTTGAGCAGGCTGATGGATATTCTTGGAGTGAAACTGGCAGGCTTCACACTTGGTGACTAGCTCAATTGCATCTTGGAGGGCAGTGGGCCAGTAGAAACCTTGCCGGAAAGCTTTCCCAACCAAGGCCCTTGATCCGATGTGGGAGCCACACATACCCTTGTGTATTTCTGCCAGCAGTTCCTTTCCTTCTTCCCGGCAAATGCACTTCAATTCCACACCGTTGGGCCTTCTTTTGTATATCATGTCGTCAACGAACTGATACATACTGGCCCTCCGGGCTACACTTTCAGCTTCTTCTTGTTCTTCGAGAAGATCTCCTGTTTGGAGGAAACGACCAATGTGCCATGCCCATGTTGGAGCCCGGGGCTCGGCAACAAGGACTAGCGGCACCTCCTCGTCGTCAGAAGCGCAAGCCTCGACCGCAAAGACTGGTAATTTGGCGGGAGGGTGCGGCTCACTGATTAAAGGGGAGTTATTCCCGCCAAGCCTTCTACCGGGGGCTTCGGGAAGCTCTGCCGGGAGAGGCTTGCCGGAGTTCAATTTCCTCCTTTTGCTGGCCATTGTTTCCGGGGATACGGAGGGTTGAGTCAAATGGAGAACAAAAGTCCCTGGTTCCACAGGGAGTTTTTGCGCAGCGCACTTTGACAGATGATCAGCAATGCTATTTTCCGCACGTGGTACATGCTATGTTTTAATTCCATCAAAGCGCTCCTCCAACTTTCTCACTTCCTCAACGTATGCCTCCATCAATGGATTTTGGTAGTCCTTGTTGATTTGTCTCACCACCAGTTGTGAGTCTCCACGGATGATCAGCTTCTTGATTCCCAACTCCGTCGCAATCCTAAGCCCGGCAAGGAGCCCTTCATACTCTGCAGTATTGTTGGTAGCCTCCTCCCGGGGGAAATGCATTTGAACGACGTACTTAAGGTGCTCCCCAGTGGGAGCAACGAGAAGCAAGCTAGCTCCTGCACCCTGTAGGGAGAAGGCGCCATCAAAATACATATTCCATTCTTGGGGCGCTTCCTTGCCGAGGATAACTGCTTCCAGTACTTCCTCATCAGGAGTTGGCATCCACTCCGCAATGAACTCTGCTCTGAATAGTTGATGTGCTTTCAAATCTCAAACCAAAGATGGATAACTCCAAAGCCCATTCCACGATCCTGCCAGTAGCCTCGGGGTTTCGGAGTATGCGTTGCAAGGGGAAGCCGGTGACAACCGTGATCTCATGGGCTTGGAAGTAGTGACGCAGTTTCCTTGAGGCCATGATGAGGCCAAAAATCAACTTTTGCACGCAAGAGTACCTCGACCTAGCCCCCTGTAGTAGGGAGCTGACGAAGTACACTGGGCGCTGCACCACTTTCTTCCTTGTCGTGATCTTGGCACTGTCTCCGCTGCCTTGCTCTTCTTTGTCTTTAACTGCATCTGATCTTGCCGGGACTAGTTCACTTTCCTCTCCAGAGGGGACGGTGGCGGCGGTTGCTGCTTCATCTACCTCCTGCTGTGCCACCAGTGCTACGCTAACCACTTGATTGGTCGCTGCTAAGTATAGCAACAACGACTCTTGTGGTTTAGGAGCGACTAAGGTGGGAACAGAGGAAAGGTAGGTCCTCATATCTTGTAGCGCGGCTCCTGCCTCCGGGCTCCACGCCATGGGCCCTGCCTTTTTCAGGATTTTGAAAAACGGCAACGCGCGTTCAGCGGACTTGGAAATGAACCTGCTCAGCGCGGCAACACATCCAGTCAAACGCCTCACGTCCTTGACTGTCTTTGGTGCTTGAATCTACTCGATAGCCTTGATCTTGTCGGGGTTGGCCTCTATCCCCCGGTGGGACGACACAAAAAAGCCGAGTAGCTTGCCGGAAGGAACGCCAAACACACACTTCTCCGGGTTCAGCTTCAAATTGAGCCTGGGCAGATTTGCAAAGGTCTCTTCCAAATTCTAAATGAGAGTCGTTCTGTCCTTGGTTTGACCACAATATCATCCATGTAGGCTTCAACATTTCTGTGCAACTGGGACTCAAAGCCAATCTGTACTGCTCTTGCAAAAGTGGATCCAGCGCTCTTCAACCCGAAGGGCATCCATACAAAACAGTACGTGCCACATGGAGTTATGAACGCGGTTTTTTCTTCGTCCTCCTTGGACATGAAGATCTGATGGTATCCAGAGTAGGCATCCAGGAAGGAGAGCAAGTCACATCCGGAGGTGGAATCCACAATCTGGTCGATGCACGGCAAGGGGAATGGGTCCTTTGGGCATGCTTTGTTAAGATCAGTGAAATCTATGCAAAGCCTCCATTTCCCATTTGCCTTGCGCACCACCACTGGGTTTGCTAACCATGTTGGATGCAATACTCCTCTGACCAATCCAGCTGCCTCAAGTTTCTTGATCTCTTCGGCAATAAACTGCTGCCGCTCCAAAGCTTGCTTTCGAACATTCTGCTTGATGGGCCAGGCATGTGGGCAGACAGCAAGGTGGTGCTTGATTACCTCCCTGGGAACACCGGGGATGTCAGATGGTTGCCAAGCAAACACATCGACATTCGCCCGCAGGAAGGCAATGAGCGCGCTTTCCTATTTGTCATCGAGGGTGGCACTGATGGTAAATGTACCACCAGTGCCAGCCAGCCCTGCCGGGACCTTTTTGACAGACGGTGCGGCAGCCTTGGATCTCTTGCAGTTGGAACTCTCCGGCAAGTCATCAACAGGCGCAGCGCACTCCGGAGAGGCACGCTTCCTGGATTCCTCGCTGGCATTCTTGCTTCCTTTCTTCTTTTTCTTGCTTTCCTTGGCGGGAGTAGGCGCTTCTGCAGCTTCTGCAGCAACTGCCTCCTGGTACATCTGTTCCACGCATATGATTGCGTCTTTCTTGTCTGATGGGATAGAAATAACGCCCATTGGTCCTGGCATCTTTAAAGTGTTGTAGGCATAGTGGGATGCTGCCATGAATTTGGCCAGGGCGGGACGACCAAGGATTCCGTTTTACAGCAGGGGAAGTCAACCACAGCAAACACGATCTTCTCAGTCCGCTAGTTCAACTCCCCCCCCCCCCCCGAACATTACCGGCAATGTGATCTTCCCCTTAGGATGACTACTGCCAGGGTTGATCCCTTGGAACGTACCAGTAACCTTGAGCTCTTCATCTTCTATCTAGAGTTTGCTGATGACCTTTGGAGAAATCAGATTCAACTCGGCCCTGCCGTCAACCAACATCTTTGTGACCTTGAGGTTGCGGATTGTTGGTGCAACCAACAACGACAAACACCCCACCGCGGTAGTGCGGTCAGGGTGATCCTCCTCATCAAAGACGATGGGCGTGCGGGACCATTTGAGGGGCTTCCAAGAATCTGCCGTTGGCTCCATGGCACTGACCTCACGCGCCCACCTTTTAAGTTGGCGGTGAGAGGAGTGCAGAGATGCACCCCCGTCAATGCATAGGGCGTCAGTGGCTTTCTGGAATTCCTACTCGCTGGTTTCCTCTTCATCTCCTTCATCACTTCCATCCTCGCAATCCTTCTTCTCACGGTCCTTGGCGGGTTTCCTTTGATACTGAGGAGCCTTGCCGAGGCGACCTGTTCTGCCACCTCGGCCTTCCCGCCATCACCATCTTGGTTTTTCTCCTTATCACGCTTCTCGTACTCAGCCCTCTGTTTCTTGATGAGCTGCTCAACCTGATGACACTCCTGGAGATTGTGGCCCTTGGTCCGATGGATCTTGCAGTACGGCCCATCACTCTTTCCAGCTTTCTCGGCAGCCGCAGCTTCCCGGCAATCAGTGCACGCAGCAGCTTCCTTGCCGGGGACCTCGGTCTTGGCCTTCTTGCCGGTACCAGGTGCACTCGACCCTTCAACGGTCATCACCACTTTATCATGGCGCTTCTTGTTGCGCTTCTTGCTCTTCTTCTTCCAGCTGGTGGCATCGTCTTCGTCTTCTGAGTCGATGTCGACGCCATCTTCTTCACCTGGGTGTCGTCTCCCCTCTTCTACTTGGGCACACTTATCTACCAGAGTGTATAGCTCATTCACAGTCTTGGGAAAACAAACGTTCATCTTAGAACGTATCCGGCGGTTGCGCATGTTGGACTGGAACACGGCTATCACAGCTACCGGGTGTATGTCTGGGATGTTCCTGTGCACCCGGCTGAACCTCTGCATGTACTTCCGCATGCTCTCTCCTTCCTTTTGCGGAAGCAACTATAAATCGCTGGGCCGTTCTGGTTCTTGATGGCTGCCCGTGAAGGCTCCAACAAACTCATGGCACAGGTCAGCCCAGGTCGAAATGGAATTCTCTGGCAAGTGCATCAACCAAGACCTCACATTTGGCTTGAGTTCCAAGGGGAAGTAGTTGGCGAACACCTTCTCATCCCTTCCCCCGGCAGCTTGAACAGCGATGGTGTACATGCTCAAGAACTCTGCCGGGTTCAGTCTTCCATCGTACTTCTCTGGTATTTCTGGCTTGAACGTGCGGGCAGATGGCCAACGGACTTGCCGCAGCTCATGAGTGAAGGCGGGGCACCCGACCCCGAAAGGTAGGCACCCACCCTTATCGGGCGTACGCTCGTCGACGTCGGGGCTGTAGCGCCTATCAGATTGGTGTTGGGTTTCACGGCGTCGTTCGATGGTGACGCGCGCGTCTTCCCCCCGCCTATCTTCCAGGACTCGCCGCTGTTCTTGTTGTACTCGAGGATCAGACGAGGACATCGATATTTCGTCGGGTTCTTGGTTGCGTTGCTCTGGTCGTGGCCCCCGTGCTGGCTGCCGCGGAGCGGATTGCACCATGGGGGTGGCCCCTTTGGTACGGCCAGCAGCTCGGGCCGTTGTCGCCGCCTGTGGAGGCTGTGACGGGCCTGCTCGCCGCGATCCTCCCGCCTCAGCGAAACCAATCAAACTCTAAATGGTGGCTCTCCACTCATCCATCTGATCAGCTGCCGGCGGAAACCTCAACAGGAGTTGGGCCCGCGCCATGGCCTCTGAAGCGGTGCTCGGCATGGATGATGACGTAGACCGTAGCGTCGCCTGGCTTCTGACGGTGCCATCAGTAGCAGCGCCGTCCTCCTGTTGCCGTGAGCCAGTCGCCAGGGTGGCATGGAGGCGAGGGTGATGTGCTTGGAGATCGGCAGCTCCGTTAGGCGCATCAGCTTGGCCAGCCCGTCCAGGGGGTGACGCATGCCCTGTGGCCACACCCGCAACGGGGCGGTCGAAGGATTGCGGTTCGCCCTAGGGCGAGCATCACCGCTATGGCCGCATCCTTCGGCGGGGTGGAGATGCATGGATGGAATGATCTCTCCTCCCGCACCTTGCAGAACGTCGCCGTCGGGATGTTGTTGGCGCTGTCCTTCTCCAGTGCCTCCTGCTCCCATTTCTGCCACGGGGGAGGTGGTGACGACGCCGCTTGCGCCGGTCACGTCCCCCGCAGTGTCCACGTCCCCGTGTGCCCCCGTAGCCCCCACGGCGTTGGCAGCCGCGCATGGAGGGACCTTCGAGGTGGACTGGTGAGCTGCGGCACCGGTTTTCTTCTTGGGCGCCATGGATGATGAAGCCGTCGATGAAGAAAACGATGATGAAGATGACACGCTGCGTACGCTCTCGGATTCGCGCAAGCGCTTCCCCCAACCTGGCGCGCCAAAGATGTCGTGGGAAAACACGGCCACCTATGGGGCCATCGGCCCCTTGTGGTTTGGCAGGGGGAAGGACGCATTGCACAAAGAGCGGAGGGCACGGGGCAGCGATCACACGGGCAGTTTTTACCCAGGTTCGGGCCGCCGTGAGGCGGAAAACCCTACTCCTGCTTTGGTGGATTGATGAGAGGACCGTGGTGGAGACGCAACGCTCTAGCCCGGCAAGGTCGCCTCAGGGCGAGAGAAGCTACGCGCGTATGAGTGTACAGGGGTCCGAATCCTTTCTAAGGTTGCCATGGCCCTCCTTTTATAGATCAAGGGGTCACCACAGTGGCAAATCAGTCATTGTGTACTGATTAGATAGCAAATACACCTAACTCTGCAGACTGGGCAGAACGCATTAAATGTGCCGCTTAGTGTCACATCGTAGTCTAGCCCGGCAAGCCTTGCCATGCTATTTTGCCACCTTCTCGCCTGCCTGCGTGACACGTCGCTGGACGAGTGTCGTTTGGAGGTGATTTCATCTGGAAGTGGCCGCCATGTGCCAAATAGCGGCCACTTAGCATCTTGAGGGATCGACACCGCACCGATCGGTGACTTGCGTTGCTGTGAGGTGGAGCGGTGGAGCCTTGGCGGGGTAATCCGCCCTCGGCGCCCCCGGCAAGCCTGCCGGGGCAATCTGGAGACTTGTCTTCAGGGCAACCTCGTCCCTGCCAGGCTCTCCTGCCCGGCAAGGGAGGTTTTTCCGTTGAGGTATCTTACTCCTTAGGTTGGTCTTGGTCTTCTTGATCCGCCATTTGATTCCTCAAAGAGCTGATCTCTTATGCTTGGCCTTGTCCTGGATGCTGCAATCTCGTTCTTGAGCCTATGTACAGTCTGGGCAACATACCTGGGGTTTGTTGCACCGACAGTCATTATTTCCTACTGCCCTCGCCATCTCGCTGAAACCCTAGCGCCAACGCTAGCTTCCGTCGTTGCCGGAGACAAAGCGCTTCGCGCCGCGACTTCTCTGTCGTCGTCATCACGCCGGTCACGGATCCTCTTCCACCCGCTGCCGCCATAGGTGTCTTCCGCCGCCAAGTTAGGGCGCGGAAGATCGGACTGCTCAGCCTCCATCCACAACTCGTCTAGCAGTCTCATCTGTTCTTGAGTGGTAATTAAAAGTCTATTTTTTCTGACAGTTTGATCCGTTAAAACTTTCTATATCTTCATAAAGTTGTTTCTTGACTTCCAAATCTGGATCTTTACTTCAATGCATCTCATGACTTGCAAGTACCTTCACTTATGCTTCATTACTAGTTAGATTCCTCACTTGTACTTATTCATGGATTCGTACAAATCTGGAACCAACTCACATCTATAAGTGAATGTCTTCACGCTATGAGGTCAATGTCTTCAAACTGATTTATCTTCAAAATCTTCTGAGAACGCATATGACCTCTTCCCCTTCCCTCGCATCTCTAATGCTGTCACAGGTACATGTCTGTGGGAGAGTCCCTTGGTTCTCATAGTCTGCATTCATTTGTAGAATTCTTACAGCATCATATTGAATCGCCCAAAGCCAGTTCCTGTTTGACAAGCAGACTGAAGCCCAACACAGTTGTGAAACCTTTCAGTCTGAAGCCAATGGCTGGTGGAAAATCTGCAAAGAAAGGCGGCAGACAGCACCATGATAATACTGCATTGGACTTGCCTCCTGATCTCTATGAGATGTATAAATCTGATCCTGATGAAAGCTACGGTGAACGCAAATCTCGTGTCCAATGGATTCGAAGATATTGGGTCGAGCAATGGTTCTTGTATCATTTCGTGCCTCCTGAGTATGCAGACAAGAACGTTGTGAGGCCACCATGGGCCGATATCATATACAGGAAGCTTCAACCCAAGACCAAGGCTGAAGCCATTGCAAAAGGCTTCTTTCTTTGCATGGTCAGAGGCCCAATGCCTGAAAATGCTGACCCATCAAGTCTTCGATGGTGTCGTGAGGATGATCTGTTTGAACCCAATCTTCAATTTGCTAAGGCTTCAGCAGTTCAGAACAAGAAGGACTTTAGGATTGACTTCAACCCAGGTCTAGCCGCCCCAAGGCCTGATGGCAGTCGCGAGGCTGAACCAAATCTTGTTGGTCCCTTTGATGACCTTGACTCATTTCTCGCACATTATGCTGCTCAAAGGGCCATTATTGCAGATGCTGCTGAGGATGAGGAACGTACTGCAGCTTTAGAGCCCCCGAAGCCTGTGAAGAAGGCTAAGGCTTCAAAGTCTTCTGCTGCACCAAAAGCTTCACGAGTGAAGCCATTGAAATCTGCACCTCCTGAATCCAGTGTGCAGTCTGAAGATCTGTCTCATACTTCTGCAAAGAAGAAGAAGAAAACCTCTGGGCAAGGCCTTACTTCTGCAAGCATTCTTCGCAATGATGAAGACATTGTCGATCTATCTAGCGATGAAGATCTTGATGATGGTGCCCTTGAGATGCTGATCAAGAGCAAACTGGAGGCCGAGATCTTCAATGATCTTCCTCTATTTGACGTTGACATTCTGAACAACTTCATTGATGAATGGTTTGAAGATACCTCTCTTACCATCGATGATCTGCAGCTTCCCATTGGCATCAGCGTGACATTTCAGGGCTACATTGCCAAAGAGCTTGCAATTGCTCAAAAGGTCATTGAGCAAAAAAACAAGATTTACCATGAAAAGACTCTCTTCAAGAAGCACATGGCCAAGCTTAGTGTCACTGAAGTGCAAAATTTCAAGCAGATGATGATTGACCTCAAGGCTGAATTTATAAAGCGTCATGATGAAGCCAAAGGCTCTCGAGAGCGCCTCAAGCATTATGCTGAGAAATGCGTTCAGGCTCATACTGAAGCCTTGAAAAGGACAGCACTTGGGCGTCCAGGCATTGACCCCAAGCTGGCTGCTAAGAAGAAGAAGCCCGTGCATGATGAAACTGCAGCTCCAAGGCAGGAAAGACCAAGCATTGTCTTCCCTACCAGTATGACTGGCTCAAAGCTAAAGGTCCCATCAGCTGCTTCTGAGAAGAAGAAGACAAAGCTGGCTGAGGCTGAGGCTGAGGCCAAGAAGCGAAAGCATCAAGACGCCTCTAATGCCGCTCCATCAAAGAAGAAGCTGAAGACAAAATCTTCAAAGTCTTCAAGAAAAGATCAAGCTGCACCTCCAGAGCCCCTGATAGTTGAGCCAATTTCTGTTGCACTTCCAACTTCGTCCAATAGAGATTGGCGTCTGATTGTTCATGAGCCTCCTACCATAGAGGCTCATGAGTCTGAAGAGATTCCAGCTGCTGACCCCATCGCAGCTGAAGACATTGGTCATGAAGACAATGTAGTTGATGATGAAGTCCTTCCTCAGTTCCCCCAGATCATGTCCAAGCCGGTATCATCGCCTGCTCCATCGAGCAGTGAACAAATTAGTATTGGCGGTCCTACGACGCCAGTCACTCATGATGATTTCTGGGAAGAGCAACACCCCAACACTCCGCTCTATGAAGTTATTCCTCCCACTCCACCCGCTCAAGTCACCACTCCTATGATTGAGACTCCACAAGATACTCCTTAAGACATGGACAAAACCTCACCCTCACTGCAGACGTCGCCCTCTTTCCGAAGGCTTCGCTGAGGCCCAAGGCCACCGGTATCCATGTCGAGCAATCCTGAAGAGGATATGCAAGCCACAAGCTCAGTAGTACGTCAAGTGTTCCCTGAAGCCATCCCTACAGAAACTGCTCAAGAGTCTGAAGCCAAAGAGGTTGAAGATATTCCGGCTGCATCAGCCGAGGAAAGAATAGAAGAAGATCAAGTTGTTATTCCCCCTACCACTGAACATAGTGTGAATCAAGATGTGATTGTGCCTGACCCACCAGTTCATGAAGCCACTGAAGCCACTGCAAATGAGGCTGCTGATGCCACTGCTACTGAAGCCAATGACGTAGTCATGGATGAAGACAATACGCAGCCCGAAGCCACCCTTCAGACTGAAGCCCATGATGCCACCGAAGACATTCACCCACTGTTCAAGATATCTTCCGATATTCCGATAAATCGGTCGATTTATCGCTTACCGTTGTCTGACCGATAAGATAGATCGGCCGATAAATCAGCCAATATGGCGATAAATCGGCGGATATGCCGATAAAATGGCCAATTTACCCCTTATCATGGGTCGACCGATAAGTTCCCGATAAGCGATATCCCCAACATTGCATTCAGCCATCCACCTCAGATGTTGCTGCTGCTCCTCCTATACCTCACACTATGGAACGGGCGTTCTATCGTGGTGAGCTCGTCATCGTCAAGTGGCCAATCATGACACCTCCAGTTGCTCCTGGTCCCCAATATGATTACCATGTGGAGCAAAGGCCTCAGACGCACAAGCCAAAGCCCAGGCTGCCAAGGCTTCCCAATGCTACTACCACTCAGGGCTCATTCAGTGTATTAAGCTTCAGAGAGCACAACACATTCTTTGACAAGGCGAAGAATCCCTACAAGAAGCCCAAGATATCTTCAGATAGGTTCTGGAGTCATCAGCAACGAAGCTATTACTCGTGCATCTTGTACAACCAGGATAGGATCTTTCCACACAAGTGCCTGTGCTGTGATGCCATTGCTGGACTCCCTTGCCTTGAAGAAGCTCTTGATTGCTTTTGTGAAGTTGGCTTTCTCCCTTTTGTTGTTGACAAGGAGCACTGGAATGAAGAACTCCTGCTTCAATTTTACGCTACTCTCCATATCTCAGGCTACAACAGGGATCCGAAGACATGGGTCCTTGAGTGGATGTCAGGTGATATACACCATGAAGCCAAAGCTCAGGATATCATCAAGCTCACTTCCCTGCCCACTCCTGGTGATCTCTATGAACCAGGTTGTCAGCGATATGAAAAAGAACTTCATAGCATCTTCCAGAAGCCAGAACCCAACTTGAGCCAAATGTTAAGCATGATGAATCCTTTGCCAGTGGATGCTGAATACCCCAAGGAATTCTTTGTAAATGACCTTGAGTACCTACCCCGCACCATATATCATATCCTAAGGCATACTCTATGGCCAATCAAAGGGCATTCTCCTCACGCCAAGATTGAAGGCACTATCAAGACATTGGTCTTCTACATCATCAATGGCATCAAGTTCAATACTCAAGATTTCTTCATCCGTTAGTTGGCAGCTTCAGGCATTGATTTATTTGGCCTCAAGTTCTATGCTCCATGGGTTATGCGGCTGATCAAGCTTCACTCCACCATCAATTATCAAGCTTGAGTGCACAACCATGTTGTCCTTGTGCCTGAAGTAGATATGTCCCATGAAGCCATATATCCCGAGCCTGCCAAGGAACCTGTTCGTGAAGATAATGCTGCCTTCCAAAGCTTCACTCAACCACTTGAAGCCGTTCATGTGCCCAACCACCTACTGTTGCTGGTCCTCTTGCCGGTCAGCTCAGGCTGCCGCATCGTGCCAACAATAATGCAACAGCCAGCACAGTAGCTCAAAGGCCTCAGAAGCGTGCTCATGTGCTTAATGACAGAGAGCTTCTTGTTTCTCTTCATCAGAAGCAGGATAGGCATCATGACCGGATGAAGCGTCAGATGCAAAGTCTTCTTGTGGATGTCAATCTCATACGCAACCTCTCCACGAAGAATTCTTTTGTTGCTCATGAAGCCTGTCGACGTGGCTGGAAGAGCCTCACTATGTTATGCTCTGAAGATGACCTTCAAGCAGATGGCTTCACTGAACGTTTCAAGTTTGACTCCAGGCCTCCACAGTCAGCAAGTTGGTGTCAAACACCTTCAATTGAAGATTCTGAATACTCATGTTCAGCTCCAACTATTGTTGCTCGAGTCATTGATGAAGAGAACGACACAAATTCACCAGCCATGGCTTCACTGCATCAGGATTCTGCATCAGGCCCTTCTGCACCGCCCAACTCCACCGTCGACCCAGCTTCCCCAACATCTTCACCAACACCTCCTGGGAATGCTTAGACACTCTATGTCTTCATTCCTTTTTGGTCATTCCTGACAAAAGGGGGAGAAGCATATGAGTTGATAGTCTTCAAGCGGGTTTACATGGGTCGGGTGCTTATTTTTGCTAAGTTTTTACAACTCTTGTTCTTGAACTGTTGGTTTTGAGTTGTAACACTTAAACTTTGATGGTCGTCTACCATTTTTTCTACTACCTCTTGTTGTGATGATAAATTCCGCAGACATCCATTTTTCATTGTGCATGTAATTATATTCACTACATTTTTGTATGCACGATGAATTGTCTTCATGAATTGAAGGAGATCTCCACAAAGCAGAACCTGACATGTGCATTTGCATTCAAAAGCAAATCATTGATATGCACATCTTCAGGGGGAGCCCTTTCAACTTCATGAAGCCATATAACGCGTTCTTAATCTTACACATATTTTTTTCCCCGTTGAAAACTTCAACCAGTTTGTCATCAATCACCAAAAAGGGGGAGATTGTAAGTGCATCTAGTGCCACCCCTAGTTGGTTTTGGAGTATTGCGACAAACATGGTTGAGGGACTAATGTGTTTGTGAGAATTACAGAATAACATAGGTAGAAGTCCCTTAGTGATTCGGTTTTCCTACCAGAGATGGCCCCTAAAAATGTATGAAGACATTGAAGACAATGGTGGTTCGTGAAGACATTCACGTCGAAGATAATGACATGTGAAGACATTCACTTGAAGTCTATGGAGTGCGAAGTCATAGTTTCTTTCGTAGTTTCATTTTCTTTCTTCTTGAGTCATAGGAACCACCGAACTATTAAGTGGGGTCCCAGTGAACAAAGTCAGAAAACTGACGTGATGCTCAACCCAATATCCTATGTCTTCGAATGAAGACAATGAGAGAAAATCTTATCCAGAGTTGGATGAGTCAGCATTGCTTGTATCCCAAGTCAAGCTGTCGCGTGTGTTTGAAATCTGACCGTTGGACACGTGTCAGTTCCTTAGTGACCAAGGGTCATTTCGGACATATCATGTCGGGTTGCCTCCTGGCTATAAATAGCCCACACCCTACACCATAAATTGGTGGCTGCTCAGAGTTAGTGCACGGCTTTTGTCATTTGAGAGCAACCCACCTCCGAAGCCTTCGACAGAGAAATCCTTGCGAAGACAAAGCCCAAAACACCCAGAGCCAAAGAGTGTTAGGCATCACTGAAGTCTTTCTGTCCGCGTGATCTGAAGACTTATTACACTTGAGGACTGTGCATCCTCTAGCCGGTTAGGCGTCATGTTCTGAGGATCCAAGAGTCATTGTGGATCACCGGTGAATGGAGTGTATGAAGGTTTGGAAGTCTACCTTGAAGACTTACCTGAGTGATTGGGCGAGGACTAAGTGTCATTAGCTCAACGGGAATAAGGTGATGACGTGGTCTTCTGAGTTCAATCTCAGCCTCCCTAACCAGACGTACAGTTGTCACAACAACTGGAACTGGTCTACCAAATCCTTGTCTTCACCAAGCAACTAGTTTTATCCCCTACCTCCTTTACATTTTAGTTTGTCTTCGTGAAGTCATTGCTTGTTTGCCTAATCTGTTTGACTTCATTGTGTGAAGACGTTCAATAGTTTGGCTTTGTACTGTCTTCCCATTCCGATCTGTTCTACCTAGCTGCTATTAGTCTTCGTGCTTTCATTGTACTGTTTACTTGCCTAATGCATGCCTAGTGTAGTTTATCCTTCGCTGCATAACGTATAGGTGTTGTTTGTCTGTCTGTCTTTGAAGATCTTGTGTCTTTTGAAGACTTTCATAAAAATCGCCTATTGCCCCCCCCCCCCAATAGTCAATCACTAGCACTTTCAGAGCTCAAAGCTTAAATTGACAGATAAAATATTTTGAGAGGCATGCTTTTCCCGTCAACAAAAACGACCGAGTAATTCGCAACACTTTCCATGCTAGATATATCATAGGCGGTTCCCAAACATAAAATAAATTTTATTCCTTTTTGGACCATACTTTCACACTCCACGGCTAGCCATATCCACGGGTACCGTCCATACCAACACTCTCCAAGGAATTTATTATTTGACTACATAAAGTAAATTTCTTTTTCATTTCGGGACTGGGCATCCCTATTATCGCCATACTCTCGTGCAATGACAAGTGAATAAACACTCATTTTGAGAATAACACATCTAGCATGGAAAATATTGGCCACCCCCTGCCGCTTCATGAGTGGTACGGGCACAAAAAAAGGAAATTCATTTTGAAAATTAGAGTTGGCACATATAAATTTACTTAGAACGTCATGGAAATACCGCATATAGGTAGGTATGGTGGACTCATATGGCAAAAACTAGGTTTAAGGATTTTGGATGCACAAGTAGTATTTTCTACTTAGTACAAGTGGGGGCTAGCAAAAAGATTGAGAAGCAACCAACCAAGAAACGAAAATTCTCATAAACGAGCATTAAGCATAACTAACACTGAATAATGCACCACAAGTAGGATGTAATTTCATTGCATAACTATTGACTTTCGTGCTTGCATCAGGAATCACAAACCTTAACACCAATATTCTTCCTAAAGCATAATTACTCAACAACATAACTCATATATTACTATCATCATATCTCAAAACTATTACAAAGAATCAAGTTTATTTTGTCCAATGATCTTCATGAAAGTTTTTATTATATCCCTCTTGAATATCTAACACTTTGGGACTAATTTCATATATTGCAATTGCTTTTGACAAGCTCAAAGAAATTTAAGTGAAGAACATGAGCATAAAAATTTTCATCTCTCAAAATAATATAAGTGAAGCATGAGAGAATTTCTTCAAAAATTTCCTAACTCTCAAATTAATCTAAGTGAAGCATGAGAGTATTTCTTCAAAAATTTCAAAGCACACCGTGCTCAAAAAGATATGAGTGAAGCACTAGAGCAATTCCATGGCTCAAAAAATTAAAGTGAAGCATATAGAGCAATTCTAACAAATCATAGCATAATTTTGGCTCTCTCAAATAGGTGTGTCTAGCAAGGATACTTGTGAAACACTAATAATCAAAACAAGCAAAGACTCATATAATACAGGATGCTCCAAGCAAAACTCATGATATGTGACGAATAAAAAATAGCTCCAAGTAAAATACCGACGGTCGTTAGAAGAAAGAGGGGATGCCTTCCGGGGCATCCCCAAGCTTAGTTGCTTGGTTCCCCTTGAATATTAACATGCAGTGCCATGGGGCATCCCCAAGTTAGGTTCTTGACACTCCTTATTCCATCATCCATCGTGATCTCACCCAAAACTTGAAAACTTCAATCACACAAAACTTAACAAAACCTTCCTGAGATCCGTTAGTATAAGAAAACCAATCTTTACTATAAGTACTGTTGCAAACCCATTAAAATTTTGTTATTGCATTATACCTACTGTATTCTAACTTAACATGGCTTATACCCCACCCCCACCCCCCCCCCGATACAATCCATAGATTCATCAAAATAAGCACACAATGCAAAGAAAACAGAATCTGTCAAAAACAGAACAGTCTGTCAAGATACAAATTCTTATCATACTTCTATAACTCCAAAAATTCTGAAAAATTAGTAAAACATAGGAAATTTGTATATCAATCGTGTGTAAAAATTTCAGAATTTTTCGTCGCTCCTATGAATTTTTAAAATTCTGTTACTAGACACAAAAGTTTCTATGTTTCAACAGGATCAAATCAACTATCACCCAAAGCTATCCCAAAGGCTTTACTTGGCACAAATACTAATTAAAATATAAAAAACACAATCATAATAGAGGCATAATTGTGCAAACACTCAATAACATAAAAAAAGGCAAAAATAAGTTTTATTCGTTGGGTTGCCTCCCAACAAGCGCTATCATTTTATGCCCCTAGCTAGGCATAATGCATAGATTCAAGTACTGTCATCTTTAGTTTTCAACTCCTCAATCAAACACCTAGAACTCTTCAAGGATTTATATTAGATATTTCGAATAACAATACTCCTAGGAACAAGATTGAAGAATTCATTCTTGCAAGTAGGGTCTTTTATCACTTCAACAAAATTGGGGTGAATACTAGTCATTTTAAGATCTTCCTTGTTGCTATTAGAAGTGACACCCTTGTTTTTAGTAATTGGGGTAGACTTGCAAATTTTTACGAGAGTTTTTTCAATAGTTTTCACAGAAGAAAAGGCCGTGCTCAAGTTACTAAAAATTTCTTCCAACTTATCAATCCGAGAAGGACTTTCTTCTATTCTTTAGTTAACTACGATTTCCTTTTCCCTTAGTAATTTAAAAACATCTCCCGCTTTTGACCCAATTTTATTAGCAAGATTATGCATTCTTTTATCTAAGTTTTAAATATGTTCTTCGGTGAGCATTTTCTTTTCAATAGCATCAAGCCTTTGCATAACATGCTCAAGTGTTAAAGCAGTTTCGTTGATAGTGAGAGGTGGTGCACCCACTAGATCTCCCATAGCATTAAAAGCATCCAAAGATGGACACATCAAGAAATTCCCACCGGTAATCGTATCAAGGAAGAATCTATACCAAGTGGTAATACCCACATAAAAACTACGAAGAAGAACAATGGTAGATTGCTTACGAATAGATCTATTATGAGCATTGCAAATTCTATACCAAGCATCTTTTAGATTCTCCCCTCCACTTTGTTTAAAATTAAGAACCTCATTCTCGAGGGTACACGCAATAGAGGAGGAACTAGCCATAGCAACAAAGTAGTCAAGCAAGAGATCTAACGAGAAAAAGGCGAACGAAAAAGGAGGCGAATAAAACGGCAAATTTTTGCGAAGTGGGGGAGATGAAAATGAGAGGCAAATAGCAAATAATGTAAATTACAAGGAGGTGAGATTTGTGATTAGGAACCTGATAGATGTTGATGATGTCTCCCCGGCAATGGCGCCAGACATTCCTTTTGATGCGGCTTGAAATTGCGTCGGTATTTCCCCAAAGAGGAAGGGATGATGCAGTACAACTACGGTAGGTATTTCCCTCAGTTATGAAACCAAGGTAACAATACAGTAGGAGAACCAAGCAACACAATGTAAACGATACCTGCACACAAAGAACAAATCCTCGCAACCCAACGCGTAAGAGGGGTTGTCAATGCCTCCTCGGTAAAAAGATAGATTGGTTTGTATGTGTTTGGATAAATAGATCTAAATAAAACGTGAAATAAAAGATGCAAATAAAAAGTGCAGCAAAGTATTTTTGGGTTTTTGGAATAATAGATCTGAAAACAAATGCGGTGAAAAATAGATCTGAAAGCAATATGATAAAAGATAGACCCGGGGGCCGTAGGTTTCACTAGTGGCTTCTCTCGAGAAAACAGCATACAGTGGGTAAACAAATTACTGTTGGACAATTGATAGAAGATCGAATAATTATGACGATATCAAAAGCAATGATCAATATATAGGCATCACGTCCAAGATTAGTAGACCGACTCCTGACTGCATCTACTACTATTACTGCACACATCGACCACTATCCAGCATGCATATAATGTATTAAGTTCATGGAGAAACGAAGTAATGCAATAAGAACGATGACATGATGTAGACAAGATCTATTCATGTAGGAATAGACCCCATCTTGTTATCCTTAATAGCAATGATACATACGTGCCTCGCTACCCCTTTTGTCATTGGGTGAGGACATCGTAAGATCGAACCCATCATAAAGCACCTCTTCCCATTGCAAGAAAAATCGATCTAGTTGGCCTAACTAAACCAAAGATTCGAAGAAGAAATACGAGGCTATAAATAATCATGCATATAAGAGATCAAAGAAACTCAAATAATATTCATGGATATAGATCTGATCATAAACTCAAAGTTCATTGGATCCCAACAACACACCGCAAAAAAGGTTTACATCAAATAGATTTCCAAGAGACCATTGAATTGAGAATCAGAAAGAGAGAAGAAACCATCTAGCTACTACCTACAGACCCGTAGGTCTATGGTGGACTACTCACGTATCATCGGAGAGGCACCAATGAGGATGATGAACCCCTCTGTGATGGTATTAGACTAGATCTCGTGGTTCTGGAACTTGGGGCGGCTGGAATTGTGTTTCGTCTGCTATCCGAGGGTTTCTGGAATATTTGGGTATTTATAGAGCGATGAAGCAGTGCAGGAAACCCCCGTGGACCCCACAACCCACCAGGGCGCGACTTGGTGTCTTGTGGACCCCACGGGCCTCCCCTCTAGTGCTTCCTTGGCTCCCAAGTTGTCTTCTGGTCCAAAAAAAATCTCCAAAAAGTTTGGCTGCGTTTGGACTCCGTTTGATAGGGATATTCTACGAAGTAAAAAACAAGCCAAAAAACAGCAACTGGCGCTGGGCACTATGTCAATAGGTTAGTCCCAATTTATTTATAAAGTTGTGATAAAATGATTGTAAAACATCCAAGAATGATAATATAACAGCCTGGAACAATCAAAAATTATAGATACGTTGCAGACGTATCAGCATCCGCAAGCTTAATTCCTACTCGTCCTCGAGTAGGTAAATGATAAAAACAGAATTTTTGATGTGGAATGCTGCCTAACATGTTCATCACATATTCTTTTCTTTTGTAGCATGGACATTTGGACTTTTAGATGGTTCAAAGCAATAGTCTATATTTGACATGGTAATTTCAATACTCAAGTATATCAGTAAGCAACCATGTCTCTCAAAATATCAACACTAAAGAAAGTTATCCCTAGCCCACCATGCTTAATCATTGATCCATTCAGGGGAGCTGAAGAAAAGGAAGTGGGTCTCAAGGGTCGAGTATGTACGCTGCCATCGCCTTTCTTGCTTCCAGCATGCCTAGAGTATCTGAGCGTTCCCTCCACGCAGATCTTCTTCAAGCAAGAGGAACTAGCCCCCGGGCCCATCGAGCGCTCCCTCGTCGCTCGCCGGAATCGAGGGGCACGGGAAGGATGCGCGCCACCAAGCTGCCGAAGTCAGAACCGTGGGGACGGGGCTGACAGCTCTTCCAGAAATCCCCGCGGAAGGCCGCCCTTCGGTCCTCGAGGCGCCTCCTACCGGGGCGGATGCTGCTACTAGGGAGTCGGAGGCGCCGGCCGCCGCCCCACACCCTGCTGGCACCAGAGGTGGCTCGGGGAGCCTGAGGGGCTCGTCGGAGCAAGGGTCTATCCCCTGTGGGGCGTCGAGCATGCATGAGCAGCCATCTCGTCAAGGCGGGGCAGAGGAAATCCTGGTCAGCCCTTCGCCCCCTGGGGACGAGGACCGGCACTCGCGGGACGCGACGGCGGAAGGCGGCAGGGCTTCGGCCCAGATTGGACCTTGGCGCACGGGATCAGCCGCACTATGGTTAAGCGTGGCCTCTTGCAGAATGCCATGAGCACACTGGACCAGCTTGGGGAGGAGCTTCAGGGCATTGAGGCGCGCCTTGCTGAGGAACGCTTGTGGCTGGCCCACAGGTGGCATCAGCTCGAAGTCGCCGCCAAGCTGGGCCGCCGCTAGAATGAAGACGCGCGTGCGATGGTGAGAGGTCCGCCGCCGAGGCAAAGGAGGCCAGTGAGCGCTCCCGCCAGGAGGCCGAAGCTGCTGACCGGCGGCGCGAAGCAGCGAAGGCCTGCTGGCAGGAGCTTCAGGCCCAGAACACCGCGTTGGTGCTGCAACTCCAGTCACGGAAGGATGCCATCATAGCACGAGAAAATGAATTGGCAGACTGCGAGGCAGGGCTCGAGGTCCATGAGCGGGAGCTCATACGGACGGCATCTGAGGAGGACTTGGAGCGCGAGCGACTGGAGACGCTGGACCACGAGGTCGTCGCCACCCAGATCTCTTATGCCCAGCGCATGGACAAGGCCAACGCCTCCCTGATAGCCAAGGAGAACAAGATCTGGGAGGATGCCGACAATAGGGTCGCGGAGAACCATCGGGCGCTCGCCATGGAACACGGCGAAAAGTTGACACTGCGGGAAGACCGCTTCAAGGCGCGGCGCGAGGAGCTGAAGCACAAGATAGATGGCCTCAAGGAGCTGCTGGCTGAAGCAGAAAAATGATGAGCGACCGTGCTAGAAGCCAAAGACAGCACCGAGGCCGATCTAGCCTCACTCCAGGAGCAAGTGGGGAGCATCATGTCTGTTATGGAACGGGCGAAGGACGAGGCGTACCGGGCTCAGGGGCGGTAACACGAGCGCTCCAAGATGTTCCAGGCTCTTGAGCTGCGAGTTCACCGCGCCCTGGGTTCTATTTGCAAGGAGGATGTCTCTAGCCCCCTCGAAACCGACGGCGCTAGCTATCTCACCTTTTTCACCAAGGTCATGGAGCGGCTCGAGGATGGCGCCAAGAAGATGGGTGGAATCGTCGAGGAGGAATGTCACGACCTCCTCACCCAGGCGGCAACGCGCATCTTCAGCCACCTCCTCCATGCCGATCCTACCTTCAACTTCTAGGCTGTGATAGCCCTAGTTCCGGAGGGTCTCTGCGATGCCCTCGGAAAGGCAGTGGAGGACCACGTGGAGGCCTTGAACGCGGAATTCGCCCACAATAGCAGCGAAGGCGGCGAAGGCCAGGGCGGAGCTGAAGGAGACAAAGTTGATGACAGTGTCAGTGACTGTGATGCGCCTCCCTAAATTCTCCCGTTGTATACTTGCTTGTAGAGGAACATGGCCCCGTGGGGGCATGAATACCATGACTTTTGCTTTAAGCATTTATTGGCGCAATGAATGTGCTGCAAGGCTATTTCCGGGGTCGTTGTCCCTTTCGTTTGTCTCGCGCTTGACACTGTTAAGGCTCCGCCCCCGAGCGAACTTCTGCCGCCGCCAGTATGTTAGGCCGTGATGCCTAAACAAGGCCGGGGAGCATGGGGCTTGGGGACCCGCGTGGGCTCCTGAGGCACAATGCTCGCGAGATATTTAGACTTATCTTTGCGGAGCGCGAGCTCGCGACACACCCACTAAGATGGGCGCCCCGGGCTATCCCCCTAAGGCACTATGCATAGAGGGCTGTACCATAATAGGATGGGGCATGCCTTCCGACCTGCTCATGAGCATTTCGCGAGGAAAGAAGACACCAAAAACCTTGGTGGGGTGGTATGCACGAGAGAGCAGCCCCACGAGCCAGAGTCTGGTTACTTGGCTTTTTCAGCACTGATGGGACCGACCCGAGCACAGGCACCGTGTCCAACCCCGCTCGCGAAAGGCTGAGGAGAGAGGTCGTGAGCGTGTGACACTCATAAGGTAAAAAACATAGCAAAAACCGAGAACTTCATTGAAGCAAGAAGGCCAAATCCGTTATATAGCGGAAAAAAGGCGGCTTAAGGTTGGTGCTGTCATGGTTCTAAGTCTGACAGTAGAATAGGGGGTAGGTATGAGGAGGCAAGATCCTCGCTACGGTGAGGTTGTGCACGCAAGATTTACGAGTTCAGGCCCTTCTCAGAGGAAGTAACAGCCCTACGTCTCGATGCCCGAGGGCTCGGTCGATTGGATTATGCGTGAAGTTACAGGGGGTGCGAACCCTTGTGCCTGAGGAGGGGGTGGCTTATATAGAGTTTGCCAGACCCCTCCAGCCCTCAGTTACACAGGATTCAATGTACATAAAGATAGGATGTTACTGGTAACGCCAGCAATAAAGGCATATAAATGATCATTAAGACTACGGAGTGAACGCCTGACCGTTGCCATTCTGAATGACTTTAGATCTTCTGTCTTCTGAGTGATTTCTGATGTGGTCGAGTGAGTAAACTCCGGTCGAATGGAATTGGGTTTTCCGAGTGGAATGCTTCTGGTCGAGTGAATGGTATTGTCCTTTGAATATCCCTGACTTTAAGGTAATGTCCTTGGGAAGGGTGTCTAGGTCAGGCCTATTACCCTACCCCAGGTACATGTCATCGTCATTAGCCCACGAATGGTTCAGGGTTCGAGTGGAAAAAGGAGTTGAAGATGGTTCCGACCCAATTTTCACGCTTCGGGAGCGTTTTGCTTAGATTAATGAACCACGTAACGACTTCGACTTCATTTTCAGTCGCCTTAATCCATTCCTAAATTGTCGAGTGAATTTTGTTGATAAGCTTCAATTGTGGACATGGTATGAGATCTTTGCTCTGCAGATATATACTGAGATGTACTCGATGCCCAACGGGGAGCAGATCCAGGAAGGAGAGGAGAGCGGAGGCGACAGCGACAATTGGAACTCTGATGACGAGAGTGATGAAGAGCGCAAAGACTCGAGCAGTGGTGAGGAGGTCGATTCTCCACCTTGCGTGGAAAAGCGTTCCAAGCAGAAGCACGACCCAGCAAGTATCCGGGGTAAAGTGGCAGCACCGACTGGACAAACTTCGAAGCGCACTCGGACATCTTCTCCGGTGCCGACTGAGAAGGCTCCGAAGCAGCTCAAGACTGCGCCGTCAAAGCCATGGAAGGCCTTGCCCAAGATCAAGGTTGATGTTCCCGTCGCCTCTGTGTAAGTGTTTCGTTTTCACCCTTTGCTCCAAGAATCTTATATCAGTTGTCAACCCATTCTCTTGCTTGACCGAGTGAACCTTGAAATTTGCAGTGCTGCTACCTGTGGGACTTCTGCTTACAAAGATAATGATGACGAGGAGATGGAGGACGCGGTCACATCCAAAGCGGGTATGACTCCTGTTATCTTGTCTTTTCTTTGCTAACCACTTCTACAATCGACTGAACTCTTGTGGTCAATTCTTTGCTAACCACTTCTATAATGATGACGAGGAATATGTTTGTGCAAGTAGACGGCCGATTGGTGTCTCACCTGGAAGTTTCTCGGGGTGGGTGTAGCATATGCCGTGCTCGCTGTCGATGGTTGGTATGAACAAATTGATGAGAGGGTGAGATCTCACGCTGTCAGCACCACTCACTTTGGCCTCAAGGTGCTCGATCAGCTCCTGATCCGTGGGATCGAACTTGACGCCAGCCGGCAGCACCGACCAATCCTTCTTGGACTTGCATCGGTTAATTCCAGTTAAATGGTACTCAATGTATGATCAATCAACTGTTTTACATAAATGATGAAAGATTTCGACAGATAAGTGGTACTCCAAATCTGAAGGCCACAATACCCAAACAAACTGGGGTCTCGGCTTGATTACTACATGCAGACTCTAAAGACATGAAAACCCCCATAAAGATCAAAATCATCATACAGGGCGACGGGACGAATACTCACAGGAGCGGCCTCGCTGGTTCCTTCCTTCATCCGGCTAGCTTGTAGAGCATCCTTGTTGAGATCAATTTTTTCAACGTCTTCCTTTTGACTACTTTCAATGAAGTATAGCAGCTCCAATAGCTCATCGCTCATCGTACCAAATGGATCGGAACAAGGCGGCGGCTGGGAGGCTGAGAGACCGGGAGAGAATGGGAGAGTGATTTTGTAGAGAATGGGAGAGTGATTTTGTAGAGAATGGGAGAGTGTTGTTGTACTACGAGAGGGGTGAGGCTCACTTTGGTGAACCGAAGACGCCGCCGGGACTCTTCTGTCACCTCACGCGCAGCGTGTTGTCACGTTAATTCAATGTGAGGACATGATGAATAATTTGACCGACGTATACTAGTACAACTGTACTACTTACTAGTCATGTTTGGTGTCACATTTTAACCATAGGTTTAACTAACAAAATGTCAATGCATGTCACCGAAAATTATACCATTGGAAACTATGTTGAAATACAAATCCAACGATATAATTTTTTGTGACATGCATTAACATTTAGTTAGTTAAATTTATGGTCAAAATTTGACACAAATTACAAAGGGGACCAATAAACCAGGAGGTAGGTAGTAGTACGAGTAGCGCAATATACGGTATAGAGGACTGCTAGTACTAGTACAAATTTAGAGATGGAGTACGAAGTTACAAGGCTGTGCGACAGACTTTGTAGGCTACATGAGTAATACAAAATATAATTCCCATTGGACAACACTTTCACCAACAAGTACGCACTTCAAGCCTAATTGATATATATGGCTTCTGCACAGCATCTCCATCATCATTATCAGTACATGCTACGCAGGTGAGTTAGGATGCACTTGATCCCAGAAAGGTATCTATCCTTCAAACTAACTACAGTACATAATATCCAACAAAAGAGGGTCACGCTACAGCAGCTGGATACATGGCTCAGTCTAGATATCACTACAAATCAAGTTGTGCATATTTGCTGTTGGCGTGAACCACATCGCCGCATGTCGGGTTTGCAAAAGCCCTTCATCGCTTGGAAGCTTGATGCCTTTCACACACTGAAGATCATCTGGCAATAAGCTGTGTCGACGAATCTCTGGATATGGTGATTCATGAAACCCATGGTACGATGTGTAAACATAGTTCCCCCTGGCGAATGGAAGTTGCATAGCACGGTAATCATCGCCGGTGATATGATCGATGATTGGTTGGATGATCGGATAATTGAGCCCGAGGAACATGGAGTGGTTGCCGAGGCTGTAAACCCACCTCCAGTTGAATATGCATGGCCCAATGGAGCTGGGATCTTTCTCGAACACGAAGAAGTCATAGCCATCACAGTCACGAACGCCCCAGGCATTGTACTAATGAGCATCAAATGACCACCGTCAGTTGAACGAGCGATAAACCACCATCCATTGACTTGTATATTTCCAGGTCCTGGAATTATGAAGGCCAGCGCATTTGCGTCTGCTGCAACAAATCAAATTGGACACCAAAAGGACAAAAATATACAATCATGTTTAGAGTATGTGTGGAATTAAGGTTATTATAACAGTGACACAGATCATAGCCAGAGAATTGCAATGCCGTGGTCATAATCATACCCCAAGTTAAAAATAATAAGCCAATGGCTTTCATATTCTAGCAATATGTCATGGTTCAAACATCATGTAAAAATGAGAGGAAAACAACTATGCCAGGGCCTACTCATATTCTACCATAGCAGTTACTACTGTTCTCATATCAACTCTAACAATAACATGTGTGGTTATAATAATCTTGGAAATGAGAGTAACATATAGCAATCACGAGATTATACTCATAATATCTATTCTAACAATTATTAGATGCCAATTGTTCTCATATCAACTCTAACAATAACATGTGTGGTCATAAAAATCTAGGAAATGAGAGGAACATATAGCAATGACGTGGTTATAGACATACTATCTATTCTAAATTTCTAACAATCAACAGGCAGTCATATTCATAAGGTAAAGATGAGATGAGATAGAACAATTACACGATGATAGATTCCACTAGTATATGCAGCCAATCTGTGCGTCGACCGCGTAAACGATGCCATCGTGCACTATAGCATAAGACAGAAATGGAGGGTCAACAGGATTGATGATGAGCCATAACCATGTATGGTGACCGGATTCCAGATAGACCAGTCCCATGTCGAACAAGGCAATGAGCTTGTAATCCATGTAGTCTTCTGATGGTGTGGGCACTTCACAGATTACAACCTTCAGCAAACGGAGGTCATACCAAAAGCTCGACGCGTCTCGTGCGTAGTAGGCAGGAGTGTCCGGCGGGCTGAGCCTCCATGCCGGCGGTATCCAATGATGGAATGGCGATCTCTCGCTTGGTGTAGATATCCACAAGACACCACAGACTACCGGATTGGTGGATGAGGATGATCCAGTTGGCCTTCATGCCCGCCCAGTAGTGGCCACACATGAAGGACATGTGGGCGGGTAGTGGTAGCATGTCGAGGGGCACGACGGCGACCTCAGTAGGATCGTGAAGTCGGTGTATGGGCCACCTGCGAGGATCGGGGATCAGCAAGCAGGGTGTCTTGAAAAGGGGCGCCCGGTTGCAGATGAGTACATGGTACATAGACACCGAGCATGCGGTCAGACGCACGGTGCTGAGCAGGTCCATACAACTACAGACTGCTCCAAGGGAACATCTGGGAGGGAATTCCAATCGTGGCTCTGCGTGTTAGCCGGTTCTGCCATACGGTTTTTTAGGGTGCTGAGTGATTGGGATTGTCGGTGCCTGCGAGCGAGCGGGGAAGTGGATTCGGGCGGGCGAGCGAAGAAGATGGCGTGTGTGGCCGAGCAGTGAGCGGGGGGGATATGGTACGCGTGAGCTACTGAGGAAGATGGCGCGGGCGGGCGAGCAGTGAGCAGGGGGAATGGTGTGTTGCTGACGATGGGGAAGAGAGTAGGAAGAAGAAGAGAGGAGGAAGAAGAGGGAAAGACGAGCATGAAAGTGCATTAAATCTCAATTCTACTAGTAGTACTACCAGGATATAGCGTCCTTCGGAGTGTAAATAGTTAAGCCGATGACATGTGGGTCTACCTCAAGAGGGCCCATATGTCAGTTAATGGAAGAGAGAGGTGCGTAGGTGTATTTGCGAAAGCATGCTCCACTGGCAAACATGATGGCAGTACAGGGTAAGGCTGATTTAGTTACACCAACACGCTGGCTCAGCTTATTAATTAAGTGTTCCATCTGCTGCAGCGTGTATTGTCACTTCTCTGTGAAGACTAGTTGAATAGTTCTCTCTGACTGAGATGGGGAATAATGGATCGCCAAGACTTCCTATATACAGTATCCCAATGCCTCTACTCTCATCCTGTACAACAACAAGAAAGATTGGCCAAGGCACCCGGCGCCAATAATGTAGGAGTACTACTAGTATTTTGTGTCAAACTTTGACCATCTATTTAACTAATAAAATGTTAATGCATGTCACCAAAAATCATATCACTGGATTAGTATTTGAGCATAGTTTTTAATGGTATAGTTTTTTATGACATGCATTGACACTTTGTTAGTTAAATTTACGGTCAAAATTTTACACTAAATACGAAGGGGACCAATAAACCAGGACGGAGGTTTATATACAGGTCAATAAAAAATCATCAACCAAGGTAGTAGTAAATGATGAGTGCCCGAAGAATTTTTTCCAAAAGTACTCAATAATGGGCTCCTTTTCCTCAAGAAAATTATGTTTACGAACATATTAATTGGAATGCATGCGTGAAGAACATAAGACCAGAACTTTTACACGCATTGGTGAGTTTTCTCTTAATTCTTGCATGCAACGTTTTAATGAAGCTTGAAATATGAACATGTCAATGGGACGGAGTAGAAGCCTCATGCATGCATGCATGCATGCAACACTCATACGTACACATGCACGCACGCAACACTCACGTATCCATGTGGCACACAGCACACGACACAACACGCACGCTCACGCTCAAGTGATCAACCTACTCCCTCCGTCCGTGAAAGACTGTACATATAGAGATTTACACATTGACCAAGAGGAACCAGAACTTTATGGCATAATTAACGCCCAAAAGTAGCAGACTTATGTGTGCATGCGATCATTGAGAGAAGAAGATTAAATGAAGGTTGTTTCATGTTGTAACTAAGGATAGACATGCGGCCTATGGCTAGAGCACAAGTTGGTGCATTAGTCAATCAATACCGATTAGATTAAAGGCTAAGTGCATTGAAACTATAGATGTACACTCTTTGTTGGAAAAAATTCTAAGGCTAGCCGTAATAGGAGTATCATAAGTGGTACTATCATGCATGCCAACTAGACTTTTTGGATGATGTGGCATACAATTAAATGAGGAGAGAGAGGTTGTGGTATCATATCATGATACCATATCATATTAAATGTTGTACTACTTTGTGTCATGCATGGCAAATTAATAAGGCAACCTAAGATACTACTCATGATACTAGGCATTACAGAAGTAGTATCATACACTAGTATCATATGCATGATACTAGTATATGATACTCTCCATTATGTATACAGTTTTTCATGGACGGAGGGAGTACACGTGCATGCACTCACATACATAGCCAGGGTGGTTCGCGCACAAGGGTTGGACTTCTGTCGCGCCTGCGTAAAGTTTTGTTTAACTGATTTCCCTGCTCTGCCAACTGACAGGTGGGACCCAGAAACTAGGTACCAATTTAACCAGTCAACAAAGTGCCGCATCGACTATGTGGCCGGTTAGCAGGGTGCAATACGGTGCTCTACGTGAGCTAGTGACCGTATAATCAGCGCAAAACTATGTAGTGACCATAATGAGCGTATTGTTACATACGTTGACCGCCAGTGTATTTTTCTCGTTTCAAATTAAGCCATATTAACCGGAAAGGACGCGGTATGGACTAGTACTACTTTGATGTGTCCCGTCAACTCGTAGAACAAGGAGAAGCTTGCTTACTACACCCTCTCCCTCGCCCACGCGCGGTGGCTCACAGGACAAGGAGAAGCTTGCTTACTACGTACGCCTACGCCCTCTCCCTCGCCCATGCGTGTGGTGGCTCGTAGGACGAGGAGAGGGTTTTGACTACAACGCCCTCTCCGTCGCCCTTGCCCTCGCGGTGGATGTGCAGCAATTCATTCGGTGTCAGATTGCCAGAAGCATATTGTACTGACATTGTTGGACCTTCCGAAGAGGCGAAGAGCTAAGTGCAAGGTTCACAGGAGTACGAACTGTTGAACCTCTCGAAGAGGCAAAGAGCCAAGCGCAAGGTTTATAGGAATTGTCTTCCTAGTACTACAACTATAGCGAACGATCGCTACTATATGATGCCACCACGTCACCTATAGCCAAAGCTGTGCCACCTTTTTTTTCTCACAGAGCGTGTTGGTGCCCATGCAACAGCCACACAAGTTGCATGTACACATAACATATTTACTAGTAATAAATTCTAAAGGACAAATGCCAGCATGCCACACAAGTTCATCTCCACTTCATGTGATAAATTTGTGCACGACTACTCTACATATATTTACAGCGCTACCATTCACAATTTACCATACTCCACTTACACGTTATAGATGGGCTCCATGTCCTCCTCCAGGTTCCAGTCCCAGGTGTTCTTCATAGATGGCACGATCCATAGCGATGTGCAACGGGAATCATTGTCGCATCTTTCTAGTCCGGTTCCACACGATGGAGACTCATCCAAGCTGAAGCGGCATAAATCAGGGATAGTGTGTCCCAGCATGTCATTCATCCGACGGTGCGCACTGAAGACACAACCATGCTTCATGAATGGCAGGCTTTCGGTGTCGTGCACGGAAGGTGGCATCTGCTTCACAATGGGGTAGCTCTCCCCAATGAAAAGCGAGTACTCTCCAAGAGTGTTCCTCAGCACCCACATAGCATCACGGGGGTCAAACTCAGCGCCATTCATCTGGTACACGCGGCATCTCAGATCTGGACACATGGTGACGTACATGGTCAAGGTCCATGCATAATAATGTTGTGCTCAAATATGGCGGTCAGTAATATTGTGCAGCGAATAGTACTACTCCAGTATAGACGAAGTAAAATAACCGGCTTATTATATGTAGCCACTCTTGGCTACCTGGATGAGATAGTAAGACATGGAAAAACAAAAATGGTGGGAGCTAGTGGGTTCAAGTCTTCAAGAGCCTAGCTAGCTATACACGTCCTCCAAGGTAAAAAGTACTAGTACTAGTAAGTAGTAGTACTCCTTACTACTTAGTACAATGAAAGAGAAGGCGAGAGGGTTAAAAAATCTAATACTAAATTGTAGTACTTGTACCGTAAACATGTCCCAGTCAAGAAAAGAAAAGAACTAAGAGCATGGTTAATACAGTAGTATAGCCGGATGCTGGCTATATGATCTTGCCACATCATATATAGCATATCTTATAGCCCGCAAGTACAATAGTCACAAAGAAATATGTACTACTTTGTTGAAACATGGTCCACCTTCCTCTCACATAGTGTCTAGGAGTGCGTGCTACAGCCGACTGTTAATCAGTAGCCCGCTTCTCTTCTCTCTCCTCTTCTCTCTTATCCAAGTCATCAAAAATATGTTATTTAAAGCCTTACAGCCCGCCTACATCATCCTATTGTACTTGCTCTAACAAGTACTACTACTCTAACACACAGCAATGAGAAAATGGAATACCTGGGTAGATGGTGACGGTCCGATCGTGGTAGATTGTGTGACCATGTTGCACATCAGTGGTACCACTACTGGAATCAGAAGATTTGCCATCAGCCACTTCTTTGCCATCTGCTAGCTGACGGCAAAGGATGGCTTTGCCGTCAGCTTCCAAAAAACAGACGGCAAAGAGCTGGCTGATGGCAAAGAATATATTTGCCATCAGCCACCTCTTTGCCGTCTGCTAGCAGACAACAAAGAGGGAGGTTGGCCCACTAACTAGTAAACCCTAACGGCCCCCCTCTTTGTCGTCTGCTAGAAGATGGCAAAGAGCAACACGGCGGACGGTAAAGCTGGGGCAGACGGCAAATGTTCAATTTAACTAACGGCCGCGCCCCACCCCGTCCCCCCCCTCTCTCTTTCTCTCCCTCTTCTTCCCCGACGACCACCGCCGCCCCAACCACCCGCCGCCACCCCATCGCCCCACTGCCCCGCCGCCCCACCGGCCCACCTCCCCGGCGCCACCGCCGCCCCCTTCACCATCGCGGCCCCCGACACCACCGCGGCCCCGTCGCCCCACGGCGCCACCGGCAAGCCCCGGCGCCCCCGCCGCCTGCCGGCTCAGCGGCGCCTCGCCCCCACCCCCTGCTGCCCTGGCGCCCGCCGGCCCGTCGCCCCCGCGCCACCGCCGCCCTGCCGCTCCGAAGCGCCAGCCGACGCCCTCTCCGGTGAGCCATTTTTTTCCTTTTTTCTGTTTAATTGTAAGATTACATATGTTAGTTGTAGGTTTAGTGTAGATAGATTAGATTAGTGCTAGGTTTTAGTTAAATAGTCATAATTAAAGGAAGTAAAAAAGATGAAAAAAGAAGAAGAAGAAAAGTAGAATAAGTAGAAGGGGGAAGAAGAAGAAGAAGAATAATAATAAGAATAAGAAGAAGAAGAAAAAGAGGAGGAGGAGGAGGAGAAGAAGAAGAAGAAGAAAAAGAGGAGAAGATGAGAAGAAAAGAGGAAAAAGGAAAATAAGGAAGAAGAAAAAGAATAAGAAGAAGAAGAAGAGGAGGAGGAGGAGGAGGAGAAGGAAAGAAGAAGAAGAAGAAGAAGAAGAAGAAGAAGAAGAAGAAGAAGAAGAAAAGAAGAAGAGGAGGAAGAAGAAAACGACACCCCGACCCCGACACGGCACCCCGACACCCCGACAGCCCGACAGCCCGACACCCCGAAACTCCGACACTCCTACACCACGACACCCAGACACGACATCCTCGACCCCGACACCACGACACCCAGACACGACACACCCGACATCCCCGACACCTCTTCGGCCTCCTATTGACCGAAAAGGTGCTCTTCGGCATTCCAGAGGCCGACGGGGTCATATATTTGTGAATTATGAGTTAGGTCATATATTTTTCAATTTTGTTATAAAAAACATCATATTTGTGTTGATCGGGTGGATTTAAATGTGCAGTTGTTTCGTCGTTGCGAGGGTCTGGTGTTCGACGACCTCCCCATGCGTTCGACGAGCTCCGCCCCTGTGTTCATGGGTGAGCACAAATGACATCTCCTTTTCCCCCTTCATTTGCTCTGTTCTGGTCTTCGTGCCGATGAAACTTGCTAGCTATAGGTGTCTTCAATCATCAGTATGCGTGACCACTATGCGTCTCCCGTTCGAAAGGGTTACATTTATAAATATGCATGCATTTGCATATTTATAACCATGATTCTTTCGAATTGTCCAAAGCTATCCATGGACAACCCGAGTATGTGTAGATTGAGTTCATTTTCCCATATGCTCTGCTCCGGATCCGATGCAGAATTTCGTCAGTGCCTCCCTGTTGTTCTCTGGGTACACATCCTCTCTGCTTATTGCCGAGACATGTATCAGGAGAAGAACGGGGAGGTGCTGCCAAAATTTTGCGTCGGATCCGGAGTAGAGCATGGGAAAATGAAGCCAATCTACACATACTCGGGTGGGATTAGGAGCTATCTTTACCTATTAGCGTCTAGGTTGCATGGACGTAATAAAACTAACAAACTCCATTAACTGATGAATAAGGTTTGCTGAATTATGTATATATTTCTTGTGTGTCTAGAAGCTAGGCAAGATGAGTGATCGTGCGTGGATGTACACCGGTCACACTAGTCAGGAAGACATGACCAATGAATGGTTAACAAAAACCAAGGGGTTTGTGAGAGCCGCATTTGCAAATGGCCAGAGAAAAACCTAGTGCCCCTGTGTCCGGTGCGACAACTATCATAGGAGGAACGAGCTTAAAATGAGTAAACACCTGCAGAAGTTTAGTTTTACGCCTGCTTATACGGTCTGGACATTTCATGGTGAGTCTGCCCAACGTGACAGAGCTGAGGTGGTTCGTCGTCGCACCGACGAGCATGGTACCAGGATGGAAGTCATGGTGTAAAACTTTTATGATGCTCGGGACTCAGACGATGAGATGGAGGAATCTGCAAAGGCCTGCAATGAAATGTTGGAGTCTTCAAAACGTCCTCTCCACGAGCACACTGAGCTTTGTCAGCTGGATGCCATCTCACAAATAATGGCTCTGAAGGCTCAATTAAACTTGGGCAGATAATGCTACGACGCGATGATGATAGTATTTGGACGTTTTCTACCCAAAGCCATGTACTACCTGCAAACCTGTACCAGTCAGACAAAATCCTCCGTGCTCTGAAGATGCCCTATGAGAAGATACATGCCTATGAGAAAGGATGTGCCTTATTTAGGCTTCAGTATGCGGACTTGAACTATTGTCCCATTTGCAAGTCATCCAGGTATGTTGTGGTAGACAACGGTATGGGTGAGAAGACGCAGACCAAAATCCCCGTTAATGTTCTTCAGTATATGCCAATCGTACCAAGACTTCAACATCTTTTCATGGTCGAAGAGATGGCCAGACAGATGACATGGCACAAAACGGGCAAAAGAACCCAACTAGATATAGATGGGAATCTGATGATGGTGCACACATCGGATGGTGAAGCGTGGAAGCGGTTCGATGCATTACATGCGGGAAAAGCAGCAGATCCAAGGCATCCTCGAGTTGCCATCAGCATGGATGGGTTTAGTGTGTTTGGTCTGACGGCAGCCCAATACAGTTGTTGGCCCGTATTTCTCATTCCAATCAATCTCCCCCTAGACAGATTATGCAAATAAAGAACATTTTCCTGACATTGATAATTCCAGGGCCCAACTATCCGGGGAAGAATATGAATGTGTACAAGCAGCCGCTTAAGGGCAAACTGCAAGAAGCTTGGGATAATGGGTTCAAGACATACGACGCCTTTAGCAAACAGAACTTCATAATGCGTGTTTGGTACATGTACTCAATGCATGACTTGCCGGCGTATGCGCTATTCCTTGGCTGGTGTGTGCATGGAAGGTTCCCGTGCCCCACATGCAAGGCAACTCTTGAGTTTGATTGGCTGCAGGCCGGTTGCAAGTTTTCTTGCTTCAACTTGCATAGACAGTTCCTGGATCCTCGCCATAAGTTCAGGAAAGATAATAAGAACTTCATCAAAGGTAGAGTTGTAAAAAACTCTGCACCTCCTGCGGTGACAGGCCAAGAGACCCTGGATCAGTTAAACGCTCTCGAGCCAGATCTAGAGCGTCTAGGGTATTTCAAGGGGTATAATTCGAAACACGCCTGGACTCACAAGACATGCTTGTGGGATCTGCCTTACTTCAAAGACCTCCTTTTCCCACACAACATCGACATGATGCACACTGAAAAGAATATCGCCAAGGCACTTTTTGGTACATTGTTCGGCATAGAGGGGAATATCGCCCAGAACATTGAAGTAGACAGCGACAGTGAATCCGACTTCACCCCTGAGCCGGAATAAGAAGAGCCGGAACAAGAAGAGGTTACTGCTGCGGATGACCTGTCAATGCTTGACCAATTACGTAAAGGAGGCCTTCCACATGTTGATGCATTTATTGATGATGATGATGAGCACGTCATTACTGATAGTGATGATGATGATGCATTTATTGATCCCGAAGCATATATAGACGATGAAGAGTAATATTAGTAATGTTAGGTATTCAATTATTATTTTGTACATATATATATTATTAATTAGTTCATGTTATTAGGTATTCAATTTTTTATTATGTTAGTGATGATGATACACTTAAATTATATACATATTATTCATCTCAGGTATTCAATTTTTTTATGTTGTACTAATTTCGTTTACTCTTTGTCATTGCAGGTGTTGACAGATGGTGGTCGCTGGTCGAGAGCATTCCGAGCCTCCTTCCTCAGCGCGTGCTGGGAGGGGTGCTTCCATTCCACCCCAGCACCTCCGGAGAGCGCTGCCAGACAGTATGCAGACACCATCGGCGGGCGCTTCTTGTTCGGCCGGGAGAGGTCGGGGGAGGACAAAGAGGGGTGCTAGAGGTGGACGTGGCAGCAGGAGAGGTAGGAAGGCGCCTTCCTCGCCGCCACCCCCAGCTGATTCACCCGACCACAGGACTGCTCCGTCTGAGGTGGACTCGTCTGACGTGGACCCATCTCGGACTCCGGTCCACGAGCCTTGGGCCGACGAGCCTCGGGTCGCCGAGCCTTCGCCCCACGAGACTCCGGTCCTAGAGTCTTCGTCCCATGAGACTTCGGAGGCTAGTGGCCATGCTGATGGTGGCGACGACCGCTTTTCTGATGATAGCTATAGCAAGGGTGAGCTGGTTGAGGGGGGCAAGGTCTACCAGCGTGGTGGTACAAAGCTCCCGCCCGTGCCGGCGACCCTCGAGCAGAGGTGATTGATTGCGCCTATTGGGAGAAGTAAGTGCATTTACTCTTTTTTAACCATTTGCCTTCATGTTTCTTCAAATTAATATCTAATGCGTTGGCCTTGTCAAACTGCAGGGGCTGGAAACACGCCCCTGGTGTCCGCAGGCCCAACCAGGTCCTTGGTGTGCTTTGCCGGCAGAACTTCCCGGGGTGGGTTACGTTGCCCGATGAGGGTCAGGTTCTAGAGCTAGCACTGAGTTGGGAGCTGTACTTGGCTGCCCCGGCCGCACCGGAGGAGAGGGTCGACGGTGTCTTGTGCGAGACTGTGGCCGGCATTGTGATCCGGACGTTTTGGGTAATTTCTCCTTTACAAAATTAAAAATCAATAGTACCTAGTGATTGTACTAATCAGTGTTGTCTTCTTTGATTGTAGACCTTCTACAGGTGTCTTGAGGGAGAGGAGGAGGCCGCGGCTATGGTTGTCGAAGCCGAGTGCAAGCGCCTACTTCAGAACTTATGGCACGAGGCTCGGGTGCAGGCTGTTCAAGACTACTACGCCTCGACTGGTATTAAGAGGTCCAAGACGAAGTGCCGCGACAAGTTTCTGAGTAAGGAGAAGTACATGAAGGTAATTACCTATTCTTAAGGCCTTGTACTTAGTTTCCTTGATTTGATTCGTAGGCGTAGCGCTGAAATTTCTCTTGACTAACTTAGGTGCCCCCGAGATGGTGCGCGTATAGGATGGACTGTTGGGAGGCATTGGTGGATGAGTGCTGCTCTCCCCAATGGCTAGCCATCCACAACAAGGCCAAGGATAAGCGTGCCCAAATGGAGGTTGTGCCACACCATGAAGGGAGCTCCAACCTATATGAGTACGGGGATAACTTGGTATGTGGTTTGCTTCATGATTCATGCAATTTCATTCTTCATGCTAGCTTGAGCCCATAACTAATATTTTGTTCCTCTCTTTTAGGCGCGACACAACAAGAAGGAAGTGCCAGGGGTGTTCGACCTCTATGCCATGGCCCATACTGCTTCGTACAAGAAGGCCAAAGCATTCGAGGAGTCTGACCTCGATCATCCAGAGAGCTTCACCAACAACTCCTCCCACCACAAGCTCGTGAAGTACAAAGACGAGGGGAAGACAAGGAAAGGGGAGGACTTTAACCCGAGCCAGAGTCCTTTTGATCCAGAGCTGGTGATGATATCTGGTGGTGGGAGGTCCCATGGCTCAATAGCCATTGTGGATTGACTGATACGTTGTCCTAGCACTCTCCCGGAGATCAAGAAGCGCTAGACGAGCTCCGATCCTGAGATAAGGCCTCGTCCATGGCCAATGGAGCTCGCCATCAAGGTTAGTTATACGGACTCAGATGCCTTTTTCCTCCATTACATTGTGTGTGTGGCCGTCGATGATTACAGTGCTAACGAGGAGTGGTGTTGCAGGCTATTCTTGAGAAAGAGAGAGTGAACACCCAGGCACTTCTGGCGGAGGCAAACACACAGGCGGCGGAGAGTGAGAGGGACCTGGAGGAAAGGACGGCTAGGCTATTGGAGGAGGAGAGGAACCGGAACGACGCATCTCACCGGGCCTATACGAGCTCCTCGTGGTAAGTTTCTCCTGCATATTAGCCAAATCATGCACGTAATGTTCGTTTCATTACTAACTAATATGACTGACTCGTGAAAACCAAATGTGCAGTCCGTGTGCCAGAGCAACGGTCAGACCCCTCCGCCGATGCCCCAGATTGCTCTGGCGACCATGGTGAGTTTCATTTCAATGGTCATTAGTTACTAGTATTCACATTTGAGTTGCATCATGCTAACGAGACATTGGAAATGACTTTGGTGCAGTGTGCCTCCCAACAAGCATCGACCGATCCTTCTCCGTCTACTACTGGCGCGACCGGTCCTTCACCTCCGTGATGACGGTAAGTTTTCCCAAGTGTTTGGCTTAACAAATGCATACTTAGCTTAAGAAATGACCTATTTAGCTCCAAAATGACCTATACTTAGCTTATTTTCCTTGAAAATGACATAATAACCTTACTTAGCTCCAAAATGACCTATTTTACCTAGGATAGCTATAAAATGACCTATACTTAGCATTTTTCCTCCAAAATGACTTAATATGCTTAGTTAGCTAAAAAAATGGCATAACTACCTAGGATAGCTCAATAATGACCTATACTTAGCTTAGCTAGTTCATTTACGACATAATTAGCTTACTTAGGTAAAAATGGCATAATAACCTTGGTTTAGCTCCAAACGGTCATATACTTCGCTTATTTTCCTCGAAAATGACATAATAACCTTACTTAGCTCCAAAATGACCGATTTTAACTAGGATAGCTCTAAAATGACCTACACTTACCTGTTTTTCCTCCAAAATGACTTAATATGCTTAGAGCTCAAAAATGCATAACTTACCTAGGTTAGCTAATAAGTGACCTTATACTTAGCTTATTTAGTTCATTTATGACATACTTAGCATACTTAGGTCAAAAATGGCATAATAATCTTGGTTACCTCCAAAATGTCATATATCTAGCTCATTTTCCTCGAAAATGACATAATAACCTTACTTAGCTCCACCATGACCTATTTACCTAGGTTAGCTCTAAAATGACCTACACTTAGCATTTTTTCCTCCAAAATGACTTAATATGCTAAGTTAGCTAAAAAATGGCATAATTACCTAGGTTACCTTAGTTAGAAGAAGAAGAAGATAAAGAAGAGGAGAAAAAGAAAGAGAAGAAAAATTCTTCTTCTTCTTTTTCTTCTTCTTCTTCTTCTAGTATTCTTCTTCTTCTTCTAGTCTTCTTCTTCTAACTTTCTTCTTTCCCAATTTGCAGATTTGCTTCAGATCACGGAAGCTTGCGTTGATGGAGTCTACTCTTCTCCTTGTCCTTCCTTTTTGTTTTGATTTTGTAGGATGAACAATGTGAAACTTGCTACCTATATATGTATGTATGGATGAAACCATTGTATATGGACTTTTTGCTTAATTGTTGCATATGTTGGCTATATATATGTTGGATATGGACTTTTGATTTGGTATATATATGTGTTGGATGATCATATCCATATGGCAGGGATATGTATGCTTGTTGAAAGTATTTTGAAATGAATATATATATATATATATATATCTGTGAAATTGATTGAATTTGAGAAAAAGCAGAATTAACAGGGGCAATACAGGCACTTTGCCGTCTGCCAGCGGACGGCAAGAAGTTTGTCGTCTGCCAGCGGACGCCAAAGCTGCCACGTGGCAGCTACCTGTGCAACCTGGGGGCACCTGGGCTGGCCTATTGGACAGTTTGCCGTCTGCTGGTAGACGGTAAAGAATCAAAGGTCTTTGCCGTCTGCTAGTAGACGACAAAGCACGCGCACCTGGGCTGGCCTATTTGGACACGTTGCCGTCTGCTGGCAGAGGGCAAAGACCTTTGCTTCTTTGCCATCTGCCAGGCAGAGCACGTTGTTAGCCACCTAACGGACCTA
Organism: Thinopyrum elongatum; assembly: GCA_011799875.1. NCBI lineage: Eukaryota > Viridiplantae > Streptophyta > Magnoliopsida > Poales > Poaceae > Thinopyrum > Thinopyrum elongatum. Next base: position 329,272,604 of record CM022300.1, on the reverse strand, counting down.
ACCCTATCCCTCTACCGTCCAGGTCCTTTGCCGTCTGCTTTCTTAGGATGGCTAACGGCAAAGCAACCCTTTGTCATAGTCCATTCAGCCGGACGTGGGGCCGTCTGCTGGCTGACGGCAAATGCCTTTGCCGTCTGCTAGGCATGCCTTTGCCATCAGCCATGGCAGACGACAAAGTGCCTGATTCCTGTAGTGTACCATGGGTAACGACTGCTAAGATAGTTGATCCCAACATGCCAAAGTCAGCTACAAGGTTCCAGGTCAGATCGAATCGCGGATGCAAATGCACATCCATGATTGGCAATCTTATTTTGATTGGGGGATGACTGGTCCCTGCAAAATAATGGAGTACCGTTAGGGATGCAAATGATGGTTTGTGGATTCCGTTTGTAATCTCCCGTACCGTAGGATGGCAACCAGATGAAACAAGTCCCCTAGCTTGTCACTGCAAAGATGTGGCCTACATGGCACACAGTGTTTTCAAACGTGTAGGGGTACAAATCTGCCGTGGCCAACATGTGCCAGCCTCTGCCGTTACAGCCTTTTGTATTGATGGCAATCCTTATGTCGAACACCACGATGAGATAGTAACCGTCATAGCTGCGTCACTTTGTCGGCGGGTCTGCAATTGCTATCTTCTTCAATCTCATGTAGGCATCATCATACGTATTCAAGCCCAGCCAGTCCGGAGGGCCGATCCCAATGGTCGAGAAGGGGTCTACGGGAACGGCCGCACTGCTGTGGATGTTCTGCAAAATGATGGTTGTATCCGGCCGGAGGTATGCAAGCCAATCTTCGTTGGCACCAACCTAGACCTATATATAAGACGGTGGGCAGCGGAGAAATTACGGGATGGAATAACTAAGTACTATATTTACAATATACACTACATGATCAAACTCCATGACTGACCTGCTCATCGGACAAAATCCCACTACCTCTCAACGTCGACAACTCTAGCAGAGTCAATGTGCAACCATGGCCTGGTAGCGGTGGACTGTTTGATGGATTGTCCCATAGAATAACCTTCTGCTCGAGAACGCATGGAAGACCAACAAGCATGGCCTTTTCCCAAGCCTGTTTACGTACCGTCTTAAAATAGTTGGTACAGGAAGCACCGATCCTTGTGGCGGTGAGGACGTCGGAGCGGCATGCGATTTCTCCCAGAGGATCGTCGTCCAAGGTCTCCCAGCCCCGACGAGCAGGAGAACCGCCTGGCGAATCCATGGCAGCAACGACGAACTGCCTTGGTCTCTTTGGGGGGAGGGGAACTGGCGAGGAGGAGATAAGAGCGTAGCCGCAGGGCCTCGTCCCTTCGTTAAGGAAGTTATGCGGGCATGCATAGTGGTAGTGCGATGGTGCGGTTATTATTTACTACAGAGTACTGTAGTTCTATAGTGCACCAGTTTTGAACTCTAGAAACTCAAGGCCAAGGAGCTACAGTTGCAAGTGGAGGGTACTACTGTTCTCTAGAACCATCGATGTACTATCAATGCAGGGAAAGTACACCTGCGTACTCTCCGTGCTCTATTCAAGCACGTAGCTAGCCTTGCGATAATGGAGCGAAGTCCATGCGTGCAACGCCACAAGCTATAGAGTAGAGCACTTTATGTACAAAGCCATATTGCACAATTCCCAATGCCGCGCCAGGCTTTTCCGGCTCCTCGGCCTTAATTGGGAGGCGCTAGTTTCTATACCCCTAGTAAAGATGGTAGCTGATGAGGAAGCAGCAAGCGAGGTGCGGCTAGGGCGAGCACGCAGGCGAGAAACATTGCGCAGTGTGAATTGATACTGTATATAGGAGTACTAGTACTACTCTAGTATGCGAGCCACGAGATGATGGGAGGGAAAACCCGTCCACATGGCTGGGCTATCCAGTGCACCTAGATTGTGGTGCAACATGTCCGTTCGACTTCAAAAGTCAAATTACCAGTGTACAATATTGGCTCGCAGCAAGGTTAATATTTTAAAAAAAGGCCGTCGTGCGTTCGATCGGGATCGAACCCACAAAACGAGCTATACACTCACGCGACCACTAGTAGTACAACGCAACCTAGAATCGCCTTTTGTCGCTAGTACATTGTTCCAACCAGCCCTACCAAGAAACCACTACAGTACTCTACAAAAATTAGCAAAAACATACCGAAATTTTCTTAATCCGTCGCAATAAACTATCAAGTGCCGTTATAGGCACGTTTCAACCCATGTCAACCCTTAATTCAACATCGTCTATTTGACCGGAAAATTAGGCATTGTGACTTGTGGGACCTACATGTCAGTTTGGAAAAAAAATCCCCGAGTGACCTCCTACCTCCGGCCCGTCCACCTAGTCATCCTCGACCATGGGACGCAGCTACCACCGCCAGCAGAAGGCGAGGTCAAAAGCGCCGACGGCGCGGAGCCCATCTTGTGGCAGCTCGGATGCCAGCTCCGTGCGGTGCTCGCGGCCGCTAGCTAGCCAAGCTAGCACACATCCTGTTGGATGCATCCAGCTGCTTGTCTACAAGGTTTGCTAGCTTGGTTGGCACGGCGGTGCAGTGGCTTGCTCGCGCGTGCCGCGCTAAGGCCAGCCATCTGTCTCAAGCGAAGGCCAGCAGGGTGGCTTGCTCGCGCGTGAGCCACGCTCGGGCCAGCCAGCCAACCCGTGCGGAGGCCAGTGCGGTGTCCGGCTCGTCCGGCGGAACAGCGGCCAACTCGCTCATCACTGGCGCCACCAACGAGCACACATATGAACTGTTTGAAGTAGTAATGTTCAGGAAAAAAAGTAATTGGAGGAGGAAGAAGAGGATAGAAGCTCAGATGTGGGTCCCTTGTGTCTTAATGGTCAACACAACGGTCAAACAAACAGTGTTGGTTTAAGGTGCCTCATCAGCACGGACGTGTGGGCCAACCCTGTCATAAATGGGTTTAAACGAGCCTAATACACTAGGTAGTAGTTTTTTGGCACGGATTAAGAAATTTTGGGTATGTTTTTGCTACTTTTTGTACAATAGTTTCTTCCTAGGGCTGGTTGAAAGTGGTAGTTTTTTGTTAAATACTCTACATACTGTAAGTGGGAGTGAAAGTTAAGCTTTGGAAGCCAATAAGCATGGCTAGTTACATAGTGCCTATGTGTACGTAATTCAAACTAAATATCGACCATGAGTGACTAATATCTTGATGGAAAACTCGAAACTATGGAAATACTAGCAATTTTTTTTTCATGGTTGGAAATACTAGCAATGTGCACGTGCGTTGCAACGGATCATAAGCAGAATAGTACTTATTCACAAACTTGATAGAAAACACTCTAATTTTGATATACATATATCACTAAAAATATATTATGTTTCAATCAGAATATATTCCTTGGGCTGTTTTCATGAGGTGAGGGAGGGATACGGTTAGTTTTAAGATACTAAGGGGTTTTCTACAAATTGGGTAGAGAAGTGGGATGTTGTTGTGAAAAGGCAACAACTTACCTTGTTTAATGGTCAGAAATGACGGATGGCAGACACACCATCATCACCAACTAAGTCTTCTGTAGGAGTACTAGCAAGATGCCCGTGCATTGCATGGAACATCAAGATGCATTTCTCCACTCTTATAAAAAACAGAGTTGGTGATGATGGTGTGCCTGCCATCCTGCAATATAGGCCGTCCGATTTATATCTGACGGATAAGAAGAAAACTATGGCAAATTTGCAAAAAGATACCCACACCCCTCTCCACATTTGCAAATAAGGCCTTCCCTCATTCATCCTTTTCTCCTACAAGATAAACTACTCATACAAATGCATCTTGATGTTCCGTGCAAAGCATGGGCATCTTGCTAGTTTTTTTATAAAACACCAGTTGTGGTTAACCCATGCGGGAGTAATCCCATGTGTAAAAACTAATGATATCTTTAGAAAGAGGAGAGATAAGGTGAGGAGGAGTGGGGTGTGGTGGTGATTGGTGGTTGGACAGAGCGGAGGCATGGGGATGGACAACGCCGGCAGCGGCCACCATGCCAGATTGTTCCAGAGGCTTCCTTTTTTAATTGCTCAACAATGAGGTTGTGGGAGATAAGGATGAATGAGGGAAGGCCTTATCTGCAAATGTGGAGAGAGGTGCGGGTATCTTTTTGCAAAATTGCCATAGTTTGCTTTCTATCCGTCAGATATAGATCGAACAGTCTATATTGCAAGATGGCAGGCATACCATCATCACCAACTCGGTTTTTTTATAAAAGAGAAGAGATATAAGTATGGAGATACAAACGTATTATCGATACTTGTTTCCATAAACTTGTATCTATGTTCTATTCAACGACTGAGCATGTAGGGCCTTAGCACGATGACTTCCCAACTGTGTAAAACAAAGGTTTTCCCGTCACCGATAAGGAGGGGGTGACGGCAACATGCTTTCAGCTCGCTCTAGTCCTAGTAGTCATACTAGGTGGTCTATGGACATTTAGATTTATTCTTTTTCACGTCTCATGTTCGTCGTACTGCCACGACTATTGATGAATAGATGTTAAGTTATTCACGAGAAAACCTTGGTTGAGCGTGTGTGCGAGAGAGAGATGACACATGTGTGTGTGATATATAGAGACTGAGGCAATGACAAGAGTTTCTTTGTGTGTCTCTGTGTGTGGAGGATAGAGAGAGACATGTGCATGGGGCTTTGTGTTGTGTAACATGGAGACACATAGACATAATCAGAGAGTGAGTGTGTGAGATACACATGCGGACATGGGGAGAGATGTGTGAGTTAGAGAGACGGAGAATTTTGGTGTGCATGTGAGCTAGAGAGAGAGGGGGATATATACTAGAGAGAATATGCAAGGGTGTGTGTGTGTCTTAAAAGAAGGATCCAGATAGATGGGTGTTGTGCGTGTCTGTGTGTGTTTGTGTGCACGCGTGTGTGTGAGAGGGAGTGTGTGTATGTGGAGAAGAGAGACCACTAATGATGTAAACCTAGTAGGGAAGGGGGAATGGTGTGACATGTGTGTCCAACAGAGGGAAAGACATGTGTAGTAGCGGGATAGCATGGGTGTGGGCGGGGAGCAGACTATTTGGTAGAGACATCGAGTGTGTGTGAGAGAGAGGTGTGAGAGTAAGACAGAGAGCGATCAAGGGAGATAGAGAGGAAGAGAGGGGGAGAGAGGGGTCATTTGTGTGCGGAAGTGGCATATAGATAGGGAGACAAGGTTGATGTTGTTCGAAAGTGGCCTATGTACGGAGACACAAGGAAAGCGAGTCATCATGTGTGTGATAGAGACTTCATGAGAGATCTAGAATAGATGGTGTAGAGAACAACATGTGAGATTGAGAACGATGATACACTAGGAAGCTATGGAAAGAGTCATGACATATATGTATATAGGGAAGGAGCTGGGTCGGGTCCGCATGTGGGAGAGATAGAAAGCGGAGAGTGGTGCACAAGGAGACAAAGGGTGCTTGTTTTGTAGTGGGGGTGGTGAGTGAGGTGTGTATCAGTTAATGCGAGAGAGAGACAGAGAGATGGTGGAGAGTGTGCGAGAACCACATAACTAGGGAGATAGACGTTTGGGGGTGACGTTTTGTGTGTATGGGAAAGATACACTGCTATATAGTGCGTGTGCTTGGGAAAGAGAGATGTTGGGAGACCTATAGAGTGGGGGAAGAGATGTGTGCATGCCCGAGAGACAAAGTGATAGAGACCTATATTGGGGTCCAGACTTAGAAGAGAGAAGGGGGTTAATGTGCTCCTACGTTCGTGTCCGGGGGAGAGAAATGCTTGTGGGGGGGAGGAGTGGGGACGGGGTGGTGGGCTTCAGATAAAGAGTGAGGTGTCTATATTTGAGAGACTTAAGCGTAATTGAGATATATATGGTCAATAGTGTGTGCACTCATGGTTGATCAATTTGTTTCATAGTTTGAACTATGAGATAACGATACTTTTGAACATGCGTGATATACTTTGAAGTACCAGAATTACAAACCTAAGATTGGAATTTTGGAAGTCGACTCCATTATTAGCTTTTGTAATTCATTTAAACGGGGGTACATTTTTTAAGCCGGGATTTCGTGATTTCAAATTCATATATCAAACCTAGAGATATACACATACTGTCATGTTCAAACCTTATAATCATCCACTTTATTCATACACATACACATTTTTGTTTTTGTCATCACATTTAGGATAAACACATTTGGAATTTCATTTGAATTGGACCATATGATGGTATTTGCTTCCACAAGCTCAATGATCCATATTTGAATTAAATGGACAATCTAAGTTTCGAGTTGGAGACATTGATTTTCGAAACTTGCACTTTTTTTTGCGTGCACACCAAATAAATTCTCGGCCATGATATCATAGTCGGCCGTACAAGAGCAGAACACTTAATTTCAGCCGCCAAAAGCTTTCAAACTTCCCGCTCACATCAAATATCTCGCGCCCGAAAGTTTAGCCCTGCGATATTCCTGTTTTACCCCTGCCACATGAATGGAAAAGGGCTGCTTTGGTAACTCCATTGTTTTCCCCTCTTTGCCCCAAACATTCTTCCCCAGAGCCCCACCCCTTCCCCTCCCCGCCTCCCCCCCCAACCAGGCCAAGCCACCGAATCTAGTGCTCCGCCGCAGCGGTGGACCTCACACCCCGCCGGGTCTACCTTTTGCACCTTGGAACCCCCAACTGCCAACTCACCACTTCACCAGAGCCGCTTCAGCGACTGGCTTGTCCACCACTCTAGATCTCCTTGACCGCCATCATGGTCCACCGCACCAGATCTGCTTCACCGGCGCCCTCGTCCACCACAGTGTAGGCCCTTCACTGACTCCCTCATCCGCCACATCGCTGGCCCTTCATACAAGCCCTCGTCCGCCGCAACAGATCCACGTCACCGAAAGCACTGTACACCGCGCCGGATGTGCTTCGCCGATGCCTTCATCCACTACACTGGACACGCTCCACGGACGCCATATTCAACTCCACCGGCCCTGCTTTACTGACGCCGCAGCCTCATCAGGTTATTTCGATTTGTACTCCTTCGGGTTTTCTCTTCTTTATTGTGGAACTGTTCACTTACCACAAATGAGCTTTCTTGTATGTTGACAGGCGCCGCAACCGAAGCACTGGAGCCGCTTCAGCAATGGTGACAGCCGGCCCAAACTCAACCGCAACACGAGCACCATCGATGATCCTTAGCTTTCCCGTTTGACAACGATACCCATACGCCGCCGAGAATCAGGTACTATTATCCAACGACCGACGCCTACATTCACTTTCTTAGCGTAAGCACCGCACCTTCGAATTTCTTCAGGGCATCATTCAATTTTTCATTAGACGCGTTCTTTTGCTTGCACCTGTAGGGCCATATGTGTGGCAGTGAACAGGTTACATGTGCTAAATTACAAACCAGTGCACATATAGTTACAATGCTTTTGTTTTGCCTAAGTATTATTGTACTTCCTAGATATCATTGCCTACTATTTTACTTCTTGCATGCTATATTTATGATAATGGTGTTGTTCTGATGCCACCTGTTGGTTACATCAGACTACTTCTATGGCCCTATTTGGATACTCTAACTTAGCTAGAGGTTAGATTTAGTTTCTAGCTCATGACTAACCCTGAACTAACTCTAGCCAAAGAGGTGTTTGGATGACAGGGTTAGATTGACAATAAATGCACTAGGAAAACTAGCTCCAATTAGCACCTCTTGGGTGGGATAAGTTTTTCTGGGTGGGTTAGATGAAACTACCTCAAACTAGCCCTCATGTTTGGATACTTTAGGGCTATTTGAGCCCAAACTAGCTATAACCCATGGATCTAAACAGGGCCTATGTTCTCTATGCTTAATTAGACATCAGCAAACTAGCTTGTGGTTCCACTACTTTTTGTTCGTTTTACCCTACATTTTCCGATGCTAGCTATTACATCACTGCTCCAAACCTCTGTTCATTACTTTTTTGTGTGTTCTTGATCTTCCTAAGTTGCATGAGTAATTTGATGCTTCTATTCATTATGGAGCTACCAACCCCATCAAGCAAAATATTTGTTCTTTTGGGGCTGGCACCTCGAACAAGCATAAAAATAGAGTGAAGCACATATATTGTCATGTAAGCACACACCCTTCTTTCATTAGTTTAGATTAACCATTGATGATCAATTCGAACCAGTGCATGTGATTAAAATTAATTTTACCTAAATAGAGGGGGAAGAATAAACAACATCGACTAGATTTACAACCACGGGATGCTGACGATATCTTCAAAGAACATTGCAACAGCAGTGAGGCTTCACAGCAACATATGGTAAGCCAGTGTGTTTTAGTACATGTGAAATGTAATGCATGTGGGCTGCTTTCTTGGCTTGTGCCCTCAACCTGTAATCCTACAGAATTACAAATAGTTTAGTTGTCTGCTTTGCTGTATTGCTTGATTCGAATGCTTGTTTGTTACTTGTTGGGCTATACCTGAGTTGGCCAATATGTCAGCAGTGCCTGCTGTACTATCGTAAATAAATGCATGCCTCATTCATTTGACTCCTTAACTTTTCCTATGAACTACATCACAAGACTGTCTTCGTAGTTTATATGAGGCCACACTGTTTAAGTGCTTTCTCAGATTATTTCAACTTCTTATATGCCTAGGCAACTTAAATATAGCGGTGGTACACTGCCTTTCATCTTACCATTTTAATTTGTTTTTGGCTGCTGCTACTTTGAAACATTTAGATATAGCTTGCCATGCTAAGCAATAATTCGTATGCCATTTACCATGTAAGCTTACTGCCTGGATCATGCGATAACTATCTCTTACTTATGTCCAGTGGAAACCTTTCAGGATGCCGTTCACACTAGGACAGAATGTACAACCCTAGAATCTATTTGTGGAAGCAGTGTGTCATCCATGTTACCAGATGGTAGTAGTTCAGAGGCAACACCATTGGAGAGCAGTCTAAGCACAGATATTACAGTTCTTGAGGCTCTACTAGAGGCAGAAAGAGATGGTGTGGCTGCCATGAATGAGGTAATCTTGATCTTGAGGCTGGAAATTATGCAATTAGCTGCACGGATTATGCAAGGAAGCCAAGAATTGGAGGAAGTAAGAATGTTTCATTTGAAGACAGAGGAGGTCCTGTTGCTTCTGCTATCTGAAGCCTAGGGTAATCCCAGTTCTTCTTTACATACCGGTTGAAACTGTCATTTGATTAGTATACTTGCATGTTGTGTCATGTCTCCGAATGGATTATGTTGTAAGACCCCTTTGTTGTCCATGTGTTGTAATGATCTAAATTTTGTAGGCGAGGTAATCCTCAGTACTTGTATGATTGACATAAGGTGAACTGTTTTTTGTGTGAGCAAATTGTATTTGATGAAATAACTGTTTGACTCAAAGTGTATCCAACCTACTGAATTCGAAGATCACGACTGTTCTAAATCATATTCATATATAAAGGTGGAATAAATCTTTGTCGTGGTTTTGAAGAAATAAATAACAAAACATAGAATGATGTATGGATATTCGTAATCGAATACAAATTGGATTTGAATTTACTTGCCAGGGCCCAGGGTAAATGTGAATGCTAATTCTCCCAAATTTTGAACGAAGCGGCAAAACACCCACTATCATTTGTCGGCTGCCTGAAGCCAGTGTTTGCGAGATGGAAATTACTGTCTAACCTTGACACTTCACATCCTAATCGGCCTGATTTCCACTGTTGTCGATAGGGGTAGGTTAGTAACTTGAATCAGACGTGACACGACCGCCTGTCTCCCCATTCAGACAAGGTGGGCACCAAACATGGGCGGCAAACACACATTTGATTCAAACTCGTCCGAAAGACCTCTCTCTCTCTCCCTTCATTTTCCCATTCATACATGTGGGCAGCAAAACAAACTCTCCTCGTCCGAAATTGATGTAGGCAAATATTTTAAATAGGGGCAGGTGTGTAACTTCCCTCAGATGTGACACAACCGCCCTAGCTGTCAGCCCCGTTCATACACCGTGGGCGCCAACCATGGGTGGCAAAACACCCTCTCCTCGCCCGAAATCGCTATCGGCAAATATTGGGGAGATGCGAGATTACCGTCCTATCCCCAATCAACGAGATGTCCAAAATTTTAAACGGGGGCTAAGTTCATAACTTTCCCACATTTTAGACAAGCGCGTCCCAAAGTTTGAGATCCCCTCCGCCTCCCCCTCCATTTCCCAATTCATACACCGTCGGCGCCACAACAACCTCCCCACACCAACCAGCCTCCTTCGTCCGCCACCCCATCCTCCACCTTGCCGGAGCCGCTACCCCTACCCCGTCGTCCACTACAAGAGATGGACGTCTCTCATCCACGATGCCGGACTAGGATCCTTTCATCGCATCCTCTCGCTTCATCGGCGCCATTGTCCACCTTGCCGTTGCCGCTCCTACGACCGCCTCATCCACGGCAGAAAGACTTGTCCCCCGACCCGACCGTCAGCCGTCTCAAGCCTTCTTCCGCGCTGCCGACAGCCATCGCACCCGCAGCACCCTCAACATGTCAGCACGGGACTACACGGCGTCGCAAGATAGGTGGTACTCTTTCATATCTGCTTAAGTTATTAATCTCACCTGTAAAATAAATCGTAACTTGTTTATTGTACTTTTCTTGTCCATACCAAATCGTAGTTGCTAGTTGAAAGCAAACATTGGTTGCGAAGTAGCCTTTGTCCGGTTTACACCTTCAAAGCCGCCATGGCACGGTCACTATACTCATAAAGCTTATGGTTTTCCCCCTTTATATTCACTACCATCATCATAGGTGCTTCATGTCGTGCTAGCACTGCTCCTCAAGACCTCAACCCATCAAGCGAAACAACATGCCACTCATAATTCCAAAGCTTAGTTGTTCAAATACAAATCTGATATGATGCTCGCATTACTAAAACAGAGAACGTTTAATTGGTCAACTAATGTTCCTATATTCGTTTCGAAAAGCATGTGCGCCACACATAGAGAGACAGCAGGGATTTGCATTTCTCTATGCGCTCTGGTTCATCATGGGTGAGCAACACACATTGTATTATCTAAAATTTGCTTGCTCTTTATTATCATGTTCCTCTTCTATTCTTCTTAATAAGTATATTTCTTCCTCCGTTCCTAAACTGCCTTGGGTGCGTGCATGTGTTGTGGTGGCGTGCATTTGTACCGGGTGTTGTTCATCGTTGCTTTATTTATAAAGCGTGGTGAAAGCCTTTTTCGGTAAAACATAAGTCTTTTTAGATATTCCAATAAGAACTACATACGGATGTATATAGACATATTTTAGAGTGTACATTCACTCATTTTGCTCCATATGTAGTCCGCATTCGAATCTCTAAGAGATTTATATTTAATAACGGAGGGAGTAGTACAGTATGTTCCTTGTCGGGAAGTGGAGCAGGGACATTTGCAGTCGATAGGTCTATTGGGTCGCTTCAGATGGATGCTTTCAACGATTCTAGATGGTCTGCCATAATATCCGGGAAATGCTGGGAGCTATGCTGTCTTTGATAGTCTAGACTGATGGTAACAATATTGTGCCTTTAGTTGAATAGAGCCTTTCCGACCCTTTCTTGCCATACTGGCAATACAAGCCTATATGGTCCAGCTAGTTCCACTTTCCTGATTTTACTCTTGATGCTTAGGGATTTCCCCTTTTATCTACCCTACTATGATCAGCGTAGGTGCTTTCTATCGTACTAGCAGTACTCCACCCTTCAAGCTAAATAACACAACACTCATAATTCCAAAGCTTAGTTGTTCAAATATGATTGTGATATGATACTGATATTAGTTAACAGACACATTTAATTGGTTAGGTAAAGGACCCACTTGAGTTTCCAAATGCCTGTCGCGGCATATAGTGAGACAGCAGGAATTGCATTTCTTTGTCACGTGTTGACTGTACTTTCTTATCCATACCAAATCTTAGTTATTATTTCAAAGCAAACATCGGTTGCTAAGTACCCTTTGCGTGGTTTGCAGCTTCAGATCTGCCATGCCACTGGCACGGTCAACACTATAATCATCATGCTTACGATTTCCCCATTTTATGATGACCATGATCAGCCTACGTGCTTCATGTCGTAATAACACTGCTCCACCCATCAAGTTAAACAAGCTTAGTTGTACAAATTTGAATCTGATATGATGCTGATATTAGTAATACTGAGACATGTTTAATTGGTCAGCTAAATGTTCCTACTTTAGTTTCGAAATGCATGTGAGCCACATATGGAGAGACTGGAAGGAATAGTATTTCTCTGTGCGCTCTGGTTCATCATGGGTGGGCAACACACATTGCATTATCTAAAATTTGCTTCCTCTTTGTTATCATGTTCCTCTTCTATTCTTCTTAATAAGTATATTACTTCCTCCATTACTAAACTGCCTTGGGTGCGTGCGTGTGTTGTGGTGGCGTGCGTTTGGACCGTGTTGTTCATCGTTGCTTTATTTATAAAGCAGGGCGAAAGCCTTTTTTGGTAAAACATAAGTCTTTTTAGATATTCCAATAAGAACTACATACGGATGTATATAGACATATTTTAGAGTGTACATTCACTCATTTTGCTTCGTATGTAGTCCGCATTCGAATCTCTAAGAGACTTATATTTAGAAACGGAGGGAATAGTACAGTATGTTCCTTGTCGGGGAGTGGAGCAGGGACATTTGCATCGTCAGGTCTGTTGGGTCGCTTCAGATGGATGCTTTCAACTATTCTAGATGGTCTTCCATAATATCCGGGAAATGCTGGGAGCTATGTCGTCTTTGAGGTAGAAAATATAGAACCTATAACATTCGTTGTATTGATCTGACCCTTGTGTAGGGTATATATAGATGTACATGTGACATGGAGTAGAGGGCAAGTCATACATGATTTAATATATTCTATCTATAACTCCTATCTCTATCTTAAACACAATATACTTCTAACATTTGAGAGTCTAGACTGATAGTAACAGTATTGTGCCTTCAGTTGAATAGAGCTACCCCTTTTCGGGCCGAAGCCTTTCTGAACCCTTTCTAGTCGTACCAGCAATACAAGCCCATATGTTCCAGCTAGTTCCACTTTCCTGATTTTACTCATGATGATTAGGGTTTTCCCCTTTTATCTACACTACTATGATCTGCGTAGGTGCTTTATGTCGTACTAGTAGTACTCCACCCTTCAAACTAAATGACACGGCACTCATAATTCCAAAGCTTAGTTGTTCAAATATGATTGTGATATGATACTGATATTAGTTAACAGACACATTTAACTGGTTAGCTAAAGGTCCCACTTGAGTTTCCAAATGCATGTTGCGACATATAGAGAGGCAGCAGGAATTGCATTTCTTTGTCACTTCTTGACTGTACTTTCTTCTCCATACCAAATCTTAGTTGTTATTTCAAAGCAAACATCGGTTGCTAAGTACCCTTTGCGTGGTTTGCAGCTTCAGATCTGCCATGCCACTACCACGGTCAACACTATACTCATCATGCTTATGTTTCCCCATTTTATGATGACCATGATCAGCCTATGTGATTCGTGTCGTAATAGCACTGCTCCACCCATCAAGCTAAACAAGCTTAGTTGTACAAATTCGAATCTGATATTAGTAAAACTAAGACATGTTTAATTGGTCAGCTAAATGTTCCTACTTTAGTTTCGAAATGCATGTGAGCCACTATGGAGAGGCCGGAAGGAATAGTATTTCTCTGTGCGCTCTGGTTCATCATGGGTGGGCAACAGACATTGTATAGAAAGACTTGTAATATCTTCAATCTACTTGCTCTTTTGCTCTTCTTTAACATGATCCTCTTCTCTTCTTCTTTAATAAGTATGTTCCTTGTTGGGAAGAGTAGCAGAGACATTTGCAGTCGACAGGTCAGGTTGAGTTGTTCTCCCTTAGTCTATTTTGAATCTGTCAAGTCAGGTCGAGTTGTTCTTCTTTACTATATGTTGAAGTTGTCATCTATGAAGTATCATCACTTCTGGAGCTCTCATATTTTGAGTAGTAGACCACATTATATTAATGCACACACCAAATTACAGCATGCATGGCATCTCTCAGAAGAATTGCAGAGATAGCACAAAGGGGTTTACAGGGAGGCCGTATTGGATTAGAATCACTTCTGCATTACAAAGATAATCTCACTTATTTTTATGTTTTCATGCATGTCAGATATTGAACATGATCAAAATGAATATGAGAATGGGCGCATGAGAGGAATATTGAGGAACAATCCACTGGCTATCAAACTTGGCATGGTGGAGGATGGCCTATCTTATTCACCCATCAAGGTGCTTGCTCTAACTTGGCAAAGTTGTATTGGTCGCACATATCTTGCATATGACCTCTTGCATTACTTCTACTTTGTTACACCACCATCTTCTTAGTTTAAGCATCATAGATGAGTATATGCCATACCTATCCATTTTCTGTACCTATTCCATGTGTCATCATACTATGTTTTTCCATCAAATGTTGTTCTTTCATAATAGATGTGCAAAAGGAAGAGGGTGAGTGCAGATCCTCAAGGAGTACAGACTAGGTATTTGGAAAAGGTAGTGATACCTGTTAAATTAGATAGATCAGCAGCCACAGAAAACACTGGCCCAACTGTACCACAGTTTACCCCTACTCCACTGGCCAAACCCCTAATAGAACTGCAGAGAGCCCAGCGTCAGGTACTGTCTATGATATCAATTCAAAATTTGAACTCCTACATTTCTGCATGTGCCTTGGCTTCTCTCTTGTATGAAAACTAATTTCAGATGAATCTCCTTCCTCAAAGGATCATAGGATCTCACAACAATACTGGGCACTGCATTGCTCTTGTCAGTACCTCTTGCCCTTTGTCAGCATACTTACACTCATTGCTGTTTGATTATGTTGCATCACTGTAAATGTTCGCTTCCTTATCCTCCCTTTGCTCGAAATTATAAGATATATATTTACTCTTAGATAAATGTAGAATTAACACAATGGTTATGAAGTTTTGTATTGCTCATGTAAGTACCTGTTGTCATGTACTCCCTCCGTATCGAATTAATTGTTGCTCAATTGGATGTATTTAGAACTTAATAGTGCTAGATACATCCATTTGAGCGACAAGTAATAACGGACGGTGGTAGTATTACTGTACTAGCATTGCGAGATAGTTGATTGTCTAGCATTACTATACATCTTATCTGCCCTGCCCTCCACTTTCTCCAAATTATCAGATCTACATTTACTCTTACCAAAATGTTGAATAAAGCCAATGCCACTGCACACGTTGATGTCTGCATTCCTCTTGTCAGTACCTTTTGCCTTGTAACGTTGTACTTAATTAATAGCTATTTGATTATGTATCATCACTCTGCACCTGAGCTTAATTATCCTCTATTTCTTCCAATATTATTTGATCTATATTTACTCTTTACAAAATGTAGAATAAAGGCAACACTTATAAAGAAGTTTCTTTGGGGAATTTCTTGAATTATCCTTCCATCGACATGGAGAAGGGCTTTGTCCAGCCCGTGTTAACATGTAATGTAAGTTCATCCTTCTCAAGCCTTCAAACTTTGTTCTAGTATAGATTTGGATAGGCCTCATTTCCTCCACTGTTGTTTACTTTGGTGTTTACATCTGATTGGATGTTTGCAACAACTACCAGTTTTAAATTATAGTTGTAAAAACATGTTCCTTATGCAGAACAGATCCATTTATTTGCTTATATATTTGTGAAACCTGTTATGTGTCTCCTTGTTTCTCTTTCAGAGTCATATCTCTTATGCCAAGCAGAACTTCAGGGAAGATAGTGAGCCAAACCATCTTGAAGGGAGCGAGATGACCCCAAGGTCATGTCTTTGTGAAGACAGTGAGTTGAAGCTTCTCACCAGCAGCTATGAGAAAACCTCTGTGCAGTTGCTGCCTCAATCAGTTCAACTTCTTCAGTCTCAACTTAAAGTGGAAAGGCTTGCTTCAGCTCAGCTCCGACTTGATGTCAATGATGTAAAGAAGACCTTAGAGGACACCCATGCGTGCTTTCTTGCTATGCAACTAGGGTTAGAGCATCTATTGTTGACACAACTGAGGTCTCATCAGCTTGTTCTCCTACTTTTGGTGCACGTCCAGGGCAGGCCTAATGCCTTCTAAAGTGCTCTTAGTTTTGTATATTCTTTTATCGGCGCGTTTATATGCACTGGCGGCGACCTTTGATGCCCAATGTATGTAATCCGTGGTCTCATTGCGCTTTATTATCACCGATGGTGAACTTTGATGCCCATTGGATGTAATATGCCGTAATTTCTTTATTGTATAGTCTAGGTTTATTCTTGGTCGGTATGCTATAATTTAGGCCGGAAGCTTCAACGGATCTCAATGTTTTCGGTCTTCAGGCTGCCCGTAACTCGCTATATATGGGCCAAAACATGGGCCTATAATCATCTTGGGCCATTAGCAGGTCTAAACGTATAGTAGTTTTCCGCCTTTAAGAGGCCGAGTAAAGTTCTGGCCAGCTGGGCCAGATAATACCATGAGCTTTTAACAGGCTAGAAACTAGATTGGGCTAGCGTTGAGCCGAAAAATTCACGGCCCAACACAGGCCGAAACTGCCGTAGGCCCATGTTTAGCCCAAATAGAAAATGAGCCGTTAACAGGCCAAAATTTATCTCGGGCCCTGTTTGGCCCAATAAAATTATGGTCTTTATGCAGGCCAGTATCAACACGGGTCGTAGGCCCAACTGTGTCACGGGCAATTAACACATGGGCTATAAGAAGGCCGGATTCAACGTGGGCTGTAATTAGGCCCAACTGTTACACTGGCCATTAACAGGCCGATAGGCCAGTTGGGCTGAAATTTATCCACGAAGACTAAGGGCCGTTAAGAGGCCTAAAGTCACTTCGGATAAGAAATAGCCTTGTTTCAGCTTGGGCCGTTAAATTGCCTAAAGTGAAACCAGACCGACCACGGCCCAGATGCACCACGGGCCGCTAACAGGCCAAAACTATTATCGGGCCGAACTGGTAAACGGGCATTTAATAGGCTAAAATACAAACCCAGCTTAGAATGGGCCCAAAAGAACAGTTGCCTATTAACGGGCCTGATCTAATATGGGCCGTAATTTAGCCCAGAACACGACATGCTATGAACAGGCTAGATCTGATATGGGTCTTAATTTGACCCAAAACATGGCAGGCTGTTAACGGGCCAGCCCACTAGTGTTTAAAAAAATATGGTGGGCCTTTAGCTGGGCCGGCCTTTTTACCTTAAATGGGCCACTGTTGGGTTGTGCCATGTGTCGACATATCATAGGCGTCTTCTGTCCATTGTAGGGATGACATCAGTCCCAACAATGAGCTGACACGTGGATCATCCGACGAATGAGAATTTTACACGTGGAAAATCCCCATTGGTCGGGGCTGTTAACGGGTTATCGGATCCAAACCGGAACCCGATAGCTTAATGGCAACCCGTTACGGTGCATGCCACGTGTCGGTTACCTTGACGAAAACACTTCCATGACGCGCCATTTATCGTCATGGAAGTGGACACTTCCGTGATGATAATTTTGGTATTGTCATGGAACACTTCTACGACAGCACATGTATGACTATCTTGATTCTGTCATAAAATCGTCATGGATGTACATGCATGACAGAAAACGTGACCTACTGTGACAAACACGTATCATCATGGAAGTGGTTTTTTTTTAGTGTTCCCATTTCTTGCTTAGGACATAAGCATCCACCCATGGACACATATGTCATGGTGGAACGCGATCACCTATGGGGCCATCGGCCCCTTATGGTTCGGCAGGGGGGGAGATCACGTAGCACAAAGAGCAGAAGCCATGGAACTGCACGGCAGTGGTGACGCTGGTGATTTTTACCCAGGTTCGGGCTGCTGAGAAGCATAAAACCCTACTCCTGCTTTGGTGCATTGAAGGGAGGACCGTGGTGGACATGCAACGCTCAAACTTAGCAAGGTCACCTCGGGGAGAGCAGCTACGCGTGTATGTGTGTACAAGCGTCCGAATCCTTTTTCAGGTTGCTATGGCCCTTCTTTTATAGGCTAAGGGGTTACCAGAGTGGCAAAACAGTCATTATCTACTGATTAGATAGCCAACAGTGCTATCATACCTAACTCTGGTAGTTAGGACAAAGTGCATTAAATGCACTGCTAGGTGTCACGCTGAGGATGCAGCCCGGCAAGCCTGCCGCGTCGCTTAACCATCTTCTACCTGTCTACATGACACGCCTCTGAAAGGGTGTCATATAGGGAGAATCTCCCTTCCAAATGGCTGCCACGTGCCAAATGACAGCCACTTAATCACTTGGGGGCTCGATACCACACTGATAAGTGACTTGCGTCGTTGTGCGGTGGAGCAGTGGAGTCTTGGTGGGGAGATTTGCCCTTGGCGGCCCCGGCAAGCCTGCCGGGGAAATCTTGGGACTTGTTCTTGGTGAGGCCTCGACCTGACCAGGCTCGCCTGCCCGGTAAGGGAGGTCTTTTCTTAGTGACATCTTGTTCCCTTGGCTAGTCTTGGTCTTCTTGATCCGCCCTTTGATTCCTCAAAGAGCTATCTCTCTAGCTTGGTTGCGGCTTTGGAGCTTGGTGTTGTTGTGTCCTCGCCATTGCGCCTGTGTACAGTCCCGGCAACATACGTGAAGGTTTGTTGCACCGACAGGATCCCCCGGGCCTGGCCCGAACATGCTGCCGAGCACCGTTGGGGTAGGCCCTATCAGGTACATAGGCGGGGCACTTGCGGTGGCTCTCTTCTTGATATTTTCCTTGCTTCTTCATTAACCTGTGCTTGAGTCAGTTTCCGGTTTTCCTGTGCGTCGTGCAAGACGTGGTGGGGGAGATTTATGCCATGATCTGTGGGCCGCCCACATCCCACGTTCACGGGGCAATAACTGCCATTCCACTAGTCCCCCCGCCCCTGCCGTTTCTGCCACGTATGTCGCATGCATTGAGCAGGGTTGGTGGCGGACGCGGAGGGCACGTGAATGAGTGTCATGGCAGAAAGCCAGGTGCCACGGATAGGCGCAGGAGGTTGGTCTTGATTCCGTGCGCCATTGGTGACGCAGAGGAGTCGGGTTAGTGGAGCGGGGCAGTTGCCTCCCAGGTGAGGAGCCAGCCCCCGGCCCCATTTGCTTATAAAAGGGGACGTGGACGAGGTGCTCGCTCATACCCATATCCTCCTCCTCCCACCTGACATCTTCTCTCCACAATGCTAAGGGGGAGAGGGCGTGGTGGTACCCCAACAGTGGCGACGAGGGTTTCTGCTCGACAACGACTCCCTCCTCCCATTGGGGATGCAGGGGCGGAGCCCAGCGTAGGAGGAGGCGGTAGAGGACGGGGACATGGCCGCCGTGGCACTCAGGGCGAGGAGGGAGGGGTGGTGCCTTAATTGCTCCTCCTCTAGTCGCCATGGGCCCGAACGAAGGCCACGTCGGGGACCAGCCACTGGAATTCATCGTCAAGCCGCGCAGGCCCCCGCGCAGTCGTCTTCGGCTTCCATCTCCATTCGCAAGAGTGATGGAGGTTGAACAACAGCCGAGGCTGAGGCTGCACATGAGGGGCTGCTGCAGTGGCAGCATGCGAGCAGATGTAGAGTTCCCTGCACCTCACGTCATGCTTCTCCGGCATGGCTGGAAGACCTTCGCTCGTGCCCATAGCTTAGCGGTGGGGCATGTGTTTCACTTCAAGTTAATGGACGCCACCCTACTCTCCGTCAAGGTCTCTGGGCGTTCGGGTGCTCGCTTAGGGTGCTGCGCGGAGAGCTCAACTGAACACGAGAGCTCCTCCTCGAGCGGCAGCGACAAGGAAGACTGTGACGGCGATGACGGCGACACCGATGGGGAGGACGACAGCTCTGACCCCGGCTGAACACCAGCCGCACCGTCGCCGTCAGCGGGAGGCCGGCGGCACCACCATCTGCACCTGCATCTTCTCCCCAGCAAGGCGATTTGCCGGGGTGTTGGGTGTGGATGGTGTCTTCGCCTCCTCCAGCAGTCTTCTAGCTGGACCCCGGCCGGCTTCCCCGTGGACTACGGCTTCGTATTTACTGCCGGTGTCCATGCTGCCGTGTCCTGCTGGCCCTGGTGGCGGTGACCAGGGCATCGCCTAGCCGCTCTCCCCGCCCATCACCTTCACCTGCGCCCTCCCGATCTTGTCAAGCTGCGTCCTGCGGGTCCTGACGGGGTCAGGCTGGGCTTCTTCCCAGGCACTCCTTTTGCCCTCTTCGCCTCCCACCGTAGTTCCTAGGAGGAGAGGGACAAGAAAGGGATTACGGGGCACTTATCTTTTTTTCGGTCTAAAACATGTAGGCATTTGCCAAATTTTAGTCTTAAATATGTAATCTCTTTTATCCATGTTTGCACTCTGTAAGGTTTGTACTTGTTTATCCGCATATTAATGAAAAAGACAAGACTTGTCGGGTACTTGTGCATATATCTTATCCATGCAAAGGAGGAACACCTCTATACTTTTAAGTAAACAAGTTTTCCCGACAAGCTATCTTGCCGGTGCCCTCCGTTGTTGCCTCGGGCTTGGCATGTTGGGCTTAAAACTACAAAAGGGAACCGGCTCCTTGTCGATCCTTCGCTGTCAAATGCCACTTCAACCATCTTTACCGAAATAGCGTTCGGATCAAAGGATGGGAGCACAAATGTTTTGAAGGTGACAAGGTTTCTCTATGCACAAGTTTTCTTCTTACAGAGACATGTATGGATAAAAAGAAACTTATCTGTTCGGCTTGTCGGGGATCGATATGTAAACTTGTTTTCCGTCTCTTCTTCCCAGGATCAAGTCCGCAGCAAGAGCCCTGTAGTTAGTGCAGGGGAAAACATAGCAGCATATGACCTCATCTAAATGACCATGGCAAGTTTATGCTAAGCTAATCATGCATGCATGTTTTTAGGGCGCCAGCGCTTCGTTTTATTATCTGTGCTCAGGGTCTGCGCCTGGCTTTGTAAAAAGGGTTACATGCGCATCGGCAAGGCTTGTACAAAAGGGTGGCTGCAGGGGCAGGGTTCGGCAGCTATGCCTTACGGGTAGAACTTGAGAAGATGCTCAATGTTCCATGAGTTTTGCATTTTGATGCCATCTTCGGTCTCCAGACGGACTGCGCCAGGTCCGGTGACTCGTACAACCCGGTAAGGGCCTTCCCACTTCGGCCTCAACTTGTTGGTACCCTTGGCGGACTGAACACGCCTAAGGACAAGATCGCCCTCCTCAAGGCTCCGGTCATGGACCCTGCGGCTGTGATAGCGGCGCAGGGCTTGCTCGTAGTGTGCAGCACGCACAGCAGCCCGGAGACGATTCTCCTCAAGGAGCACGGCATCGTCATGCCGGTGCTGCTCTTGGTCTACTTCATCATAGGCAAATACTCAAGGTGACCCGTATATGAGTTCCGTGGGGAGCACTGCTTCTACCCCATAGACTAGGGAGAAGGGAGTCTGGCCGGTAGCTCGATTTGGTGTCATACGGAGGGAACAAAGAACCACCGGCAGCTCGTCGATCCAGCGTCTGCCGCACTTTTGCAGCTTATCAAAAGTCCTTGTCTTGAGCCCATGTAGCACTTCAGGGTTCATCCTCTCAGCTTGTCCATTGCTCCTGGGATGAGCAATAGAGGCGAATGAAACCTTGCTTCCAAGGGTTTGAACGTATTGCATGAAGGCGCGGCTTGTGAATTGGGTGCCATTGTCAGTGATAACTCTAGCGGGTACTCCGAAACGGCACACCAATCCCTTTAAGAACTTGATAGCTGATTGTGCGGTTACCTTCCTCATAGGCTCCACTTCCGGCCACTTTGTAAACTTGTCGATTGTGACATACAAGAATTCAATGCCCCCGGTAGCACGGTGGAAGGGGCCCGAGATGTCGATCCCCCAGACCAAAAATGGCCATGACAAAGGGATCGTCTGGAGAGCTTGAGGAGGTTGATGGATATTCTTGGAGTGCAACTGGCAGGCTTCACATCTGGTGACTAGCTCAATTGCATCTTGGAGGGCCGTGGGCCAGTAGAAACCTTGCCGGAAAGCTTTTCCAACCAAGGCTCTTAATCCAATATGGGAGCCGCACATGCCTTTGTGTATCTCTACCAATAGTTCCTTCCCCTCTTCCCAGCAAATGCACTTCAATTTCACACCATTGGGCCTCCTTCTTTATAATGTGTCATCAACAAACTGATACATACTGGCCCTCCGGGCTACCCTTTCAGCTTCTTCTTGCTCTTCGGGAAGTTCTCCAGTTTGGAGGTAGCGGACGATGTGCCACGCCCAAGTTGGAGCTCGTGGCTCGACAACTAGGACCAACAGCACCTCCTCACTCGTGGGAGCGCCTACCTCGACCGCAAGGACCTGTGGTCCTGCGGAAGAGTGGAGCTCACCAAGCGAGGTAGGGTTATTCCCGGCAGCTTCTCTACCGGGGACCTCTGGAGGCCCTGCTGGTAAAGGGTTGCCGGAGTCCAGCTTCCTCCTTTTCCTAGCCATTGACAACGAAGATACTGATGGTTGTGTCAGATGAAGGACAAAGGTCCCTGGTTCCACAGGGAGCTTTTGTGCGGCACACTTTGACAAATAATCAGCAATGCTGTTTTCCGCACGCGGCACGTGCTCTGTTTGCAATCCATCAAACTGTTCCTCAAACTTTCTCACTTCTTCAACGTATGCCTCCATTAATGGGCTCTGGTAATCCTTGTTAACCTATCTCACCACAAGCTACGAATACCCACGGATGATCAACTTCTTGATCCCCAACTCTACTGCAATCTTGAGTCCAGCAAGGAGCCCTTCATATTCTGCAGTGTTGTTGGTAGCTTTCTCCCGGGGAAAATGCATTTGGACCACATACTTGAGGTGCTCTCCGGTGGGCACGACGTAGAGCACGCTATCCCCTGCACCTTGCAATGAGAAGGCACCATTAAAATACATGATCCACTCTTGGGGTGCCTCCTTGCCCGGGATAATTGTTTCTGGCGTCTCTTTGTCTAGAGTAAGTGTCCATTCTGCAATGAACTCCGCCAGTGCCCTGCTCTGAATGGTAGAGGTACTTTCATACTTCAGACCAAAACTTGACAACTCTAATGCTCATTCAACTATTCTGCCGGTGGCCTCGGGGTTCCTTAGTATGCGTTGCAAAGGGAAACGGGTGACAACTGTGATCTCGTGGGCTTCGAAGTAGTGGAGCAGTTTCCTTGAGGCCATGATGAGGCCGAAGATCAATTTCTGCACTCCAGAGTACCTTGACTTAGCCCCCTGCAACAGGGAGCTAACAAAGTAAACTGGTCGCTGCACCACCCTCTTCTTTGCCGTGGCCTTGGGATTGCCTTCACCACCCTGCTCTTCTTACTCCTGATCCGTACCCAACCTTGCCATGATTGGTTCACTTCCTTCTCCGGGAAGGACAGTAGCTGCGGCTGCTCCTTCATCTACTTCCCGCTGTGCCACCAGCGCTGCACTAACTACTTGATTGGTTCCCGCCAAATATAGCAGAAACGGATCTTGTGGTTGAGGAGCGACCAAGGTGGGAGCAGAGGAAAGGTAGGCTTTTAAGTCCCGCAGTGCTGCTTCTGCCTCCGGGGTCCACTTCATGGGCCCTGCCTTCTTTGAAATTTTGAAGAACGGCAGGGCGTGCTCAGCAGACATGGAAATGAACCTACTCAGCGTGGCAACACATTCAGTTAAACGCCTCACGTCCTTGACTGCCTTGGGTGCTTGAATCTGCTCGATAGCCCTGATCTTGTCGGGGTTGGCCTCTATCCCCCGGTGGGACACAAAGAAACCCAGTAGCTTGCCAGAGGGAAAGCCAAACACACACTTCTCATGGTTCAACTTCAAGTTGATCTTGCGCAGGTTTGCAAAGGTCTTTTCCAAGTCCGGAATGAGCATTAATCTGTCCTTGGTTTTGACCACTATATCATCCATGTAAGCCTCAATATTCCTGAGTAGCTGAGACTCAAACCCAATTTGCACTGCCCTTGCAAAAGTGGACCCAGCACTCTTTAATCTGAAGGGCATCCGCACAAAGCAGTACGTGCCACATGGGGTTATGAACGCGGTCTTCTCCTCGTCTTCCTTAGACATGAATATCTGATGGTATCCGGAGTATGCATCCAAGAAGGAAAGCAGATCACGCCCAGAAGTGGAATCCACAATTTGATCGATGCACGGCAAGGGGAATGGGTCCTTTGGGCATGCCTTGTTCAGGTCTATGAAGTCTATGCAAAGCCTCCATTTCCCATTCGCCTTGCGCACCACCACCGGGTTCGCCAACCACGTTGGATGCAACACTCCTCTGACCAAACCAGCCGCTTCAAGTTTCTTTATCTCTTCGGCAATGAACTGCTGCCGTTCCAAAGCTTGTTTTCTGACCTTCTGCTTGAGGGGCCGAGCATGAGGGAAGACGGAAAGGTGGTGCTTGATTACCTCCCTAGGAATGCTGGGGATGTCAGATGGTTACCAAGCAAACACATCGACATTCGCCCGCAAGAAGGCAACGAGCGCGCTTTCCTATTTGTCATCGAGGGTGGAGCTGATGGTGAACGTACCATCAGCGCCACCCAGCCCTGCCGGGACCTTCTTTACAGCAGGCGAGGCAACTTTGGATCTCTTGCTAGTGGAACTCTCTGGCAAATCATCGACGGGCGCGGCGCACTCTGGAGAGGCGCGCTTCCCGGATTCTTTACCGACATCCCTGCTAGCTTTCTTTCCTCTTTTGTTTTCCTTGGTGGGAACTGCAGCTTCTGCGGCCTCGATAGTGACTGCATCCTGGTACATCTTATCCACACATATGATTGCGTCCTTCTTGTCTGATGGGATGGAGATGACGCCCATTGGTCCTAGCATCTTCAGAGTATTATAGGCATAGTGGGATGCCGCCATGAATTTTGCCAGAGCTAATCGACCAAGAATCCCATTGTACGGCAAAGGAAGCTCGACCACGTCAAACACAATCTGCTTGGTCTGGTAGTTCAATTCTCCTCCAAACGTCACCGACAGTGTGATTTTTCCTTTAGGACGACTCCTGACGGGGTTGATTCCTTGAAACGTGCTAGTAACCTTGAGCTCTTCATCTGATATTTGCAACTTGCTGATTACCTTAGGGGAAATCAGGTTCAACCCTGCCCCGCCGTCAACCAACATATTTGTGACCTTGAGGTTGTGGATTGTTGGTGAAACCAACAACGGCAAGCACCCTACTGCAGTGGTGCGGCCAGGGTGATCCTCTTCATCAAAGATGATGGGCGTGCAGGACCATTTGAGTGGTTTCAAGGAATCTGCCGCTGGCTCTACGGCATTGACCTCACGCGCCCACTGTTTAAGCTGGCGGTGAGAGGAGTGCAAAGATGCACCTCCATCAATGCACAGGGCCTCAGTGGCTTTCTGGAACTCTTGCTCACTGGTTTCCTCTTCATCCCCTTCATCAGTTTCGTCATCACCTTCCTTCTTCTCACGGCCTCTAGCAGGTTTCTCTTGATGTTGGGGAATCTTGCCGCGGAGGCCTCCTCTGCCACCTCATCCCTTCCCGCCAGCACCTTCTTGGTCTCTTTCCTTGTCACGCTTCTCATACTCAGCTTTCTGCTTCTTGACAAGTTACTCAACTTGGTGACACTCTTGGATGTCATGGCCCTTGGTCCGGTGTATCTTGCAGTACGGTCCGTCAGCCTTCCCAGCCTTTTCGGCCGCCGCAGCCTCCCGGCAATCAGTACACGTGGCAATTTCCTTGCCGAGGGCTTCGGTCTTGGCCTTCTTGCCGGTACTGGGAGTGCCAGAACACTCAACAGCCAGTACTGCCTTTTCCTCGCGCTTCTTGTTGCGCTTTTTATTCTTCCTCTTCGTGTTAGTGGCATCGTCTTCATCCTATGAGTCAACTTCGATGCCATCCCCTTCCCCGGGGAGCCGCCTCACTTCCTCTGTACGGGCACACTTATCCGCCAAGGTGTACAGCTCATTCATAGTCTTGGGAAGCCGGACATTCATCTTGAAACGTATCATTTGCGCACGTTGGACTGGAACGAGGCAATCACAGCTGCCGGGTGGATATCTGGAATGTTCCTGTGCACCCAGCTAAACCTCTGCATGTACTTCCGCAAACTCTCCCCTTCCTTTTATGGAAGGAGCATCAAATTGCTGGGCCGTCCTGGTTCTTGATGGCCGCCCGTGAAGGCACCAACTAACTCATTGCACAGGTCAGCCCGGGACGAAACGGAATTCTTTGGTAGGTGCATCAGCCATGACCTCACGTTTGGCTTGAGTGCCAAAGGGAAGTAGTTGGCGAACACCTTCTCATCACTTCCTCCGGCGGCTTGAACAGCGATGGTGTAGATGCTCAAGAACTCTGCCGGGTTCAGCCTTCCATCATACTTTTATGGTATCTCTGGTTTGAAAACACGGGCAGATGGCCAACGGACTTGCCGCAGCTCGCGAGTGAAGGCAGGGCACCCAACCTCGAAAGGCAAGTATCCACCTTCACTGGGTGCGGATTCGTCGACGTCTGGGCCATTGCGCCTGTCAGATTGGCAGCGGGTTTCGCGGCGTTGTTCTATAGTGACACGCGCGTCTTCCCTCCGCCGATCTTCCAGGACCTGCCATTGATCTAGACGGGCCCGAGGATTAGATGAAGACATTGATGCCTCGTCGGGCTCCTGGTCCCATGGTTCGGGCTGCAGCCTCTGCGCTGGCTGTCGTGGAGGGGATTGCACCATTGGACTGGCCCCCTCGACACGGCAGCAGCTCGGGCCGTGGTTGTTTCTTACGGGCACCGTGGCGGGCCTGCCCGCTGTGATCCTTCCGCTTCAGCAAAACCGATCAAACTCTAAATGGTGGCTCTCCACTCATCGATTTGATCGGCCGCTGGCGGGAATCTTAGCAGGAGTTGGGCTCGCGCCATGGCTTCCGAAGCAGTGCTTGGCATAGATGACGACGCAGACCGCGATGTCGCTCGACTCCTAATAGTACCAGTAGTGGCGGCGCCGTGTTCTCATCGCCGCGAGCCGGCCACCACGGCGGTATAGTGGCGAGAAGGGTGCGCTTGGGGGTTGACGACCCCGTTTGGCGCTTCGGCTTGGTTACCCTGCCCTGGGGAATGCGCGTGCCCTGTAGCTGCGCCTGTAGCAGGGGCAGCTGGGGGGTCGCGACTCGCACCAGAGCGGGTGTTGTCGCTGCGGCTGCGCCCTCCAGCGCGGTGGAGAGGTGAAGAATGAACATTCTCCTCACTCGTGCCTTGTGGAACATGGCCGCCGGGATGCTGTTGATGCCGCCCTCCCCCGGCATCTTCCGATCCCGCTTCGGCTGCAGTGGAACGATCACAGCGCCGACTGCACCAGTCACGTCCCCCATGGCACCCGCGTCCCCCAATGCCGCCGCAGCACCCATAGTATCAGTGGCTGCATGCGAGGGGGCCTTTGAGGTGGAAGGGTGAGTTGTTGCGCCGGACTTTTTCTTGGGCGCCATGGACGATGTAGCTAATGATGAAGACGATGACGAAGATTGACGCGCTGTTCACAACCTCGGGTTCGCGCGAGCGCCACCCCTACATGGTGCGCCAAAGATTTCGTGGTGGAACACGATCACCTATGGGGCCATCAGCCCCTTGTGGTTCGGCAGGGGGGAGATCACGTAACACAAAGAGCAGAAGCCATGGAACAGCACGGCAGTGGTGACACTAGTGATTTTTACCCAGGTTCGGGCCGCTGAGAAGCGTAAAACCCTAATCCTGCTTTGGTGGATTGAAGGGAGGACCTTGGTGGACACGCAGCGCTCAGACTCGGCAAGGTCACCTCAGGGAGAGCAGCTACGCGCGTATGAGTGTAGAAGGGTCCGAATCCTTTTTCAGGTTGTTGGCCCTCCTTTTATAGGCTAAGGGGTTACCACAGTGGCAAAACAGTCATTATCTACTGATTAGAGAGCCAACAGTGCTATCATACCTAACTCTGGCAGTTAGGACAAAGTGCATTAAATGCACTGCTAGGTGTCACGCTGAGGATGCAGCCCGGCAAGTCTGTCACCCCGCTTAACCATCTTCTACCTGTCTGCATGACACGCCTCTGGACGGGTGTCATATAGGGGGAATCTCCCTTCCAAATGGCTGCCACGTGCCAAATGACAGCCACTTAATCACTTGGAGGCACGACACTACACTGATAAGTGACTTGCATCGCTGTGCGGTGGAGCGGTAGAGTCTTGGCGGGGAGATTTGCCCTTGGCGGCCCCGGCAAGCCTGGCGGGGAAGTCTTGGGACTTGTTCTTGGTGAGGCCTCGACCTGACCAGGCTCGCCTGCCCGGTAAGGGAGGTCTTTTCTTAATGACATCTTGTTCCCTTGGCTTGTCTTGGTCTTCTTGATCCGCCCTTTGATTCCTCAAAGAGCTATCTCTCTGGCTTGGTCTCGGCTTTGGAGCTTGGTGCTGTTGTATCCTCGCCATTGCGCCTGTGTAGATTCTGGGCAACATACATGAAGGTTTGTTGCACCGACAACATATATGATTTTACAACCCATTTTGGTGCACCAGAGCATGTGCATGTAGTTTAATTTTGAATTATGCACCTTAAATGCCTAGAAAACTCAGTTACTGTATAAAAATGTCCAAACAAACCCTGAATAATTCCAAAAAAATTGATGACACTCCTATAGTTGCCTGTTCACTGTAGATAAAAGTTCTAGCAATTCAAACACCCTCCTTTGCCTCTGTGACCCCATTATGTATTTCAAATCAAGACAAAAAATCAAGTAGATCACACACAGTTTATTTTCACCAACCGTGTGAGATGCAGTACAAAATATCTTGGAGCAGCATCGGAGTAGTATATGGCTTATGCGAGAAGGTTCGTCGGCTATAGTGTACAGTCCACAGCCGGTGTGTCAAGCACACTAGCTCGCTCCCCAAATATCATTTCACTGTTCAATCATCGCCGATCAAATATGGGGACGTGGACACACATCGTGAGGGCAACCTCGGCAGCCCACTCCGGCTAGAGCGCGATCACAGCTGCCATGCGGGTGCTAACAACCTACATGAGCGCAGCGGCAATTTGCGACCGGGCGTCCAAGGCAGCCAAAACGGCCGCTGCTGCTTGTCAGGTGGCAGCAGCAATATTTGCGACGGGGATAGAAACTGGCGAGAGCGGCACATCAGCTCTCTGTTTTGCAGCGGCCGCCTTAGCCCTCATGGAGGCCACCCACGATCATGTCGAGGCCGCCCACACCTACCTCCTGGCAGTCACCACACAAATCGCACGAAGCTTCTCCTACAACGGTCGGCAACCCATGACCAAAGAGTTGGCAATCGCCGAGAGTGTTCGAGGAGCCATCCGTTCATTCGAGGCATACCTTGCCATGATGGAGCCCATCCAAGCCCAGACCACGGCCACCCACGCCTAGCTCATGGCAGCCTTTTCCAAAGAGATGGCGGATGCGGATAGCGAGATTCTTGCCGAGTATGGTGTGATGGATGCCATGGAGCCCCTTCCCCAGGGGATCGTCAGGCGCGAGCTAGACATGGAGGAGGCGGGAGAGATCGACGAGCGGCAGCCGGAGTAGTACTAGTTTTTTAGAGCGTCGGTCTTTAATTTGTTAGAGTAATGTTTAGGTTAGCTAGCTCTGTTTAATTGCTGAACTTTCTCGATTAAGAAGTGTGGGTGTGATGTAGGCTCTTTTGTGTACCCAAATTATGCAATGACGTGGAAGACCACTGTAACCAGGGAAATTCGGACCAAAATTTGCACGTTCAAACTCATCACACATGGGGTAAGCTATATGAATCATTTGTGATGTTCACATATCGTACACTGTGATGAATAAGGCACCCTGTCTGATGACACTTTCCGCACCAGGTTTTCGCCGAACCGAGCAAAAAATTTCGGCTTCCGCGGAATTATCTACCTCCCCCCGCCTCCTCCCCCTGACCAAAAGCCACATTTCCCTTGTTTCCGCCTTCCATTCCAAGTTTAAACCTTCTGCTTGCTTGCAGCGCCGCCTCCTCGCCGGTGACCCTCCTTCACGCTGCTCGGCCTTGTCGATCTAGGCAGGTAATCCACACCCGACCCCCATCCTCCTCCTCCTTCTTCATCCCACATGCTCGTTCCGCCAGTGTGACACATTCCACCCAAATCACCCACCCATCCTCCAAATAAGTGCCGCCCCAAGCCATGGTGCACACAGTATAGCCAGGAGCTCAAGGAGCATTTGGCAGCGGAGAAGCAAATTGCGGCCGCACGCATGGATGAGGTTGCGATGGCTGCCATTCGTGCCGACCCCCAGATCTTGGAGGAGCACCTCGCCATCGAGGCCACCATAGAAGCCTCGCGCACCGACACTGCCACGCGGTTGGCTGCTTTAAATGATAGTTCGTGGTGTTTTCTTGAGGCCACCATCGGTGCCTTTGACAAAGACTACAAGGTGTTTTATCAGCCTGCCCGTGCTTACCTCAACTCGAGAGCTAGCAGGTTGGTGCCCGAAGTGGCTCACGCAACTCACCACTACGAGGAGGGCACCCATGATGTGGAGGCCTTGCCCTCTTCCAAGTACAAGGAGCCAATCGTCATCGATATCTCCGATGATGAGGTGTAGCTTGTCTTATTAGCTCACTATAATGACCTATGTTCAGTTAGCTAGCTACGCCTGTTAAGCATGTTCGGTTTACCTGTTGCATGTGCGGCTCCTGCCTTTCCTTAACAAATTCTAGTGAATTGTCCTATGTACTTTTACCATGCAATCTGATCCTCTAGTATATATGTTCTATATGTCGCGCAATGTGGTGCTCACTTATTAACTGTTTGTTTAATTTGTTGTCGTGTTCAGTTAACTGTTTGGTTCAATTCTGCAATGTGATGTTCAATTCTTATGGGTGCAATTTTGTATTGTCTTCCATGTGAGAAACAAATCGAATTTGCCTGTACAAAATACATGAGAAACAAATAAAATTGCTAAATTTCAAAGTTGTCAAGGATGCTTGGTTTGGTTAACTGTCTGATCTTCTATTATGTTATATATTGTGCAATGTGATGCTCAGTTAATGTTTGGTTCATTTTTTGTGGTATTTAGTTAACTGTTTGGTTCGATTCTGCAATGTGATGTCAATTGTTGCGGGTGCACTTTTTTATTATCTTCCATGTGAGAAATAAATCGAATTTGGCTGTACTAAATACATGAGAAACAAATACAATTGCTATATTTCCAAGTTGTTAAGCATGCTTGGTTTGTTTAACTGTCTGATCTTCTATTAGGAGTATGTTATATTGTGCAATGTGGTACTCAGTTAATGTTTGGTTCATTTGTTGTGGTGTTTAGTTAACTGTTTGGTTTAATTCTGCAATGTTATGTTCAATTGTTGTGTGTACAATTTTGTATTATTATGCATGTGAGGAATAATTCGAATTTGGCTATACTAAATACATGAGAAATATATACAATTGATATATTTCCTAGCTCTTAATCATGCTTGGTTTGGATAAATGGCTTTTCCATGTGGCTCGAATTAATCTGCTGAATCTGCTATGTGTTTATTTTTCAGAAACATATTTTACTGATAGTATGCCAACCCTCACCTAACCTGATCAATAACTACCTTATATGTGTTGCAGGGAAACAATGGGAAGCACTGAGGTTTACAATCGCGGTTTGCACATGCATGGTCCTTTGTCTAATAGCACATTATTGTGCAATTGCAGGAACCATTCTAATATTTAGGTTTTTAACAATTTGGTCATGCACATGTAGGTCCTGCTATCAGAGGTTTTGACCCACTGTTCGACCCATTTTGCATATGGAGAAATGAGTTGTCCATGAATATCAGTCAAGTCAAGAAACTGAGAAAGATTGTCAGGATACAGAAACTAGCGACGAAAAACAACAAGAACTTTGTATGCACAATGAAGAAGACATCAGTGCACTACAGGATGGTACTAACTATTATACCTTGTCTTTTTTATTCCTTTGCGCCATTTTCGAATTTAGAGAAGATATTTATGCATATCTTTGTTTTCAGGCCTTTCCAAAGCAGTTCACTAATGATTACCTCTCAAACCACCTATATGGTCAGGAGGCGAGGAAGCTATTCATACAACACCCATGGTACGAAGTATGGACGGTCAATCATCCACATGCACTGCCCTAAAGTTGCAAAGACCTTCAACATAATTGAAGGCTCAATATTCGCCTTTCGCTTCAGCAGTTTTCCAGATGAGATTCATCTGTCTATCTACCGTCTATGATGCTAATTTCCAAAGGTTATAGATGTTACATGTGAAACTTGGTGCTGGTGCAGTTGTGTAATGGGGTAGCTAGCTATATGCGTATATGGTGTAACTGAGTGCTGAAGCTATATTATGTTCTACTCTAATGTATTTCAATTATGAAATCCTAGTCTCGTAATACGAAAATGAAATTTATTGTGTGCTTAATATGAAATATCAATTTGATTAATAAATGGATTATTAATAATAGGCCAATTAGCATGATTAATGGGTTTTTCTATTGCAAACTGTTACTAAGACAACACCCTGGGCGATGACCTCAGACAACCCACACAGTTTCTTAGAAGAAAAAGTGTTGGATCAATGAACAATCACACACGACTTCCCCTTGAAAATTGTTTGCGTTAGGCCACCTTGCGCAAACGTTTTCCACATGAAGTGTGTGTGATGGACAACCTATGCCACACAGTTTCTTCTACGCACCATGTGTGATGCATTCAATAACGCAAACGATAAAATTGTTAATATCGTCTACAATGGCAACGCTATCACAGACAATTTCATGGGGAAATTTGTGTGTGACGTACGTGCGAATGGAAACGTTTGTCTAGGATTCATCGTGTGGGATGTACATATGAACGGAAACATACTTCTTGGATTGACTGTGTGGGATGTACATACAAACGGAATCATATTCCTTGGATTGACTGTGAGGGATGTACAAACGAAGGGAAACGTTTCTCTGGGATTCACTGTGTTGGATGTACTTTCAAATGGAAATGATTAGGCATGTATAATTGTATGTGATGGCTAGCCCGACCGCACACAAGCTTATTTTGCACAGCGTGTGTGGCCAGAGTGCCTATCCCCGATGGTTTCCGGGTCATGTGGGAAGGACCCCCCCCCTATTGCCCACACTGGCAAGGCGACGGTTTAAAATGTCGTCGCGGAATGGGGTTAAAAACCGTTTGTAGAGCAGCTCACTGTACCAGTGTAGCTTGACACGCCTTTTGGACGGGTGTCAATAAAGGTAATTATCCATCCATCATGCTGACACGTGCGCGACAAACCTCACCTAACTACCTGCGGGCTCGACACCTCACCGATTAGTGACTAGCTAACCGATGAGGTGGAGCACTGACAGCTAGCGAGAGCTTGCTGGCCAGGGAGCTTGCTAGGCCTTCACCTTGCCGGCAAGAGTTTTCTTTGATGTTGAACTTCTCCCAATATCTTCCATAACTAGGCCTTTGATCTTGGTCTTGGCAATTTCCGGCAAGCCTTGGCCAGCAAGGAAGCTACTACTCTTTGTGCATAAGTCAGGGTATAAAATACCCATGTTTTATATACCGATAGGAGCCCCCTTGCCTGGCCATATGCGCTGCCGAAGCGTCATTGGGCTAGGCCCAAAACCATGCACAGACATGCGGCGGGGAACCGCTGCTGTAATTTTTATCATGATGATTTTCCTGATGCATGTCTAATCCACGCATTAAATGCAAGGCGTGGGAGCGTGGACTGTTACGGTTATCATGTGGTAATGCGCCTGAAAAAGCGCTGCTGAGGTAAACAATGAAGAGCCAGCCCTCTCGCGCATTCCCCATAAAAAGGCAACCGTGAGGAGGCGCTGCTCATTCATCCCTGCTTTCCCCTGCTTCATCTTCTTCCTCTCGCCAGAACTGCTTCCGTCGCCGCCGCCACTAATTCGCATCTCAACTCAACTTCTTTCTCCCTCCTTGCGCCCTGATGGCACCCAAGAAGACTGATGCGGAGGGGAAGAATCCCGCCAAGACGCTTGACCCCAAGGCGGAGAAGAAGAAGGAGTTGGAAGAATTGGAGAAGAGGCAGAGAGAGAATGCAATTTTTTCACCGTCCGCCATGGATGCCAGCACCCTGATTGAGAGGTACGCATACATGTGGGGGAGAGACACCAAGGATCACAAGGCCCCAGTGGTACTCCCTGAAGGACACAATGTCCCAGCAAACTCATATCCATTCTTCTGCGCTTATTTGTACTGCGGTATGGTTCCTCCATTCTAAGACTTCTTCAGTGCAATGATGTCTAGTTTTGGGTTCAAACTGTTGGATTTTACCCCCAATGCCATGATTTGCATGGCAGTCTTTGCCCATCTGTGCGAAGATTTCATTGGAGTCGCGCCCAATGTTGATTTGTTCCACCACTTCTTCATTCCCCGCATCGAAGACAGGTCACTCTCTAGCAGTGTGACATGGATCCCAAGGACAAAAACCAAGGGCCAGTACCTTACCGGGCAACTCCATCTCAAATGGGACGAATGGAGGGCAGAGTGGTGTTGGATTCAGGGGGAAATTTTCCCTTTGTTTTGCTTGCTGCGTAGAGTGAGGGTTGAAGGCAGCAAGAACTGGAGTAACTTTGGCGCCACCGAAAAGAAACTTCGGCCAGCGTTGAACATGATTGCTTGCCTCAAAGCTGCCAAGATGACTGAGGGAGTCCTAGATTGGGGGTTCCTCGGGCTGCCGGCCTAACTCCCATGGGCTGGACAGGAGGGCCGCACTGTGAACTACTAGAAGACCAAACTATGAGGAGACTCTGTATCCGGACAGGAAGTCTTTGGTGCCTTGGTGTGTCCTCCGAGGCAAGAGGAGAAGAATCAGCATGTTTATCCCTTCCTTGTAACCGACCATGTGTAACCCTAGTACCCCTCGTGTCTATATAAACCAGAGGGTTTAGTCCGTCAAGGCTAGAACAACAACCATCATCCTACTTGCCTAGGGTTTAGTTCATCCGATCTTGTGGTAGATCGACTCTGTAATCATCCTATACACTTCAATATAATCAAGCAGGATGTAGGGTTTACCTCTTAGAGAGGGCCTGAACCTGGGTAAACATCGTGTCCTTCATCCCTTGTTCCCCATTGATCCAAGATCCACAGCTCGGGACCCCCTACCCGTGATCCGCCGGTTTTGACACCGACATTGGTCCTTTCATTGAGAGTTTCGTTGTTGCATCGCCGAAGGATCGATGGCTCGCCTGGTCATCGGAGATGGCGTCAACACCGGGGACATCTTCGTCCCCGGCTAACTTTTCACATTCGGCAGCATCGTTCTGCATGCCAACTCGACCGGTCATCTCGACCAGGTCATCAGTTTTGCCCCTGAGCATCAAATCAGGTTCGGTAACCTAGAATATGTTGCTGACACTCGGGGTGATCTGATCTTCACCGGCTTCTCAGACTTTTCTGAGGCGCCTACGGACCCTGAATCATTGACTTTGGGACATCTTCCCGATCCGATATTCGGATCTGCTCTCACCTCGCACCTGGATTCGATCCTGGATGCGACCACCATGTCCCAAGACCGGGAGTCAACCCCGGCCTGACTCTCCCTCCTTACGGCAGACCTGGCTTTGAGCCTTGACGCGTGTTCGGCGCCCGAAGACCAGGAGTCAGCCTTGGCCGGACTCACCCGTCGCCTCACCATCGCACCGAAGGTCGACTCCGAAGAAATCTCATGCGCTAATCCAGCTAGTCTCGCCCTGATAAACGAGGCACTAGACCAGATCCAGATGATGACTATCTTGGATGGCCCATCCTCGGCTTACGCTCAGTGGGGCCTTGAGGTGGGCCACAGGGAATTTACGTCCCACCCACCACCCACTTAGTAGCCACTGTCGAGGACTTAACCAACATGCTGGACTACGCCTCTGAGGAGGCCAACGACATTTATGAAGACAACGAAGCCATGACCCACGCTGACACTCCTCCTCCCATCACCGGTCGATGGACGGCCACCTCCACCTAAGATGTTTACATGGTGGACACCCCCAAGGACAATGGCAACAATGCTAATAATGGGGACGACACCCCCAGGAGATATAGCAACAAGCCCGACGATGAGCCGCCCAAATGCCGGAGGCAACTCCGACGATCCAAGGAGCGTCGAGGCAGGAAAAGCAACACGGGCACCGGAGAGGACGATACCCCGTCCAATGCGGAAAACCTCGGTGACCCCGCCCCCGAGCAACAGCTTGATGGCTCAGAGGGGCATGGGGCTTAGTATAACCCTGAGGACCCCAATGACTCCGAAGATAGTAACTACCTGCCTCTCTTCGAAGAGGAGTTCAGCCTTGGAGCTGAGGATTTCATCGTTCCGGAGGATCCACTGGACCAAGAGCGGTTCAAACAACAACTCATAGCAATTGAAGCTTGAAGAAGAAACAGCAGCAGCAGCTGAAGGCCGAGCAAAACACCCTCAATGAAAGATGGACAAAAGTCCTGGCAGCCGAAGAGGGGTACGACTACCAGCAGCAAACCAAAAGCTATCCAAAGTGGAAGCTGCTGCCACAATTCGACGACGAGGCCCTTGCGCCCGCACCACCAAGATATACACAAGCAGACCAGCCCGACCGCCCCCTCGAGGAAGTGACAGGCCGGCTGGAGAGGCCGAACACCCACCCGCTCCCCCTCGCCGTAAAGGCAAGGAGGCAGCACAGCCAGAATACCGATACAATCTCCATCATGACCTGGTCATTAGAGCAGGACAGACAAGATCCATCTATGGATCTCGAGATTACGCTCCGGCTGGATGGGACAGATACCAAACTTGGCACGACCGAAATGATAGAGTTCGGGAGCAGCACCGGGCCGAGTTGACAGCCGATCTCGGGCGCGACGTAGCCCGGATTAGGGGCGCCGCTCACCCCATATGCTTTATGGATGAGGTGTTGCGGCATCAGTTCCCCGAAGGGTTTAAACCCGTAAACATCGAACAATACGATGGGACAACAAACCCGGCCGTATGGATCGAAGATAGCTGGGGAAGATAGCTTGTTGGCTCGTAGAAGCAACAACCCAGAGGAGCCCAGTACTTCAGACTCCCAGGACGGCAGCGGGAAGCCACGGCATAACAAAAACAAGCCTCGATACAATGGCACTAACACCAATGACAAGGTTGTGAACGCCGGATTCCGCAACTCCAAATCAGGACCGCGGAAGAAACCCTCTAAAGGGAACCAGGATGGACCCACCAAGTTGGACACAATTCTGGACAGGCCTGCCAGATCCATGACACATCTGACAAGCCCGCCAACCACACCAACCGTAATTATTGGGTGATCCAACAGGCCGGCAGGCTCACAGCCGAGGACGCAGGCAAAAGCCCCCGCAGCAAGGACGATGAGGAACCTCGCATGCCGAACAACAGGGGCCAGAAACAATCCCTCCTAAGGTAAAGACAGTGAATATGATCTACGCCACCCATATACCCAAGAAGGAGCGGAAACGCACACTTCGGGACGTCTACGCCCTAGAGCATGTAGCCCCGAAATTTAACCCATGGTCGGCATGCCCGATCACTTTCGACCGCAGGCACCATCTGACCAGTATCCATCATGGAGGGTTGGCGGCCCTGGTTCTTGACCCCATTATCGATGCTTACCACCTCACCAGAGTCCTCATGGATGGAGGCAGTAGCCTCAGTCTGATTTACACAGATACAGTGAGGAAAATGGGCATTGACCCGTCAAGGATCAAATCTAGTAACACTACCTTTAAAGGGGTAATCC
This sequence comes from Thinopyrum elongatum, assembly GCA_011799875.1. Classification (NCBI taxonomy): domain Eukaryota; kingdom Viridiplantae; phylum Streptophyta; class Magnoliopsida; order Poales; family Poaceae; genus Thinopyrum; species Thinopyrum elongatum. The sequence goes on along the minus strand of CM022300.1, from coordinate 329,234,920 downwards.
CAGGCGTGGAGGCCCGCTGCTCTGGCACCCTTACCTTGGAAGTGGTATTCGGCTCGCCGGACAATTTCCGCAGCGAATACTTGATCTTCGACATTGTCCCTCTTCGCAGCGGCTACCACACACTCCTGGGCCAAACAGCGTTTGCGCGTTTCAACGTTGTCCCCCATTATGCATACCTAAAGTTAAAGATGCCCAGACTTAAGGGCGTCACCACAGTCAATGGCAACACAGAGTGCTCACTCTAGATCAAGGAACATACAGTGGCCCTGGCAGCCGAAGACCAAGCCGGTGTCGAAGGGCCGAAGTACCAGCCCGCCATCAAGGCATGAGAGGCAAGTAAACGGGCCCGAGCCTTGTCCCCATTCAGAGAACCTCCCTACGCTTGACGTAAATAGGGATATGCCCCCCACAGCATGCCCACCCCAGTCGCACACTACGTTCCTCGTCAGCACAATTTCGCACTCAAAATACCATGGGCAGCCGTGGGGCCTAAACTAAACTAAACGACAAGTGTTCGTATCAACCGAACTACGGTCACACACGTCTTCGGACACCAATAGGTACCATCTAGGACCTATCCGGCATAAAGCTAGAACAGCACAGCGACCTCTCAAGGCTCTTTGTCAAGGGCTCGTCGGCCGATTATCACCCTCTCCATGGAGTTCTTCTTCCCATCAGAAGCAAAGGCACATACGTGCAGCAGGGCACAATAGGGACATCAACCCATGCATCAAGGCCCTATGTAAACCTTTCATCTGTAAAACTTTTCTCCTTTTTTATAAAGTGTCTGTAACAGATGCTTTGGCAGTTCGAATTGTATGGATAGACATCATCTCATTGGTAATTACGACCACCTTCTACGGTCCCCATGCAGTCACTTACATTGCACCTTTTTCCACTCTTTGACTAAGTTCGGCACACATTTTCTCTAAGATGCAATCGGCTAATAGACCGGGGGCTCGACCGTAGTACTTGCCCTATACATCAAGTCTGGCACTACTTTTTCTCCATTTGTTTGGCGTCTCAGATATTGCATTATATAAATCGTTTCCGAATTATCTCTTGGGTGAATAGTTGGGTTGCCCGTCTGCTGTGCTTACCTTCTTACATTCCGCATGTTCGGCTAAGAAGGTAAAGGGAGAACCACTGCGATTGTACTGCTCGCTACCCTGGTCGAGTACCTTAGTGGAGAAAGCTGAAAACTGACTGTCATAATAAGTGAGAACTGGTCGGCGATCCGATGACAAGTGTCAAACTCAAAATCGATGGTGATTACCCTGTGTTATATGAAGGGTTTGTCTTTGCACAAGGCATGTGATAAAGGTATATACCTCAGCTCTCCCGAACATCACAAAATGACTAGCCCCAGCAGTCAAGCTCCTATGTCTAAGTGAAGGTAATAAAACCGCATAGTCCGATTGCCTTGTTTCCCTCACGCACTACCGCCTCCGGGCACCGAGCTGTCGGCTAAGGATCACAATGCGGAGGACGAAACACCCCTCGTAGTATCTACATGGGGGCTGAAGCCGACGATTGGTAACTTTCAGATTCAAAACAACCGCACAGGAGTCAAACTAAATCAAAAAAGATACAAGTATGATAAACCATACAAAATGACCGCATCATAAAGCAAAAGGTCCAATTGTCAGTTAACACATGATAGCTCATTCATTCAAGGATTACATCTTTGGGACACTGGTCCTCTATCTCCCGAGCACCATCCATCACGATGGGGAAATACTGCTCGGGACGTCGATGCTCCTTTCCAGCAGGCAGGGGACCGGTGGCCATCGCAACTGGCTTGATCTTGGGCCAATGCACCATGGTCTTCACGAAGGCCATCCGAGCTCCCTCAACGCAGACGGAGAGCTTAACAACATCGACCCGAGAGGCCGCATCATGCAGCTTCTACACCAAGCCAAAGTAACTTCTCGGTATGGGCTCTGCAGCCCACAGCCGGAGACACAGGTCCTTCATGGCTGGTTCTGCCATCCGATGCAGCTCCATCAGTTGCTTCATCTGGTTGCTCTGGAGGGGAGGGTGTTCGGGCGCCTCGAACTACGCCCAGAACAGCTTGTGTTCGGTATCATCCTCCCGAGCTGCATAATGCCTTGCCGCATCCGCCGCACTCCTCGGGAGCTCCGCAAAGGCGCCTGAGGATCGCCACACTCGTGTGCGCAATGTGAACCTGTGGCCGCCAAAAACAATCCACAGTAAGTACGGCTTACCATCGGCATTCTGCTTCACTTGATGGAGCTCTTCTCGGGTGTCCCGCGTCTCCATCCTCGCCTCTTGGATCTCCTGCTTCACCTTGGAAAGCTCAGTGGCTTGACCCTTATTCTTCTTCTCAAGTTCCTCACATTTAGTGATGTCATCCTTGAGCTCCTGCTGCACTTCAACCACTCTGGCCTCGTGATTCCCACTCACGGTTTTTACCGTCTTGAGTTCGGCGGCCGCTCGCTCGGCAGCCGCCTTCTGTTCGGCCGCCTCATTCATGGCCTTCTTTAGTTCGGCCTTGAGGCCCTCGACCTCCGTGGCGATAGTTGCAATCATAATTAAGCACCTCTTGCTTAGGGATAATCCCGAATACTTTACTTGACAAGAAAAATGTAAAATTACTAAGTGTCGACCGGACTAACCTTGCGCTTCGTCAAACAATTTGTTGACAAGGTCGAGCTCCTCATCGGAGCTTTTGAGCTTCCGATTCATCTTGTCCAGCACCACGGCATTAGCAGCCGCCGCCAAAGACGAGGCCTACAATAACGAAACAATCACGTCATCCAGACTCCCGATTCAATGATTTTCGATCCTCCGCCAGGTTTCAATCCTGACAGAGTCTCGGGGGCTGTTATATATGAGGATTGCTCAAACTTTGTTCGCAAAATCCTTTCTATGGAAAGAATATTACATGGCTTACCTCGAAGCCCGTCAGGAGGCCACCGAAGGCTTCCTTCAGTCCGCTGTTGACGGACCGAATACTTTGAAGAACCACGCCCATTAGGGCGCGGTGCTCCGTGATGATGGAGGAGTTATTCACAGCCTCCTCCATCACATTCGTCGACCCAGCCGCAGCCCGATCTTCGGCGTTCGGCATGGCGGCGGGGTGTTGACTCCCCCCTCGGGGGAGGGCGGAATTGACGCCTCCGGGGGCCTTGGGGGCTCCAGAATAGTCTTTCTGGAGGGCTCGGATTGACCGACCTCCCCCTCCTTGTTCACCAGGAGCGATCCCTCCTCCTGATCTTCGATGACCGAGGTGTTAATGTGACAACCTGAGACCGACGCTCCGGACACCTTCCATGTTTTTCGTTGTCGCCGTGTGTTTATTTGTTGTTGCATATCATCATGGCATCATGCGCGTTCAATCTGCATGTTTTCTTATAACTTGCATCCATTCATAGTTGCCATGTTCCCCTTGCCTTCATTGACCATTCCGAGACCAACCGGGTTCTCGATTCCCTCTTGTCAAACCACCTAACCTCTTTGTGCAGTGCATAGACCCCTCGCGCGTCCCAGAAACTTCCTCGAACCCGAACCGACCGGTCATGACCGATGGGTCCGGATCATCCCCGAACATCTCTCAAATATCTTCGGTTCCTTCTTTGGACTCTCCTAGCCTTTTATCTAGACTGTCTGATCTTGATCGGAGGGTCTAATTCTACCCTAAACTCCCCCTTTCCCTATATAAAGACCCCTAGTCTAAATCTGGTCAAACCCTAACTTCTAGGGACTTGTCCCATCCCTCCACCACCGCCAGCCCACTCTCTCCTCCCACCTCGGGATCCTCCCAGATCCCCTTCTCACCCACCAGCCCGAGCTCCTCCCTCGATCCATCTTGCCGTCGCCAGCCACCTCACAGCCACCACCTCGCCCGATCCCCTGGTCGATGCAGCCCCTGTCCAGGAACTCCCGTAGCAACCCAGCACCAGCCTCCCGTGCTCGGCCTCCTCCTGGCCGGTGCTTCCCCATCGAAGATTCCCGGCCAGCAGCAACAGCCACCAGGCCATGCCCTCCTTCTCCTCCTTCCTTGCTGCTCTCTCTCCCTCTCTCTGTAATATCTCTCTCGCCTCACTTCTCTCTCTCACAGGACCACACCGGCAACCAAGCCAGCCGCCCCCATCTCTGCGCCCGTGCTCCACCACCTCCTCGAGCCACACGAGCGGATCTCGCCTCCATCGGCTGGCTGGAAGCAGCAGCACCGTCGTAGTCAAGATTGAGGGCGCTCGAGGAGCACCATAGAGACGCCGCCATTGCCTCCTCCACCGGACCTCCTTCACTCCGCCGCCCAGCCGCCGGATCTGCCCTGTTCCGGCCGGTTCCTGCCGACCCCAATGCCAGAACCTGCTCTGCCCGTCCTCTACATCGCGCCAAGTCCCGCTCGATCCCCTGCTTCATTGATCGCACGCCTCCTCTGCTCAGGCCCAGCAGCTCCCCTACGTCGGCCTGCCAGCCTTGCCTCCCACCGACCGGGCCATGGCCCATGGTGAGAGCACCAGCCCAGCACCCAGCAGATTCGGCATGCATATGTTTTTTCCTGTGCACTACCAATTTCGTAATTATTTAGAAAACTGCATATTTACAGAAAAGTCCCTCTAGATCATGCATTTAATATCTCACAAACCGTGCATCAGATTTAAACAACTTATATATATATAATGCTTAGAATTTCATCTAGTTTCATAATGTGCAACTTTCATCCATGTCAAAATGTTTAAAATTGCTATTTGCATTAAGTTGCATAAATGACATGCTAAAATGGTTTATTTCATATCTAAATAACCGTAGCTCCGAATTAAATAATCTATATATCTAAATTGTCTAGAAAAATGTATAGATTAACATGGTGCACTTTATTTTGTTGTTTAACAACTTTAAAATATGGTTTAGGGCAGAACAGTACCAAATTCGATAACTGCATATGGGGATTTTTCGGAATTGTTGTTTGTTGTTTTCGGCCCCATTTAAACTTGCCTAAATAGTTGGTTTACTTATGCTTCACCTCTTGCCATGTTTAACAACATTTAAAAGTGTTGGGTACATAAATGAGAGTGAACTAAATAATTGAATGTGGTGTTTTGTCACTATGCAGCTCGTTGCATATTGAGCTTCACTTAATTTGTAGTATTGTTTGTTGCACTTTGCCATGTCGTGCCTCATTAAAATGGACATGCATCATACTTGGTTGTGCATCATGTCATGTTTATGCTTGTTGGTTTACCATGTTGTTTGCTTCTTTTCGGTTGTGGTTCTTGTCGATAGTTCCGGTTACGTTGCGATTGTGAGGATCTATTCCACTACGTTTGTTCGTCTACTTCATGGATTCGATCTTCTTCCTAGCGGGATTTTAGGCAAGATGACCGTTACCTTGGATAACACTACTATCTTTGCTTTGCTAGTTGTCTCAATGATATCGCTATGTCGCACGACCTACCACTTGTTTATCAAGCCTCCCAATATGCCATGATAAGCCTCTAACCTTTTCCACCTTCCTAGCAAACCGTTGTTTGGCTATGTTACCGCTTTGCTCAGCCCTTCTTATAGCGTTGCTAGTTGCAGGTGCAATGCAGGTTATTCCATGTTGGGACATGGATATCATGGGATATCATAATATCTCTTATTTAATTAATGCATCTATATATTTGGTAAAGGGTGGAAGGCTTGGCCTTTTGCTTGGTGTTTTGTTCCACTCTTGCCGCCTTAGTTTTCGTCATACTGGTGTTATGTTCCTTGATTTGCGTTCCTTACACAGTCGGGGTTTATGGGCCACCCTTGACAGTTCGCTTTGAATAAAACTCTTCCAGCAAGGCCCAACTTCGGTTTTACCATTTGTCTAATAACAACTTAAATTTGCATAGGGAGTAATTAACCCGAGGATTCTTAATCAACAACCCGGGCCAGTGCTCCTCATGAGTGTTGGTCCAAACTGGGCAACCTGCGGGGCCACCACGAGGAAACTCGAGGATAGGTTTTACTCGTAGCTTGACCCATCCGATCATGGCCTGAGACGAGATACGCGCGGCTCCTATCGGGGTGTCGGCACGTCGAGAGGTCTTGCTGGTTTTGTTTTACCATTGTAGAAATGTCTTGTGCACCGGGATTCTGAGCTTGATCGGGTTGTCCCGAGACGGAGATTTACCTCCACGGATTGTGAGAGTTTATAATGGACTAAGTTGGGACACCCCTGCAGGGTTTAATCTTTTTGAGGGCCGTGCCCGCGATTATGTGGCAAATTGGAAATTTATAATATCCGGTTGTAGAGAACTTGACACCAGGTCCGAAATAAAATATACCAACCGCGTGCGTAACCATGCCCGTCTCTTTTCGAGGGAGTTCGGGAAGAGAACACGGTGGGGTTATGTTTGACTCGTACGTAGTTCAGGATCACTTCTTGATCATTACTGGTTTGCGATCATTATGCGTAGTTCACTCTTCTTACTCTTGTACTCGTAAGTTAGCCACCATACAATACTTAGTGCTTGCTGCAACCTCACCACTTATCCATTCCATACCCATTAAGCTTTGCTAGTCTTGAAACCCATGGTAATGGGATTGCTGAGTCCTCGTGGCTCACATATTACTACAATAACAGGTGTAGGTACAGGTAATGCAATGATCTCACGTGAGAGCGATGCTTGCTTGTTTTGGAGTTCTTCGATCAAGGGATAGGTTCCGGGTCGGGAGCCTGGGATTAGCAGGGTGGATGTCATTCTTCTTTTTCGTTTGATTTCATCCGTAGTCGGATCCTGCTCTTCTGTATGATGATTGCTATGTATTGATGTATTCATGTATTCATGTTGTAGCTTGTGGCGAGTGTAAGCCTGTATCTATTATTCTCATCTATTTAGTACATCATATGTTGTAATGATATCCACCTTGCTATGCGCTCGAAATGTGGTTATGCCCCAATCATGAGTTGGTCACGTGATTGGGATAGAATCGCATCTTGGGCGCTACAAGTTGGTATTAGAGCTTTACCGACCGCAGGAGCCCCCTTGATTGATCGAACCGTTGCCGTTGTTGAGTCTAGAAAAAAAAACTATTTGAGTCTAGTTATATATCAAAGAGTAGGAATTCTTTTTACTCCTCATCCCCTTCATCGCTCTGGTGGGGATTTGTGACGTAGGTGTTTTAATTCTACTCCTTCACCCTTCAAATTTTTTTTAGGATCACACGGGTATTGTTCGAATTGTTGCGATATCGATGTGACGGGAATTCTGTCTTGGTGCCTCCTATCTGACTTGACTTCTTTTGGGGAGTTGAGCTCCAAGGGGTTCTTGTCACATTCACGATCGTTTCAGTTCCGGAATACCATAGGTCGCCGACATCGAAACGCTGCCATTCTTTTCATGGTGGCAAATAGTGCCGTGATTTATCCCTAGTACTAGAGGAGATAGCACGGATGATCTTCCATCACTAGTATCATTGTGTGTTCCAAGGTCTAAGGTACACGAGTTTCCAAGATTTCTTGGTTATGTGTTGAACGCAGTCGGAACATTGGAGCGTAGAATTCTGCTAGGAGTTGTGTGATGATTTTTGCTCCGTGGAGCCGTGGGACTAGATTGCATAACCAAGAAGTTTCGGGAGTTCTCAAGTGGGAATTCAAGTAGTAACCTAGTTTTATCCTTCCAACAAATGCATGAGGGGTTATGTATTTATTTCTGACTTATTCTACAAGCCAAAGCCTTTGTTTTGGTTTGAGTTGTGGTATTCGAGTTGCTTCAATGTCAAGTGTTGATTCCATACCTTTCCTAAGCGGTGTTCTCATATTTATATGGGAGTGCTAATCCTCTTGTTGGTTCGAGATTGTCATGTCAATTCTTTTCCAACGGGCGTGCTTCTCTTCAAGTGGACCTGATCATTTCAACATTTGCAAGATCAATTCGAAGTTTTTCTCAACAGTGTTAGTTTCACCTGTCCCAAATTGTCTTCTTCTTTTGCCACCACCCACCCTTTTTCTTGAAGGACTCGGATTTCTTAATCAAGTATCCATTTTATTGATGTGAAGTCTCTTCATTCTTTTCCTTCAATGTTCTTACCCGGTGATTCTCATGAAGACGCACAAGAGTTTCAAGTTCATCATTCTATCATTCTCATTTTTTTTCTCTCCGGTGGATTCAATTCAAGTTTTCAGTGCTGATCATATCCCTTTCCTCGTTCAAAATCTTTCTCATGCCGGTGCACCTCTTAATCATTCACCTCTTGCTATTCTTCTATTTCAGAGTGCTGAAGACATCTCAAAAGATTCGTGTTTCCATTCAAGATCCGTTCAAGTTATTTCGAGGTTGTTACCTCATTCAAGTCGTTCAAATCAACCGGTGCATTATATCTTCCTAAGCAATTGTTCAACGGTGTTTTCTTTTGAGTGGACCCATAACCCACAGGTCTTTTCCCAGGATCTTACCTGACTCTTCTAATTTTTCCAGAGTTATTCTTGAATTCTTTTAAAGTTTGACATAAGAATGAATTTTTATCAATCAATTGCCTTCTCCGAGACCGCTTTCAAATTCTTTTCATATTTGGCTCAACATTTCTAGTATTTATTGTTCCGGAGCATCTCTCAAATTCTTCATGGTGGCTCTCATTGTCATTCTCAGCTTTGAAGACCAAAAGAAGAGTTTCTCTTAAATCTTGCTCCATTCTCTTGAAGATTCATGGTGCTAGTTTCATGTCATCCTCACAATTGTTCTGGTCATGAATTTTTTTTATGACCATCAAAAATCCTTTTCATGAGTTGTTTCTTTTCAATTCTTCGAAGGCCATCATTCCAGAAGAATTATTCATTCTGAACTTTCAGCTCTCGTTCTCCATATTCTATCGATGGTTCATTCAAGTATTCTGTAGTCAGCTCGTGATCTCTTCGTTCTTGTGTAACTAAATTCCTTCAAGTATCTTCGCTCGTTTTCTAATTCTTCATGGTGATTCGTTCCCTTTTCTTCATTCGTTTTCAATTCTTACGGTGGTTCGTTCAAGATTCCTCTTCCTTTGTTATCATTTTAATTCATTCATTCTTCCCAATGTCCTACCGGTGATTCGTTAAAGACTTTCCCAAGTTTGAGCTATATCAATCCTTTTTTTTCAATGAGAATGAGTAGTATGCCAAATCTGTTGCTTGTCATCAATTTAAATTGGTGAAGGATATGCATAACATAATTCTTATTCTTGTTTCATCCAAGGGATTAATTCCTTCCTTCGGAGTTTGTTCATGAGGAATAAATTCTCGGTTGCAAGTGCTTCATTTTTCTTTTGGATTTTCAAGCTCTCTCAATTATTTGGTCGCGAAGCCCCATCTAAATCATTTCAAGGCCTCATCTTGTTCTTTTCAACCTTCCTTTCGTTTCGATCATCCTTTTATCTACCCGGAGTTCTTCAAAAAGTTTCTTCATGGTGGTTCGTTAAGGATTTAATTCATTCTCAAAGTGTTCATCAAGATTCTTGTTGGAGGAGCTCAAGTATTCTTTGTCTTGCATTCCAAAGTGCAATTCTTTCTATCTGATCTTTTGAGGTGGTGTTATGTCATCCTTGACAATTTCTCTTCGTGTTTCATGATTCACAAGTTGTCAGGAATGAGATATTTTAAAACCATCATTTTCTCTTTGCTCATGAGTTGTTTCCACCCATCATAATTTCTTCGTTGGAGGTTATCTTGGTATAGATTTCACCTAAAACCTTCCATTAGGAATGTTGCTATTTGTGGTGCTTATCAATGATCCAAGATTTCTCCTATCCTCTCGGCGAAAGGAGTTTTCATCCCTTCATGGATCTCAAGCAAGCAATTGTTTCCGTTAGTGGCAGAATTTCACCTCTAGTTGTGAGATGTTTTGTTAAGTCCACGAAGAGTATATCATTTGATTGTTGATTCTTCAACAACTCCGTTCAAGCCTTTCTCCTAAGGATGCTCTTTCAAAATCAGTTGAGGTAGAAGATGTTGTTTTCTTCTCTGTTCTTTTCATCCCATTCTCTCTTTTGTTCCGGAGGCTTTGTGATTTCCTCTCTTCGACCCATCATCTCGTTTTGTCAAGATAATGTTCTTTTGCTTGCTTATCCATTTAAAAGGTGTGGTGCCCTCTACTCGAGTTCTTTTCATCTTATCAAGTTTCCTTCTCTTTTCAACCGCAGTGCTGTCCAAATTCTATCTCTTCCTTTCTAGCTCATTTCAACGGGAATGGTTTCAAATTTTTCTTTTCCATTGAGCTCTAGATTCATGTCTTTCCAACCTCTAAGGTTCTCATGGTGTTCCTTGTTTATCTTTTCTAACAAAGTGTTTTCAACTTCGTTCATCTCATTTGTCTTCTTTCTTTCAAGTTGTTCAACCACCAAGGTTCTTTGGTTTCACTCGTTTGTCAAGAGGCAACTTTGTTTTACCTCTTCCTCTTCCTATACCGCATTTCATCCCTAGATCTCAGGGCGAGATCTCTTGTAAGTGGGGGAGAGTTGTGATGACCTGAGACCGACGCTCTAGACACCTTCTGTCGTGGAATTGTCACGGCAGATGCCCTAGCATGAGGACTTAGGTGTGGAACCATCGTCACATAGTTAGCTTGAAGGGGTTAAACGGGACAAAGGACATGGAGAGTTTTACCCAGGTTCGGCCCCTCTCAACGAGGTAAAGGCCTACTCCTGCTTTAGGTTGTATTGCTTGGGTTTCGATTACTAGGGAGCGAATACGCTTGACCTAGTTCTCGACTTATCGTTTCTTCCCTTAACCTGCCGCCGGGTCACCCCTTTATATACACAGGTTGATGCCCGGCGGCTTACAGAGTCCCGGCCGGCTCATACACAATGTGTCCGGCCCGGTGACCAATACTAAACTTTCCTTAACATACAAGTTAAACATATGGCGGTTTATGCCCGTGGGCCTCAAATCGCCTCCGGGTCTTGGGCCTTCAGTAAGCTTGCTACATGAACTGCCATCTTCAGCATCTTCTTGGGCCTTCTCATCATGAACCGCCAATGGTATGACCCGGCCCCTCCTAGGCGGGTTATACCCAATAGTTATATCCCCAACATTAGGCCCCAGGTTGATGTGAACTTGTTCATATCAATCTTCAATACTTGACTTAGAAAAAAATCCTTCATCGTCAGTCCTTATGAAATCTTATAACCCGCCATGACGTCTGCTCAGTGAATTGTGCTAACCTGCCATGACGTCATCTCGCATTAATATCGCACGAGGCCCAAATCTCAATATGCCCTCACTTTTAATGAACCTCCAAAAATCGAGGCATCTGTGCTGTCACATAATCATTTTTCAGCCTCCTCGATTCCCGAGCATGCCATCTATCCACTGCCTTATAAATAGGGACAGGGGTCCTTTTCATTTTCCCCCCTTGCCTCCTCGTCTTCATCCTCTTCTTTGCAACGCCACACACGCCCGAGCTCCGCCGCCGTCGACCTCGCGAGCTGCCTCCACTCCAGCTGCTGCATCGACCTGAACGCACCAGAGCACCGCCGCGCGCCACCGCTGTCCAACAGCCCCGGTAAGCTCTCCTCTTTTCCTCACCACAGATCTCCATTAGGGTTTTCTTGAGTTCATCAGAGTTCATCTTTGTTCCTCCCTAGATCATGTAGTTTTTGATCTAAGTATAGTACCAATCTTGTGCGGTAGCAGTTTAGCACTCGTTTTTAATATCTGAATGCCTCCCCTCCATAGGAGATCTCATCTGAGCATGTGAACTGTCCTGCTGCTGCCACTTTAGGTTTAGAATTTTTCTTCATTATCTGAACTGCTGTAGATCCAAAATTATAACACCAATCTGTGAAAACTGTTTGTCCAACACTTAGCAATCCTTCGCTCATAGATCTGAAAACTGATAGCTATGTAGGCAGCTTAATTGATAAACCATAACCCGCTAGGTACCATTAGTCCCCTCTTAAGCCGCCAATAGATTGCTCTGCATCTCAACACTATCCTCCGGCTTAACACACTGCATTTTTATAGTTTTTACCTTTGAACCAATGACCGGCTTAACAACATAATCTTAAACCGGCAATATTTTCTTTTCGGACCTTCATCATCAACGATGACTAAGACCTTCACTTCATGCAACTGGGTCACATCCCGGGTTACCGAGGAAGACTTGGACAATTTTGTTCAGACTGGCGTCTTAGCCAAAAAAGATGACATCCACTGGAGGGTCCCAGGCACTGAAAATCCTCTTGAGCCCAAGGAAGGCGAAATAATCGTTTTTACTGATCATATGATCCGGGGGTATACCCCGCCCGGTTCAAAATTCTTTTGAGACGAGCTACACTTTTTCCAGCTCCATCCTCAAGATATTGGGCCCAATTCTGTCTCCAACATCTGCAACTTCCAAGTTTTTTGCGAAGCTTATCTTCAACAAGAGCCCACTGTCGAACTGTTCAGGGAATTCTATTACTTGAACCGGCAGACTGAATTCACAGACGGACCCAGCTTGGAGCTAGGCGGAGTTTCAAATCAGAAACGAAAAGAAGCCACCTTCCCATATGCCAAACTGCCCAGTCATCCTAAAGACTAGAACCAGACTTGGTTTTATTGCCAAGATACATCTCCAGAGGGGGAAAATCCCTTGTCGGGCTACCGTGAACACCGGCTTAGCAACACACATCCACTCCCAGAGCGGATCAACACAAAGGAAAGGGCCAAGTATGCGCCCATATTTTCAAAGATTAGAGCCTTCATGGCTAACGGCTTAACCGGCATCGACCTTGTTCGGTGCTGGGTCGCCTGGAGAATTCTGCCGTTAAGCCGCCGCCCCGGTTTAATGTGCGAGTACACCGGCGACTTAAAAGATCCACAACACCACTGCGAGACCCAATTGACTGATGAAGATATCAATGAATCGACCAAGGCTTTATTGAACGAAAGCTTGGCAGCTTGCAGCAAAACCGGACTCAATCCTTTCTGCACTCTCAACAAACCGCCAGCTGTAAGTTTTGTACATAATTTTTTAGTTGAATCATGTTTTCATAAAAACTGTCCTCTTATACTCATCTGACTTCCACAGGCTGATTCTCCTTTCTGGAAGAAGAAGTTGCAGGACAAACCGGCCAAGAAGACCCGGACAAAGACCAAGGCTAACAAAAAACCTACCAAGAAGAAGACCGACCCCTCTGAGTTACTTAACTTGGATGACGATGATGATGATGATGAGTCGGAGGTAGAACTTGATTCTCTTGGCTCATTTTTTGTACATCTCATTGACAACGATTATTATCAGGATGACACAGAAGCCAGCCATGCGGGTGATGAACAGGTAATTGTTCTTTCCTCCGGCTCAGAACCTCTGCCAAAATAGAAATCTCGACAAGCAAGCCGGAAAGTAAGGTTTTCTCATCCTTTAGATCATTTGGATCCCAACTTTATTTTGAAGAAGCAGCAACATGAAGCTCGCCGCACAACCCGAAACAGCGGAGGCGGGATCCTTTCCTCCGGCTTACCGAACACACCAGCCCCTCGCAAACGTCATCCAGAGGTCTCACCAATTTCCGACTTAGCTTATCCCAAGGCTGGTCTTTTTCGACAACCTCTTAATCCTTCCGACTCAAATTATCAGGGAACATCTCATTCCTCCTCTGGCGATTCAACGGAAACTCACATCCCAGTCTTCAAGACTGTGCCTGGGTAATGTTAAATCTCTGCTTTCCATCATATACTCAATTGCTGTGTTAACCTCGTCTTGTGCTGCATTTACAGAGCTATGGCAAAGCCCAGCAAGAAGTTGAAGGTGACAAAAACAACCGAAAATCCTTCTGAACCGGAGAAACAGTCAGCAGAAACTTCCCTCCATGCCACTGAAGCCACCGTTGATGAACCGCCACTGGAAGAACACAACATCACCATAGATCATATGGATGTTAACCCAGCCACCGTTAAGCCGCCTAGTCCCATCAAGCCTACTGAAGAAAAGGTTGATGATGTTATCATTACTGGGCTTGGTTATACAGTGCCAGGCAATCCCACTGTCTTGTCAAAGCACAGTGCCAAGGAAGAAATATCTGTTACTGACAAAGGTAAGTGGTCAGTGAATTTAGAGAGCTATGCTCACTATAGTGCTCAAGAGATCCACTCTGGGTACTTGAACCGTCTGCACACAAGCCGTGACTTCGAGGCCGGCTTAGTAAATCTCATGAAGAAACGTTTTGAGGTAAACGCTAGCCTTCTTCATATAAACATACTTTATCAGCCACCAAGTTTACTGGACATGATAGAATTGAATGTACTGTAGACTTTAGATAGCCTTATAGATCAAATCAAGTAGCCCCCAAGGGCCGGCTTACACTTTCAAGATAAGCTGGGACTTCAAATAGTAATGATTCAATTTTGCACCTGTAGCCCCCAAGGACCGGCTTAAATAGTTAAGATTAGCCGGGTCTCATTACCATAGTTGTCAATAAAATCCAAGTATATAGCCCCCATGAATCGGCTATAGCCACAATAGTGTAGCCGAGTCATTATGAAATTGTCTTTGAAAAGAGCAATGTGCATTAGCCCCCAAGTGCCAAGTGAAATACTTGTATTATTCTTGGGACTTTAAACAAATGATTGTAATAGCACCTGTCGTTTGCATACTGCAGGCTGAACTCAATGCAAAAGAATCCCAAGTCGCCGACCTTCAAGAAAATATCAAGTCTCAACAATCTGAAACTGCCAAGGCCAAATTAGAACTGACAACCACCTTGGAAGAAATGGAGAAGTTGAAAAAGGACTTCAAGGCTGACAGGACAAACTGGGAGTCCACAAAGCAGCTCTGTTGAAAAGAGCGGAAGAAGCAGAGGCGGCCCTTAAGCTGGTGACTGAAGAGCTTTCCGGTTTAAAACATCAAATTAACACCATGACCATTGCTATCTTTGTTAAGTAACATTATTCCAATTTGTTACCATACATGTAGTTGAATAATCATTCATCCGACTTATCAATTTGTTTGGTAATGCAGGCTCCAGAATCGCCCATCTTGGTGCAGACATGCGCATGAAGCTGAAAGCCGCCTATACTCTTATCGAGCAATTGTATACTGGCGCACAACGAGCTATCTCTGTAGCTTCTCATAAAAAACAACCACCAACTCTTATCAAAGACATGCTTGAAAAGCTGTCTGTATTGCCCCAAAGAGTGGAGGATCTGAAGCTATCAGCTGCTAGAGCCGGTGCCATCACTGCGCTAACCCGGGCCAAGGCGTGGCAACCATACCTGGACCCAGAAGACTTGGCCAATGGCTGCCCAAGCATGAAGGAGGACGGGTCTCCCTTCAGTACTGAGGACTTTGCGGCGATAGCAAGAGAAATGCACCCTCTAGCAAGCAAACTGGCTGAAGATACGGACCTATCTCATTACCAGGAGGCTTATAATGCTGATAACAAGAAAGTGAAGGCGCCGGTTCACGACTCCCAGCAGCTTATTCCGCCAATCCGTAAGCACACCTTTGCTCCTGATATTGACCCGTCAACACTTATTGATGACGAAGCTGTGTTCAAAGCTTTGACTGGGATCAATTGGGCCACCTCTGACTTCCAGTCAACGGGTGACGAAGAAGAAGATGAACCGGTGCAAGATGACCCGGAATCCTCTACTCGCCAAGGTCAAGATCCTTAATCCAAGGGCCGGCTTATTATCTGCCAGTTGGACTACCTTATGCCTCAAAACACTTACTCTTTTGGGCCGTCCAGTGCCTTGTAATAGGCTAGTTTGAAAACAATGATCTGCCATGCCATCGTGCATGTTGATTTGCATAACACTTATGAGCCGTTTTGATCTTATCTGACGATCCACCGTTTACGCTCATAATCATTGTCATCTTTGCTGATCATGTTGTCTTAAACACTGCATACAAACAGAGAACAAGTGCCTTGCCGGCTTACCCCAAGGCGGGTCATAACACCCCATATGAAAACCACTAGTGACTGCATCGTCCGTAACCAGGGCCGGTTTATCAAAACTTCATATAATCATAACAAAGCAAATATCATACCTGTGATATTTATTCATACTGCCGGCTTACAACGCCGCATGTAGTAAGGGTAACAGCCCGAAGCCTCAGAGCGCAGTGCTCTATGTAATTTTATTCATACTGTCGGCTTACAACGCCATAGACAGCAAAGGGTAACATCCCAAAAACTTGAGAGTATAGAACTCCAAGCATATAATCATCACACACTGGTGACTTATTGTCCAAAGCCAGGCTAGGTTATCAAAGCACCGGATATTTTCAAATATGAATCATAAGATCAAGGCAACATGGCCCGAATCAACTTTCAACCATATATCAATATGGTATAAACAGAAATCACCAAAAAGATTCAAAGTCAATATAAACCAGAAAACCAAGGCATTCAAAGGCTGCCAAGCCTCAACATCAAGTGCTATTCAAGGGCTGCACAGCCACTGAGTTGCTCCTTAATTCAAACCTGTAAGCCGGGCCTCACATGACCAATCGCCGTTTTAACTTTGACAAGTTCAGGGTCTTTACAAGATTAACTGTCAAGAGTACGGCGAGTCATTCCAGGGTTACCTGGTCGGAGTGGTAGGCATACAAAGGCAGGATAACCCGGATTTTTGTTGAATACACCTGGCGTCCAAGCCCATTA
This sequence comes from Thinopyrum elongatum, assembly GCA_011799875.1. Taxonomy (NCBI): domain Eukaryota; kingdom Viridiplantae; phylum Streptophyta; class Magnoliopsida; order Poales; family Poaceae; genus Thinopyrum; species Thinopyrum elongatum. Next base: position 329,218,360 of record CM022300.1, on the reverse strand, counting down.
CAAGGGTCAACAAAGCTCTGTTCATTTAACAAGGAGCCCCCAAGTAATATTCCGATCCAGGCATACAAGCCGGGCCAATAGGGTAGTCATAGCTATGCTCAATGAGCAGGAAGCCCCCCAAATATTTTGCAATCAAGGCGTACAAGCCGGATCAAAAGGGTAATCATAGCTATGCTCAATGAGCAGGAAGCCCCCCAGTGACCTTATGAAGTGACAATAAAGACTCAGATTCTCAGAAATGAAACGACAGAGGCCCTGAATCATCAGGGATGCCGGCTTTATTATACTAATCATAATATATACATTAGTAAAAGTATGTACATCACAAGAGCCAGTGGCTCAGGTGTAATAAGGCCGAAGATGAGCAATATTCCACGGCCGGTGGGTCTCCTCCTCCGACATGCGTGAGTCCTTGTGGCTTCGAACATTGATAAGGTAGTATGACCCGTTGCTCAGATTTTTACTGACCACAAAGGGCCCTTCCCAAGGTGCCCAAGGTGGGGATAGCTTGTGCATATCAGTTTGATCCTGGATGAGCCGGAGCACCAAATCTCCTTCTTGAAAAGTCCTGGTTTTAACCCGGCGGCTGTGATAACGACACATATCTTGCTGGTAAATCGCTGAACGAGCCGCCGCAAGGTCACGCTCCTCATCCAAAAGGTCAATAGCATCCTGACGTGCTTTCTCATTATCAGCTTCAACATAAGCCGCCACGCGGGGCGAGTCGTGACGTATGTCACTAGGGAGAACCGCTTCTGCTCCGTAAACCATGAAGAAAGGCGTGTAACCCGTAGATCTGTTGGGGGTGGTATTGATACTCCAAAGCACTAAGGGCAATTCTTCCACCCAACAACCTGGCGTCCTCTGCAATGGGACCATAAGCTGGGGTTTGATACCTCTCAAGATTTCTTGATTGGCTCTTTCAGCTTGACCATTAGACCGGGGGTGAGCCACCGATGACACATCAAGCCGGATATGCTCTTGTTGACAGAATTCTTTCATTGCACCCTTAGACAGATTAGTACCATTATCAGTAATGATACTATGAGGGTATCCAAAATGAAAGGTCACCTTTTTAATGAACTGAACCGCCGTTGCTGCATCACATTTGCTGACCGGCTCAGCTTCAACCCACTTTGTAAACTTGTCAACAGCTACCAGGAGGTGAGTCTTTTTGTCCTTGGACCTTTTAAAAGGCCCAAGCATATCCATTCCCCAGGATGCAAATGGCCAAGTAATTGGAATCATCCGCAATTCTTGAGCCGGCACATGAGCTCGTCTTGAATTTTTTTGACAGCCATCACATTTACTGACCAGATCTTCCGCATCAGCATGAGCCGTCAGCCAATAAAACCCATGACGAAAAGCTTTAGCAACGAGAGACTTAGAGCCGGCATGATGGCCGCAATCTCCTTCATGAATTTCCCTTAAAATTTCATGGCCCTCCTCAGGAGAAATGCATCATTGAAACACCCCTGTAACACAGCATCGGTGTAACTCACCATTGACAATAGTCATTGACTTAGACCTCCGGGTTATTTGCCTGGCCAAAGTTTCATCATCAGATAACACGCCCCGGGTCATATAAGCTAAATATGGAACAGTCCAATCAGGAATAACATGGAGAGCCGCCACCAACTGTGCCTCCGGGTCAGGAATTGCAAGATCCTCCTCCGTAGGCAATTTAACTGATGGATTATGCAAAATATCGAGGAAAACATTAGGGGGCACCGGCTTACGCTGAGACCCCAGCCGGCTTAAAGCATCAACGGCCTCAGTTTTCCTGCGATCGACATGCTCCACTTGATAACCCTTAAAATGACCAGCAATTGTATCAACTTCTCTGTGATAAGCCGCCATGAGTGGATCCTTGGAATCCCAAGTCCCTAAAACTTGCTGAGCCACTAAGTCTGAGTCGCCAAAACACCTCACCTGGCTTAGATTCATCTCTTTAGCCATCCGAAGACCATGGAGCAAAGCTTCATACTCAGCTGCATTGTTAGTACAAGGCAACATCAACCTCAAAACATAACAAAATTTATCACCTCGTGGGGAAGTCAAAACAACTCCAGCCCCCGAGCCTTCCAATTGCCTGGATCCATCAAAGTGAATAGTCCAATATGTGGTATCCGGTTTTTCCTCAGGCATCTGCAGCTCTGTCCAATCATTGATGAAATCCACAAGTGCTTGGGACTTGATAGCCGTCCTAGGCATATATTTCAAACCATGAGGTCTGAGCTCGATAGCCCACTTGGCTACCCGACCTGTGGCTTCTCTGTTTTGAATAATATCCCCCAAGGGAGCAGAACTAACCACAGTGATGGGATGACCGAGGAAATATTGCTTCAACTTGCGGCTAGCCATGAACACGCTGTAAACCAATTTCTGCCAATGTGGGTATCTCTGCTTAGATTCAATGAGCACCTCACTGACATAATAAACCGGCCTTTGAACCGGATACTCCTTGCCTGACTCTTTCCTTTCAACCACAACTGCCACACTGACAGCTCTGTTGTTTGCAGCCACATATAAAAGCAAGGGCTCCTTCTCAATAGGAGCTGCAAGAACCGGCGGTTCAGCCAGCTGTCTCTTAAGCGCCTCAAACGCCTCATTGGCAGCATCACTCCAGACAAAGTTATCTGTCTTCTTCATCATTTGATACAAAGGGATAGCCTTCTCTCACAGGCGGCTTTTAAACCGGCTCAAAGCTGTAATACGACCCGCCAACCGCTGGACGTCATTGATACATGCCGGCTTAGCCAAAGAAGTGATAGCCTTGATTTTCTCCTGGTTAGCTTCAATGCCTCTCTCAGAAACCAGGAAACCCAATAGTTTGCCTGCTGGCACACCAAAAACACACTTGGCCGGGTTAAGCATCATTTTATAGACCCAGAGATTGTCAAAGGTCTCTTTCAAATCATCTATCAAAGTCTCTTTCTTCCTGGATTTCACAACAATATCATCCACATAGGCGTGAACATTGCGTCCAATCTGGTCATGGAGGCAATTCTGAACACACCGTTGGTAAGTCGCCTGGGCACTCTTGAGCCCAAAGGGCATAGACACATAGCAGAAGGCTCCAAAGGGAGTGATGAAAGCTGTCTTCTCCTGGTCCTTAACTGCCATCTTGATCTGATGATAACCAGAGTAAGCATCCAAAAAGCTCTAACGCTCACAACCCACCGTAGCATCAATAATCTGGTCAATACGAGGGAGAGCAAAAGGGTCAACCGGACAGGCTTTATTAAGGTCTGTATAATCCACAAACATATGCCAAGTGCCATTTTTCTTAAGCACCAGCACCGAGTTAGCTAACCACTCAGGATGAAAAACCTCAATGATGAATCCAGCAGCCAAGAGCCGGGCCACTTCTTCACCAATTGCCTTGCGCCTCTCTTCATTGAAACGACGAAGAAACTGCTTGACCGGCTTAAACTTTGGATCAACATTAAGAGTGTGCTCAGCGAGTTCCCTCGGTACACCTGGCATGTCAGAAGGTTTCCATGCAAAGATGTCCCGGTTCTTACGGATGAACTCGATGAGCGTGCTTTCCTATTTTGGATCCATATTAGCACTGATGCTGAACTGCTTGGACGAGTCGCCAGGAACAAAATCGACCAACTTAGTGTCATCTGCCAACTTAAACTTCAACAGGGGGTCATTCTCTGTAGTTGGCTTCTTCAAAGGTGTCATATCTGCCGGGTCAACATTATCTTTATAAAACTTCAACTCCTCGGCGGCACAGGCCGACTCAGCATACGCAGCATCACCCTCTTCACAATCCAAAGAAGTCTTCCTATCACCGTGCACCATGATGGTGCCCTTATGACCTGGCATTTTAAGCTGCAAATAAACATAACAAGGCCATGCCATGAATTTGGCGTAAGCCGGCCGCCCGAATAAAGCATGATACGGGCTTTTGATCTTGACCACCTCAAAGGTCAATTTCTCAGCTCTGGAATCATGGTCATCTCCAAAGGCTACCTCCAGGGTTATCTTACCCACTGGATATGCTGACTTACCAGGCACCACCCCATGAAAAACAGTAGAAGACGTCTTAAGATCTTTGTTAGTCAAATTCATACGATGAAAAGTATCATAGTAAAGAATATTGATACTACTGCCCCCATCCATGAGCACCTTTGTAAGCTTATATCCTCCTACCTGAGGAGCCACCACCAATGCCAATTGACCCGGATTGTCAACCCGGGGTGGGTGATCCTCACGGCTCCATACGATAGGCTGCTCAGACCACCTCAAATAACGAGGTACTACCGGCTCAACTGAGTTCACCACCCGCTTATCGATTTTCTGATCCCGTTTGCACAGACTTGTGGTGAATACATGATATTGATCACTATTCAATTGCTTTGGATTGCTTTGATAACCAGACAGCTACTGCTGATTCCCTTGGCCAGATTGTTGATTAAAACCGCCTTGATTGCCTTGGCCCTGGAAACCAGAACTTGAACCACCACCTCCAAATCCAGGTCCATGAGAGCCGGATCCTGAACCGCCATGCGGGCCATGATTATTCTGGAAAAATTAGAGTTTCTATACTCCCTCATGATGAAGCAATCCTTCCACAGATGACTGGCCGGCTTTTTCTGGGTTCCGTGCTTTGGGCAAGGCTGATTCATCATGGCCTCAAGGTTGAACTTTGGCCCTCCAAACCGGGGCGCTGACGTTTTCCCCTTACGACGCTGGTTATTACTCTGCGCATTGGTGTTAGCCACAAAGTCTAAACCGTCGTCAGCCTTGCGCTTACCATTGCCACCTTGACCCACCGTGTTATGATGTCCCTTGGTATTGCCACTCTTTTTCCCTTTGCCAGCTTTCTCCTCATCAGACTCAGGGTCTTTAGTGCTATCAGAGTCGGCATATTTAACGAGACCCGCCATGAGCTCCCCCATATCATTGCAATTGCGCTTAAGCCGCCCCAATTTCTGCTTAAGGGGAAGAAAATGGCAATTCTTCTCCAACATCAGGACTGCTGAACCGGCGTTGATACTGTCCGACGAGTGTATAACAGCTGAGATCCGGTGCACCCAACTGGTTGTTGACTCACCTTCACCTTGGACGCAAGAGTCCAAATCCAGAATCGACATAGGTTGCTTGCACGTGTCTTTAAATTTTTGGATAAAACGCGCTTTCAACTCTGCCCATGATCTGATGGAGTTAGCGGGCAGCCCTTTTAACCAAGTACGAGCCGGCCCATCCAACATCATGGTGAAATACTTAGCACATGCAGCATCACTAACATCCAACATCTCCATAGCCATCTCATAGCTTCCAATCCAAGCCTCCGGGGGTTGATCCGCCGTGTAGTTAGGCACCTTACGGGGGCCCTTGAAATCCTTAGGCAAGCGCTCGTTGCGTAGAGCCGGCACAAAACATGGCACGCCCAAAGTTCTAGAAGTCACCCCTGTCTCCACAGACGCTGACGGATAAACCGGAGGTTGCTGTTGAGCCGCCAACTGAGCCGCCAGCTTAGCCTCATGCCGCGCCCTGCCCTGGTCCACTAAAGCCTGAGCATCATTACCAGCACGCGGCGGGTCAGGCCTACGAGGCTGATTGCGGTGCCGCTCACTGCTCGATACAGCCGGTTCATCAATGTGTCTGCTATAACTCCGGCTTGGACGCGGTGTCGAGTGAATCCGTTCACGACTGTATGAATAAGCCGCCTATTGAGCCACAGCCGTCTGAAGAAGTTCTCCAGCTCGCCGTATTTCCATCGCCACTGGCGACTCATCCTGAACTAGGAGAGCCGCCAATTGAGTAGCCGCAGCTATCATGTTATCTAGAGGATTATAATAATGACCCGGGGGCGTCGGAACATGCTGAGGAGGGGTCAAATTCAAACGTGGGGGGTCTGCAGCACGTGGCTGAACCGGTGCTCCAGCCGCCAGTGCCTCAACGGCCCGATCCTCCACACGCGGGTTACTGGTTCCTGCCCCAGGCTTGTTGAAAAGGTTTCTTGCATCATAAACCGGGGGGAAACGACTCACATGCCTTCTGTTAAAGACAACGTTTGATGCGTCCCGGTCCAAGCTCAAGCGAAAATTTTCTGCTTGAAGCCGTTCTGCCTCCCTCTCCAAGGCTGCTCGCTCCATCGCCATCCGGGTGTTCTCAGCGTTTAGATCCTCCTTTGCTTGAGCTATCTCATCACGTAACTTTGCAACGTCCACATTATGTTGTGTTTGGTTCACCGGGGTCACCTCCGCCATCAACAACGTTGCCAGAGCCTCCAGTAGTTCAGATAAAACTTGAGCCGGCGGGTGCACAGGACCTCCTGCCCCAGCTGCCGTTGCCGTCGCTGAACCAGAGATCATTGCCGCCGCAGTTGAAGAATTCTGCCCTGGCTGTGTACCGGCCATGAAGATTGTAACCCGGTTTGGCGGCTCATAGGGGTCCGGAATACTGTCGCCATCGAAATAGCCCCCAAGCCCATCATCCTGAACTTGATACATGGAGTTGGTCTCACCGGTTGAGGACTCATCGCTTGAATAGACGGCCGTCTCACCACCGGACTCAGATCCTCCTTCCAGATCTACTCCTTGAGTAAAGCCAACAAAGACATGCTTCGGGGCGGCTTGAACCTTGGCGGGTCGTGCGCGCTGAGCCGTCTCGACGATGTCGGCGCAGGTGTCCGGCTCAGCTTCTGACTCACCAATCTTGCCGATGAAGCAATGAATTCTGCCGAAGGGGACCCGGTACCCATACTCGATTGAGCCGGCCTCGGGCCCCCAGCCCGCATCATCGATGTAGAGCTTGCCGTGACGACTCTTAGTCATCCGGCCCACAGCATATCCCTTGAGCCCTACGAAGCTGCCCTTCAAGAACTCGAAACCACTGTGCGCTGGCCCCACGGTGGGCGCCAACTGTCGTGGAATTGTCACGGCAGATGCCCTAGCATGAGGACTTAGGTGTGGAGCCATCGTCACGTAGTTAGCTTGAAGGTGTTAAACGGGACAAAGGACACGGAGAGTTTTACCCAGGTTCGGCCCCTCTCAATGAGGTAAAGGCCTACTCCTGCTTTAGGTTGTATTGCTTAGGTTTCGATTACTACGGAGCGAATACGCTTGACCTAGTTCTCGACTTATCGTTTCTTGCCTTAACCTACCGCCGGGTGACCCCTTTATATACACAGGTTGATGCCCGGTGGCTTACAGAGTCCCGGCCGGCTCATACACAATGTGTCCGGCCCAGTGACCAATACTAAACTTTCCTTAACATACAAGTTAAACATATGGCGGTTTATGCCCGTGGGCCTCAAATCGCCTCTGGGTCTTGGGCCTTCAGTAAGCTTGCTACATGAACCGCCATCTTCAGCATCTTCTTGGGCCTTCTCATCATGAACCGCCAGTGGTATGACCCGGCCCCTCCTGGGCGGGTTATACCCAATAGTTATATCCCCAACACCTTCCATGTTTTTTTTGTGACCGTGTGTTTATTTGTGGTTGCATTTCATCATGGCATCATGCGCATTGCATCCGCATGTTTTCTTATAACTTGCATCCATTTGTATTTGTCGTGTTCCCCCTTGCCTTCGTTGACCGTTCCGAGACCAACCGGGTTTTTGATTGCCTATTGTCAAAACACCTAACCTCTTTGCACAGTGCATAGACCCCTCGCACGCGTCCCAGAAACTTCCTTGAACCCGAACCGACCGGTCATGACCGATGGGTCTGGATCATCCTCGAACATCTCTCAAATATCTTCGGTTTCTTCTTTGGACTCTCCTAGCCTTTTATCTAGATCGTCCGACCTCGATCGGAGGGTCTAATCCTACCCTAAACTCCCCCTTTCCCTATATAAAGACCCCTAGTCTAAATCTGGTCAAACTCTAACTTCTAGGACTTGTCCCATCTCTCCGCCGCCGCCGGCCCACTCTCTCCTTCCACCTCGGGATCCTCCCAGATCCCCTTCTCACCCACCAGCCCGAGCTCCTCCCTCGATCCATCTTGCCGTCGCCAGCCACCTCACAGCCACCACCTCGCCCGATCCCCAACTCGATCGAGCCGCTGTCCAGGAGCTCCCGCACCAACCCAGCACCGGCCTCCCACGCTCGGCCTCCTCCTCGCCGGTGCTTCCCCGTCGAAGATTCCCGGCCAGCAGCAACAGCCACCAGGCCATGCCCTCCTTCTCCTCCTTCCCCGCTCCTGTCTCTCCCTCTCTCTGTAATATCTCTCTCGCCTCACTTCTCTCTCTCTCTCACAGGACCACGCCGGCGACCAGGCCAGCCGCCCCCCGTCTCTGCGCCCGTGCTCCCTCGCCTCCTCGAGCCACCCGAGTAGAGCTCGCCTCCATCGGCTGGCTGCAAGCAGCAGTGCCGTCGCAGTCAAGATCGAGGGCGCTCGAGGAGCACCATGGAGACACCGCCATCGCCTCCTCCACTAGACCTCCTTCACTCCGCCGCCCAGCCGCCGGATCTGCCCCATTCCGGCCGGTTCCTGCTGACCCCATCGCCAGAACCTGCTCTGCCCATCCTCTGCATCACGCCAAGTCCCGCTTGATCCCCTGCTTCGTTGACCGCGCGCCTCCTCTGCTCCGGCCCAGCAGCTCCCTTGCGTCGGCCTACCAGCCCTGCCTCCCACTGTCCGGGCCATGGCCCATGGTGAGAGATCCAGCCCAGCACCCAGCAGATTCAGCCCACATATGTTTTTTCCTGTGCACTGCGAATTTCATAATTATTCAGAAAACTGCATATTCGGATTTAAACAACTTATATATGTAAAATGCTTAGAATTTCATCTGGTTTCATAATGTGCAACTTTCATCCATGTTAAAATGTTTAAAATTGCTATTTGCATTAAGTTGCATAAACGACATGCTAAAATGGTTTATTTCATATCTAGATAACCATAGCTCCGAACGAAATAAACTATATATGTAAATTGTCTAGAAAAATGTATAGATTAACATGGTGCACTTTATTTTGCTGTTTAACAACTTTAAAATATGGTTTAGTACCAAATTCGCTAATTGCATATGGGGATTTTCTGGAATTGTTGTTTGTTGTTTCCGGCCCCATTTAAACTTGCCTAAATAGTTGGTTTGCTTATGCTTCACCTCTTGCCATGTTTAACAACATTTAATAGTGTTGGGTACATAAACGAGAGTGAACTAAATAATTGAATGTGGTGTTTCGTCAATATGCAGCTCGTTGCATATTGAGCACCACTTAATTTGTAGTATTGTTTGTTGCACTTTGCCATGTCATGCCTCATTAAAATGGACATGCATCATACTTGGTTGCGCATCATGTCATGTTTATGCTTGTTGGTTTACCATGTTGTTTGCTTCTTTTTGGTTGTGGTTCTTGTCAATAGTTCCAGTTATGTTGCGATTGTGAGGATCCGTTCCACTACGTTGGTTCGTCTACTTCATGGATTCGGGCAAACCGTTGTTTGGCTATGTTACCGCTTTGCTCAGCCCTTCTTATAGCGTTGCTAGTTGCAGGTGCAATGCAAGTTGTTCCATGTTGGGACATGGTTATCATGGGATACCATAATATCTTTTATTTAATTAATGCATCTATATACTTGGTAAAGGGTGGAAGGCTTGGCCTTTTGCTTGGTGTTTTGTTCCACTCTTTCCGCCTTAGTTTCCGTCATACCGGTGTTATGTTCCTTGATTTGCGTTCCTTACACGGGCGGTGTTTATGGGCCCCCCTTGACAGTTCGCTTTGAATAAAACTCTTCCAGCAAGGCCCAACTTTGGTTTTACCATTTGTCTAATAACAACTTAAACTTGCATAGGGAGTAATTAACCCGAGGATTCTTAATCATCAACCCGGGCCAGTGCTCCTCATGAGTGTTGGTCCAAACCGGGCAACCTGCAGGGCCACCACGAGGAAACTCGAGGATAGGTTTTACTCGTAGCTTGACCCATCCGATCGTGGCCTGAGATGAGATACGCGTGGCTCCTATCAGGGTGTCGGCACATCGGGAGGTCTTGCTGGTTTTGTTTTACCATTGTCGAAATGTCTTGTGCACCGGGATTCCGAGATTGATGGGGTTGTCCCAAGATAGAGATTTACCTCCGCGGATCATGGGAGTTTATAATGGACTAAGTTGGGACACCCCTGCCGGGTTTAATATTTTTGAGAGCCGTGCCCGTGGTTATGTGGCAGATTGGAAATTTATAATATCCGGTTGTAGAGAACTTGACACCAGATCCGAAATAAAATACACCAACCACGTGCGTAACCATGACCGTATCTTTTAGAGGGAGTTTGGGAAGAGAACATGGTGGGGTTATGTTTAACTCGTAAGTAGTTCAGGATCATTTCTTGATCATTACTAGTTTGCGATCGTTATGCGTAATTCACTCTTCTTACTCTTGTACTCGAAAGTTCGCCACCATACAACGCTTAGTGCTTGCTGCAACCTCACCACTTATCCATTCCATACCCATTAAGCTTTGCTAGTCTTGATAGTAATGGGATTGCTGAGTCCTTGTGGCTCACAGATTACTACAATAACAGGTGCAGGTATAGGTAATCCAATGATTTGACATGAGAGCGATGCTTGCTTGTTTTGGAGTTCTTCTGCTTCTTCTTCGATCAAGGGATAGGTTCCGGGTCGGGAGCCTGGGATTAGCAGGGTGGATGTCGTACTTCTTTTTCGTTTGATTTCATCCGTAGTCGGATCCTGCTCTTCTTTATGATGATTGCTATGTATTGATGTATTCATGTATTCATGTTGTAGCTTGTGGCGAGTGTAAGCCTGTATCTATTATTCTCATCTATTTAGTACATCATATGTTGTAATGATATCCACCTTGCTATGCGCTTGAAATGTGATTGTGCCGCAATCATGAATTCATCATGTGATTGGGATAGAATCGCATATTGGGCGCTAAGTTAACCTCTGCCATGATCTCGTCGCCACCACCTCTCGTGTCTGGGCCGGGAGGGGTCCTTCGGGACAGCACCTCCCCTGTCTCCCCAATGATCGGAGGAGGCGCAGAACACCACGCAGACCCACTCGCCGCCAGTTCGGCTGGCGAAGAAGTCCCCTCTGAGGTTTGATCAGCGGGGTGGGCGCGCGGTGGTCTTTAACATGAAATGCACATATACTATCGATAATAGACTGATGAAACGAGTGCCTGGGGAATCTTCAAATCCATACCTTTCAGCAGGGGGCTTGATCCTGGGGTTCCTCTTCGGAACCTCTTCGGACGCTTTGGACTCCTCGTCGGAATCCGAGCTGTCATCAGGCAGGACCAGCTTGGGCCTGCACTGTTTCTTTGGGGCGTGGGGAGGTTGCTCCTCCTCGGCGTCGTCCAATGTCGCCCTCTTCCTCATATGGGAGGAGTCGCTCTCCTCCTCATCCTCTTCCTGCTCCCCATCATGGGCGGAGGTAGCTTGGATGTGCCCGGACTTGGTGTCCGGATGCCCTCTTGGGCGGAGGCCTTCCCTGGCCTCCTGCACCTCCCTCTTCATCTTCTTTTCTTTCTTCTCTGGCACCTTGTACGGTGCCACGATCAGCATCTCCTCCAGCAGAGCCGGCCGGGGGTCTTCGAGCAGCTGGGTGTCAGGGCCGGTTTTTTGAGACATAAAATCCCAGCAAATGACCCTTGTGTCGTCACCAGCCCCAGGATTACTGTTTGCTGGTGGACACTTCCTTGATACAGAATCCCAAGCAATTTGCAAGAATTTGAGTACAAGACCATAAAGGTCCATTGAATATAACAAGGATCTCTAGTGGTGGATGATGGAAGCGACTTGTGGATCTCCAACATTGATGGGACTCCATTCCCACAAGAACTGTTGACCTGGATAACTCCTATCTTGCGTGGCTGCTATCTTCGAATCCTAGGTTGTGGGTGTGTCTTCGTAGCACTCCTCTCTGAATCATGATCTAGCCAAGACAATAGCCAGGGACAAGCCAGGGAGTATGTTTGAATGTACTTGCAAACATGATGAGCAAAAGATATACCGAATGCATATGGTCATGATGATTAGACTTTATGCATAGGCTGACCGAAAATTAAAGCATGACATGATAAATATTGATGTGGTGCGGAAGAATGAATAAATCATGTTAGTAGTAAAACGAGGAAATGAAATGGACCGCCCGAGGAATTCCAAGAAAAATGCCAAGCGGGTGTCTGAAAGCGACACCTCGAGAGGTCTTGAAAAGAAATGCCAAATGGGTGTGTGAAAGCGACGCCTCAAGAGGTATTGAAAAGAAATGCCAAACGGGTGTCTAAAAGCGACACCTCAAGAGGTCTTGAAAAGAAATGCCAAACGGGTGTCTAAAAGCGACACCTCGAGAGGTCTTGAAAATAAGTGAGTATCCAAGTGGACTAGCCATCCCAAGTGATACTCAGAAAAGAAAAGAAAAAAATGAGTATCTCGGGTAGTCCAGCCATCCCAAGAGATACTCAAGGTTGCACATAATAGGAAAAGGTCAGTCCACAAAAATATTCATGTTAACAACAATATACATAACAACACCAGTAGTGGCAATAATTAGCCTGCAAAATGAGCCATGATCAATTTAATTATTTCCTCCGGAGACTAACACTAAGACCGACACTTGACCAACCCAGATTGTAGTCCTTAACCATGGACACGGCTATTCGAATAGATATGACTCTGCAGAGGGTGTACTCTTTACCCACATGTATAGGATTTCCTTAGCCAACACCGAGACACTGACTAATTCCCATTACGGTGTTTGGGTTGAAAACACACCTGACCAGCACACACCAGATTAACTTTCCAGATGCCAGGAATCACCCAAAGCATCGTTCAATAGAAACTCTAAGGGGGGAGACCATCATCTTGAGTAGCATGGGATCACTATTAACATGCGCGGATTACAAGGGGTGCCCCCCTCTTGGCCCAGCTGGATACACCCATGCCCCTGACCCGATGACTGGCATTATAACCGGTACCTAGAAACCTTCATCATGGCCTCTCTGTACGATGTGTGCAGGGAAAGGGGTTAACAACTTACTGAACCGTACCCTACCTGTGGCAAGGACAAGTGGTAGCACGAAACCAGTATGGGGGTTACCGAAACAAGACTCGATTTATAGTCGACTCAGGAGGTTTAAGCTTTCCTGCAGTGGTTAGCACATTATATTTCCTTGGTACTACCCAATAGGGTCATCATCTAGTATGTCCCATCATACCCTCACTGACCATTCTCATCACAATGAGATTGATTTCAGTCTCACAATCACTTTTCTTGTGACTGATTCTTCCTGTAGATTAGTCTGGACCAACATAGGCATATGTGGCACGTGACAATAACCATACTCACTTATACTTCATGTTTAAATGAAGATAAAATACCATCAAGGGGGTCATGCATGTATGATGAATAATATGCAAATTCTATATGAATTCAACATATTCAAAATTCAATTATACTTTCTAACAAACAATTATGCATTCACCATATCATGTGTTCAAGATGCTTGCCTTGAGCATGCAGGAAGATTGGGTGCACTCCAAAACTTTGAAAATTTTACCTCCCCTCCATTTTCCTATTTTCAAAATATTGCAATTACAACATAAAGCCAAAATAGTGCTAAAAAGTTGTTTGGAAATTTTTGAAATAAATACTAAAATAAACTAGATGAAATTTGAGGAATAACAGAAAAAGAATCAAGTCATTTGGAGTTGTGGTTTAAAAACTAGAGCCAGTCAAAGTTAGGGTCAAATCTAAATTTAAATTAAAACAAAAAAAGAAAACCGTTCAAAAGGGAATACGCTTTCCCAATGAAGAAAACGTAGTCTGAGGAATGCGCTTCCACTTATGTCAGCGCGCTGTGATGTGGGAGTCCCTGACAGTGGGCCCCGCGGGCCCACCACTCAGGTTTGACTGGTCAGTCGCCTGCGGCTTCTCCTCTGGTCGAACAGAGGCGGCGCTCCGGCGAGGCTTGCCAGCGAACGGCGGCACCGTTCAGAAAACTGAGGCCACCCACGATCTTAGGAGGTCGAGGCAGTCCCGTGGGTACCCTCCTTGGTCGTCGGGGTGGACGGAGTCATTGGCGGTGAGGTCTCCCGAGGAGCTCCGGCGGAGGCGAATTGGTGCTGTTGGCTACGGTTGATCTCAAGTGGAATTGAAGTGCGGGATCGGAGCACGGGGATAGGGTGAAGCTTTTGGTGAAGAAAACTAAAAGGGGGAGGCTTTGGAGGCGTTGGGATCAATGAGATAGAGGCGGCAGCCGTGGTTGCCGGAGAGGAAGAGGGCGACCATCTCCGGGCATTTTGTTGCTCTGTGGAGCTCAAAGAGGAAGGAGGGGATGTGGAGCTCAAGGAGGGAGGAGGTAGTTCATCCTTGTACTAGTTCATACTCATCCTCTTCTCGAGGCAATCCACCACAAAGCAGGAGTAGGGTTTTACACCTTAAGGTGGCCCGAACCTGGGTAAATCATCGTGTTCCTCCCTTCTTCCTTCTCGCTCGAGCATGTAGGAGGATCACCATGAGGCAGTGAGTAGCGATCCGTAGCCTAGTGAAGTTCTCCGTGCACACCCAGAGTTCGAAACTTTCCTTGGGTCCCCGGAGCCCCGATTCCGACATTTGGCGTGCCAGGTAGGGGTGTGCCGGAGTTCTTTCACTTCGTTTCGACCCTGCTTCACCGTACCCATGGCCAACGCTCGTCGTGTTCGCGTCAAGCGCCGCGCAGCTCACGTCGCACGGGCGGAGCCCGCTAGCCGCGACGTCTGCCCCCACTTCGCCCCGACGACGACCAGTGCCCTTGGCCCTACCGCTCTACCAAACGTCATGGGCTGCCCGGCCTTCACCCCTAGCCTGCGTCAGGTAAACTGGCCAGTGAGGTTTAGGCCGGTCTTGCTCCCGCGCTATGATGGCGCCGCAGGCCCTGAGGAATTTCTTCGGCTCTACGCCCAGGTCATCCTAGCAGCGGGCGGCGATGACAAGGCCATGGCCAACTGGTTTCCCTTGGCCCTCGCGGGCACCCCGCGCTCTTGGCTCCTCGGCCTCCCTGAGGCCTCGGCCTCTTCTTGGGACGAGCTCCGTGATCGGTTCGCCGCGCGTTTCACACTCTCAGGGCCTCACACGGTCATGTGTATTCTCGGCGAATCCCAGACGCCTGCATCTGGTCGTCACTCCAAGCAACTCTTCCGCAGGGCGATTGCCGCGCGGCCCTAGCCTGAAGCTACGCGGCCTCGCGCGTGGCAGGAGGGTGTCATCATCTTCGACTCCCGGGATCACCCCAAGTCTGCGGTCACCACAGGTGCGCTCCCCATGTTATGCACGCCCACCATTAGCAATGTCTCGGTCACCAAGACCCTCATCGATGGTGGCGCCGGCCTCAATGTTCTATCCGTCAAAACCTTCGAGACGCTGCAAGTGCCCTTCGGCCAGCTCGCGCCCACCAGGCCGTTCTCTGGAGTGACCGACGGCTTCGCCACTCCCCTGGGGCAGGTGCGCCTCCCAGTCACCTTAGGCACCCGCGACAACTACCGCACCGAGCTCATCGACTTCAATGTGGCTCGCTTCGACCTCCCGTACAGCGCCATCCTGGGGTACCTCGTGCTTGCCAAGTTCATGGCGGTAACCCGTCCAAGCTACAATATCATTAAGATGCCGAGCAGTTGCGGCATCATTACGGTCTCTGTAGACAAGGAGGGTGCGGTCCGGTACCTCAAGCGCGCCTACGGGGCTCTGGCGGCCTCGTGCCCGGGCCCCGAAGATGGGGACGAGCATCTGGAGGTCTGAAAGGATCGACAAGAGGTGTCTAGAGGGGGGTGATTAGACCCTCAACAAGCAAAAGTAACAGTTTTTAATATCTTGAAGTTGAGGTGGAGTTTTAGCACAAGTTTAAGCATTCACAATACATTTCAAGCAAGCATGGCAAGAGTATGAGCAGTAGAAAAGATAAAGCATGCAAACTGCAAGAAAGTAAGGGATGGGATTGGAGTGTGCAAATGCAATGAAGAGACGGAGATTTTTGGCGTGGTTCCAATAGGTGGTGCTATCGTACATCCACGTTGATGGAGACTTCAACCCACGAAGGGTAATGGTTGCGAGAGTCCACGGAGGGCTCCAACCACGAAGGGTCCACGAAGAAGCAACCTTGTCTATCCCACCATGGCCATCGCCCACGAAGGACTTGCCTCACTCAAGTAGATCTTCATGAAGTAGGCGATCTCCTTGCCCTTACAAACTCCTTGGTTCGACTCCACAATCTTGTCGAAGGCTCCCAAGTGACACCTAACCAATCTAGGAGACACCACTCTCCAAAAGGTAATAAATGGTGTGTTGATGATGAGCTCCTGGCTCTTGTGCTTCAAATGATAGTCTCCCCAACACTCAACTCTCTCTCTCACATATTTGGCTATGGTGGAAAGATGATTTGAGTGGAAATCAACTTGGGGAAGGCTAGAGATCAAGATTCTTGTGGTTGGATTGGAATGTCTTGGTCTCAACACATGAGTAAGTGGTTCTCTCTCAGAAAATGAGTAGTGGAAGTGTATGCACGTTCTGATGGCTCTCTCTCGAATGGAGAAGGGGGTGGAGGGGTATATATAGCCTCCACACAAAATCCAACCGTTACACACATTTGACCCAACTCGGTCAGACCGAATATAAGAACTCGGTGAGACCGATTTAGTTCAAAATGTGAACGTTAGGAATCTCGGTGGGACCGATGTGCTAGGGCTTAGGGCAAACCTCATCTCGGTGAGACCGATTGCATGAACTCGGCGGGACCGATTTCAGCAATGAGCAAACAAAGAGTTGGTCAGGAAAACTCAGTGGGACCAATCGCTCATTTCGGTGAGACCGAAATGTTACGAAGGGAAACAGAGAGTTTGCAAGGCCATCCTGGTGAGACTGAGATCCGTATCGGTGAGACCGAATTGTCTAGTGTTTCTGGCAGTGGTTATGTCAACTGAACTCGGTGGCACCGGATAGATCAAATGGGTGGGGCCGAGTTTGACTTTGGGTTTTGGACATATATGGAAAAGAGAGAAAGTGGCTGAGGGTTTTGGAGCAATATCACTAAGCATTTTGAGCAAGTAGACCATTAAGCAACACCTCATCCCCTTTTAATAGTATTGGCTTTTCCTATGGACTCAATGTGATCTTGGATCACTAAAATGGAAATGAAGTGTCTTGAGCTTTTGCCAATCTTTGTCCTTAGCATTCTGAAGGGGTTCCACATCCTCTTGTCCTTGCCACACCATTGTTGAACTGATTTGAAATACACTAGGTAAAGGTATTAGTCCAACAAGAGATATGTTGACATTAATTACCAAAATCACACGAGGAGCACTTGTGCTTTCAATCTCCCCCTTTTTGGTAATTGATGACAACATACATCAAAGCTTTAGATAAAGGATATACAGAGTAACAAGTAAAGCTTTGGAAAGACATGTAACATGCATAGGCTAGCCCTACATGTATGCAATCATGTAAGAATGGAATATAATAACACATGAATGCATAAGCACGTCAGAGCAAGCAATGAGTTACATGTATCTTGGCTATATGCATCAGAGCAAATGATGTAGATAAAAGAGAAGTGTACCTTCATGTTCATGAATCCTTCTTGCAAACAATATGTTCATCAGCAAGAGATCATCATGGACATGAGTGTGATGCATATACTTACCTTGTAGTCTTGAGCTGGCTTTGGAAGAGGTGAACTTGAGAAAACAAGGTTAGATAACACAAGAACACTCTAAGTAAAGCAAGTTCAGAAAATCACAAGAGTACCAAGAGTGGGATGTCATGTAATGAGTGAGTACTTAGTACTTCATTTGGATATAGAGATGTCCCTAAAGATTAAAGGTATGCAATGAATTCCAAAAGATTTTCTCCCCTAGATATGGAATATTTCTCCCCCTGAATCTGATAATGGATAATGGGAGAAGGTAGGGTAGGAGAAAGTCAGAGCAAGAAGAAAAAATCAGAGCAGGAAATGGTGCAATCAACCATACATTGACATGCCTTTCCCCTCTTAAAGACATGTAACTTATCTCCTCTTTTGTAAACAGGCATCTGGAGGAGCTTAGATGTGCTCTCTTTCCCATGTGATAATCTTTGATGTGCTCTCTCCCCCCCTTTGACATCAATTTCCAAGAAGGGAACTTCTGGAGCATGAGTCAAATAGGTTTGGTCCTGCAGACACACTACAAAGCAGCATGAAGATTAAGATGCGGGTAGAGGATAAGAATCATCGAGTGGAGCTGGAGAAGAAATGAAATATTCAATGACAAAAGGTTTTCTTAGCAGTGAAATCGGTAACGCCGACCTATTTTCATCGGTGACACTGAGTTTGTCAGTGTCATGGATGATGCATCTCTGTCAGACCGGGTTAGTCCGCGTCGGTTGTAACGATGAACTATCTACAAGGTATTCTTTTAGTTCGGTCTAGCCGATAGGCTTGGATCGGTGAGTCCGAGTTCAAGGAAAAAAAATTGTCAACTCAGCTCACTAGGCAAATTAAATCTCACAAGGATTTGCAATGAATTAACTGAAAGATTTGCAATGAATTAGATGCAGAAAATACAGAGAAAAACAAATAGAAGAAAAGAGATCAAGATGAAGTTTTTTTATTGATAAGGGGAACATGATCGCAAGAAATATATGCAAGCACACAAAGTAAGTGAACAAAGAAACACTAGATAACTTCATCTAGAAGGGTTCGGCGACAAAGTCACCTATGTTAGAGTATATTGACTTATTAGTCAAGTGAGATCACTTGATCATAGGTCATACTCATTGTTTAAGCTCAAAATGGGGTTACCATTTTTCATTTAAGCATTTTGATGTATTGACATCTTGTTGAGTTGCTTTGACTCATGACTTGGAGTAAAGCTTCTCTAAGATGGAATGACATACCTTGGGTGGTGTTGATCTTGATCATGTAGTTGAACTTGTGTTGGATGCTCAAGGTTGATGAACAGCACCACTTGTCGTTTGAGCTCATCTTCCTACATGAGTTAGTTTTTGCAAGGAAGAGCACTTGTGTATCCAAAACGATAATCATGAAACTTGATACCAAATGAAATTTGATATATAGAAATTGTCAAAGGATATGTTGAGTGGATTCATGCTTCCTTGTAATCAACAACCATATAGTACAGACTTGGTGATGTAGAGATTGCTTAAGATGTGAATGACTTGCAATCCCATAAACTTGAATTCATCCAAGTACCTACAAGGGTTAGATAACATGCAAGGGTGCAAGTATAGATCCAAGACATATTATCATCATCATAAAAGAAATATCAAGGATTAGTCAATAAGGCTCATGCCTTGCATGTATCCAAATGGAGTTCCTACTCCAAGTTTGAGGCATCAATGATGTTCAATTCACCTCTCAAACGGCAAAATACTTTCTCATCAAGCGGTTTGGTGAATATATCCGCCAATTGCTTATCGGTACGAACATGCTTAAGATCTATGTCACCTTTAGCAACATGATCTCGAATGAAATGATGACGAACTTCAATATGCTTAGTTCGAGAATGTTGCAGGGGATTATGAGCAATCTTAATAGCACTTTCATTATCACAAAGCAATGGAACATGTTTCACATGTATCCCATAATCCTTAAGGGTTTGGGTCATCCAAAGTAATTGAGCACAACATGATCCGGCGGCAATGTATTCCGCTTTAGCGGTGGATAAGGATACCGAGTTTTGTTTCTTGGAAGACCAAGACACAAGAGATCTACCAAGAAATTGACAAGTACTCGAAGTGGACTTTCTATCAACCTTGTCACCGGCATAGTCCGAATCGGAGTAGCTAACAAGTTCAAAAGAAGATCTCTTAGGATACCAAATGCCAAAGTTTGGTGTATGAATTAAGTATCTCACTATCCTTTTCACAGCCTTAAGATGACATTCTTTAGGGGCCGCTTGATATCTTGCACGCATGCACACACTTAGCATAATAACGAGACGGGAGGCACATAGATATAATAATGAACCAATCATAGAGCGGTAAACCTTTTGATCAACCGGTTTGCCATCCTTAGTCAAGTCAAGATGTCCACTAGTAGGCATGGGTGTTTTCATACCTTTGCTTTCTTGCATGTTGAACTTCTTGAAAAGGTCCTTGGTATACTTTGTATGAGAAACAAAGGTACCTTCCTTAGTTTGCTTGATTTGCAAACCAAGAAAGAATTTGAGTTCACTCATCATAGACATCTCAAACTTCTCCAACATTAGCCTTCCAAACTTTTCACTAAAGTGAGGGTTAGTCGAACCAAATATGATATCATCCACATAAATTTGGCACACAAATAGTTCACCATTAACCCTTTTAGTAAAAAGTGTAGAATCAATCTTCCCAATTTCAAAGCCTTTTTCAATAAGAAACTTGGTCAAGCATTTATACCATGCTCTAGGAGCTTGTTTAAGACCATAAAGAGCTTTGTGAAGTTTGTAAACATGATCGGGTTTCTTGGGATTAACAAAGCTGGGAGGTTGTTTAACATAGACTTCCTCCTCAATTTCACTATTAAGAAAATCACTTTTAATATCCATTTGGTATAAAGTGATATCATGATGATTGGCATAAGCAAGTAAGATGCGTATGGACTCAAGTCTAGCAATGGGGGCATATGTCTCTCCATAGTCCATACCTTCGACTTGAGTGTAGCCTTGAGCGACGAGACGGGCCTTGTTGCATACAACTTTTCCATCCTCATCTTGCTTATTCTGAAACACCCATTTGGTTCCAATGACATTGTGCTTCTCATCAGGCTTTTCAACCAACGTCCATACTTGATTCCTCTAAAAATTGTGTAGCTCTTCATGCATTGCGTTCACCCAATCCGGATCATCAAGAGCTTCTTCAACCTTCATAGGTTCAATACTAGAAATGAATGAATAGTGTTCACAAAAGTTAGCCAAACGAGTTTTAGAGCGAGTAATTCTCCCGGTTTGAATATCATCGAAGATTTGTTCAATGGGATGATCTCTTGAGACTCTTGCTCTAACTCGTGAGAGCTTTTGTTTAGGTCGGGGTGGAACATCCTCTTCATTGTCTTCCTCTTCTTCTTCTTGTCCTTTCTTCATTGTTGTTGACGTTGTTGTTCTCTTGTGGAGGTGGAGAGGGAGGTCGATGTGGTTCATCTTGTTGCACTTCCTCGTTTCCTTCGTCTTGACGTGTTCCACTTGTGGATGCCTCCAAGTCAACTTGTGGTTCACCTCCTCGTGAAGTTGATGCTTCCACTTGAATGGACGAAGTGCTCTCCTTCACCTCCATTGGGCGAATCTTGCCAATAGACAAGTCTTAAATCGCTTCTGAAGGATCTTTGTCTCCTACATCAATTGGCAATTGCTCTACTTGCGAGCCGTTAGATTCATCAAACATCACATCTACCGTCTCTTCAACCTTTCGGGTGAAATTGTTGTAGACACGGTAAGTGTGAGAGTTTGAGCCATAACCGAGTAGGAAACCTTCATGAGATTTAGAAGCAAATTTCATAGGATGATGCTTATCTAGAATATACCACTTTGAGCCAAATACTCGGAAGTATCCAACTTGGGGTTTGTTACCGGTGAGAAGCTCGTATGCCGTCTTGCCGAGAAGCTTGTGAAGATACAATCGATTTGTTGCATGATAAGCTGTCTCAACCGCTTCCGCCCAAAAGTGTCTTGGTGTCTTGTATTCATCAAGCATCATTCTTGCCATCTCGATAAGTGTCCAGTTCTTCCTCTCGACAACTCCATTTTGTTGAGGTGTGTATGTAGCCGAGAACTCATGTGAAATCCCTTCTTCGTCAAGAAAGGTGTCCACATTGGCGTTCTTGAACCCCGTTTTGTTGTCGCTCTGAACCTTCTTGATCTTCACTTCAAATTGGTTTTGGGCCTTCCTAGCGAAGTTCTTGAAGATCTTTTGGACCTGTGATTTATCATCAAGAAAGAACACAAGTTGTCAACAATGACCAAACCGAACGAGTTACCACCGAGACTCTTGTAGGCGTTGGGACCAAAAAGATCCATATGGGGTAGCTCAAGTGGTCTCCTCTTGGTCATGATGTTCTTTACGGGATGACTTCCTCCAACCTGTTTTCCTGCTTGACAAGCACTGCAAAGTCTATCCTTATCAAATATGACATCTTTAACACCAAGGATATGATCACCTTTAATAAGCTTATCAAGATTTCGCATGCCCACGTGACCTAACCTTCTATGCCACAACCAACCTTTAGAAGATTTAGCAATTAAGCAAGTTCTAGGTTGAGCCTTTTTAGTGAAATCAACAATGTATAGATCACCTCTACGTATACCGGTAAAGACCATATTATGATTATCTCTTCGAAACACTTGGCAATCTACTTCAGTGAATAGAACATTAAAACCGAAATCGGCTAGTCTAGATACGGAAAGTAAATTGTAGCCAAGAGATTCAACGAGCATAACATTTTGGATAGAGCTATCATGTGAGATGGCCACCTTACCAAGGCCAACCACCTTACCCTTTGAGTTATCACCAAAAGTGACATACTTTCGAGGACCGTCATTTTCAGGAAGCTCATGAAACATGTCGTTATCTCTGGTCATGTGATTGGTACATCCACTATCAAGAACCCATTCCTTTCCTCCGGCCATGTAACCATGAAGGTTAGCCATAAGACCAAAATGTCTCATAGACTCATCAAGATCAAAGTCACTATCATCATCCTCATCATAATATCCATGTTCAACGTCATCATGTGAATGATCATCACCTAGAGAGAGTGATTCATTAGATTTATGTCCATGACAATGTTCATCTTTATGAATTCTAATGACTTGAGAGATGATGCTACTAATGACTCCAACATCTCCTTTGGCACGCATAAGGTCACGAAGCTCAAATAGACAATCATCAAAATTAGGATCACTAGGTTTCATCTTATGAAAAGCTATGGACTTTTGAAGAATTTCTTCTAGATTTTTCAGGGAATAGTTTGGAAAACTCTCCTCAAGATATCTCCATATAGTATAAGCACATTCAAAAGTAGGCAAGCACACCAGCAAATTTCTAGGCAATCCTCTAATGATAAGATTAATAGTTCTAAGATTGCGGGTCATGTCAAGATACTCATCGGGGGTAGGATGCAAGGAATCAATAGGAGGCGCACAAGGGCTAGTAATATACTTGTTCAAATTATATTCATTGAAAATCTCAAGCATCTCATTTTTCCAAGCACTATAGAACTCTCCATCAAGCATAGGCTCTCTACGTCTAATAATCCCAATTGTAGACTCATCCATCTTCCTTCAATGGTGATTAAACTGAAGCAATGCAGACCAATGCTCAGATACCAATTGAAAGGATCGAGAAGAGGTGTCTAGAGGGCGTGATTAGACCCTCAACAAGCAAAAGTAGCAGTTTTTAATTTCTTGAAGTTGAGGTGGAATTTTAGCACAAGTTCAAGCATTCACAATACATTTCAAGCAAGCCTGGCAAGAGTATGAGCAGCAGAAAAGATAAAGCATGCAAATTGCAAGAAAGTAAGGGATGGGATTGGAGTGTGCAAACGCAATGAAGACACAGAGATTTTTTGGCGTGGTTCCGATAGGTGGTGCTATCGTACATCCACGTTGATGGAGACTTCAACCCACGAAGGGTAACGGTTGCGCGAGTCCAGGGAGGGCTCCACCCACGAAGGGTCCACGAAGAAGCAACCTTGTCTATCCCACCATGGCCATCGCCCACGAAGGACTTGCCTCACTCGGGTAGATCTTCACGAAGTAGGCGATCTCCTTGCCCTTACAAACTCTTTGGTTCAACTCCACAATCTTGTCGGAGGCACCCAAGTGACACCTAAACAATCTAGGAGACACCACTCTCCAAAAGGTAATAAATGGTGTGTTGATGATGAACTCCTTGCTCTTGTGCTTCAAATGATAGTCTCCCCAACACTCAACTCTCTCTCACAGATTTGGCTATGGTGGAAAGATGATTTGATTGGAAAGAAACTTGGGGAAGGCTAGATATCAAGATTCTTGTGGTTGGATTGGAATGTCTTGGTCTCAACACATGAGTAGGTGGTTCTCTCTCAGAAAATGAGTAGTGGAAGTGTATGCACGTTCTGATGGCTCTCTCTCGAATGGAGAAGGGGGTGGAGGGGTATATATAGCCTCCACACAAAATCCAACCGTTACACACATTTGACGCAACTCGATTTAGTTCAAAATGTGAATGTTAGGAATCTCGGTGGGACCGACTGGATCAACTCGGTGGGACCGATGTGCTAGGGCTTAGGGCAAACCTCATCTCGGTGAGACCGATTGCATGAACTCAGTGGGACCGATTTCAGCAATGAGCCAACAGAGAGTTGGTTAGGCAAACTCGGTGGGAACGAAATGTTATGAAGGGAAACAGAGAGTTTGCAAGGCCATCTCAGTGAGACTGAGATCCGTATCGGTGAGACCGAATTGTCTAGGGTTTCTGGCAGTGGCTATGTCAACTGAACTCGATGGCGCCAGATAGATCAAATCGGTGGGGCCAAGTTTGACTTTGGGTTTTGGACATATATGGAAAAGAGAGAAAGTGGCTGAGGGTTTTGGAGCAATATCACTAAGCATTTTGAGCAAGTAGACCATTAAGCAATACCTCATCCCCTTTTAATAGTATTGGCTTTTCCTATGGACTCAATGTGATCTTGGATCACTAAAATGGAAATGAAGAGTCTTGAGCTTTTGCCAATCTTTGTCCTTAGCATTTTGACGGGGTTCCACATCCTCTTGTCCTTGCCACACCATTGTTGAACTGATCTGAAATACACTAGGTAAAGGTATTAGTCCAACAAGAGATATGTTGACTTTAATTACCAAAATCACCCGGGGAGCACTTGTGCTTTCAAGGTCGATCCGGCGGGAAAGAAGCAGTTGTTCTCTCAAGACCACGCCGAAACGAAGAAGGTGTCAGTTGATGGCTACGGCAGCGGCCCTACCTTCACCATCGGTCCCGACCTACCCCTAGAGCAGGAGACGCGGGGGCCTGAGCTCCGCCGATGATGCAAGCTATGGCGCAAGGCTCCTAGTAGCCCCCAGCCCCCTCGTCTGGCTAGTTGTTGTCGTTCCTCCTGGGGGATGGCGGCAGCGGCAGAAGGCCTGCATTGCCCTGAGGACGAACCTCGAGAGGCTGATCGCGCCAGGCACCGTCACGAGGCTGATGGCGCCAGCCATCCTCGCGATGCTGGTCATGCCAGCCCTGGTGGGGGTTGCGGTTGTCCCAGCGTCCTCCACCGCGGGCTCCTCCACGGTCGAATCCATGTTAGCTACGCTCGGGGTGGCGACCCAAGCGCTTGTCACGGAGCGCTCTGAGCTCCTGACAGTCGTCGGTGTTGTGGGTGCTCACTTTGTGGAAGACGCAAAATGGGCGACCATACTTGGCAGGCTCGTCGTGGTCACGGCCACGCTTCAGCTCGGCCTCCGCCGCCAGCACGGCAGGGCCCTTGTGCTTCACTTCCTTTGCATTGGCCCTCTTATCTTCGGGCTCGACGTCGGAGTTGTTGAGGAGGGAGAGGCGGCCTTCCTCCGCCCTCGCGCACTTGTCGGCCAGGTTGAACAGCTCCAGCACCGTGCACAGGTCACCGTTGATGGTGAGCTTCTCATTCATCCAGACGTCCGTGACGCCTTCTGTGAACGCCGAGATGATGGCTTCGTCCAAGGCCTTCAGGATCTTGAGGCGGACTTGGGTCAAGCGCTGAATGTACTTGCGGAGGGTCTCACCAGGGCACTGCTTCACGCGCGCACAGATCACTGATGGTGAGGGCAAAGTCGCGGGTGCCTTGGAAGTTGGTGATGGACCGCTCATGAAGCTCGTCCCACGAGGAGATTGACCCCTCAGCCAGATTCATGCGCCAGGAACACACGCCATCCTTGAGGACCATGGGGAACCAGTTCGCCATGACCTTATCGTCGCCGTTCGCCACCTTGATGCTCTGCGCGTAGAGCTGGAGGAACTCCGTGGGGTCGGGGATGCCGTCGGAGCGAGGGGGCAGCTCCGGCTTGAACTTGACCGGCTAGATCACTCGGCGCAGTTCACGAGTGAAGGCGCGACAACCGGCAATGCTCACGAGCGCGCATCAAGCAGGAGCGGCGCGGTCATGGCGCCCATGCGCCATGGCTTCTTGGACGGCCCGGTCTTGGAGCTGACGTACCGGTGCGGGGGGTGCATGCGCGTCATGCCGTGGCTAATGCACAATCTGGCAGTTGGCCTCATCCCGAGCCGGCACCAGTGCTCCACGTGGCGGGTCGCGAGGCCGCACGTCATGCTGGGGCTCGGTGTTGTCACTGTGCAGGGGAGGAGGCAGAGGTGCACCGTGCGCCACATCGCATGCACGGGATGGCGGAGGATGGAGCGAATGGGAGGGCACTGGGGCCTCGCCCACGGTGTTAACTAGCTTGGTGATGCGGCCCAGCTAGGCATCATAGCCCTCGTCAGCGGGGCAGTAGCCCTTGTCAGCGGCGAGCATGGGAAGACGAAGCTGTGGCCGTGGTGAGAGAAGGTGTGGCGGTGTGGCCGTCGCGTTGCATGAAGGGTGGCAGGGAGGAGTCATGCTGCTCGTGAGCAGCCGGGTCAGTGGCGGAGTTGGCCGCGGCTGACGGGGAAAGCGACGGCCGCCACGGCCCGCCGACTCCGTCTGGGCGACAAGAGCCGCTCGGCGCTTGGCATGAACACGACGAGCGTCGGCCATGGGGACGGTGAAGCGGGGTCGGAACGAAGCAAAAGAACTCCAGCACACCCCTACCTGGCGCGCCAAATGTCGGAATCGAGGCTCCGGGGACCCAAGGAAATGTTCGAACTCCGGGGTGTGCACGGAGAACTTCACTAGGCTACGGCTCACTGCTCACTGCCTCATGGCGATGCATCGACGTGCTCGAGCGAGAAGGAAGAAGGGAGGAAGACAATGATTTACCCAGGTTTAGGCCAACTTGTGGTGTAAAACTCTACTCCTGCTTTGTGGTTGATTGTCTCACGAGGAGGATGAGTATGAACTAGTACAAGGATGAACTGCCTCTGGAGGCCTCAAGGATCGACCCCTCTCTACGGTGGAGACTAGCCTATACTTATACTAGCCTTGGTCCTCTTCCCCCGAAAACTCTAGGCGGGAAGGGATGCCACAACGGCCAATTTTGAAGGGGGACAAGAGTACACGCTATCCTGACTAAAGGTGGTCTTCGCCTGCAAAGCTTCTATCCATGACGCGCAGGTGGGCTCGACGATGACCTCCGTCCTACCGAGCCAGCGTCCTGGTCTTGTTGAACCAAAGAGGCAACCTTTGGGGCTACCTTGGGAACCCGCGTGTTGGCCTTGTTCCTTTAGCACCAAAGAGGAAAGCCTCACTGTCCGCGCCCGCTGGCGCTAGTCCTGGCAATGCTCGTCTTGGCTCACGTCTCAAACGTGCATCGCGAGGCAGGGTGGCGAGCCTAGAAGTGTCCACCCCGCAATGGGCCTCGGGAGGCAACCTCGGGAGGCCGCCCCTCGTGGAGCCCTCGGGGCACCCGACGACGCCTGCTGATGCTCACCTCGTGAGGGCCTTGCTCGTGAAGTCTTGATGATGGCCCGCGTTGGGCCCTTTGATGATGCCACGTGATGGGCCGCTGGCAGACGGGCCTGGGTACCGCCAGTCCCAGAGCCCAACAGTAGCTGCTTCTTCGTTGTGGGTGCGGTCTCGAGAGGAGCGGCGCCATCTTCACCGTCAGAGTGCTCGGCCGCCCCAGCTTTGTATGCACGCTCGAGGAGCGGACTGCGTCCTTCTCATCGTAGGCGATGATGATGACACCGCTGCAGCCGGGCATCTTGAGGATGCTGTAGCCGTGGTGGGTTGCTGCCATGAACTTGGCGAGTGTCGGATATCCCTGGATGGCATTGTATGCGAGGCCGATGTGCGTCATGTCGAAGTCGATGAGCTCAGCGTGGTAGTTGTCACGCGTGCCAAAGGTGACGGGGAAGCGCACTTGCCCCAAGGGATGGTAGAGCCATCGGTCACCCCAGAGAAGGGCCTGGTCGGCATTAGCTAGTCGTAGGGCACTTGGAGTGTCTCGAAGGTCTCGATGGATATCACCTTGAGGCCAGCGCCTCCGTCAATGAGGGTTTTGGTCACTGCGACGTTCCTAATGGTGGGAGTGCACAGCATGGGGAGCGCGCCTGCAGCGGCCATGGACCTGAGGTAGTCCTTGGAGTCGAAGGTGATGGCGTACTGTGACCACTTGAGGGGTCGCGTGGCCTCTGGCCTCAGGAGGGCAGGGTTCACCTCACGAGAGAACTGCTTGAAGAGGCGGTTGGACGCAGGGGCCTGTGCTCCCCCGAGGATGCAGGCTATCGTGCGAGGCTCCTAATAGCCCCCAGCCCCCTTGTCATGCTGATTGGTGTCATTCCTTCTGGGCGGCGGCAATAGCAGCGAAAGGGCGGCATTGTCCTAAGGGTGCGCCTCGCGAGGCTGATCGCGCCAGGCGCCCTCATGAGGCTGATCGCGCTAGCCGCTGTCGCGAGGCTGGTCACGCCAGCCCTGGCGGTGGTTGCCATTGCGGGTGTCCCATCGGTAGCTACCATGGCCGCCTCCATGGCCGACGCCGCAGTCGTTGCGGTCTCCCCAGCGGCCCAAGCGCTCATCACGGTGAGAAGAAGTGTCGACAATGATGGCGTCTCCCACCCTCCACCCTAACCCTCAGCCGCCACCCCACCGGCGATCTCCACGCCTGACCATGGTAATCGCCATCTGATCCACTCATCATCTCTGGTGTCCTCTCCCGAAGCTATTGGTTGTCATCTCAATGGTCATTCATGCGTCCATCTCCCTAGGGTTTTATTTTAACCCGGGGATGGGCCTGCTCAGGAGATCTGGCGCTCTTACCGCCGATCGGTTCACCCATCGGAAGATTCTAGCCACTTCATCATGGTGGTGTCTTTTGCAAGACATTCTTTTCATTTGAATGAAGACAATGTGGCCCTGGCTTTGGAATCTGCAATTGGTGGCTATTGTTATCAACTCAAGGTATCGTGCCTACGCGATCGGGTTTTCTCTTTTCATGTTTCTTGCAAAGAAGTGGGTTTCTTTATTCTGCATCAGAGAAACTTTGTTTGCCCTCAATTTAAGTGTTTCTTCCATCTCTGGGGTCATGGAGGTCCTGATTGGATGAAAGAGTTTCGCCTATGGCATATTGAATGTCATGAGGAATGGACCATTGTTAGCCCATCTAAGCGTCGTGCAAAGCTTGGGTTGTAGGCCATGCAGAACCCACCTACTAAATCTTCTTTGAGATCTAGTTCCTCTGCTGCTAACCCTATTAAGTGTCTTAGATTTGCCACTTTCATGAATTATGATGCTTGCAAGGGGTATCGTTATTGTCCCACTGCTAATGAGGTCCAAACAGTGCGAGATGCTGGTTATGAAGTTGATTCTCATGAAAATCCATCTTCTTCACCATCGGCTAGCTCTCCGATCTTATCTACGACGCCGCCGGCTAGCCCGCCCCCCCCCTCCGATTTCATCTCTGGTGGCCATTCAGTTTGGATCCTTTCCGCCATCACCGGGATCTGTTGGTTCATTGAGAAGCAACACCGGATCTCTCGGGATTTCAAAAGCTCTTGGGCCCGTTTCGATGGATCCCGTCCTTCCAGATAGCCCATGCACTCCATCACGTGAGATGGGTCTCGGCCGTGGTTCTTCTTTGGCTTGTCCAATTCTTTTATCTGATGAGGATTCACCTATTGGTCAATCGCCGATTTCCTTACCATCTCCACAAGATATTGTGGATGATTTACAGAGTTTCAATGAGATGATCAAGGATTTGGCTGCACGATACTGGGATTGCCAGAATTGTCTTGGTATGGGTCACCCATTGGATACATGCATGAACTATGTACGCTGCAGATCATGTTTCCGGTCCGGTAACGTTAAAAAGGATTGCCCTAGCATTAATACCGGCTCTACAGTTTGGGTCCCTAAAGTCCCGTCGTAAGGTTTCGAGCCTCACGCCTTGACAGAACCCTCCCCCGGCGCTTCGGTTTCGCTGCCTTCACCATCCAAGTCCCCTGCATCCCCTCCTTCATAGAAGCAATCTCCCAAAAAAAACAATCGCCACCATCGTCGCCGACTAGAGCTGCTGACGGCTTCTCTCCATCGATGGCAGTGTACGCGCTTGATCCTCGGCGCTTCCTCCCGGCTGGTCATGACATCATCGACGGGGGAGCCGAGCGGCTACCACAGACCTACTACACCCCTATGCAGGCGCCACCCCTAGCTCACGAGTAGTTCATGGTCGCCATCGTCGAGCCTCTCCCACCAACGCATCTTGTGGCCATCCGTCGAGAGCAAGTGCTTCACTTCCAGCAAGACAATCTTCAGGTGATTGTTTGATCTGCACAGACTTGGTTTCAAGGTGTAGGGTTGTTTGAGGCTGCTAGCCCTGTTGTGCGATCTTGGTTTACTAGGCATCCCCCATTCCCGCTTGGATTAGATGAGGAGGCCAATGTGTTCTTTCTGTGTTTTATACCGCATAATCAGGGGGAGGGCTTTCGTGCAATTCATGGGCACTGGACTGGCTGGCTTATGTTCATTGGTGTGCCATTGGATTACAGAAACACCAAGTACATGTCTGATGTTGTCAGCACTTTTGGGCAGTTCCACTACTGGGATGAACCAGATCTTCGTCTTGTTGGGTCTTTGGTGTATGCTTCTTTCCCTGATAACATCATGGTGCCCCGATCACTTGTCTTTAGGGAGTATCCAAATTGGGTAGGTACTATAGTTTCATGGTCTGCTGTTGTGTATATCCTCACTGACAACTTCGCTAAAGCAATGCTTGGTGCGGACGAGGACCCCATGCCTTTGGATGGAAATCCACATCCTATGCCAGGGCACGTACCACCACAGCCGTTTTGGGGGATGCCACCTTCTCCAGCATTTGGTTGGGATGCAGTTCCACCAAATGGTCAGCTGCATCATGATCCACCCCAACATAATGCTTGGGGCGCTGAGCAACCAGATGAACCAAACCAGGATGCTGAAGGATGGGGTCCTTGGGATGCAGCTGTGGCCACCCAGAATGATCAACACCATGAGCCTGAAGTGCAAGCACCGGAAGATCAAAATTCTATGGTTTTAAATCCATCTTTGGATTCTGGCAACTCCTCTGAAAACCAGCAGCAGGATGTTGAAGTGGTTCAGAATGTACATGTCAATGAGAATTTGAAGTTCGCCATTCTCCCATATCACCCTCCAATTGTCAATCTTGATCCCATTTATTTGGGCATTGTAAGGGTGGTTTTTGGCCCTGTTCTACCAGCTGCTATGATATGGGAAAAAGCTTCAAAAATCTCGTGCCGGACTTTGAGTTGAGGGCTATTCCCAGGCCAGTCTATCTCCCTGCTTTGCCACCAGCTGTTTGGCCCAAAAGAATCTGGCCGGAAGATTTTGAGCAGTCGCTAACAAAAAAACCATGCACTGATAGTGACAGCATGGCAGCTGAGTTTCCCTCTATCCACTCTGAGCCTCATGTTGTTCCAGTTCATGAGGATCAATTCTGTTTCACAGCATAGATGCCTTCGCTGTTGAGGAAACACAAAAGGGGCCGTCATCGAGCAACTAAACTGGTTCGCTCTCCAGAGGACTTCTCCACTAGACGGATGACACGTAGCTGCGCCAAGCGATCTGGTTTCAAACTAGTTTCTGCTATCCCCAACAAGCCAACTCCTCTTCGTCAACCGCGAGCTAAAAAGCTTAGTTATGGTGCTGCTACACAGGAGGCGACCTCATCATCAACACATGCGCAAGATAGTGACCGGGATCCTGTTATTCCACCCTTGAAGCTGATCCTTCTCATGCAGGACATTGGGGCATCCCTGGGGATCTCGCCGGAGAAGCTGACAAAGGACAAGCTTATGGCCTGCCCTGATGAAGACAACCAACAGAATGTCCATGATGACAACTAAATCTTCAGGCAGCTTTTTGGAGAGGAATGCCATGTCATTCCTTTTTAGCAGTGGGTCTTATGTCTGCCAGTGGGACTTTTTATTTTTTCTATTTGAACTATCCTCTGTCTCTAGAAGTGCCGGGTCTATGTCTGAACTTTGCTCAGTCAGGACTGTTGTAGGGTTGAGGTTTGAAATTTAGTTTGTTAGTTCTCTTTACGGCACTTCCTATGATTATCTTCTTTGTTATGCAGTGGAGATGTTTGGTTACTTCTTCGTTATTGTTTATGGATAATCCACGTTTTCGTAATTGGCGAGTGCTTTGCTAGAATGTGCGTGGTTTAAACTCTGAAAAATGCCAGAGGGATGTCCGTGCTAAGATTGAGGAGAGTAATTACTCTATAGTTTGTCTGCAAGAGACAAAATGCGAATCTTTTGATCTTAAACTCATTCGTCAGTTCTACCCGAGAAGATTTGATAATTTTGTGTATGCACCGTCGGTTGGGGCTTCGGGTGATATTTTAGTTGTGTGGAACTCGGCCATCTTCTCGGGCCATCTCATTGCAATCCAATGTTATGGAGTGGTTGTTTCTTTCACTTCAGTTCATAATTCTGAAGTTTGGACACTGGTTTCAGTTTATGGTCCATGTGATGGCCCTCTATAGGATGATTTTGTGCATTGGCTCTACCACCTAAAAATACCAGATGATGATAAGTGGTTGCTTCTACGGGATTTTAACTTCATAAGATCACTTGAAAACAAGAATTTACCTGGGGGGAATGTTAATGATATTTTCTTATTCAATGAGATTATTGGACACCTTGGACTGCTTTAATTACCTTTGAAGGGTAGGGCCTATACTTGTTCTAACATGCAGCAACAGCCACTTCTTGAGCAACTGGACTGGTTCTTTACGTCTAGCTCTTGGATTTCTTTATACCCCAATACTGTTGTTCATCCTCTGGCACGTACTGGCTCTGATCATATCCCATGCTTGTCTCTATTGACACCACCATCCCACGAGCTAAGGTTTTCCATTTTGAAAACTATTGGGTTGACCTACCGGGCTTCATGGAATGTGTTGCAGCTTCTTGGAATGCTCCTTTATTTTGCTCTGGCTCGGCCTCTGCAGTTATTTCAAAAAAATTCAAACGCCTTAGGGGTGATCTCAAGAGATGGCATATCAATATTGCCTCAATCAAAAAAGTTATTCTTAACTGTTCCAAGGTGATTCTCAGTTTTGATACTTTGGAAGAATGCAGGCCTCTCACTATCCCGGAGTTCAACTTCAGAAAGATTGTCAAACTCCATCATGAGGATTTGCTATGGTTGCAGTATATTTACTGGAAGCAAATATGCACAATTCGATACATGAAAGTCGGTGAGGAGAACTCAAAATTCTTCCATGCCATGGCATCTGAGAGATTGAGAAAGAACAGTATTGCTAGCTTGGTGTTTGATGAGGGTGTCACTGTCCATGATCATGACCAAATAGCGGGAATTCTTTGGCACTCTTTTAAATCCATAATGAGCCAAACCCAGGGCATACAGATGGGTTTTAGACTGTGTGACTTGATCGAGCCGGTTGAGGGCCTGCACTATATCTCACGACCTTTTTCTCAGAATGAAATTGATTAGGTTCTCAAGGAGCTTCCCACTGATCGGGCTCCGGGCCATGATGGGTTCAATGGCCTCTTTGTCAAGAAATGTTGGCCTATCATCCAAAAGGATTTTTTGAATCTTATCCAGCAATTTGCTTCTGGTACTATTAGTTTGGAAGGGATTAATGGGTCTTTGATTACCCTAATTCCTAAAATGCTTGCTCTTCAAGGATCGAATAATTTTTGACCGATCTCCTTGACAAACACATGTCTTAAATTTCTCACCAAGTTGCTTGCTAATAGGTTGCAGTCAGTCGTCCTCAAATGCATTCAAAAGAATTTGTATGGGTTTTTAAAATCAAGGTCCATCTAGGACTGCCTCGCTGGGCTTTTGAGTACATCCACCAGTGTAAGCAATCCAAGAGGCCAATTTTTATTTTAAAACTTGATTTTACTAAAGCATTCGACACCATTGAGCATGATGCTATCTTGCTCATCCTGAAGCACAAGGGTTTTGATGTTAAGTGGCTAGCTTGGGTGAAGGAAATTTTATCCTCTAGTTCCTCTTTAGTTCTGTTGAATGGCGTGCCAGGCAAGAAGTTTCAGTGCAAAAGTGGGGTACAGCAAGGATACCCTTTATCTCCCTTACTTTTTGTGCTTGCAGCAGACCTCCTACAATCTATGGTTAACAAGCTGTTAAATGATGGAATCTTAACATTGCCAATTCCATCCCATGACCCGCATTTTCCAATCATTCAGTATGCAGATGACACAATCCTCATTGTAACTGTTGTTGATTCCCAGCTCGTTGCTCTTAAGGACATGCTCAATGTCTTTTATGCTTCCACTAGCCTTAAGGTGAATTTTCACATATCCTCCATGGTGCCTCTCAATGTGGATGATGTTGAAGCTGCTAGACTAGCTGTTGTGTTTGGTTGCTCTTTGGGACAACTTCCTTTCACCTACCTAGGTCTCCCTATGGGAACTACAAAGCCCAGGATTCAAGATCTTATGCCTTTGGTTCACAGAGTTGAGGGAAGACTCACTTCAAGTTCATCAATGTTGAACCAGGGTTCCAGACTACAGTTGCTAACATCAGTCTTGTCCTCTATGCCCATATATTTTTCTATGTACACTGGATATACCTATTGTTATTATTCAGCAGCTAGAAAGAATTGAAAGGCAATGCTTGTGGCGTGGTAATTCGGATTCCACAAGGCAGACCCTTGCAGCATGGGATTTAGTGTGCAGACCAAAGAACAAAGGTGGTATGGGAATTATGAACTTGCACTTGCAGAACAAAGGATTGCTTATTAAGCATTTTCATAAGTTTTTCAATAAAGAGGATATACCTTGGGTCTCTTTAATTTGGAACACGTACTATGATGGAGTAGTCCCACAAGCAACAGTCCTCCGCGGTTCCTTTTGGTGGAGGGATGTTTTTAAGTTTGCTGCTTCTAATATAGCCATCTCTTCTGTCATTGTCAACCAAGGAGATTCAGTTCTATTTTGGTCTGACAGTTGGATGTTGAATGACTCCTCCCGGCCACTCAGAGACAGATTGACCCATCTATTATATTTTGTTAGAGATGACAAGATATCTGCCATGGATTTTCTAGCTTCTGAGGAAGTTGCTTCTATGTTTCACCTGCCAATTTCAAGCACTGCTGCCATAGAGCTCAACACCTGCAACAATGGGTGACATCTATGCACAGAGATCCTTTTGTGCCAGATGTGTGGACCTGGCCTTCCAAATCTGGGTACTCAGCAAAGAGTTATTATGCCATCATGCACTCACACCTCCCTACCCTTCAGCCTTGTGTTTGGCTCTGGAGAAGTTCTTGCACGATGAAGATCAAGGTCTTCGGATGGTTATTGTTTTTGATCGCTTGAACACAAGAGATCTTCTCCTTAGGAGGCATTGGAGGTCAGATCAGGATGAAAACTTTTGTGTTCTATGCCCAACACACTTGCATGAGGACATGATGCACCTTTCTTCACTTGCAACTTCAGCCAAAGGATCTGGTCCTATCTCCAAATTGATTGATCTGGTGGCCAAGACTTGACCTCATGCCTGTTGCACGCTAAGAGAAGTTTTCAACACCCCTTCTTCTTTGAGGCAGTGCTCACTGCTGCTTGGTGCATTTGGACTACAAGGAATGGGAAGATATTCAGATCAGAAAGGGCATATTTTGGTGTTTGGAGGAGTAAATTTGTTCATGACATCTCCTTGTTCTATCATAGAGTGAGGGAGCAATTTAAGCCTTTGTTTCTGTCGTGGGTTAATAACCTGCCTT
Source organism: Thinopyrum elongatum (assembly GCA_011799875.1). Lineage (NCBI taxonomy): Eukaryota > Viridiplantae > Streptophyta > Magnoliopsida > Poales > Poaceae > Thinopyrum > Thinopyrum elongatum. The sequence goes on along the minus strand of CM022300.1, from coordinate 329,182,599 downwards.
AGCTTGTAATATAGGTAAGTAGGTAGGTTCTCGTACATCCTTTTACTTCTTTTGCTTCCTCCTGTGACTTTGTAAATATTTGTACTTCTCCTTTTGTTTATTTGAATAAAGGGTTGTGGAGCTATTGCTTCACAGTAAATAGTCAAAAAAGCGCTCATCGTGGAGTGACTTGAGCTCTTGGCAGTCTCTGGTGTTGTGGGTGCGCATCTTGTGGTAGACGCAGAATAGGCGGTGGTCCTTCACAGGCTCGTCGCGGTCGCGGCCACGCCTCTGCTCAGGCTCCGCCGCCAACACGTTAGGGCCTTTGCGCTTGACCTCCTTGCCTTTGGCCTTGCTGTCGTCGGGCGCGGCATCAGGGTCGTTGTGGATGAACAGGCGGCCCTCTTCAGCCTTAGCGCACTTGTCGGCGATGTTGAATAGTTCCAGCGCCGAGCTCAAATTGTTGTTGATGGTGAGCTTCTCACGCATCCTGATGTCCGTGACGCCGTTGGAGAACGCCAAGATGATAGCCTCGTCTGAGGCGCGTGGGATCTTGTGGTGCACCTGGCTGAAGAGTTGGATGTACTTGCAGAGGGTCTCGCCAGGGCGCTGTTTCACGCGCCGTGGGTCGTTGACAGTGAGGGCGCGGTCATGCATGCCCTTGAAGTTGGCAACGAACTGCTCATAGAGCTCGCTCCACGAAGAGATTGACTCCTCGGGCAGGTTCATAAGCCAGGAGCGTGCACCGTCCTTGAGGGCCATGGGGAACCAGTTCGCCATGACCTTGTCCTCACCGTTCGCCGCCTCGATGCTCAGCGTGTAGAGGTGGAAGAACTTCGTTAGGTCGGGGATGCCATCGTAGCGTGGGGGCAGCTCCGGCTTGAACTTAACGGGCCACACCACCCTGCACAGCTCGCGAGTGAAAGCCTAGCAGCCCACACTACTCAAGGGGACACCGCGCGCGAGGGTGCCTGGTTCTGGCGTCCAGGCGTCCTGACCTCTTGGAATATCTGGTCCTGGCGTTGGCGATGCTGCTCGAGGAGCACGCGCGCGTCAGGCGATGCACGGTGGACGATCTGGCAGCTGGCTTCATCTCGGGCCGGCGGCGGTGCCCCGCAGGGCTGGTCGCGTGGGGGCGCATCACGCCTGGTCTCACCGAGGTCGCTGCGCAAGGGAGGTGGCGGAGGTGCACCGTGCGCCATGTCCCCAGCCCGAGATGGCGAAGTACGGAGCGAGTGGGAAAGCGTTGGAGCTTCCCCGGCGGCGTTGACGAGCTCGGTGATGCGGTCAAGCCAGGCGTTGTAGTCGACGTCCGTCGGGCAGTAGCGGAGCAGCTCATGCGCCATGAGCAGCGCGACCTACGCATTCGGCGGCCCGCGACGACCGAGGGAGGAGGAGGCCATGGCGGTGCGGCCATCAGGCTACATGGAAGGGTGCATGGAGGAGTCCTACTACTCGCGGGTAGCAAGGTCGGTAGCCGCGGCAGCTGCGGCTCTGGCGGAGTGGTGGCGACCGTCGTGGCCCACAGGCGCCGTCTGGGCGACGTGAGCCGCCCGACGTTCGGCGTGCACACGGCGAGCGTCACCCATGGAGTTGGTGAAGCGAAAGTTGGAGCCAAGCGGGAAGACGGTGGCGCACCACTACCTGTCGCGCCAAATGTCGGAATCGGGGCTCTAGGCACCCAAGAGGTTCGAACACTGGTGTGTGCTCGCTAACTACCGCCATACACAGCCTCTCAACCTCACGGTGATGATCCGGCGAGCATGATTTAGAGAAGAAGAACAGTGGATACGGGAGTTACCCAGGTTCGGGCCACCTTGCGGTGCAAAACCCTACTCTTGCTTGTCTGAGATTGCTTGGCGAGAGGTAGAATCAGAGTACCAGGGTTGTGAACCGAAGAAGCTCTCTCCTACTATGGCGGCACCCTGCCCTCTTTATACTAGCCTCGGTCCTCTTCCCTCGAACACACTTGGTGGGAAGGGTTGCCACAATGGCCAGTTTCAAGGGGGATAGGGGCACAGCTTATTCTGACTAAAGGTGGTCTTCACCTGCAAAAGCCTTCAGTCGTGATGCGCCAGTGGGCTCGGTGATGACCTCCGTCCTGGCGCGCCCGTCGTCTTGGTCTCCTTGCATTGTTCTGGCAACCTTTGGGAGTTGCTTTGGGAACAGACGTGCTGGCCTTGCCCCCTTAGCATGAAAGGGGAAAGCCTCCACATCCGCACCTGCTGGCACGGCCTCTCGCGTCGCTCGTCATCACTCGCATCACCCATGTGAAGATGCAGGACCGCGCAACCCCGCTGAGCCGCCCTTGACTCGTTCACCTCCGCGAGGGGCCTTGGGAAGCAGCCTTGGGAGACCGCCTCATGAGAGGGCCTTGCGAGGCTCCTGATGACGCATGTTGTCGTTGCCTCACGAGGCGAGGGTCTTGCTCGTGAAGTCCTGTAGTGGGCCAACCGCTGGGCCCTTAGGCATGCGCCGCATCTTGGGCCGCAGGCGGACGGGCCAAGGTACCCCCGGTCCCACAGACCCGACAGTATAGATGCCCAGCAATTCTGACGGGTTCAGCTTGCCATCGTACTTCTCTGGTACTTCTGGCTTGAAGGCCTAGACAGACGGCCAGCGGACATGCCACAGCTCACGAGTGAAAGCGAGGCATCCAACCTTGTAAGGTAGATACCCGCCAACAACGGGTGCAGGCTCATCAACAACTGGACCGTTGCGCTCGTTGGATTGGCGGCGTGCTTCCCGGCGTCGCTCAATGGTGGTGCGGGCATCCTCTAACCGCCTGTCTCGCGGCACTTGTCATTGATGTTGCTGCGTCTTTGGATGTGAGGAGGCCATCGACATTTCTTCAGGCTTTGCAGTTTGCCGGGTTTGCCGCGATTGCTGAGATTGCTGCTGATGATGATGTTGCCGTGGAGGTGACTGCACTGTTGGTACAATAACTTCAACATGGCCACCAGTTTGAGCTACTGGTGCGGTTTGCAGACGCCATGATGGCTCCACTTGTTGTGATTTTCTTGACTCGACAAATTCAATCAAGCTCTGGATGGTGGCTCTCCACTCATCCATCTTGCCTACCATTGGAGTAAAGTTCAACAGCATCTGGGCTTGCGCCATTGCCTCCGCCGCTATTGTAGGCATGGCCAGGTGTGAAGAACACGACGTTGCTTGACTTATGGCAGAGCCAGCAGGAGTGCCATTGCGATCTTGTCGTCGTGGCTCAGGTGCAATAGTTGGTTGGCGCGGTGGAAGTGGCGCCTGAGGATCTTGGGCTTGATCAACAGGCGACCTGCCATGCGAACACTACTGCCTATGATCAACAGCGCTGCTCGGGGCATGTCATGCCCATCTCGTGATGGTCGCGGTGTGTGTCTTGACGCTGCATCTCTGGCTGCTGCAGCGGGAGGATCTTGGCTCATGTCGGACCGTGCATTATCACTCCGGTGGCTGCGCTCGTCGATGCATCGAGGAGGTGGGTTTTGTACATCCGCACCACCCGCGTCGTCGTGGTTGTGTTTGCCAGAGGGTCAAGGATGCGGACTACCTCCAGTTCCTCTGCCTTCCGTTCAAGTCGCGGTGGGCACGGCAATCGTGCCGCCTGCGCCGGTCACGCCAGCCGTAGCGTTCGCACCGCCCGCGTTGGTGATGCCGCCTGCATCGCCTACGGATGCATGCGAGGAGCTCTGGAGGTGGAGGGCTTTGTCAATGTGATGCCCTTCTTCTTGGGGGCCATCGACGATTAAGATGGTGATGAAGCTGATGAAATCAATGCGCAATCTGCTGATTCAGGTTTGCACAAGTAGTCCCCCTACCAGGCGCGCCAAAGATATCGTGGGTACGACCATCTATGGGGCCATGTAGCCCCTTTGCGGTTCGGCTAGGGAGATACACAAGCACAAAGAGCAGAATGAACAGAGAACGCAAAGGTTTTTACCTAGGTTCGGGCCACCGTGAGGTGTAAAACGCTACTCCTGCTTTATGTATTGGAAATGTATGGGCACAAGTACAAGGAGCGCTTTCCCCAGCAAGATGCAGGGGGAGAGGCTATGCATGCAAGTCATGCCAGGGTTCAATCCTTCGATAAGGTTGCCATGGCCCTCCTTTTATAGCTCAAGGGGTTACCATAGTGGCAAAATAGCCATTATATATTGATACGATAGCAAACAGTGCTATCATACCTAACTCTGCCGGTTTAGGACAAAAGCAATAAATGATCCATTAGGTGTCATGTGGAGGAGGAATCCCAGCAAGGCTTCTTGACTGCTCGCCCAACTACCTCTGATTAGCTTGACACGCCTTTTGGACAGGTGTCAATAAAGGTAATTCTTCATCCATCATGCTGACATGTGTCTGACAAACCTCACCTAACTACCTGCGGGATCAACACCTCACCGATTAGTGACTAGCTAATCGATGAGGTGGAGCGCTGACATGTTGCGAGACCTTGCCGTTGTCGAAATCAGGGCTCCGTTGACTCAAGAAAGGTTCAAACTCTGGGGCGTGTGCGAAGAACTCGACCTCTCCAGCCAAACGATTCGTCACTCTCACGGCCTATGTTGATGAACAGGAAAGGAAGGAGACACGACAGTTTACCCAGGTTCGGGCCACCTTGCGGTGTAAGACCCTACTCCTGCTTTGGGGTGGATTAGCCTCACAAGGGGCTGAGGACGAACTAGTACAAAGGAAGAACAACCTCACGAGGTCTGTTCTTGTGTGGGTTTGAGCTGAGGATTCGATCCCCCCCTTGCTACGGTGGTGGCTAACCTATATATAGTGGCCTTGGTCCTCTTCCTCCAAAACGAAGGCGGGAAGGGATCCCATAACGGCCAATTTTGAAGGGGGACAAGTAGTACATCTTATCCTGATGAAACGTGGTCTTCGCCTGCAAAGCTTCTTGTCGTGACGTCGTGGTGGGCTCAGCGATGACATCTGTCCTGCCGTCCTAGCGGTCTTGGTCTCGTTGCATGGGAATGGAAACCTTTGGGTGATCCCTCGGGACTCCGCACCTGCGCTTGCCTCCTTAGCACAAAGGAGGAAACCTGCTGCACTGCGCCTGCTGGCGCCCGCCTTGCCTTGGTCGTCATGTCTTGCATCACCCGAACCTCATGAGATGGGTGCTTGCATAGAAATCTCCGCTCCTCGGGAGCCAGCCTAGGGAGGCCGCTCCCTCCGGAGGTCTTGGCGTCGTCCGCCTCACGAGGCTTGGCCCCTCATGAGGGTCTTGTCTTGCCGATGCTGAAGATGGGCCATACCAGGCCATCGATGGAGCCACGCTGTGGGCCGCAGGCAGGCAAGTCTGGGTACCCTAGTTCCCAGAACGCCGACAGTAGCCCCCGGGCCCAAGGCACGCTCGGACTTGGCTTCGGGGCGAAGCCAAGGGGCAAGGGCGAAGCGCTGCGGGCCCCAATCACCTGCGGACCGAGTTGACGCGTGGCGCTTGATAGGACGTGGGCGTCTCCACTTCCCCACGCTGCCTCGGCAACTGCCAAGGCTGACAAAAAGACTATCACCTGCTGCCGAGCCTTCATTGCCTGCCGCGCCTATCCTCTGCTCCTCTTCTTCCTTGCGAGCTAGCGCCTCCTTCTCCGGATTCTGCACCAGCACTAATCCTCTTCCACCACCATGGCTCCTAGGTCGAAGAGAGGAGGGAAAGCCTGCGCTCCTACGAGGCCCTCGCCGGGGTCGGAACCCACGTTGGGCCGGTCCACGGTGATCAACCAGGAGGGGTTGGACAAGGTCCGGCAGGCCCTCGCCGCTGATTCTAATGAGTGGAAGGCGATGATGGTCTGGCCTGCCTCCCGGGCCTTGGCCGACATGGGGGCCACCGAGATCCCCATCCATCTTCACGCCCTTCTGGCCGGTTGGTCCCCCCCCCCTTTTTCCGATTTCTTCAACGGCGTGCTCTCGCACTATCAGATCCAAGCGCTGCTTCTGGACCCAGGGTCCATCATCCACCTTGGTGCTTTTGCCTTCCTGTGCGAGGCCCTCGTGGGCATCTCTTCGTCTGTGGCCCTGTTCCGCCATTTCTTCTCGCTCCACCTGGTCGACGGTGGACAGCGCTCGGGGTGCATGGTGTTCTAGGCGGTGGCGCGACAGCCGGCTCCGGCATCGACTTCACGCTCCGCTCGGATGCACAGCAGTTTCGGAAGCAGTGGGTGTACGTGGACGCCTCTGTGTGCAGCCCCCTGCTCCTGCTCCCGCGGGCGCCGGCGGAGCCGAGCTCCGGCTGGGGACATGCGAAGCTCGTCGACCGGTGGCTCGCGCGTGTCTGGTCCAGGCTGGCCAAGCTGAAGGAGGCAGGGGTGACGCTATCGATGGTGGTTAGGGAGTTCGTCCGGCGGCGCATCGCCCCGCTCCAGCGCCATTCTCGCCCAATGTGGGCCTTTACTGGCCCCAATGACCCATGAGGCTTCAGGTGCCCTTGCTTCCTTCCAAGACGCTGCGCATGGTGCTCTAGCTCCTGACGGGTGACCCAGTGCCTGCTGCGCTCCCAGCCGAGGAGTGCCTCTTGTACAACTGCTCGAACAGGGAGGCCTTCATAGAGAAGATGCCCCATTTCGACGAGTGGGGGCTGCGCCCTGAGGGTCTTGAGGGGCCCCGTGAGAACCCCGTCCTGGTGGCTCCCATGCCTGTCAATCCTGTGGCGCACGCCCCAGAGGTGGTCGCGGGGGGGGGGGAGGGGCGGGCGCCGTTGAGCGCTCCTGAGGCGGCAGCTGGAGGACAGGCGCCACCAAGTGCTCCTGAGGCAGCTGCTGGAGGGCAGGAACCACCAAGTGCTCCTGAGGTGATGGTCCACACCCCCACAGGAAGAACGGGGGGAACCCTGCCCCTGAATGCGGCTGCCGCCCTCACCGTGAGGGGCAACGTACCATCCTTTGGCGTACCCCTTCCGATTCTCGGGGTACTCCGCAAGAGGAAGGGGCTCGGGAGCTGCTGTGGCGGCGCCCCACGGGGCCTGAAACAAAGGAAGTGGATAGCTGTGGATGAGTAAGTACCTTGTCCTCCTGGATTTTCGTGCGCCGCAATCTTTTCTGACTTTTGCTCCTCAGGATCCCTTTAGCCGCGGTGGTGAGGCCGCCCGGGGTGCGACCTCTGGAAGCCTCTAGTTTACCCACGACTCCAGACCTCCCTGGTCGAGCAATCGCGCGGGAGGCGGTGCCGGTCCATGAGCCGGAGCCGCCACTGGAAGGCCATGGGCCCGCTCTCCCGGCGCCCTTCTCCCAGGGCCACCTCAGGGGTACAAGGGGCGTGCCGAGGGCTCCTCCGTTGATTCTTGCCGGTGGTTGGGCGATCCCCGCATCGGCTTCATCTTTGAGCGGTGGGGCCAGGCCATGCAACGCCTCTGCCGGGGTTCGGGGAGCGGCCGAAGGAGCTCCGGCCACCAGCCCCCTACCGGAGACAGGTGAGTCGTTCCGCGCCTCTTCGACAGTCCAGGGCACGGAAGAAGGGCTCGGTCGCGCGTTGGAGCTCGCTCGTGTACGTAACGCCGTCCGTCATGACCTTCTCCGGGAAGCGACAAGTGCGCTGGGTCGGCTTGGGGGGGAGCTTGCCGATGTTGACGCACGCCTCGAGGCGGAGGGCCTCCGCCTTGCGCGCGAGTGGCATCAACTGAAGGTCGCCATTAACCTCGGGCACTTGCAGCATGAGCGCGCCCGCACGGAGGCCGAGGAGTCTCTTGCGGCCTCTCGTGAGGCTTGCGCCCATGCTCTGGAGAAGGCCAAGGCCACGGACCATCGCCGTGAGGCGGCCGAGGAGCACGAGAGGGAGCTCCGAGCCTCGAACGCCGCCCTTGAGCGGCAAGTCCAGGTGCGCAGAGCCACCCTGGCGGCGTCGCCAGGCATGGCCCCTACAGACGAGAAGGGAGTCCAGGTGCGCGAGGACATGCTAGCGCTTGAGGCCTTGGATCACAGCCTGGAGCGCGAGCGGTTGGAGGTGAGGGAGCGCCAAGTAGCCACGGCCGAGGACGCCCTTGCCTCTCGGGAGGCGATAATTCACCTGGAGGTTGACCAAAAGGTGGCGGAGATCCGCAAAGCCCTCATCGAAGAATACCGCCGAAATCTGGGGCTCTAGGAGACTCGCTTCAAACAGCGGCAGGTCGAGCTGCAGGGCAAGGCTGATGCCCTCAAGGTGGAGCTGGCCGCGGCCGAGCGGCCCGGGAAGGCTGTCGAAGAAGCCCGGGTCGCCGCCGGAGCCGAGCTGTCATCGCTCTAGCAGCAAGTCGCGGGTGTCACGTCCCTTGTGGAGAGGGCTACGGACGACGCGAGCCGCTGCCGAATGCTGCAGCATTAGTGCTCCTTGATGCTCGAGGACCTCAGGGTCAGGGCCAATCGGGCCTTGGACACCATCTGCGAGGAGAGCGTCGCCCGCCCGTACAAAGCTGATGATGCCGGCTACCTCCGCTTCTTCACCCAAGTCGTGACCTGCCTCGAAGGCAAGGTCGTGAGGGCACGTCAGCTCGTTGAAGAGAAGAGCCAAGATTTCCTTGAGCGCGCGTTCTCACGCGTCTTCAGCTACCTTCTCAGCCTCAATCCGGATTTCGACTTCAACGCCGCGATAGCCCCCGTGCCCAGGGTAACCCAGGGCAACCTGGCGAGTTGGGTGGACGACCATGTGGACGACCTGATCCAGGAATTCACCCGTGCCGACGACGTGACTGCACTCATGACTGGAGAGAGCGGGGCTGATGGTGATGACGATGACGGCGACGCCGGCGATAGCGCACCCTGCTAGGCATGTAATTCCCTACTTTTCCTGCATAGATTTCAGGCACGGCCCCACGGGGCGTGAAAGCATTTTTTGGAGGGGGCTCCCCTGTAATGTATGAAACAATGATGTGCCCTCTAGGTTAATTTCGAATGTGTCGTCGTGAGCCGGAGGGCTCCCGACTAGAGTAGTTAACGTGACTTATCTTTTGTGTTCGCGGCCTTGGACGGGTTCTTGTATCACAGAGGCACATCTCTCCTGAGGCGAGCCCTTCGAGGGCTCGTGAGAGCTTAAGGCCCCCTGCCGCGCCTGCTGGCTTGCTTGAGGGCGCCGCGCGAGGATTCGAACGCCAAAGCTTTGGCAAGGTGTGCGCGCAGGTGGGCCTGCGGCAGTTACGTCCTTGGCCCCGAGGGGGCCTTGACGCTGCCCAGGCTAGCGCAGATGCGCACACCACACCCAGCCCCCGCTTGCAGGGCGCTCGCAGAGGGAGTTGCAGGCAGGAGCCAGGCCTACAACATAAATCAAAGAGCAAAGAACACTGCGAATCGAAACCCCCCCCCTTTTTCTTCTAATAGGCGCGCGAAACTCCAAATTTCATTCCAAAGGCAGCAAATCGGGTTACAAAATAGAGCAAAGAAGGCGGCCACGTCCGGCGCCTACACTAGTCTTCTCACCAGCGCGAAGCTCAGTGCTTCCACTGGGCGTGGGCATAGTCATTGGGGGACAGTGTCGACTGCCAGCACAGAGCATGGTGCTTCCACTTGGACGTGGGTGGGAACTCCCGTGAGGCCCGAGGGCGGCGCTCAGGAGACTCCGGGGCGTGTACACCCCCACTCATTATTACGTGAGAGTGTCACGAGCGGAGATCTTCACGGGCACATGGCCTTGGTCATGGCGAGTTGAGGAACACTCCCCGCCCCCTGGGTAGGAACCCCACTCCGCGCATCCCCCGGCCACCGTTGGGGCGTCTGAAAACCAGGACAGAACCAAGGGGCAAGGGGCCACGCGAGCGGTGGCGTGGGGGCTGTGGGCCTCCTCCGGGGGAGTGGGCTCGCCGGCGCCTTCCCTAGGAGAAGACCCGCTTCTGGCTTGCACACACCGGGGTGGGGGCGACGCCGCTCGCCCCGCAGCGCGGGGGAATCCTTCGCGCCGAGCTCCCGCCGCGCGCAGGGCGCGCCCCTTGTCCGGCCTCCGGGCGTGTCCTGCTGGCCCGAGTTGAGGCCAACCCCTGGAGGTGCACCGTCTTGGCATGATCTACATGCGATCCAAGGTTAGCGCGGCATATCCCAATTGTGTTGATTGTAACTGACTGTTGTTGCCGCGGGAGGCGTCCTCGGGGTGCCCGGCCGGCTCATAAAGGACCCCGGTCACGGGCGACCATTGCGACTCCGTCGTCCGAGTCGATGAGGGGAGTGCGCACGGGCTTCCCCTGTGCCCATACAACGAACCCATTGGTGGTGGTATGGGGGCACCGGGGGCCATCGTACTGAGGCCAGCCCCCAGCTCCCCGGCTCTGGCGCCCATCATCCTTAGCTCCTGGTCGTGTCGATCAGGGGGCGGCCCTTCGGCGTGGCTCCAGGAGGGGTCGCCTGCCCCAGGGAAACAAACCTTGGGTCGGGTCAGCGGCGCCTCGCACAAGACCCCTATCGCGAGGTCCTCCGTGCTCTCCTCGGAAGGGCGAGCGGATGGTGCGGGGGCGGGCGCAAGCTCTCGACGGCATCCGCGATGTGGGTGTGATGCAGAAAGGTGTTGCGCCCTCGCAGGCAGCGTCGAGCAGCTCAGCAACTCGGCATAGCAAAGCGCCGTCCCCACTTTCCACCAACCTACATCGCAGTAACTCACGCGCCACGAGGAGCGCTGCACGCATGTTCGCCTGCTCTCGGCGAGTGCGCAGGGACGATGCCATGGCATAACCAGAAGACTGTGCGGTGATGCGAGTGCGGCGCCGCACAGGGGGTGGTGGAAGTAGCTCGTGCCGCCGACGGTCGATCGCTCCAGCGGTCGCGATTGTCCCGGGGAGCGTAGGGCGCCGAGCTCCGTGGCCGGCAGGCGCCGCCTGAGCGGCTCTGGCAGCCCAATGTTCGGCGTAAGCTCGAGGACCTTCCTCCATGAAAGCGGCGGGGGCGGAAACGGGGCAAAGGTTGGAGAAGAGCCTCGACACTCCCCTACCTGGCGCGCCAAATGTCGGATTCAGGGCTCCGCTGACCCAAGAAAGGTTCGAACTCTGGGGCGTGTGCGAAGAACTCGACCTCTCTAGCCAACCGATTCGTCGCTCTCATGGCCTAGCTTGATGAACAGGAAAGGAAGGAGACACGGCAGTTTACCCAGGTTCGGGCCACCTTGCGGTGTAAGACCCTACTCCTGCTTTGGGGTGGATTAGCCTCGCAAGGGGCTGAGGACGAGCTAGTATAGAGGAAGAACAACCTCGCGAGGTCTATTCTTGTGTGGGTTTGAGCTGTGGATTCAATCCCCCCTTGCTACGGTGGTGGCTAACCTATATATAGTGGCCTTGGTCCTCTTCCTCCAAAATGAAGGCGGGAAGGGATCCCACAACGGCCAATTTTGAAGGGGGACAAGTAGTACATCTTATCCTGACGAAAGGTGGTCTTCGCCTGCAAAGCTTCTGGTCATGACGTCGTGGTGGGCTCGGTGATGACATCCGTCCTGCCGTCCTGGTCTCGTTGCACGGGAATGGAAACCTTTGGGTGATTCCTCGGGACTCCGCGCCTGCGCTTGCCTCCTTAGCACAAAAGAGGAATCCTGTTGCAATGTGCCCGCTGGCGCCCGCCTGGCCTTGGTCGTCATGGCTTGCGTCACCTGAACCTCATGAGATCGGTGCTTGCATAGAAATCACTGCTCCTCAGGAGCCAGCCTAGGGAGGCCGCTCCCTCCGGAGGTCTTGGCATCGTCCGCCTCGCGAGGGTCTTGTCTTGCTGATGCTGAAGATGGGCCGTACCAGGCCGTCGATGGAGCCACGCCGTGGGCCGCAAGCAGGCAAGTCTGGGTACCCTGGTTCCCAAAACGCCGACAGCCATGCCTTCATCTTGCCGGCTCGGCTTTGCCGACAAGATTTGTCTTTGATGTTGATCTTGATGCTTTGTCTTGATCTTCTCCCAGTAGCTTTCATAACTCGGCCTTGAATCTTGGTCCTGGCAATTTTCGGCAAGCCTTGGACCGTAGGGAAGCTACTACTGTTTGTGCATAAGAGTCACACCCTGATTTTCATGCCACAACATTTAGGTATAATTAAGCATAAAAAATGATCCAACAAAAACTTTTGTGCTGATTTGGTGTTTGCTTTGATTTGGATTTTTGTTTGTTGTTTGTAAATGCTCTAAAAATCAAATAAATCCTCCAACTCTTATACTTCTTCCACTTGACCTGAAACTTTGCCCAATGATCATGACATGTGTATAGGACATAAAAGTATTTTCTTACAAAAATAATTTGGACAAAAAGCATTTTCTAAATTAGGTTTTCCAAAAAACCCCTGAGTTAAGCCTTGAACTACAAGTACTTAATTTAGGTTGTGAAAAATCTTTCAAAAATTATATTTGACTCCTATTAGTTATAGGACTCCCTAAAACCACAAAATATTATTTTAAAAGCTATTTTTCTATTTATTTAAAAGCTTTTTCTTAAGGCTAGAAATGGTACTTAATAGGTTAAAATTATTTAAATGTTTCGTCTTGTCCGTGGCTCAATCAGGCACTCGCACCGCTCTCCCTCTCCTTCTCCCTCGACCTGGACCACACACACGAGCACCCCAGGCACGGCCTAGAGCACCCGTTTGGCCTCTTGCGATGCCCCGAGCCGTGGCCGTGAACTCCGCCTACGGTGCACCTGGCCGCGACCACATAAGACCATCCCCGAGCTCCCTCTCTACTCCATTTGGTCTCTCTCCCTCACGTATACCGCCCTGCCAAGCCATCCCTCTTCCCGTGCCCTCCATCCACCACACTGGTCGGAGTGCCGCTGTCGGCCTCCTCTTAAATCAAGCTCTCCGGTGCCCCTCTCTCCCTGCTACCCATAGCAGAGCACCCTAACGACCTCCACTGACCTCCACGCGGCCCCATTGCCTCCTATCCACGGCCATGCCACGCTACCCAAACTTGCAGACGCCACCGTCCGCCATGGGCGAAGCCCCACTCCCCTCCGGTGAAACGGGTGCCCATGGTGTGGCCTACCCGACGCGGTATGCTCCCCTGAGCACGACGGTGGGCGGAGTGTCACCGGAGACGCTCTGTAGCCCCGGCAATCACCGTTGGGAGCTGCTCGTCCCCGCAGCCAGAGAGCGCGCGGGAGGTCGAAGACGGCCTGCCGCTGGGCCCCGCAGCGACCCAGCGGGTGGGCCCGTCTGTTTAAGTGGAAACGGTTTCGGCCGGCTTCGCTTTCCCGGCATGAAGGCGCACCGCCGTGAAACCACCTTCGACGTCGCCCCTCTGCCCGCGTGGCCGAGCCGCTTGGCCGGCCCAGTGGCGCCCTACCGCTAAGCCTCGCCTAGTGCGCGCTGCTGCCTCCCCAGATCCAACCGATTTGGTAATTTCCTTTCTTTTCTTTTTCTAGAAAACTTGCAAAATCCGTAAAGAATTCATATGAGCTCCAAATTTGATGATTCAAAATCCTAGGGTCCTCTAAATTCCCGATCTACCTCATGGTGCAGCATGCACATTTTTTCAGAAAAGTTTCCTTCATACATATTTAATAAACCCTATATTTCCTTTTTTTGAGCCAAACTTTAGAAAATCACAAAGAGCCCATCTTTGATCCAAATGCCATGATTCAAATTTATAGATGCATATAAGTTCATAACTTAGTTTATGAACATTTTTCCTTATGCTTTCTCTGCGACATCAAATACTGGTCAATTCCTTCATGCATGGTCAACTTAGCAAATTTATAGGAAAATCATTTGAAATCCAAATCCAGTGAAGCCAGTTTCTAAATATTTCTAAAATCATACTTTGTTTAATGAGTGCCTTTGATCATTTTACAAAAAGAAATTTCTTTAGACTTCTTGCAGATCCATTATTCCCTTGATTCCAACAAATTGAAACGTCCAAAAATCCTGATTGATCCAAATCCAGTGGAACCACTTTGGTTATTTTTCATATGACGAAAGGTATCCTAGAAAAGTCAAATTCCTATTTTAGAGCACTTTTATTTTCTGGCTTGTTGTGTTATTGTGATTGCTTTCAATGTCAGTTGACGAAATAGATGAAGTGCTTGGACATGGACCAGGAGGATTGATGACTTTGCTGAGCCAGGCAAGCTACCCTTTGACCATGATGCCCCCTCTTTTGTTCATCAAATAAATTCCGTATGCGTGATGATGATGATGGTAGTGATGATGAGATTACTATGCATGTTGCATTGATGCATGATCCGTTGATACTTGCATGATTTGTAGCTCTATTTTGTGCTTAGAGATACGATGGTGAACCATAGTTGTTGATGCATGAACTTGCAAGAATTCTGTGAATACCACCTTGAGAGAAATCTTTCGAAAAGCCCCAATGGGTGCCCCTAATGCCCTTGGGAGATGATGATGAGCTAGGTCACTACTTGATGGAGAACTACTGTACCGAGGCAAGTTGAATGTGTTGTTTCCATAAATGGATTAGATTTAAGATTTATCAATCGTCCCAACCGAACATGCGCAATCACATTGCCCTTATGTGGGAAAGGGCATTATTGACCACCTAGTTCGTGCTAGCATGGATGCCGCATTACTAGTGATGGGAGTGGTGTGGACACTCTCGGGACGGGGTCGTGCTTGGATAGGTGGCCATGACTGTGTTTACAGGGCACTGAACACACCGTTGGTACCTCCATGCGTGGTTTTGTGATATGTATGGGAGCGAGGCTTCGGAAACAATGATAAAATTGTGAGAATGTTTGGCACGGGGGCTGTTACCAATCGGAGTGGACTCTATGTTCGTCACGACTAGGGAAAGGTAGTGATCGGGAGCTCACCCCGGGTACTTGAGGTACCGCGGGTCATGGCTGACACGGGGGTTCCCCGAATCTTGTGGGTAAAGTGTGCAACCTCTGTAGAGTGTTAAATTATTCGAATAGCTGTGTCCATGGTCAAGGATAATTGGGTGGTGCTACTTAGACTATAACCATATGCTTCTGAAAAACAACATGGAATGGCAACATTGTTGTTGTGAATCATCAGGAAGGTCACGATGAGTTTGAAATGGAGTTGTGGATAACTCCCTCTGTTTATGTTGATATATGTAACCTCTTTTTGCATGTTAAGAGACACATGCATGAACCCTGGAAGGGTATAGATTGTATTCGCATGAGGAAAACAAGCATTCCCAAATATGTAAACTTAGAAATGAAACCATGCATATTTGTTTGTTATCATTCATGGGTTGCTTGTGAGTACATTCAAACATACTCACTGGCATGTCCCTGGCTATTTACTTGGCCAGGCTTGGAAGAGGACGAATATGAAGAAGAGTTATATCGGAATCGGGGCTCCGGGGACCCAAGAAAGGTTTGAACTCTGGTGTGTGCTCACAGAACCTCGCTAAGCCGTGACTCACTGCTCACCACTTCATGGCAATGCTCCGGTGTGCTCGAGCAATAGGAAAGATGAACTACAGACACAGCAGTTTACCCAGGTTCGGGCCACCTTGTGGTGTAAGACCCTACTCCTGCTTGTGGGTGGATTGCCTCGTGAGGGAGGATGAGTATGATAGTACAAGGGAGAGTGTGAGGCCTCCGGAGGATTCGATCCTCCCATCCGGTCGTGCCTAGCCTATACTTATATTGGCCTCGGTCCTCTTCCCCCTGGAACCACTAGGCAGGAAGGGTTGCCACAACTGCCAATTCGAAGGGGGACAGGAGTACAACTTATCCTAACTAAAGGTGGTCTTCGCATGCTAAAGCTTCCTGCCATGACGCGCTGGTGGGCTCGGTGATGACCTCCATCCTGGTGAGCCGACTGTCCTGGTCTTCTTGCACAAAAGTGGCAACCTTTTGGGATTGCTTTGGGAACCAACGCGCCATCCATGCTCCCTTAGCATGAAAGAGGAAAGCCTCCTCACCCGCGCCTACTGGCGCCCCTCTGGCTCCGCCCGTTGTCACGGGCGTAACCCACGTGGAGGCGCTAGGCCGCGTGACTCCTCCATCTGAACCTTGGTCAGCACAACTCCACGAGGGGCCTCGAGAGGCATCCTCGAGGAGCCGCCCCACGAGAGGGCCTCGCGAGGCTTTCATTGACACCTGAGGACGAACTCCTCGCGAGGCGGGGTCCTCGCGAGGGGGCCTGCACATGAGGTTCTGACGTTGGGCCAGCTTGGGCATTATGGTGGCGCCGCGTCCTAGGCCGTAGGCAGATAGGCCTAGGTACACCCAGTCCCACAGGCCCGATAGTTCCCCCAGGCCCACGGCGCGCATGACTCTGCATGTGAAGGGACGGGGCGAAACAGCACGGGCCCCATCAGCCTGCGGGCCAGGCTCGATGCGTGGCACACGACGGGTCATGGGACGCCCTCACTCCCCTCGGTGCCTCGGTAACCACCCGAGCTGACATAAAGCCGTCCCGGGCGGGTTTAAGCAGCCATCATTACCTTCATGTGCGCCCGTGCTCCTACACCTTCCTTTCCACGCAAGGCTGCCTCCTACCTGCCGGATCTTCGCCTCCCTTGATTTGTCGCATCACCATGGCACCCCGGGGCAAGAGAAACAAGGCATCTGCGGTAGCGGACAGTCGAGCGGGGCTGGAGCCCGCCCTGGGAAGGTCCACGGTGCTTAACCTCGAAGGGCTCGATAAGGTCCTCCCGATGACCGCGGCCGACTCCAACGAGTCGGGAGCGACAAGGGTCTAGCCAGCTTCATGATCTCTCACTGAGCTGGATGCCACCACTATTGCCATCCACCTTCCCGTGCTCTGCTCGGGCTTACTGCCCCCATTCTCGGACTTCTTAAATGTCATGCTCTAACATTACCAAGTTCATGCGCTGCACTTTGGGCAGCCTCCATCCTCCTCTTCTCGGTGTTTGCCTTCCTATGTGAAGCTTTCGTGGGCGTAGTCCCCTCGGTGGCGTTGCTCCATCATTTCTTCTGTCTTCAGCTAACTGCCCCCAACCATCGCTCCGGGTGCGTACCACTCCGCGCCGTAGGCGCAATGGCGGGCGAAGGCATCGATATGGAGATCGATCACAAAATGGAGGGCTTCAGGCAGCAATCGGTGTTCGTGGATGTGGGCCAGTACAACCCCTTGCTGCTTACTCCGACTTCACCAGCTGTGCCAAGCTCTGGGTGGGGGCACGAGGGGCTCGATGACCCGAGTATGTCACCCGTGAAGAAGAGGTTGGCCGACCTGAGGGCGGCAGGATTAACAGCGACCATGGTCGTGAGGGAGTTCCTGCGTCGGTGAATCGCCCCCCTTTAGCACCACTCCCGCCCGATGTGGGACTTCACTGGTCCGGAGGATGCGATGCGGCTCTGAGCATGCCGCTTGCTGCTCGACGTGCTAGACTGGGTGCTCCAAATCCTGACCGATACGGAGGTAGGCGGACTTCCCAGGAATGGGCTCCCCTTGTAAACCTATACGAGAAAAGAGGCTTTCGCCAGGGGAATGCCCCGCTTCGAACAATGGGGTTTGCTTCCGGATGCCACGAGGGGCCTCGCAACAACCCCTTCCTAGTGACCCCAGCACCAGAGGGTTTCGGGGGCGCGTTACCCCTAGCCGAGGCAACGGGAGGCGGCGGCGACCCGCCCTACGGGTTGCCCGCCAACGCATCCTTGCACCCTCGAGTGCAGGCAGCGCCGGTCCGCCCCCGAGCGCGGTCACCACTCCTGGCCTTACATGTAGCTTGAGGAGTCCCAGGACGATGAATCCTGGGACGCATGCCCCCGGGAAGAGTGCCGTGGGCGAGCCCCACATTCCCTTCGTGAGGGAGATGGGTGCTGATGCTATGGGTGCACGGCCCCCTCCCGGGGCTGGCCGCGAGTGGGAAACCCGGCCGGAGAGCGGCACCTGCGCACTGTCAGGGGTGCTGAAGAAGAGAAAGTGGATCACCAGGGATGAGTAAGCGCTTTGCCCACCTTGCCTCCAACTTGGCTGGCGTACCTAAGCTCTTTCTTCTCGCAGGTCTTCCTCATGCAATAAGATGAAGGAGCCCCTGAGCCAAGTGGCCGCCTCCTCGCCACTCATCGCGACCGCGGGTTGCAAGGGGTGCGTGATCCACCAAGCCACCGCAATCGTGCCCGGGCGAAGGGCAGCCTCTCCGCTGTCTGATAGAGGCGCGAGGCATAGAATTTCCGCACATTCCTCGGTCGCTGCTGGCAGCCCTCCCCGCGGGGGAGCGACGAAGATTCCCCCGGGGGGCCTTCGGCGGACTACTCCCCAGCCTCTGGGGCACCCACCGCCGCAGTAGATACCGGGCTGACGAAGGCGGAGCTTCCGGCCACCGCGCCTGCCCATGCCAATAGCAGCCATGAACGGACGGCCACCTGTGAGAAGGCGCCAAGCCTACGGGGCGCATTGCCCCGCCCAGGAGGGGCGGGGGAAGCGCCGGCCAGCTCACGGCCCCTAACGGGTGCAGCTGAGACTTCTGGCGCCACGGCAGCGGAGGGGGAACGGGGCTCAGCCCGAACCAGGCTCTGGCGCTCGCGAGCTTCCGGGCATAGTCCAGCATGACCTTTTGCAGAACACGACGGGCGCACTGAACCAGCTCGACGCGGAGCTAAAAAACATTGAAGCGTGTCTTGCGGATGAGCGCCTGCGTCTGGCGCGCGGGTGGTGCCAACTTGAGGTCACCCTCAAGTTCAGCCGCCTCCAACATGAGTTAGTCTATTCAGGGGATGAGAAATCTGCCACCAGGGCTAAAGAAGCCCACAAGCGCGCTTTCCAGGAGGCCGAGGCAGCGAACCAGCGGCGCGAGGCGGCGGAAGCCCGCGAGCAAGAGCTCCTAGCCTCGAATGCCATCATGGAGCAGCAAGTCCAAGTGCGTAGAGATGCCCTTTCTTCCAGCGTGGAAGAGCTGGCGACGCATGAGGTGGACCTCAAGGCCCTTGAGCAGGAACTTGTGCTAACGTCGTCCGAAAAGAGACTAGAGCGCGAGCGGCTGGAGGTGATGGACCGCCAGGTGGCTGCTGCTCAAGCTTCCCTAGCTCAATGCATGAAGAGGCCAACACCTCCCCGACGTCCAAAGGAGCGACGATCCAGACGGAGGCGAACGAGAAGATTGCGAACACCCGTCGGGCACTCATCAGGGAGCACCGTAAGAAGTTAAAGTTTCAGGAAACCCGCTTATGTGCTCGGTGTGGGGAGTTAAAGGGCAAAATAGACAACCTCAAGAAGGAGCTGGCTGAGGCGGACGAGTAGCGAAAAGCCGCACAAGTAGACCAAGCCGTTGACGAGGCCAAGCTGGCATTGCTTCAGGAGCAGGTGGGAAGTGTCGTGTCCCTCGTGGAGCGAGCGACGGACATGGTGAACCAGGCTCGGGGGCGACAGCACACGCGCTCCAAGATGTTCCAAGACCTCAAGCTGCAGCTCGCTGTGCCCTGGGCTCTGTCTATAAGGAGGACGTCTCCAGCCCCCTCATGCCCGACGACACCGACTACCTCGACTTTTTCACCAAGGTCGTGGAGTGGCTCGAAGGGGGTGCGAAGAAGGTGGGTAAACTCGTTGAAGACGAAAGCCGCGACCTCCTCGCCGAGGCGTCGACACGTGTCTTCAGCCATCTCATTCGCTCCGACCCCTGCTTCGACTTCGAGGTCATGATAGCCCCCATCCCTGAAGTGATCCGCGATGCCCTCGGAGAATGGGTGGAGGACCAGCTGGATGCGTTGAGCGCACAGTGCATCCCTGACAGCAGTGAAGACCGACACAGAGCCAAGGAAAATGAGGGCAACGATGGCGACGGTAGCGGCGACGCGTCTCCTGAGGTTGCCCCCTTTTCATCCCTATTGATACTCAATTGTGACCCCATGGGGGTGTGAAGAACATTTTTACTTGAATCCTTAATGATGTATTGAACATTTGCGTTCTCACGGGGCTTGTTTTTCTTTCACGCTTGCTTTCGTGCTCTATGTCGTTAGGACACAGCCCCCAAGCGGGGCTCGACTCTCGCTGGTATGCCAGGTTGCGATGCCTGAGCAAGGCTGGGAGGTGAGAGCGTCAGGGCTAGCTCGTGCTCCTGAGGCGAAATGCTCGGGGGGTTACCCTTTGATCGCGAACATCTCGCGCGTATACGACCTTCGTATAAGGGATTCTGCCTCGAGGGAGCAGCGCATGCTCGTCGGCTCGCTCATGTGCGTCGCGCGAGGATATTAGACACCAAGGCCTTGGTGGGGTAGTGCACGCGGGAGCAGGCCCGTGGCCCAAAGCCCGGCTGCTTGGGTTTTTAATGTTGCTGGGACGGATCCAAGCTTAAGTACCATGCCCAGCCCCCACTCACGTGAGGCTCGTGAGGGAGATCCCGAGCGTGCGTGGCTCGCGAAAAAGAATGAAATCCAACAAAATACCGCAAGGAAAAACAAATTCTTTACTTAGAGATGACCCAAACATCGAAGTCTTTACTTAAAGAAGACGCAAAGACCAAAGTCCTTACTTAGAGAAGACACAAATTTGTTTACAAGTAGAAAGGAAAATGGCTACCGCGTCCGGCACCATCGATCATTCCGCCAGCGCGGAGCATGGGGCTTCCACTTGGGTGTGGGCATGATAGTTGTTCTATTGTTCTGCCAGCACGGAGCATGGGGCTTCCACTTGGGCACGGGTGGGAGCTCCCGCGAGGCCGTGGGGTGGCGCACCGGGAGGATCCGGGGCATGTATAGCCCCACCTCACTCCTATGTGAGAGGGCCATGGGTAGAACTTGCGGAGGTGCTGGATGTTCCAGCGTTTGGCATAGGAACTCCATCCTCTGTCTCCAGGCGGGCCACGCTTGGCCTGGAGACATGGGCGACCCCTGAAAGGGCCTTCCCACATGGGAGAGAGTTTGTGGAGGCCCTCCCTAGAGAGGATCTGCCGCAGGACGAGGTCCCCAACCTCGAGAGTGCGAGTGCGGATGTTGCGGCTGTGGTAGCGCTGCAAGGCCTGCTGGTATCTCGTGGCGCGAAGGGTGGCCTGGCGGCGGGCCTCCTCAAGGAGCACAAGATCGGCCTCCCACGAGTCGTCCTGGCACGCCTCGTCAAATGCCAGGACTCACAGGGAACCGTGCTTGAGCTCCGAGGGGAGGACCGCCTCGGCCCCGTAGGTGAGGAAGAAGGGGGTCTCGTCGGTGGACTTAGTCGCGGTGGTGCGGATGGACCACAGCACGGACTGTAGCTCATCCAGCCACCCCTTGCCGCAAGCCTCAAGCTTCTTCTTGAAGTTCCTAGTCTTGAGGCCCTTGAGGACCTCAGCGTTGGCGCACTCACCCTGGCCGTTGCTTCGCAGGTGCGCCACAGAAGCGTAGCATATCTGCGTTCCAAGGTTAGCACAGTATGACCTGAAAAGGCCGCTCGTAAACTAGGAGCCATTTTCGGTGATGATATGGTTGGGGACGCCAAATCTGCTCACGAGGCCCTTCATGAACTTGACGGCCGAGCCCGCCGGGATGGTGCGCACGGGCTCCACCTCCGCCCACTTGGTGAACTTGTCAATGGCGACGTAGAGGTAGGGGTAACCGCCAGCCGCGCGGGGGAAAGGTACCAGTATGTCCAGCCGCCATACCGCGAAGGGCCATGAGAGTGGGATTGTCTGAAGTCCTTCTGTGGGCTGGTGGATTTGCTCGGCGTGGAACTGGCAGGCTTCGCAGGACTAGCCCAGCTCGGTGGCGTCGCAGAGCGCCGTGGGCTAGTATAACCTGCTGCGGAGCACCTTACCTGTGAGTGTGCGTGACGAGGAGTGGTGCCCGCAGTCTCCCCCATGGATTTCAGCTAGTAACTCGCGCTCTTGCTCTTCTGAAATGCACCACAGCGAGACGCCATTGGGGCGCTTGCGGTACAGCTCACCGTCTCGTAAGCAGTAAGCGGTGGCTTGCCGGGCCATGCGCTCTGCTTCTGCTTCTTCTTCCGGAAGGGTACCATGGAGCAGGTAAGCCTTGAACTCCGCGACCCAGCTATCCGCTTGAGGCTCCAGTGCCAATAGCAGGCGCGTCCTAGAGGTCGGGCAACAGTCGGGTGCGCTCGTGGATGGCACGGGCGGAAGCTCCTCGAGGAGTAGCATTGTGCCAATGGCGGGGGGCATGGCTGATGGCCTGAAGAGCCTTTCTTCAAAGACGCCAGGGCTCTGGGGCTCGCGGCGGGGTGCTCGCTTGGCGCTGTCGTCGGCTTCCTTGTTGACGCCGCCCAGGATGTGCTGCAACTCTAAACCCAAAAAACGCTTCTAGAGCTTACGTACCTCCCTATATAGGCCGCCATATACTCGTCTTTTGGCTTGTACTTTTTACTGGAGAAGTTAACGAGGAGCTGAGAGTCGCCCTTGATGGTAAGGCGCTTGATTCCCAAGGCTGCAGCAGCCTTGAGGCCGGTGATCAGGCCCTCATACTCCGCGATGTTATTGGAGACCTTCTCACTATGCTAGAAGCATAGCTGGACGGTGTAGTAAACTTTGTCTTCCGCTGGGGAAACAAGCACAACCTGCGCCTCATCTCCGGGTAGGAGGGACTTGTCCTCACGGGGCTCCTCCTCGTAGGTGTTCGTCCACTCTGCCATGAAATTGGTAGGGGCCGCTCCCTTGATGACTCTGGTGGTGCAGAACTCCAGCTGGAATGCCTGCAGCTCGATGCTCCACTCAGCGACTCGCCCTGCAGCATTAGGGTTGTGCAACACTTTCTCCAGGGGATACACGGAGACGACCTTGATGGGATGGCCATGAAAGTAATGGCGCAGCTTCCTGGAGGCAACCAAAAGTGCAAGAAGGAACTTCTGTTACATAGGGTAGCGCACACGTCCCTCAGTACCGTGGTCACGAAGTACACGGGGTGCTCGACAAGACATGTGGCTTCAGCGAGGGCTCGCTCCTGAAGGGGCGCAGGAGGCTCGAGGGCACCGGCTTGACACGCGGATGGGTCATGAGGCTCTGGTAGCTCGTGAGGCCCCGAAGGTCTGGGGAGCTCGGATGGCTCGCGCGTCTCGAAAAGATTTTCCTTCGCATCGACGCGCTCTTCCCTCACAGTCACGAGTGCGGCGCTGGCTGTCTGTGGGGTGGCCACCTGGTATAGGACCAAGGGCTCGCGAAAACACGGTGCCACCATGATGGGCTGGCTCATGAGGTACCTCTTGAGGTCTTTGAAAGCCACGTCTGTTTCAGGGGTCCACTCGAAGGAGCCTGTCCTTTTCATCAGCTTGAAGAACGGCAAGGCGCGCTCGCCAAGCTTGGAGATGAAGTGCCCCAGGGAGGCCACACACCCTACCAGTCATTGCATTTCCTTGAGGGTCCGGGGGGGCGCATCTTCTCGATGGCCTCGATCTTTTCAGCGTTGGCCTTGATCCCCCAGTGGGCGACAAGGAAGCCGAGAAGCTTGCTGGAGGGGACTCCAAAGACACACTTACCGGGGTTGAGCTTCAGGCTGACCTCGCGCAAGTTTGCGAACATTTATTCTAGGTCCTTGATTAGCGTTCTGGCTTCACATGATTTGACCATGATGTCGTCGACGTAAGCCTCTGCGTTCCTTCCCAGCTGTGGCCCCAACGTGATGCACATCAGCCATTGGAAGGTAGCGCCGACGCTCCTCAAGCCGAACGGCATGCAGGTGTAGCAGAACACGCTGCACGGGGAGATGAAGGTCGTCTTTTCCACATCTTCCATCACCATCTTGATCTGGTGGTAGCCCTAGAAGGCGTCCAGGAAGCACAGCAAGTCACACTCAGCGATGGAGTTCATGATTTGGTCGATGCGCGGGAGCGGGAAAGGGTCCTGGGGGCAGGCCTTGTTGAGGCTCGTGAAGTCGACGCACATGCACTCCTTTCCGCCTTTATTGGGGACGATGACCGGGTAGGCGAGCCACTCGGGATGACGCACCTCTCAAATGACCCTAGCTTCTTGCAGCTTGTGCACCTCTTGGACGATGAACGCATGCTTCTCCGGCGCTTGGCGCCGCGCCTTCTGCTTGATGGGATGAGCGTTGGGACACATCGCCAAATGGTGCTTGATCACCTCCCTCGGGATGCCAAACAGATCAGATGCCTTCCAGGCGAACACATCCTTGTTCGCCTGGAGGAAAGCGATGAGTGTGCCTTCGTGCTCAGGGGGAAGACCGGCGCCGATGGTGAAGGTAGGACCTGAGCCGCTGCCGTCAACCGATACCTTCGTCGTTTCGGTGCGGTCCTGAGAGAACAATTGTTTCTTCTTCATAAGAGCGACCTCAGGAGACTCGACCCAGTCCTCGGTGCCTAGGCGTGAAGCTGTCGCGGCCCTGTAGGCACGCTTGAGGGCTTGTACTGCATCCTCCTTGCTTCCGACGACAGTAATGACGCCGCTGCTGCCGGGCATCTTGATGACATTTTAGCCGGGGTGGGTTGCTGCCATGAACTAGGCGAGTGTGGGGCACCCTAGGATGGCATTGAATGGGAGGCCGATGTGGGCCACGTCGAAGTCAATTAGCTCGATGTGGTAGTTGTGGCGGGTGCCGAAGGTGACGGGGAGGTGCACCTACCCCAGGGGAGTGGTGGAACCATCAGTCACCCCGGAAAAGGATTGCGTTGGCGCCAACTGATCCCAGGGCACCTGGAGCGTCTCAAAGGCCTCGAAGGAGATCACGTTGAGGCCAGCACCCCCATCGATGAGGGTCTTTGTGACCGCGACGTTGCTGATGGTGGGGGTGCACATCATGGGAAGCCCACCGGCGGCGACTGCGGACTTGGGGTGGTCTCGGGAATCGAAGGTGATGGCGCGCGCGAGGACGTGCAGCCTCGGGCCGGGGCTGCGCGGCGTTCGCCCCGCGAAAGAGCGGCTTGGAGTGGCGATTGGACGCAGGCACCTGGGACTCGCCGAGGATGCATGCGACCACATGGGGCCCCTGGAGCGTGAAGCGCGCAGCGAATCAATAGCGGAGCTCGTCCCAGGAAGAGACCTAAACCTCGGGAAGGCTGAGGAGCTAGGAGCGCGGGGCGCCCATGAGGGCCAGGGGGAACTAGTTCGCCATGGCCTTGTCGCCGTTGCCCACTGCCAGGATGCTTTGGGTATAGAGCCGAAGAAACTCCTCGGAGTCGGCGGCACCGTCGTAGCGCGGGGGTAGCATCGGTCTGAACCTCGTCGGCCAATTCACATGGCGCAGGTTGACGGTGAAAGCCAGAAAGCCCACGGCGCTCTAGAAAATGGCGGGGTAGGCGGCGACGGGCACAGGCTCGGGAGAGTGGTGATGGCTGCCGCTTCCAGCGGGCGCCGTTCGGGCAATGCGAGCCGCCCGGCGCTCGGCGCGAGCTCGGCGAGCGTCGACCATGGAGATGCTGGAGCAGGAACGGGAACGAAGCGGACGAACTGAGGCACACCCCTACCTGGCGTGCCAAATGTCGGAATCAGGGCCCCGGGGACCCAAGAAAGGTTCGAACTCTAGGGTCTGCTCATTGAACCTCGCTAAGCCCTGACTCGCTGCTCACCACTTCATGGCGATGCTCCGGCGTGCTCGAGCGATAGGAAAGACGAACTACAGACACATCAGTTTACCCAGGTTCGGGCCACCTTGCGGTGTAAGACCCTACTCCTGCTTGTGGGTGGATGTCCTCGCGAGGGAGGATGAGTATGAGAGTACAAGGGAGATTGTGAGGCATCCGGAGGACTCGATCCTCCCATCCGGTGGCACCTAGCCTATACTTATACTGGCCTCGGTCGTCTTCCCCCCGGAAACACCAAGCAGGAAGGGTTGCCACAACCGCCAATTCAAAGGAGGACAGGAGTACAACTTATCCTGACTAAAGGTGGTCTTCTCCTACTGAAGATTCCTGCCATGATGCGCTGGTGGGCTCGGTGATGACCTCCATCTTGGCGAGCCCGTTGTCCTGGTCTTCTTGCACCAAAGTGGCAACCTTTGGTGATTGCTTCAGGAACCAACGCGCCGTCCATGCTCCCTTAGCACAAAAGATGAAAGCCTCCTCATCCACGCCTACTGGCGCCCCTCTGGCTCCACCCGTCGTCATGTACGTCACCCACGTGAAGGCGCTGGGCCGCATGACTCCTCATCTGATCCTTGGTCTGCACGCCTCCGTGAGGGGCCTCGGGAGGAGGCCTCGAGGAGCCGCCCCACGAGAGGGTCTCGCGAGGCTTTCGTTGACACCTGAGGATGCACTCCTCGCGAGGTGGGGTCCTCGCAAGGGGGCCTGCTCGTGAGCTCCTGACGTTGGGCCAGCTTGGACCTTATGGTGGTGCCACGTCCTGGGCCGCGGGCAGACGTGCCTGGGTACCCCCAGTCCCACGGGCCCGATAAGTTCTTTGGTGACGAACATGCGAACTAGGATGCTTTCCCAGTCAGAATGCCTGTTGGGTTAAGGCAGATGGCATGTGTCCAAGTTATCATAGAAGATTTCTGCTGCTTTGTTTTATTTGATGTTTAGCCATTGAGGCTTTATCTATGGAAGACTTGACCATAATGGTCCTATTTGTGTAAGACGTTATGAAATGGAAGTAAACTCTTGATATGTAGTTTGTTGTGTACAGTGAGCATTGTGTGACACCCTGAGACCGATGCTCTAGATGCCTTCCAATTATTTTCATTGATGTCATGTCTTTCAATTGTTTGTTGTCATGATCATGATGAGTGCCATTGTCATATTTTTCTTCTTACATCATGTTCATCATTGGTTATAATTGTGCCATCCCATGTTTCATGCATCATGGTTATCTTGTCGTTTTGCATTTTGCATTCTTGGTTGAGTGGCATTGTGGATTGTAGTACTCTTGTGTGCAACCATCCTCATCTCCATCTATGTGCACCTTGTTTCTCTAAGCATGCCATCGTCATTTTCAAAATCCAACTCTAGCCTGCCTTCTCTCTAATTCTCATTTTATTTTTTCATGTGATTCTCTTCTGGGCCATAAATGTTTATTCTTTTCCTAATAACAGTAGACCATGCCCACACCCTCTCTGCCAATTTTCAGCTCATTTGAAGATGCTTTGGTTGGGTTAAAAAATGCATCAAGTTTGAATTTAATTCAAACTTGGTTTATTTTTCTATCCCTAAAAATGCCCAAAGTAATTTATTCAAATAGTGCATATCTCCAGGAGCTCATATTAATTCTCATCCTAGCTTCTACACTCTCCAAACTCCTTGTGCTTTTCTGTAATTATTTCCTGTCTGAAGGAATTAAGAAAAAGAAAAGGCAGGAGCTTAGCGGTGCAGCCCAGCCAGCTTCTGCGCAGTCCGACGACAGCAGGAACAACCCGCAGCCCAGCCTAGCCTCACCCTGATAATTTCTCTCCAGTGCAATCCTTCGAACCCACATGCCATCCTCACTCCTTCCTTCTTTTCTTCCACCTTTGCACTTTTCTTCTCTCACAGTAACTCTCGGTGAAGAGCCCACATGACCACTGTGGTTTCACCATGACTCCGCGACGCCTCCTAGCCCTCCTATAAAACCCCTGCGGCTCCCCTAGGGTTTCACTCTCCCCATTCCCCTCTCTTGGTGTCGCCGCTGCTCCAGGTAAGGGTAGCCCATGCCATAGCCAACGGCATGTCCGAGCCGAGTTTGAGCTCGTGCTCGGTTTGATCCTTCCAGTGGCCACCCTCTTCATCCACGGGAGCGTCAAGATCGTCGTCTTTGTCTTCCTCACTACGCGTCTGACCACAAGGACCCCGGTGTCCTCTTCATCATCGTGGAATGCCAAGACGCTGTCGTGTTCATTTCCTTCTTCCTCGGGCCTGGGACATCACCGTCGGAATTTGACACCGCCGGTCGTCCCCGAGCTCGATCGACTCCTCCAACCCACCCTACATGAGCATCCACGCTTCCCCGAACCTTTTTCCCCATTGATTGCATCCTCTATCATCATTTTCTCGCATGCCCGATAGTTCTTCTACCACGACCATGTCGTCGGCCTTGTTCCGGTGACCTCTGGTTCGTCCTTTTGCATCTTTGCATTCACACCGACGAGGTTCCGTCCGTATTTCGTAGCATGCGTAGCACCTATAGGCTCCATCCAGCCACACCCGATGCATGTCTTCGCCGCTGCTCGTCGCTGGCATTGTCTCCATCGATGTCCAGAGATGGATGGCATGTGCGGAGGTGCGGATTCACATGATGAGCACAACACGCACACCCTTGCATCTCGAGCACGTCGGGAGGTAATTCCGGTGAGACCTCCGCCATCATTTTGGTCATTGGCGAGGCTGCTCTGCTTCCTCTCCATGCACGCGCACACGCAAGCACCCGCAGCTCCATGCACTCATGCCCTTCCTGCATATCACGCACATCCCACCACGGCCACCGCAAGCCTTTTGAGCACCCCCCCGCCAGCGCTTGGTATCTGCAACAGTCGGCGCTGCTTGTTCCTGTCGTCGGCCATGTAGAAGAAAGGCTCGGCCTTCTTAAGTTCATCTCATTCTGAATCCACATTTGTACACCAGCACAACTGTAGAGCGGTGGTTAGCACGCTCGTCCTCAACCAAGGGATCTGGGGTTCAAATCCCAGTTATCCCGCTTTTCTTTATTTTTGGTTTTGTCTGATGACTGTTGTTCTTTTCCACATGCTTTCCACTGCACCCACACACCCTTTATTGTTTTCAGCAAATCCCAGGCGCACACAAGGGTGGTTTCATCTAAAACCGCATCAGTCTAGCGCAGTGGCTAGCACCCCTGGTTTTCAACCGAGAGGTCGTCGGATCAAGTCCCAGGAGCCGCATTTATTTTGCTTCCTCTGTTTCTTTTTTTTCAAACGAGCACATCCAGCCGCTTGGGCCAATTCCACTTCTGGGCTTTGCACAGTGAGCTGCTTCCGGCCCATAACCTGTTTTTTTTCTTCTCTGCGATTTTCTCATTTTCCCAGTGCATGCATATTTACATAAATGCCATTAATTTGCATTACTCATAATTAAATAACCGTGCATCGGATTTAATCAAGTCATACATGTAAAATGTTTAGAATTTCATGTAGTTTCACAATATCCAACTTTCGTCCATGTTAAAAATGTTTAAAATTGCTAGTTGCATTAATTTGCATAAATGACATGTTAAAATAGTTTATTTACTAACTAAATATCCGTAGCTCCGTTTTAAATGAACTTTATAAGTAAATGGGCTCGAAAAATGTGTAGATCATCATGGTGCACTTTAACTTGTTGTTTAACAACTTTAACATAATGTTTAATTCAGAACAGTAGCAAATTCGAAATTTGCATATGGGGACTTTCCGGAATTGTTATGTGTTGTTTCCGGCCCCATTTAAACTTTGCTTTGATGTGGGTTTCTTTTATGCATCATCTATTGCCATGAGTAGCAACATTTAATCTTGTCCTACATCATACTTAGTTGTGCATCATGCCTTGTTCATGTGTTGTTTGTTTACTATGTTGTTTGCTTCTTTCCGGTTGTGTTTCTTCTCGATAGTTCCGGTTTAGTTGCGATTGTGAGGATTCGTTCGACTATGTTGGTTCGTCTACTTCATGGATCCGATCTTCTTTCGAGTGGGATTTCAGGCAAGATGACCATTACTTTGGATATCACTACTATCTTTGCTTTGCTAGTTGTCTCGATGCTATTGCTATGTTGCGCTACCTACCACTTGTTTGTCAAGCCTCCCAAATTGACATGATAAGCCTCTAACCTTTTCCATCTTCCTAGCAAACTGTTGTTTGGCTATGTTACCGCTTTGCTCAGCCCCTCTTATAGCGTTTCTAGTTGCAGGTGCAGTGCAGGTTGTTCCATGTTGGGACATGGATATCATGGGATATCACAATATCTCTAATTTAATTAATGCATCTATATACTTGGTAAAGGGTGGAAGGCTCGGCCTTTTGCCTGGTGTTTTGTTCCACTCTTGCCTCCCTAGTTTCCGTCATACCAGTGTTATGTTCCTTGATGAGTTCTCCTAACACATGTGGGTGTATGGGAACCCCCTGTCCATTCGCTTAGGTTTAAACTCCTCCAGCAAGGCCCAACTTGGTTTTAATTTGCCTAATAACAACTAAAACTTGCATAGGGACTTTCCGGACCCCGTGGACAATTAATCAACAAACTGGGCCAGTGTTCCTCATGAGTGTTGGTCTACCTACCTAGTCGGCGGTGCCGCCTCGGGGCAACTCGATGGTATTTTGGCTATCGTCCACTTTGCATAGACGGTGTTGTCCTGAGAACAAGATACACGCGGATCCTATCGGGGTGACGACACACCGGGTGGTCTTGCTGGTTTTGTTTTGCCTTTGCTGAGTGGCTTGTCAATCGGAATTCCTTATCGTAAGCATCGTGATCTTCATGGCGTGAGGATGTTCCATCGGATGCATGTGGTAATTTATAATGGATCACTTGGATCACCCCTGCAGGGTTAAATCTTTTCGGAAGCCTTGCCCGCGGTTATGTGGCGGCTTGGAAATTTATAATATCCGGTTCTAGAGAACTTGACACTAAATCTGAAATAAAATACAGCCAGAGGCGGAGGCGCGGCTCGAAGCCAGCCACAACTTGGAGGCGGCGGCGACTTGGTGATTGCCGCGGTTCGGACGGCGAAGGCGGCTTCAGGCAGGGCCTCAGCAGTGGAAGAAGGCTGCCGCAGCGACTTGAAGATGGCGGCTCAAAGGCGGCTCTACTCCGTGGAAATGAACGGTGAAGACTGAAGCGTAGAGGCGAGGCCGCAAGGGCGGCTGAGGCGGAGGCGAGCACGGACTACAATGGTGGCTCGAGGATGACTTGCGGCACGGCCCACTTGACGAAGCGGAGGCGGGGCGGAGCCGGCATAGAGGTGGAGAAGCGGCTCACAGCGCGGGACGGCGAACGACTCGAGCTTCACCCCGACAGCGAAGCGGCAGGCCGGCGAATGCAGGGCGGCTGAAGGGCAGATGCGGGGCGGATGCGGGAGTCATAGGGACGGTGCAGGAAGCCGGCGAGGCTGCTCAGGGCAGCCCTGGGCCATGGCGGCGGCTGTGATTCGGAGGCGAATGCGCGGCGGCTCGAGCGATGGGCGGGTTGGAGCAACACAAGGCAGCGGGTTGAAGCCAACTTGCAACAAGGCAAGTCCGAGGTGGACTGACGCAGGCGAGCTGTAGCATTGGGGCGCCAGTGAAGCATAGCGGCGAGCCGGCGACGGCGGCTCGGAGTAGAGGTGAAAGCCTGCTCAGGGAGCAATGTCCGAGTCCTCCAAATCACGGTGCATTGACCAATCCATCTCCGGGTCGTGACTCCATGTTGTAGTAAAAACATCGGCTCCCTCGGGGCTTGACTTGACTCCATGTACTGGAAATAGCAGAGCAGGCACACGGTTGATCGGACGCATCCTCAAAATTTTGTCGGTCTCGGCAACTTGGAAACAGTCGAATAAATCGCAGACCATAACCCTAATTCCTCTCAAACTTGAATCTCACGGATTGTAAATCTAGACTGATGAACTCGAAGCTGATACAGACCCTTCCAAAACTGGCTCTTCTTCATTCGCAAAATTGCGAGCCTCTCAATCCCTGTGAGAGATCCCTCCAAGAACTCAACACCACCGTGCGTAGGCCCCACGATGTGCGCCAACTGTCGTGGTTTTGTCACGGGAGATGTCCTAGTGTGAGGACTTAGTCGTGAGGCCAATGCATCTAGGTGGTAGCTTGAACGGGGTTGAGTGGGACAAGAGACGCAAGATTTTACCCAGGTTTGGCCCCTCACGGTGGAGGTAAAAGCCTACATCCTGCTTGATTATATTGCTTGAGTATCAATTACAAGGACGCTATTTTGCTGCCTCTATCTCGAGAGCTATCAAAACATCTGTCCTGAGACCTATTGAAACATCTGTCTCCAGACTTGTCTGTCTAAGACCTATCTATTTTTACCTGACCCTCTTGGGGTGCCCTGCCCCTCCTTATATAAGTTGAAGGGGAGGGTT
Source organism: Thinopyrum elongatum (assembly GCA_011799875.1). Taxonomy (NCBI): domain Eukaryota; kingdom Viridiplantae; phylum Streptophyta; class Magnoliopsida; order Poales; family Poaceae; genus Thinopyrum; species Thinopyrum elongatum. Next base: position 329,150,955 of record CM022300.1, on the reverse strand, counting down.
ACATGTAGAGTCCTAGTAGGATTAGGACTTAGCCTATTTTCTGGTTTCTTATCGTGGGCTTCTTAACGCCTAAGCTTCTCTCCGTGGGCTTCTTAACGCCTGGGCTTCTCATCTCCAGGCGGCTCATTTTCATGTCCAAGTAGATGCCGGGTTAGGATCCGGGTTACAATCTGTCGGGTTACAACTGTCTGCCGGGTTACAACTGTCTGCCGGATTACAATCTGTCTGCCGGGTTACAACTGGATGTCAGGTTAAGTCCGGAGATGACTTAACAGGGCTACTTAAGTCCAGAGATGACTTAACTTCATGAGCCGGGTTAAACCACGGGTAATTCCCCCGACACCAACCGCGTGCGTAACCGTGACTGTCTCTTTTCGAGGGAGTTCGGGAAGAGAACACGGTGGGGTTATGGTTGACTCGTAAGTAGATCAGGAACACTTATTGAGCATTACTAGTTGCGACTGTTATGCGTAGTTACTCTTCTTTCTCTTATACTCGTAAGTTACCCACCATACAATGCTTAGTGCTTGCCGCAACCTCACCACTTATCCATTCCATACCCATTAAGCTTTGCTAGTCTTGATACCCATGGTAATAGGATTGCTGAGTCCTCGTGGCTCACAGATTACTACAACAACAGATGCACGTACAGGTAATGTGATGATATGACGTGAGAGCGATGCTTTCTTGTTTTGGAGTTCTTCTTCTGCTTCTTCTTCTTCGATCGAGGGATAGGTTCCTGGTCGGCAGCCTGGCTAGCAGGGTGGATGTCATTTGTGTTTTTTGTTTGATTTCATCCGTAGTAATATGCCGCTCTTCTGTATGATGTATGATGTATTCATGTGGTCATTGTGTGCCTTTGTATGTATCCCCATCTATTATGTACATGGTATGATATAATGATATCCACCTTGCAAAGCGTCTTCAATATGCGGATCTATCCTTGGTCGGACCTTCGAGTTCCTCTTGGATAGGATCGCATATTGGGCGTGACACATTGATCCTTGGGATCACTGTGCACGTGCAATCGGTGGCTTCGACTGTGTAAGTCGAGGTCCCCACAATAAGTCAGGGTATAAAATACCCATGTTTTATACAACGACAATTTGTTCTACCTAGCTGTTGTTTGTCTTCGTGCATTACTTGTAATGTGCCTTAACATCTTTGCATGGTTAGTGTAGTTTATCTTCCCTTGCCTCATGTTTAGTTACTGTTTTACTTTCCCATCTTCGAAGACAATGTCTATTTCGAAGACTTCCGTAAAAATTGCCTATTCACCTCCCTCTAGTCGATAACTTGCACTTTCAATTGGTATCAGAGCAAGGTGCTTCCTTGTTCCGTGTGATTCGGTTTAACCACCTGGAGTTTTAGCTATGTCGACTGTAAGGATAATCAAGGTCTCCGCTATGTGCCCCATCTTCGATGGCACTGATTACCCCTACTGGATGAATAAGATATGCATGCATCTTGAAGCCATTGACAATGATCTCTGGTATGTTGTCAGGACCGGCATCCCCAAACTCGGTGAAGGTGTCACCGCTGCTGATGTGAAGAGGTTCGCGCAATTGGACTCGACCGCCAAGAACATCATCTGTTGTCATCTAACCAACGAGTATGGCTGTGTGAGTGCTCTAGAGTCTGCGAAGCTAGTCTACGACTGGCTGTCCAAGGTCAACGAAAGCGACTCATCTTAGAGAGACTCAAGAATCGATGTTCTTCGAAATCTCTTCAACCGCTTCAATAGGCTTGACAATGAGAATGTCCAGCTCACCTTCGGCTGTCTTACTGATATCACCAATGAAATTCTTGCACTCGGCGCCACAGACATCACCAAGCATGAAGTCGTGAAGAAGCTATTGAGATCACTTGACATTTCATTTGACACTCTATCATTAATTATTTAAGAACGTCTAGATTTCAAGCAACTAGATCTTGCTGATATACTTGAGAGGCTCAATACTCATGAAGTCCAGCTATCTGAGAAGAGAGATATCTATGGTCCTAACTATGGGCGATCCCACGCTTTAAAGGCAAAGGTTGTATCTTCATCTAAAGACTCTGAGTGCAGTTGAAGTGGCCCTGAAGACTTTGGCAAAGAACTTGCAATGCTTGTGAGAAAGTTCCAAAACTTCTCCAAGAAAAACTGCTTTGGAAAGTCTTCAAAATCCAACTCGAAGAATGCAGAGACCTCCATCAGTGACTACAAAAAGAGAACTTGCCACAAATGCAAGAAGCTAGGCCATTACATCTCTGAATCTCCTCAATGGGAAAAGGAAGCCAAGAAAAATAAGAAGATCAAGGAGTATGAATCTGACGAAAATAAGAAGAAGAAATTCTCAAAGTCTTCTTCAAAGTCTTCATCTCACAAGAAGAGTTCATCTGGCAAAGCTCATGCATTCATTGTCAAGGAAATGAATTCAGAGGAATCTGCTTCAGAGGAGGCGGAGGTGGAGTCTGAGGAGGAATCTGATTCAGGTGTGGCTAGCATGTCTCAAGCTTCAGCATTCATCGCCAACTCCATCTTCAGCACTGAAGACAATGGCCACGTCACTGAAGCTGAAGCCAATGATGACAACGACCCTGATCCTACCTACTGCTTCATGGTAAGAGGCGCAAAGGTAAATTCGTGTGATGCCTACTTTTAGACCTCTAGTGAAGATGACTCTGAATGCCAATCCAAACCTAGCTATAAGACACTTGCTAAAATTGCAACTGAACAACAAACTGCGATGGAAAAGATTCAAAAAATGTTAGACAAAAGCGATGACCTATTGGACGAGGAAATGAATCGAACTCGGTCCTTAATAAAAGACATAAAAAATCTTCAAATTAAGTATGAGGAACTTCAAGGTCATCATGAAACCCTCTGAGCTGATCATGAGAAGCTTTCCTGCGATTATCTTCACAGGAAGCAAGATCTAGAAAAACTGAGAGCATCTCATGATGATCTTCGAACATAAAATGATTCACTACTCGCTCAGCAGATCAGTTCCGCTCAGGAAGAATTTGTGCCACCTTACCTAAAATGTCTTGAGTGTGACAATGCTACTTCCTCTGCTGAATGTTCAAATGCTTCTGAGATAGCAATATCTTCAACTGTTGCTTTGGTGACTAATGCCTCTTCTGAGGAAACCACTACTATTGCTGATGAGAATGCTAGGTTGAAGACATTGCTTGAGACGCGCATGTACAAAAGCCTCAAAGGGCATCAGACTCTATGTGATGTTCTTAAGAAGCAGATTCTCAATAGAAACCTTAGTAAAGAGAGTGTTAGTTTCGAGATGAAAATGAATGTTGATGGATCCTACTAGAAGCTAGAGCAGTACCCCAAAACCACCTGGGTTGCTGCAAAGGGCCCTTAAGTGGATCCATCCACTTTATCTAGCTTTAACTATGCTAACCCAATCATCGTTGATGAGTCATTTGACTCCAACTATAAACTGTTCAAAAATCAGAAAGGTGAAGTGTTTGCCAGGTTTATTGGAACTAACTGCAGGAATGGGCCCCCTGTGAAGAAGATCTGGGTTCCTAAAAGTCTTCTTGAGAAGCTTCCCGTGAATGTCATCATGACACCACCTAGGAAGAAGACAAACCCCAGACTAAAGGCTTCATATGGCCTAAGGTCATCATATAGGAAGAGGACCTCATACGGTTACCCTAACGCCAATGTTTTGCATGGAAACTATCATTAGGCTCATGAATATGAGCACAATTCTTTGAGCCACTATGTTCACAAATCATAGAACGTTTTTGCTTATTCATTTGCATACTATTCACCACATGTGAAACTATTTGCTAGGGCTTTAAAGCCAAAATTCTCAGATGTTGCACTTAGACTCATTGCTTTTAAGCCACCCCTTCAGATGTGGGTGGTTAAGAAGAATTAATTTCTCTTGCAGGGACGGGTCTCTAGCCGAAAAGCATTGGTTTTTGAAGACAATGCTGGGGACCTGAAAAATCTTGTTGGACGCAAGATAAAATGTCAAAATGGTCTTACCATTTATTTCATCCATGGTTTTCTTGATGATCGTCCTACCATATCCTCCACAAAACTTACCTATGATGAACGCCTTTATCGATACATGTTCGTTCTTCACAACAGTCTTGGTGAAGAATATCCTACTAACTGCACTGTAGGGTACAACTCCGAAAGCTACTGAATGGATCATGGATATTGGATGCACTAACCACATGACTGGTGATCGAGGTCTTCTCTTGGACTCTACTCTTCGACCGTCTTCACAAAGTCATACCACATTTGCTTTGTGATCTTGATATGATTTTCACCTTTGGAAAATATCACTGTCTCGTACTAATGGCATGTGACAAAACCAAAGTCTTCGAAGGTTTTCGAAGAGCTGACTTGTATATGGTAGATTTCTCTGTAGGACCATAGCTTGCCACATGTATTCTAGCAAAAGTTCGAAGGCTAGGACATGCAGGCATGAGGAACTTTCACACTCTTGTGAAGAAGAAATATCATTGGGATCGAGGGTGTCAAGTTCAAGAAGGATCATCTTTGTGGTGCTTGCGAAGCTAGGAAGATGACTAGGGCAAAACATCCCTCGAAGACAATCATGATGACTATGCGTCCCTTCGAGCTACTACACATGGACTTATTTGGCCCTACTCATTACTCTACCCTTACTACTACTGCACATCTCTATGGCTTCGTGATTGTTGATGCTTACTCTAGATATACTTGGGTGCACATGATTATGTATAAGACTGAAGTGCACGATGTCTTCAGGTGATTCGCTGATTGTGCCATGACTAACTATGGCATCAAGATCGAGCACATCAGGAGTGACAACGACACCAAGTTCAAGAACATAGGACTCGACACTTACCTTGACACTCTTGGCATCACCCATGAGCTATCTGCTCCATATACCCCTCAGCAGAACGGCATCGTGGAGTGCAAGATCAAGACTCTTATTGAATACAAGACTCCACAAAAGATATGGCCTGAAGCTATTGACACTGCATGCCACATCATCAACAGAGTTTATCTTCACAAATTCTTCAAGAAAACATCTTATGAACTGCTCACTGGTAAGAAGCCAAATGTAAGTTATTTCAAGGTCTTCGGTGCTAGGTGTTGGATAAGGGATCCACATCACACTTCCAAATTTGCACAAAAAGCACATGAGGGTTTTATGCTTGCTATGGAAAGGATTAGCACACCTACAAGGTCTTCAACCTCTTTCACTACAAAGTGGTTGAAACTGCAGATGTATCGTTCGATGAGACTAACGGCTCGCAAATAGAGCACCTGCCAAACGTGCTATATGAAGTACCTCCCAGTGAATCCATCAAGCTAATGGGTACTGGAGAATTCGTACCCACTGAGGAACATGGAGAAGAAGAAGTTTTGATTCTAGTTCCAGTTCAGCATGAAGACCATGCTGAACCTAAAGACAATGCTCAACAACAGCAAAATCTTCGCCATGTTCATCCTCGTGTGGCCAATGAAGTTCAGATTGAGAAGATACTTGACAACATCAATGCACCTGGTCCACTCACTCGATCAAAAGCTACGCTACTAGCCAACTTTTGTGGGTATCTTCGTCTCCATCTCTGAACCCAAAAAGGTTCATGAAGCTTTCATGTAACTAGAATGGATTCAAGCTATGCAAGAAGAGCTTCAACAATTTGAGCTCAATAATGTGTGGGAGCTAGTCAAACGTCCTGATCCATGCAAGCACAACATTATTGGCACCAAATGGATATATCACAACAAACCAGATGAACATGGTCAAGTTGTCAAAAACAAAGCTCGTCTGGTTGCACAAGGATACACGCAAGTTGAGGGAATTGATTTCGACGAAACTTTTGCTCCTTTGGCGAGGCTTGAAGCCATTCGCATACTGCTAGCCTACGCCAACCACAATGATATCCTCTTGTATCAAATGGATGTGAAGACTGCCTTCCTAAATGGCAAAATTGAAGAAGTCTATGTTGCACAACCGCCTAGTTTTGAAGATCCAAATCATCCTGACATGGTCTACAAGCTCAACAAGGCATTGTATGGCCTCAAACAAGCGCCTCGTGCTTGGTATGACACACTCAAAGAATTCCTGAAAAGAAAGGCTTCAAACCTGGTTCTCTGGATCCCACTCTCTACACGAAGCCATATGACGGGGAGCTGTTTGTATGCCAAATTTGTGTGGATGACATTATCTTCGGATGCACTAACAAAAGATACAGTGATGAGTTCAGTCACATAATGCAAGAGCAATACCAGATGTCCATGATGGGACAACTGAAATTCTTTCTTGGTATTCAAATCTGTCAACAAACCAATGGCATCTTCATATCTTAAGAAAAGTATCTCAAGGATTGCCTGAAGAAGTTTGGTATGTGTTCGCACACGAACACGTCACCGTGTACCTCCAACATCGAGGGTGATGCACCGCAGCTCACGTCGAAGGAGACCCGTCCGGAAGCGCGGTACGCAAGCAATCCGGCGGGCGCTTTTGTAGACCCGAAACCCCACACGCCTGGGAGGGACCCCGTCAGGGTGCGCGGTGGCTATGGGTTGCCCTAGGTCGACCTGATCGCCCCAAGGGCCTCGAGGTTCGCCGCCCTGCAAGGAATAAGAACGAACGAAGAACGAGGAATAAGAAGAACAAGGGAGAGAGACAAAAAATAAAGGTAAAAGCGGTAGATGGATTTGTTCGATTGTTTGTTGTTGTTCAATCGGCCGTCACCTCTTGTCTATATAAGAGGCGGATGGACTTCCCATACAGGAAACGGACTTTCCTAGCCGTCCAAATCATCAAAACCTAACAAAACACGGACTATTCACGACCCCCGGCCCGGATGTCCGGCTCAAGGCCCGGATGATCCGGCCAAGCCCAGTTTTCTGACAGCAGCTCACTAATCGGGATGTAAGTTTTGCATACGAACTCAGATTAAGATGATTTTTATATCAAAATCAACCATTTCGACGAGACACACGACTTTTTTGTTGAACACTTTTCGTTGTGTGGCCATCTTGAGGGTGTTTCAGGCTGTCTTCTAATATCTGCAGTAGAAAAAACTTGTCCAGACGTCCGGATCCTTGCCCGGATGGCATTTACCCGGATCATCCGGGTCTACACCCAGATCATCCGGCTTCACCTTTTAGCTTCTGTTGTTTGGGTCGTTTATTCGGCCTCCGGCCGGATGATCTAGTCCCCGGCCCGGATGATCCGGCCACGCAGTGCTGCTGTGCGCAGTTTTGGCTATAACTTTCACATACGATCTTGGATGGGGACGATTTCTATATCAAAATCATCCGTTTCGATGAGACGAAGAACTTTCATGTTGAAACTTTTTTCATCTGAGGCCATCTTGAATAGGTTTCTTGTCATTCTTTAATACGATGTCAATACAAGCATCTCTAAGATCGTCATACCTTTTGCATCTGAGCTCCGTTTTGGACCATCTTTATATCTATTTCGATCATCTTGAAGAGACTCATCCAATGGTGACATGAAATCATAATTTTAACCTCATCTTGTTACAGCCTCAAATCACTCTTTGTGATCATGCCATTTTTGAGCATCAACACATGCCCCCCCCCCCCCTGTTTTTCGGCAAAGCTAGCATGCCGAAAAATAACTTGTACCGTGTTGGTTCTAAGGACGATGTCAACACTGCATCGGCCACTTTGAATGTGCTTAGGGCGATTATTTGTTTGAATCCTTGATGCAAACTTGGTGAAACCTTCTCAACTTCATTAACAATCCGATGCTAAAGTTACATAGATATGTATCTCAAGGTCATCCTCCGAACCATATTGTTCACCCTTTTGCTAGGATTTTACAATCAATAATAAACTTTCTCCAATACTTACTTTCGCCTGCATAAAAATTTCATTAGTGGCCGAAGCGGTGGACTTCGGTTCGGCCTTACCTATGTTGACGAGACTAAGCATCGGCTATTGATAGAAATGCAATACACCATGATTAACATCGTAGCCGGATGCTTGCTGTGCCAACTCTTTTGAATTGTCATCTCTAGATGTATGAATAATTTTAAAGGAACCCAAGTAGGATATTACATCTAGACATGCCTCAAGATAAATTATAAGTGATTCGTCAAAACATTGATAACTTTTGATATTTGTTGTACTACTAATAATGAATCACCAAAAGCCTCAATGTGTATAGCAAGTAAAAGCTTCAATCCAAATACCAATGCATATTCGGCTTTGATTATTTATGCAAAAAATATTCTAAGCGGCATGAGGCTTTAGAAAATAGTACCATAAGGAGATATATAAACAACACCAACACCTTGGTCATTGCTACGAATTCAACCATCAAAACATAATCTCCATAGTACTAGAAAGACAAGGGTAATATCAATGAACATGTACCTTGTTTCGGTCTCCAGTTGAACTAAGGACGATGATAGGATACTACACCGGCCATGCTTTGACATATTCTTAGGGCGATAGATAAATATCGGCCATTACCATGAGGTCCATGTAGATTTCACCCACTGAAGTATTTATAGCCGAAATAAACAAATGAAATAGCAATAAAATATTTCGGCCCCTTTGTATTAGCAACAAAAATGTAACTAACCAAATGTATAGTGATTTGGTAATACCCTCTCATAATATAGAAAATTATGTTGCATCCATGGATCAAAACAAATCCATGGAGGGTAATTGATCATACCTAGGAATGAATTCCATCGCAAAGGCATCAATGGCATGGTTGAAGAATGCTAACCGAAGATTTTGATGTTGTGATGCACACCTTCGGCTTAATTGTTCGTTGCTTCCATCCTTCTCTTTCTTCACTTTTATTGTACTTGTTGCAATAGAAGCATGCACATCATTTTTGTTTTGATTGATCCTCTTGGGAACCCATGCCATGTTCTTCTTTCTCAGCTCTTGTGCACTATGATTTTGTAATTCCTTCTTTTGTCAATACGATAAGCAGAGTGGGCATATTGGCTGTGGTTCTGTTTCGACCAATGGCAATTCTTTTTTGGCCTTGTGCACTCTCAACTTCTTTTCTTCAGATTTGGCACTTTGACTCTAATTATTGGTTGCTTCATCTCATTGCCTTTAGTATCCAATGTCAACATTTTAATTGGCTCTTTTTCATTTGAGATCAAATCTGAAGTTGTACTCTCACGACCATCTCTTTTAATGCAGTAAACTTGCTTGATCACCTCTTTCTTCTTCCTTGAGCTCCGGACCGATTCCTTATGATTGAAACGGTCTTTAACATGTGATTGTTCAAACGTTGATCTTCTCGGAGCTGCATAATATTGGTGAGATGGTTTAAAATAAGATGGAGAATGTGCCCTTGTATCATACCTATCCCATGATGGATATGGATGTACATGAGCATATGGAGGCATCCACGACATTGGCACTGACGGTCCAAAATAAGGATATGAATATGTTGCATTAAAATTCTCAGTTTGCCAATACCGATCCTCATATTTGCGCCTTGGGGGTGATCTTGGTTTTTGTGTATGATTTGGCCGATAAGCATTCTTCTCTTCACTCTTCTTTTGATATTTATCCAATAGTTCAGCGAAGGTGATTTTTCATCTCTTACACTTACGCTTATTTTGGCATTTGTTTTCTTTTGGTTTGCTTTCATCGATCATTGGATTTGCCTGTTGCCCCCCAGTCCTTGGCGTCTTCATTGTAGCTTCGATGGAATTTGTCACAGCCCTATAGCTTTAGCCTTTGCTTAACTCTGCATGTTCCTCATGTCATCATGTTTAAATTTTTGAAACTTGAAATGGGGATTGATCCAACCCTGGCACCCCTCTGAAATATCAGGTTCAACTGGAAATTGTTTCAATGAACCCAAAATACCCTTCACAAAAGTTCATCATTTTTAGATTGGTCTAGAACCTCTGCCAAAAATGGTGCACATTTTTCTAGGTCACTTTGGATTTTTGAATTAAATCATAAGGTATTTGCATTTGGACATTTAAATGCTATAAATATTTTTAAATGTCCAAATAATCTTAAAAGCATTTCAGAGTTGTTGGAAATAATTTCAGAAGTGCCCACAATTATTTTCATGATTTTATAATGTGGTTTAGCATTTTTACTAAACCAGAAACAAATAACAAAAAAAGAAAAAGAAAACTAAAACAGAAAGAGAGAGAGAGAGAAAGGCCAGAGGCCAATTACCTGCACTGGGCCGGCCCACCTGGCCTGGTGCCAGTCACCCCCTACCTCTGCCAGTAGGCAGAGGGGGACAGCGCACGCGCGCCCGAGCTCACCACGCAGCTCCCTGCTAGCCTGCATCGCCTGGACGGCGCGGCGACGCCTCGAAACACCTCCTCGGTGCCGCCCCGAGCTCCCCGACACCTCACTCTCCCTCCTGCTCTCTCTCTCTCGCCCTCTCTTCGCCATGGCCGACGCAGCCGCGCCCGCGCCACTATGAAGCCGCAGCCACCGTCGCCCCCTCGTTGCCTCGACGTGCCCACGAGCTTCCCCGCCGTCCACCCCACCGAGCCAGCCGAGCCCCGAGCGCTCACATGCCCTGGAGACACCTCCCTGACCCCACCTCCATCGCCCGTCGCCGGAGATCCCCATCGCCACCGGGCTCAGCTCCGGCCACCTCCGAGCATGCCGTCCGCTCCCCTGCATTCGCCGTGAGCCACTGACCGTCCTTCCCCTCTCCGTTCTCTCTGTTGCTCATCATAGCCGCCGCACCGCACACGCCCGCACGCGCCGCTGCCTGCGCTCGCCGCCGACGCGCCTCCGGCCACCAAATGGCCCGGCTGTCGTGCCCAACCTGCTCGCCACGCTGCGTAGAGCCCGTAGGTGCCACGCCCGCGCCGCCACGGCCACTGCAACCATGTCGCCGCGCGCACCCGAACACCGGCTGCCGCCTCGAGCTCGTTCCTGATGAGCTCCGGCCGCCCTAGCTGCTGCCGCTTGCTGCAACGGGCGTGGGTGAGCTCCAGCTCCCCGTAGCCGCTCTCCTCCGTCCATTTGGTCGCCGAAGGAGCGAGCCCGAGCCCCTCTGCCGCGTCTGCTGCCGCCGGTGGCTAAACGCCGGTGGATTAGCCTTGGTTTGACCAGGGATTTGACCCCCTGGGTCACTGACATGCGGGCCCCACCCTGCTAATTAACCTAGGTTAGTGCTAATTAAATTAGGTTAGTTTAGTTAGACACTGAAAAGTGGGCCCCACTGGTCAGTTTGACCTGGGCTGACCCGTTGCCTCGCTGACATCATCCTGACGTAGTGCTGATGCAGTAATTCATTTTATGGAACTAGTTTAATTCTAAATAATTAGAAAATCTAGAAAAATGCCTAAACTTCTAAAAATCATAGAAAATCAACCATAACTCCAAATGGAATAATTTATATATGAAAAACTATCAGAAAAATCCAATCTATCCATTGGTACTAGTTTCATGCATGATAAAGCGACTTAACCTTGCTGTATAGATCAAAACATGTTAATGCACTTTGGAAATTCATAGTTTGAATTTGAATTTGAACCTTTGGTTCAAATCAACCCAAACCCTTCTGTTGCTAGCTGCATTAGCTCAATTCATAGCATATTGCCATGTCACATTCATGCATGATATTGTTGCATTGCATTGATTGTGTTCCTTCTCTGTTTGCCGGTGTTGTTCCCTCTCAGTGGACGTTGTTTCGACGTTGTGATCTTTGACACCGATGAAGAGCTATACTATCTTTAGAAGTGCCAGGCAAGCAAAACCCCCTTTGAGCATTCCGATACAATCCCACTCTCTCACTCCTGCTCTCTTTTATTGCATTAGGGCAACAACGATTCAACTGTTACATGCTACGGTAGTTGAACCCCTTTCCTCTGCATGACCTGTCTTTGCCACGGTAAATAGTTGAAACCCACTAGCATGAGTAGGAGTTGTTTGAGCCATGATGTGCCTACTCATTCATGTTTTGCTTGTTATGCCTGCTATGCTTAGAGTTGTGTCAGGTCTGATTCATCTGGGATGGATTGGAATGGTGTGAACATGTCCTACTGTTGGGAGCTAAGTGTGTGAACACGATTTAGTAAAGGTAGCGATGAGAGGCCATGAGGAGTACATGGTGGGTTGTCTCATTGAAACCGTCCTCAGGAACTGAGTTCTGTGTTTGTGATCCAAGAACAGTTACTACCACGCGTTGGGCCCGCAACCAATGGACCCTCTCGGCTTATTAATCGCCTTGTCCTCTGTCTAGGAGTTGCAAGTAGTTTCTGGTGTTTGTAGTATACTAGAGGTCGTGCGCAGCACTGACCCTAGGGGTGGGCTGTGACGCGGCAGGTACGTGGCCCGGTGTACCGAGACGCCTGTTTGGTGCCTCGGGAACCCTGCACACATCGTTCGGGGCCGTAGTGGAAACCTCGGCCGGACTCCCTGCGGATGGAACCTGAATAGGCGATAAACCTGGACTAGAGACTTGTGTGGTTAGTTAGGTTGTGGCCGACACCCTCGCTGGGCTTCCGCTTGAAGGTTGTCGAGTACATGTCGTGTAAACGGCGATAAGTGGTGAGAGCGTGTGTGAAGAAGTACACCCCTGCAGGGTTATAAATGATCTATTCGAATAGCCGCGTCCGCGGTAATGGACTACTGGGTTGCTTATGCAGTTCATAGACAAGTGAAAGTGGATACTCTAAAATGCGCAAGATAAGCGTGAGTGCTATAGATGGCCTTCTCGTAGGAAGACGGGAGCGGATCCATAGTGGTGTATTGATATGGTGAATATGTGGACTCGTGTGCGCCACCTCAAAAGAGTTACCAGCAATTGTAGTACAGGATAGCCACTGAGTCAAAGCTGGCTTGCTACAGTTAAACTCCACCACCCCTTTGTTGATACTGATGCATATGTACCTAGTTCTGATGTAAGTCTTGCTGGGTACATTTGTACTCACGTTTGCTTAATTTATGTTTTGCAGAGGAGACTTCAGTCTCACTAGTAGTTCCGCGTGGACTTCGACGTTCAGCTTGTTACCTCAGCTACGATCTTGTACCCTTGGGAGGGTCTTGTAGATAGTTAGGCTTCTCAGCCTTTTCATTTGTAGTTGTCTGTACTCAGACATGTTGTGCTTCCATTGCTTGTATGCTCTGTATGGTGGGTCATGTGACCCATGATTGTAATTCTTACTATGTATGACTCTTCGGAGCCTTCTGAATAAATACTTTGAGTCGTAGAGTTTTGTTGTGATGCCATGTTGTATTTGCACATATCGAGCATATTGTGTGTATGATTTTGAAATGCTTGGTATGTGTGGGATCTGACAATCTAGTTGTTTATTCTTGGTAGCCTCTCTTATGGGGAAATGTCTCCTAGTGCTTCCACTGAGCCATGGTAGCTTGCTACTGCTCCGGAACACATGGGATGATCGGCATGTGTCCTTCTTTGCTCCTGTGTCTGTCCCTTCGGGGAAATGTCACGCATTATTCCTTTAAGTCCTTGTAGCTTGCTACAACTTGGGTTCATACGTTGATGACCGACACATGCATCGCTGGGTCATGTATGCCTGTCCCTGTAAGTTTGTGCCACCTTGGGTTTACGACTAGTCATGTTGGCCCGAGTTCTGTGTCATATGTATGCTAGCGACACTATCATATACGTGAGCCAAAAGGCGCAAACGGTCCCGGGCCAGGTAAGGTGGCACCCGTGGGAATACCGTGCGTGAGGCCGCAAAGTGATATGATGTGTTACATGCTAGATCGGTGTTACTTAGGATCGGGTTCCTGACAGAATTATTGCCCTCAAGTTTATGTTCATTGTGCTCTTCAACAACTTCTTTAACTGAAAGCTTGATCATGTCATCTGTAGTTTTTACCTTCTCTTTAAATGGATCAGCTTGAAGCAGCCGATGCAAAAACTTTTTGCCATCAGGACCAATCGGAATAGACTGGTCATCTCTTGGTGTTTCAACAATTTTCAATCATCCTTTTTCAATGGCCGATTTAACTATTTGACAAAACATGTTGCAATCCTCAAAATTATGCTTGAACAAATCATGCAACTTACAATACATTCGTCCTTGGATAGATGGCTTTACATGGTGATCAAGAATTCTAATGTAATTGTTTTTCAACAACAAATCAAATATTTGATCACACATGCTTGAATTGAAGGTATACTTCTTTTTTTCTAGCCGATCTTGGAGTGCGAACGGCTTTGGAGTTAAACAAATGAATGGTTCAAATTTGGAATATCCCCTTTCGGCTATGCATTGTGTTTTGCACCCTGTCTCCGATGTATTAGGAAAAGATATTATATTAGCATCAAATTTCTCAAAAGAATTTAGCCTTGGCTTTAAATTTCTAAAACGAAAATAGTTAGAATAAACATGTCTCAATTGAGACCAAATGCAAGCCAAGTATGAAACAAGCAAAGCTACCCAATTAGATATGAAATTTTGATAAAGCAATGGGGAAAACTTTGGTTGCAATAATAAGTCACTACCGGTCTTTCTAAATGGCATAATAGGTTGACCTATATGTTCTATAACAATTTGATTGCTAACAAGTAAATTACCCTTCTTCATTGGTCTTTCAAAATTACTTCTGAGAATTTTTCTTATAGAAGCATCAACAATAAAGTTGCGACCAAATCAGAAGATAGGTAAATCACTTGCTAGACATACCTCTTCAAATGCATTGGGAGAGCATGATGGTTGCGTTACTTGAATGATATCTTGTTCCTCTTTCGAATAGCTCCCCAACACCTTGTAGTCCTCTTTTTCTAGAATAGATTCGGCATACGTAATATTTGATTCGGTCTTTTCAATAACCAAATTAACTTTGTTATCCGAATCACCACTCTTTTTGATAATTCTATCCACACCCAATGCTTTCTCTTTTTGACATAACCTAGCTTGTATTGCAGTAGAATTAATAGGCTTTCCCTCTTTTATTAATTCATGTAGAACAACATTGCATTCGTTCCAAAAAGATGTAAGTTTTTCTTAGTGACCCAATCTGGATAGAATTGCCCCCCGACGCTTTTAGACTCTTTCGGTAACGAGATGTGGCCGAAATTCTGTAATTGTGCAGCGGGGACATGATATGCCACGGTAGTAGGTGAAGGCATTTGTGCTCCTGTAGAAGTTTCACTTATTCGGCCATGACCATGAAGGTGCGGAGCCAAATTATGGATATCAACAGTTGCGTATGGTGCCAAAAAATTAGTAACATGTGGCGTAGCATATGATGTTTGAGGGTAATTGGACAAATAACAAGTAGTAGCATGACCAATTCCCCTATCCACCGGCATGTTTGGATTAATATACTGCAAGTTTTTAGCTGATGAATAAAAAGTTGAAACACTTTGTTGCATACTATTGGAAGTTCCTACATGGGGAGTTTCAACTAGATTAACCAAACTCATCATGTTGTTCATCGGCATATAGATTTGTGGGGTTGCCGATGCATGGGAGTTGGGATACATATGTTGCATGTTGCTAAAACTATATGTAGTTGAAGCATGAAGATTATTCTGAATTGGCTGTTGCGCATAATTAGATGCATGATTGATAAAACTAGGGCTAGCCAACACTTCATGCTCATTAAACGATCTAGCAACAACATATGCAGTATTTGCATCTACATAAGTGAATTGGGTATTCACCTTTGTAGATTGGAAGCCCTAGATGACGATCTCTTCGTAGCAAGAACGAGTCAGAGACCGTTCAAAGCTTCGTCCCCAGCGGAGTCGCCAAAAAGTTTGTTCGCACACGAACACGTCACCGTGTACCTCCAACACCGAGGGTGATGCACCGCAGCTCACGTCGAAGGAGACCCGTCCGGAAGCGCGGTACGCAAGCAATCCGGCGGGCGCTTTTGTAGACCTGAAACCCCACACGCCCGGGAGGGACCGCGTCAGGGCACACGGCGGCTATGGGCTGCCTAGGTCGACCTGATCGACCCTAGGGCCTCGAGGTTCGCCGCCATGCAAGGAAGAAGAACGAACGAAGAACGAGGAAGAAGAAGAACAAGGGAGAGAGACAAAAAATAAAGGTAAAACTGGTAGATGGATTTGTTCGATTGTGTGTTGTTGTTCAATCGGCCATCACCTCTTGTCTATATAAGTGGCGGGTGGACTTCCCGTACAAGGAAAGGACTTGCCTAGCCGTCCAAATCATCAAAACCTAACAAAACACGGACTATTCACGACCTCCGCCCCGGATGATCCGACCAAGCCCAGTTTTCTGACAGCAGCTCACTAATCGGGCTGTAACTTTTGCATACAAACTCGGATTAAGATGATTTTTATATCAAAATCAACCGTTTCGACGAGACACACAACTTTTCTGTTGAACACTTTTTGATTTGAGGTCATCTTGAGGGTGATTCGGGCTGTTTTCTAACACCTGCAGCAGAAAAAAACTTATCCGTATGTATGCATCCTTGCCCGGATGTCCTTTACCCGGATCATCCGGGTCTACACCCAAATCATCCGGCTTCACCTTTTAGCTTTTGATATTTGGGTCGTTTATTCGGCCTCCGGCCGGATGATCTGGACCCCGGCTCGGATGATCCGGCCACGCAGTGCTGCAGCGCGCAGTTTTGGATGTAACTTTCAAATACGATCTCGGATGGGGACGATTTCTATATCAAAATCGTCCGTTTCGACGAGACGAAGAACTTTCATGTTGAAACTTTTTAATCTGAGGCCATCTTGATTAGGTTTCATGCCATTCTTTAATCTGATGTCAATACAAGCATCTCTAAGATCATCATACCTTTTGCATCTGAGCTCCGTGTTGGACCATCTTTATATCTATTTCGATCGCCTTGAAGAGATTCTTCCAATGGTGACATGAAATTGTAATTTTAACCTCATCTTGTTACAGCCTCAAATCACTCTTTGTGATCATGCCATTTTCGAGCGTCAACAGTATGCAATATTGTAAGGGCTACAAGACGCCAATGCGAACCAATGGTCACCTGAGCTGCAATGAAAATGGTAAAGATTTCGATCAAAAGGTATACCGCTCCATGATTGGTTCTTTATTGTACTTATGTGCATCTAGGCCAGATATAATGCTTAGTGTTTGCATGTGTTCCCGATTCCAAGCGGCACCAAAGGAGTTGCATCACCTTTCAGTGAAGCGAATACTTCGATATTTGACTCACACCCCAACGCTAGGATTATGGTATCCAAAGGGCTCAGAGTTTGATCTAGTTGGATTCTCTGATGCTGATTATGCTGGTGACAAGGTAGATCGCAAGTCTACATCAGGCACATGTTACTTTCTTGGACGATCACTTGTCTGTTGGTCTTCAAAGAAGCAGAACTGCGTATTACTCTCTACTGCTGAAGCTGAATACATTGCTGCTGGATCTTGCTGCGCTCAGCTTCTCTTAATGAAGCAAACCCTCAATGACTATGGCATCAACAAGAAGATGGTGCCCCTCTTCTGTGACAATGAAAGCACCAACAAGATTGCTCGCAACCCTATTCAGCACTCCAAGCAAATTCAGATTCGACATCATTTTCTTCGTGATCATGTGCTCAAAGAAGACATTGACATCATCCACGTCAACACTGAAGATCTACTGGCAGATTTCTTCACGAAGCCTTTGGATGAGAAGAGATTTTGCAAGTTGTGGTGTGAGCTAAATATCTTACAATCCTCAAATGTCCAGTGAATGGACATACATCCTAACGCTTATGCATTGTTGACAACCTTGATGTACAACACACGAAGTAACGTATGTCTTCAACTCATGAAGATATACCTTCTAAGTGTGAAGATATTAACATGGATTTTGACTTCAGAGTGCCCCGATAATTGTGCATCGTGTCTGGGTCTAATACTTCCTATACGGTGGGTAATGCCACCACCAAACTTTCTTGAAGACTTTCAGTTGGCGTCACATGTACTGCATTATCTTCTCAGTTTGATTTGTCTTCAACAATGGTTTTATCTTCGCACTTTATTTGATCCCACTGCCTAGAATCTCTCTATCTCTCTCTCTCTCTCTCTCTATATATATATATATATATATATATATATTCGCGTAACTGAATATTAATCTGCTACTCAACTTGAACGGATGGCCTTGAGACATTGGACAGATAGGCTTTTCCCACGTGAACTGATCTTCCTGTGTCTTCGACGGACGGAAACAGGGGTTCAAGGGGAAGCTTCCGAGGGTTCTCCGGTGTGCTGCTGCAGGGCATGCGTTGCCAGAGGAGTCATGTTCGGGATTCCGCACGTGTGCGCGCTCACTTGATCGTGTTTTCCGAGCTCAAGTTATTGGAGGTGATGGTGTGGGCATTGGCGGCAGATGTGTTGGCGGCGCTGGTGTTTGGCGTGGTGTTCTGAGCCGTCGATTTACATTCGCTTGTTGTTTTATGTGTTATAGAGATGTCGAAATGATCGATGGGTTAGAGTTTTTGAAGAATTTTTTACTGTAATTTCTGATCAGAGGTTTTGTAGTTGTTGTTCATCTTCCATGGCTGCCATGCAAGTGTGTTCTTGCTTTTCTGATGTTTTGTTTTTCAAATTGGCATTGCAGGGAGAGCGATGAGGATTGTATAAAGAGTTATGCATTGTCAATTTTGCTCCTTGAGTTGTTTGTGCCCGGTTCCCATATAATTTGGTCATCGGCGGAGTTGGTGTATCATGGCTGACTATAGCGTACGATCTCTTAAAATCTGGTCAAACGCTGTAATTAAGTTTCGTGTTTTCTGTGTTGTTGTATTTTGTGGGCAGACATCCATGCTTCTTGAATGGCTACCGTATGTGTAGTTGGACTGCTCCCGGTCAAAGTTGTATTACTGTGCGTAGACATCAGAGTAAGTAGTTTCTACCGGCTGCCTCCCCAACCATGTGCATTATCAATATAAACCCCTCCCCACCCCTCCCATCTCTCACTTTCATTCCACCAGCCGCCACCAAAGAAAAGCCAGATGGATCCTGACCTGGGAGAGGTCACAGAGGAGGAGGGGGATGCCATCGAGGTGAGGCCTGCAGCAGCAGAGCAAAGGATGAGGAGGAGGCGCAGGCAGAGGGCACAACATGCGGCCGAGGAGGAAGTGGAGGCAGAGTTCAACAGATGCCTTGCCGACGAAGTGCTGGAGACTTGCAACTCCACCGAACTGGAGCTAGTTTTCCTAGACGACAGGAGAAGGAACTCTCTACTGATCATCAGGTGGGCTAGGGGAAGAGCAGTCACGGCTCCACATCCATCCACTAAGGCCAAGTGGCATCGGTTCTTTGATCATTATGATTGAAGTACTAAATTTTTATGTTTTCAAGATTATGTTGGGAGAGAACAGAGAGTTGACTGACTGAATGAATGTATCTGTCTATCTCTGAATGAGTTATTCTATCTAGATAATGGTGTGTGTACTTTGAACTACTATCGTATGTGCTCTCCCATGCTCCTTGAACTGCTACCTTATTTGTACTTGAACTATTTTGCGGTCAATGTTGTATGACTTGTATGACAACATCATCATAATAACTATTTTCTACCGCCTGGCTGCCCACCTATCTATTTATTATTTTTATAATCTGCCAGTCATCCTGGCTATAAATTCTATCCATCTATGTGTGGTGCGTTGCATAGTCTCCTCCTCCTTTTTCTTCCTTCCTCCAAAGATCAGATCTAGGATCCTCTCTCTTTTCTCTGTTCTTTTCTTCTTTTTGCCTGTGGTGCCCATGGAGGATTGTTCATGCGGGTGCCTCACAAGGATGGTGCCCATAGCTGACGCTTGTGTGTCAAATCTAGTTTGGAGCTCACCCATAGTCAGCGTTATGGGCAACTTGCATCGCTGTTGTACAGCAACCATGGGTTTCGAGCTCCCTATGTTTTTCGCCTGATGGCTGGGGACTTGGAGGAATCTTGGGTATGTGTTTCCTAATTTTTTTTGTTCTCTGCTTTGTAGGTCTCATTTTGAATCCCATGGACTGAATCTATATGTTCATCAGCTATTTTAGATTTATCAATAATTATGTATATAATTCTTATTTGGTTTTGTCAGTAGTTAACAGTAGGGATTCCTATGTATATTTGTTCAGTAGTTAACAGTATTTATTCCTTTGTATATTTCTTGTTCGGCTTAGTCAGAAGTTTACTGTAAGGATTCCTACGTATATTTCTTCAGTTTGGTCAGGAAATAGCAGTAGTTAGTTTTGTGTTTTGTTTTGGGTTCAGATCTTTTCACTTGTTATGTAACAGTTGCTAGATCTGTGCAAATATTCAGTTATGTTAGGTGTTCACTTTTTTTCTACCCCATGCCCATTTGCAGAAAATGACATCCAGAATTAGGATTGTTGCTCCTAGTTCGGAGATACTAAAGATGGAGATGGCAGACAAGAACATGTATCAGTTGATGGAAGTTGCCTACCACATCGACTTTGATGGTTTCATCAATCTAACTACTGAGTGGAAGGAGTTTGTGGCAGAGTCTGGAATTGAGGATGGAGATGTGGTCATGGTTATGTTCTTCAGGAAAGATGACTCTCTGATGTTCAGGATTTATGTGATGTAGGTTTAAATGTGGCAAATGAGGCTGGTTGTGAGATTTGTCTGCGTTTGATTATGTTGCAGTATTTTTTTAAACATTGTGTATGAGATGGTTGAACTCTATGTTTTACCATATGGTTTGGAACAATTTGTTCGTATGTTAATGTATGTGCTATATTTTTTAATGTAATGCTTCCTATTTGCTCAAGTGCAATGGTTATATTTTTTATATTTTTATATTTGGTTTGGAGCAACTATAGTTGAACTGATGTGCATCCTTTGTTTTTACTGGCATATTTTTCATGTATATAGCTCGAACACGAAAAATATATGCTGATGATGGATGTAGCACCCCTTGGGTTGAGTTTGTTGAACTTGCATGCTGTTAATGATAGTACTGAAGTACTTTGAATGTCAATGCCCAATTGCATTCGTTTGTTGCAGAGCATTTTTTCTTAGTATTGACAGGAATTTAGAGCCCAATTTATTTTTTAGTTGACTACTGATAGTTCTAATAATTTTTTAAATAAAAATTATTTAATCTTGCTGCACAATACAAATTTTATTTGAACATTTTGAATTTTAGTAGTTGAACTTTTTAAAATTTTGTTTCTGAAATTTTTATTACAATCTTCTACGTTGAAGTATCATTTCATATACTTATCTTTTTTTTGGGGGGTTGCATATGTTACGTTTCTTGTTTATCTTTTTTTCAAAAGAGGTATTTTTTTTGTTTAACTTTTTTATTTTTACAACGAACATGTGTTTGAACTTTTCAACATTATTTATTTGAACTTATTTATTTATGTGGTTTATTTTTAAAATTTATCTGCATTTGTTCCTTCGATTGGTCATGAGGGATCCGTATGATTTTTGTAATGGGTCGCTCTGTTGTATTGGGCCGTCCCCCGGAGCCATTGTTTTCGGACCAAATAGCCTGTCCGGGTGGCTCTGCAGTGTCGCGTGCGTGTGCGCGTGCGCTATGCGTTTAATCCCACCTTGCTAGCCGAGGGGGCTCTTGATGGCTCGTGTACACGTCAGTATTTTCCCTGAAGAGGAAGGGATGATGCAGCACAGCTACGGTAGGCATTTCCCTCAGTGATGAGACCAAGGTTATCGAACCAGTAGGAGAACCACGGAACACTATGTAAACGGTACCTGCACACAAAGAACAAATACTTGCAACCCGACGCGTAAGAGGGGTTGTCAATCCCTCCTGGGTAAAAGATAGATAAATTTGTAGTAGATTGGATAAATAGATCTCACGGAAACGTGAAATAAAATAAATAATAAGAAAATGCAGCAAGGTATTTTTGGGTTTTTGGAATAATAGATCTGAAAATAAAATAGGCAAAGAATAGATCAGAAAGCAAATATGATAAAGAATAGACCCGGGGGCCGTAGATTTCACAAGTGGCTTCTCTCGAGAAAAATAGCATACGGTGGGTAAACAAATTACTGTTGGGCAATTGATAGAACTTCAAATAATTATGACGATATCCAGGCAATGATCATTATATAGGCATCATGTCCAAGATTAGTAGACCGACTCCTGCCTGCATCTACTACTATTACTCCACACATCGATCGCTATCCAGCATGCATCTAGTGTATTAAGTTCATGGAGAAACGGAGTAATGCAATAAGAACGATGACATGATGTTGACAAGATCTATTCATGTAGGAATAGACCCCATCTTGTTATCCTTAATAGCAACGATACATACGTGTCATGTCCCTTTCTGTCACTGGGATTGAGCACCGTAAGATCGAACCCATCACAAAGCACCTCTTCCCATGGCAAGAAAACTCAATCTAGTTGGCCTAACTAAACCAAAGATTCGAAGAAGAAATACGAGGCTATAAGCAATCATGCATATAAGAGATCAAAATTCAAATAACTTTCATGGATAAAATAGATCTGATCATAAACTCAAAGTTCATCGGATCCCAACAAACACACCACAAAAAGAGTTACATCAAATAGATCTCCAAGAGACCATTGTATTGAGAATCAAAAGAGAGAGAGGAATCCATCTAGCTACTGCCTACGGACACCTCTGTGATGGTGTCTAGATTGGATCTGGTGGTTCTGGAACTTGCGGCGACTAGAATTGTGTTTCGTCGACTCCCCTAGGGTTTTTGGATTTTCGGGATATTTATAGAGCAAAGAGGCGGTGCGGGAGGCCATCGAGGTGGGCACAACCCACCAGGGTGCGCCTGGGCCCCCAGGGGCGCCCAGGTGGGTTGTGCCCCCCTCGAGGCACCCCTCTGGTACTTCTTTAGCCCAAGTTGTTCCTTCTGGTCCAGAAAAAATATCTAAAAAGTTTCGCTGCGTTTGGACTCTGTTTGGTATTGATTTTCTGAGAAGTAAAAAACAAGCAAAAAACAGCAACTGGCACTGGGCACTATATCAATAGGTTAGTCCCAAAAAATGATATAAAGTTGCTATAAAATGGTTGTAAAACATCCAAGAATAATAATATAACAGCATGGAACAAGCAAAAATTGTAGATACGTTGGAGACGTATCAGCATCACCAAGCTTAATTCCTACTCGTCCTCGAGTAGGTAAATGATAAAAACAGAATTTTTGATGTGGAATGCTGCCTAACATCTTCATCACATAATCTTTTCTTTTGTAGCATGGACATTTGGACTTTTATATTATTCAAAGCAATAGTCTAGTTTTGACATTAAGATTTCAATACTCAAGCATATCAACAAACAACCATGTTTTTTCAAAATATCAACACTAAAGCAAGTTATCCCTAGCCCATTATGCTCAATCATTTATCCATTCATGAAACACACTCACATATTAGCTATACCCAATGCTCAAGTACGATCATAGTGCCCCTTAGTTGGTGCTTTATAAGAGAAGATGGAGACTCAAATAAAAATAAAAATTGCATAAAGTAAATAGAAAGGCCCTTCGCAGAGGGAAGTAGGGATTTGTAGAGGTGCTAGAGCTCAAAGCGAAAAAGATAGAGATAAAACATTTTGGGTGGCATGCTTTTCCTGTCAACGAAAACAATCGAGTAGTTCCCAATACTTTCCATGCTAGATATATCATAGGCGGTTCCCAAACAGAAAATAAAGTTTATTCCTTTTTCCACCATACTTTCACATTCGACGGCTAACCGTATCCACGGGTGCCGTCCATACCAACACTTTCAAGGGAATTTACTATTTGACAAGATAAAGTAAATTCATTTTTAATTTTAGGACTGGGCATCCCTAATACCTTTGTCATACTCTCGTTCAATGATAAGTGAATAAACACTCATCTTGAGAATAACACATCTAGCATGGAAAAATATCGGCCACCCCCTACCATTTCATGAGCGGTACGAGCACACAAAAAGGAAGTTATTTTGAAAATTAGAGATGGCATGTACAAATTTTCTTAGAACGGCAAGAGAATACCGCATATAGGTAGGTATGGTGGACTCATATGGCAAACTTGGTTTAAGGATTTTGAATGCACAAGTAGTAATCCCACTTAGTGCAAGGGAAGGCTAGGAAAAAGATTGAGAAACATCCAACCAAGAAATGAAAAATCACATAAGCGAGCATTAAGCATAACTAACACCGAATAATGCATCATAAGTATGATGTAATTTCATTGCATAACTATTGACTTTTGTGCTTGCATAGGGAATCACAAACCTTAACACCAATATTCTTACTAAAGCATCATTACTCATCAACATGACTCACATATTATATCATCATATCGCAAAACTATTATAAAGAATCAAGTTCATTTTGTCCAATGATCTTCATGAAAGTTTTTATTATATCCCTCTTGAATATCTATCACTTTGGGACTAGTTTCAAATGTTGCAATTTCATTTGGCAAGCTCAAACAAATTTAAGTGAAGAACATGAGCATAAAAATTTTCGTCTCTCAAAATAATATAAGTGATGCTTGAGAGGATTTCTTAAAAATTTACTAACTCTCAAATAAATCTAAGTGAAGCATGAGAGCATTTCTTCAAAAATATTAAAGCACACAGTGCTCAAAAATATATAAGTGAAGCACTAGAGCAATTCCATAGCTCAAAAAATTTAAGTGAAGCATAAAGAGCAATTCTAACAAATCATAGCATAATTTTGGCTCGATCAAATAGGTGTGTTCAACAAGGATACTTGACACAAAACAAAAAGAAAAACAAGCAAGGACTCATATAATACAAGATGCTCCAAGCAAAACTCATGACATGTGACGAATAAAAATATAGTTCCAAGTAAAATACCGATGGTTGTTAGAAGAAAGAGGGGATGCCACTCGGGGCATCCCCAAGCTTAGTTGCTTGTTTCTCCTTGAATATTACCTTGGGGTGCCGTGGGCATCCCCAAGCTTAGGCTCTTCTTACTCCTTATTCCTTCATCCATCGTGATCTCACCCAAAACTTGAAAACTTCAATCACACAAAACATAACAAAACCTTCGTGAGATTCGTTAGTATAAGAAAACCAATCTTTACTTTAATTATTGTAGAAAACCAATTCAAATTTTGTTATTACATTATATCTACTGTATTCTAAGTTTGCCATGGCTTATACCCACCGATACGAACCATAGATTCATCAAAATAAGCACACAATGCAAAGAAAACATAATTTGTGAAAAACAGAACAGTCTGTAAAGATGCGAATTGCTCTCATACTTATGTAACTCGATTTTGTATATCAATCTTGTGTAGAAAATTCAGAATTTTTCGTCGCTTTTGTGAATCTAGACAATTATTTTACTGGATGCAAAAGTTTATGTTTTTCAACAAGATCAAATCAACTATCACCCAACATGATCCCAAAGGCTTTGCTTGGCCCAAACACTAATTAAAACATAAAAAGTACAATCATAATAGAGGCATAATTGTGCAAACACTCAAGAACAGAAAGAAAAAGGCAAAAATAAATTTTATTCATTGGGTTGCCTCCCAACAAGCGCTATCGTTTTACGCCCCTAGCTAGGCATAAAGCATAGATTTAAGTATTGTCATCTTTATTCTCATTTTAACTAGATGTGTTTTTGTCAGGAGGTTTCGCAAAGATGACTTGAAACACATTATCCATATTAGCTTTAGCACTATCAAGTTGCTTAGCATCATAACCCCTTTGATTTCCGGCAACAATCCAAGAATAGTGTTGATTAACATCATTGAAAACTTGTTGGATTATATCTAAAACGGGGATTTTTTTTTAAATTCTCATCAAAAATTTGATTATTTCCAAGCAAGTGTCTCAACATATAATCACTATTATAAAGGATCTCATCTATCACCGGTTTTTCATGGTTCATACCCTAGCTTCCCGTATTATGTAATCAAATTCATTCATAAGAACAAGGGTAGCCAACTTTTTAGCTTTACGATTCTTTATAATAGGAAGCTCATAAAACAATCTTTGCAAGGTAGGATGAGTACGGATAAATTTATTTTCAAGTTTTAGAACTAGTGCTGAAATAGCTTCCACATAGGATTTAGTTCTTTTAAGTATAGGAGCATCATCAAGAGTCAAATTTCCGACACAGATGAAAAAAACTTGGATATGTTCTTTTCCCATAATATTCCCTTGTCCCAAAACAAAAGTTTTAGCATCCAGATTGCCAGATCATCCAATTTTAGGAGTTAGGCCATCATCTATTTCTGCCATACCAAAATCACTCATGATGACAAGTTCAAGCAAATAACAGATCTGACGAGAAAATGGCGAACAAAAAAGAGGGCGAATAAAACGGCAAATTTTTGTGAAGTGGGGGAGATGAAAACGAGAGGCAAATGACAAATAATGTAAATTACAAGGAGATGAGATTTGTGATTAGGAACCTGATAGATGTTGATGATGTCTCCCCGGCAACGGCGCCAGAAATCGGCTAGTTGATGGGAGACTATCTTGACTTGATCCTCCCCGGCAATGCCGCCAGAAATCCTTTCTTGATGGCTCGTGTCCGCATAGTATTTTCCCCGAAGAGGAAGGGATGATGCAGCACAGCTACGGTAGGTATTTCCCTCAGTGATGAGACCAACGTTATCGAACCAGTAGGAGAACCACGCAACACTATGTAAACGGTACCTGCACACAAAGAACAAATAATTGCAACCCGACACGTAAAAGGGGTTGTCAATCCCTCCCGGGTAAAACATAGATAAATTTGTAGTAGATTGGATAAATAGATCTCACGGAAACGCGAAATAAAATAAATAACAAAAAATTGCAGCAAGGTATTTTTGGGTTTTTGGAATAATAGATCTAAAAATAAAAGAGGCAAATAATAGATCGGAAAGCAAATATGATAAAGAATAGACCCGGGGGCCGTAGATTTCACTAGTGGCTTCTCTCGAGAAAAATAGCATACGGCGGGTAAACAAATTATTGTTGGGCAATTGATAGAACTTCAAATAATTATGACGATATCCAGGCAATGATCATTATATAGGCATCACGTCCAAGATTAGTAGACCAACTCCTGCCTGCATCTACTACTATTACTCCACACATCGACCGCTATCCAGCATGCATCTAGTGTATTAAGTTCATGGAGAAACGGATTAATGCAATAAGAACGATGACATGATGTAGACAAGATCTATTCATGTAGGAATAGACCCCATCTTGTTATCCTTAATAGCAACGATACATACGTGTCATGTCCCTTTCTGTCACTGGGATTGAGCACTGTAAGATAAAACCCATCACAAAACACCTCTTCACATGGCAAGAAAAATCAATCTAGTTGGCCGAACTAAACCAAAGATTCGAAGAAGAAATACGAGGCTATAAGCAATCATGCATATAAGAGATCAAAACTCAAATAACTTTCATGGATTAAATAGATCTGATCATAAACTCAAAGTTCATCGGATCCCAACAAACACACCACAAAAAGAATTACATCAAATAGATCTCCAAGAGACTATTGTATTGAGAATCAAAAGAGAGAGAGGAAGCCATCTAGCTACTGCCTACGGACCCGTAGGTCTACAATGAACTACTCACGCATCATCGGAGAGGCACCAATGAGGATGATGAACCCGTCTGTGATGGTATCTAGATTGGATCTGGTGGTTCTGGAACTTGCAGCGACTAGAATTGGGTTTCGTCGGCTCCCCTAGGGTTTTTGGGTTTTCATGTGGTATTTATAGAGCAAAGAGGCGGTGCGGGTGGCCACCGAGGTGGGCACAACCCACCAGGGTGCGCCTGGGCCCCCAGGCGTGCCCAGGTGGGTTGTGGCCCTCTCAGGGCACCCCTCTGGTACTTCTTTGGCCTAAGTTGTTCCTTCTGGTCCAGAAAAAATCTCCAAAAAGTTTCGCTGCGTTTGGACTCCGTTTGGTATTGATTTTCTACAAAGTAAAAAACAAGCAAAAAACAGCAAATGGCACTGGGCACTATGTCAATAGGTTAGTCCCAAAAAATGATATAAAGTTGCTATAAAATAATTGTAAAACATCCAGGAATGATAATATAGCAGCATGGAACAAGCAAAAATTATAGATACGTTGGAGACGTATCAGCTCTCGACCTGTTTATAAGCGCTACCGAGGCTTATGGTTCGAACTCCTCTGAATACTTACCTGAGCACTTATACACGGCGCTCGCTTTCTGTCATGACCTATGGGCGCTGATCGGTTGGCCCGCGCAGTCTGGTTTGCAATGAATTCGCTAGTGGTTCGCTGTTGGCTTGAGTCCTAGTATCCACCTGCGTTGGGCCGGCCTGTCCCTTGGACGGTCAATTTTTTTTATTCTTCTTAGCATTTTTTGCTCTAGTTTTTATGATTTTTTTGCCCGATATAAGCATTATTTCTTATTACTACAGAATGTTCTTCTCTGCTTAAACTGACATCTTTCTTATAGTGTGTTTTTCTCCCTTTCTTTTTGTTCTCATTTTTTCAGCATTTTTGGATTGATGAACATCCGGGTAAGACATCCAGGAACGCACCGAGGGGCATAGACGTACTGACACATCTTTTTTGCTTGTATGGACTGATGAACAGCGTCGTCAGTAAAAAAGCGGCACTGCACATAGTGGCATAGTTGTACTGTCACATCTTTTGTTTGTATGGACTGATGAAACATCCACGTCAAGAATGACAGTGGTTGAAGAAACAACCCCCACACTGCTCATGTCAAACGAGCGCACTGCCGTATGCGACGCCACGGCACGCCGCGTCGTCCCCTGCTACGGCTCGTCCCTAGCTCGGCCTCGCCGGGATGGGGAAGGGGAGTCAGACCCCCTCCCCCATCCCAGCAAGGCCGAGCCAGGAACAAGCCGTAGCAGGCGATGACGCGGCGCGCCGCGGTGTCGCATGTAGTGGCGAGTCCGTAACAAGACTTGCCCCATTATCTATCTTTTAGGGGGTGTGGGAGCATGGGCGGAACAAAATAACCACACTGTGCCTGTCAAACATGCACACTACCGCGTTAGCGCGAGGTCGAGCCAGGGGAGGGGGAGTCGGGACCCCCCCTACCCTATCCCGGTGAGGCCGAGCCAGGAACGAGCTGTAGCAGGCGACGACGCGGCGTGCCGCGGCGTGGCATGCGGAGGTGAGTCCATAACATGACTTGCCCCATTATCTATCTTTTAGGGGGTGTGGGTGCGTGGGGTGGGGGCAACAGAATAACCGCACTACGCCTGTCAAATGAGCACACTGCCACATTAGCGTGAGGCCGAGCCGGGGGGTCGGGACCCCCCCTCCCCTATCCCGGCGAGGCCGAGCCAGGAACGAGCCATAGCAGGCGATGACACGGCGTGCCGTGGCGTCGCATGCGGAGGCGATTCCGTAACATGACTTGCCCCATTATCTATCTTTTAGGGGGAAAACCAGCACCGCACCGAGGGGCATAGTTGTACTGGCACATCTTGCGTCATCGGTAAAAAGCGATACCGCACCGATTGCCTTAGTCGTAGTGACACATCTTCCTTCTAAGGACTTGCCCCATTATCTATCTTTAGGGGGAAAACCAGGACTGCATCGAGGGGCATAGTCGTAGTGACACATCTTTTTGCTTGTATGGACTGATGAACAGCATCGTCAGAAAAAAGCGGCACCGCACCGAGTGGTATAGTTGTACTGACACATCTTTTGTTTGTATGGAATGATGAAATATCCGCGTCAAGATTGACAGTGGTTGAAGGCACAACCCCCGCACTGCGCCTGTCAAACAAGCGCACTGCCGCGTTAGCGCGAGGCCGAGCCGGGGGGAGGGGGTCGGGACCCCCCTCCCCCATCCCGGCGAGGCCGAGCCAGGAACGAGCCGTAGTAGGTGAAAACACAGATTGCCGCGGCGTCGCATGCGGAGGCGAGTCTGTAACATGACTTGCCCCATTATCTATCTTTTAGGGGGGTGCATGGGGGGACAGAATAACTGCATTGCGCCTGTCAAACAAGCGCATTGCCGCGTTAGCGCGAGGCTGAGCCGGGAGGGAAGGGTAGTCGGGACCCTCCCTCCCCCATCCCGGCGAGGCCAAGCTAGGAACGAGCCGTAGCAGGCGACGACGCGACGTGCCGTGGCTTCGCATGCGGAGGCGAGTCTGTAACATGACTTGCCCCGTTATCTATCTTTTAGGGGGAAAACCAGCACCGCACCGAGGGGCATCGTTGGACTGATACATCTTGCGTCGTCAGTAAAAAGCGATACCGCACCGAATGGCATAGTCGTACGGACACATCTTCCTTGTATGGACCTACCCCATTATCTATCTTTAGGGGAAAAACCAGGACCGCACCGAGGGGCATAGTCATACTGACACATCTTTTTGCTTGTATGTACTAATGAACAGTGTCGTCAGTAAAAAAGCGGTACCGCACTGAGTGGCATAGCTGTACTCACACATCTTTTGTTTGTATGGACTGATGAAACATCCGCGTCAAGATTGACAGTGGTTGAAGGCACAACCCCCGCACTGCGCCTGTCAAATGAGCGCACTGCCGCATTAGCGCGAGGCCGAGCTGGGGGGTAGGGGGTCGGGATCCCCCTCCCCCATCCCGTTGAGGCCGAGCCAGGAACGAGCCATAGCAGGCGACGACACAGTGTGCCGTGGCATCGCATGCGGAGGCGAGTCCGTAACATGACTTGCCCCATTATATATCTTTTGGGGGGTGTGACTTCGTGGGGGGGGGGGACAGAATAGCCGCACTACGCGTGTCAAACGAGCGCACTGCCGCGTTAGCGTGAGGGCGAGTAGGGGGAGTGGGGTCGGGATCCCCCTCCCCCATCCCGGCGAGGCCGAGCCAGGAACGAGCCATAGCAGGCGACGACGTGGCGTGCCGCGGTGTCACATGCGGAGGCGAGTCCGTAATATGACTTGCCCCATTATCTATCTTTTAGGGGGAAACCAGCACCGCACCGAGGGGCATAGTTGTACTGACACATCTTGCGTCGTCAGTAAAAAGCGATAACGCACCGAGTGGCATAGTCGTACTGACACATCTTCCTTGTATGGACTTGCCCCATTATCTGTCATTAGGGGAAAAACTAGGACCGCACCGAGGGGCATAGTTGTACTGACACATCTTTTTGCTTGTATGGACTGATGAACAACATCGTCAGTAAAAAAGTGGCACCGCACCAAGTGCCATAGTTGTACTGACACATCTTTTGTTTGTATGGACTGATGAAACATCCGCGTTAAGATTGATAGTAGTTGAAGGCACAACCCCCGCACTACGCGTGTCAAACAAGCGCACTGCCGGGTTAGCGCAAGGCCGAGCCGGGGGGAGGGGCCCCCCTCCCCCATCCCAGCGAGACCGAGCCAGGAATGAACCGTAGCAGGCGAGGACGCGGTGTGCCGCGGCGTCGCTTGCGGAGGCGAGTCTGTAACATGACTTGCCCCATTATCTATCTTTTAGGGGGGGTGGGTGCATGGAGGGGACAGAATAACCGCATTGCGCTTGTCAAACGAGCACACTGCCGCGTTAGCGCGAGGCTGAGCCAGGGGGTAGGGGGTGTCGGGACCCCTATCCCGACACCCCCTCCCCTATCCTGGCGAGGCTGAGCCAGGAACGATCCATAGCAGGCGACGACGCGGCGTGCCATGGCATCTCATGCGGAGGCGAGTCCGTAACATGACTTGCCCCATTATATATATTTTGGGGGGTGTGACTTCGTGGGGGAGGGACAGAATAGCCGCACTACGTGTGTCAAACGAGCGCACTGCCGCGTTAGCGCGAGAGCGAGTAGGGGGAGTGGGGTCGGGATCCCCCTCCCCCATCCTGGCGAGGCCGAACCAGGAACGAGCCATAGCAGGCGACGACGCGGCGTGCCGCGGCGTCGCATGCGGAGGCGAGTCCGTAATATGACTTGCCCCATTATCTATCTTTTAGGGGGAAACCAGCACCGCACCGAGGGGCATAGTTGTACTGACACTTCATGCGTCGTCAGTAAAAAGCGATAACGCACCGAGTGGCATAGTCTTACTGACACATCTTCCTTGTATGGACTTGCCCCATTATCTGTCATTAGGGGAAAAACTAGGACCGCACCGAGGGGCATAGTTGTACTGACACATCTTTTTGCTTGTATGGACTGATGAACAACATCGTCAGTAAAAAAGTGGCACCGCACCAAGTGCCATAGTTGTACTGACACATCTTTTGTTTGTATGGACTGATGAAACATCCACGTTAAGATTGATAGTGGTTGAAGGCACATCCCCCGCACTGCACGTGTCAAACGAGTGCACTGCCGGGTTAGCGCAAGGCCGAGCCGGGGGGAGGGGCCCCCCTCCCCCATCCTAGCGAGACCGAGCCAGGAACGAGCCGTAGCAGGCGAGGACGCGGTGTGCCGCGGCGTCGCTT
Source organism: Thinopyrum elongatum (assembly GCA_011799875.1). NCBI lineage: Eukaryota > Viridiplantae > Streptophyta > Magnoliopsida > Poales > Poaceae > Thinopyrum > Thinopyrum elongatum. The sequence goes on along the minus strand of CM022300.1, from coordinate 329,118,701 downwards.
GCGGAGGCGAGTCTGTAACATGACTTGCCCCATTATCTATCTTTAAGGGGGTGTGGGTGCATGGAGGGGACAGAATAACCGCATTGCGCTTGTCAAACGAGCACATTGCCGGTTAGCGCGAGGCCGAGCCAGGGGGTAGGGGGAGTCGGGACCCCTATCCCGACATCCCCTCCCCTATCCTGGCGAGGCTGAGCCAGGAACGATCCATAGCAGGCGACGACGCGGCGTGCCGTGGCGTCTCATGCGGAGGCGAGTCCGTAACATGACTTGCCCCATTATCTATCTTTTAGGGGAAAAACCAGCACCACACCGAGGGGCATAGTCATACTGACACATCTTGCTTTGTATGGACTGATGAATATCGTCGTTAGTAAAAAATTGGTACCGCACCGATTGGCATAGTCGTACCGACACATCTTGCTTGTATGGACTTGCCCCATTATCCATCTTTAGGAGGAAAACTAGTACCGCATCGAGGGGCATAGTTGTACTGACACATCTTTTTGCTTGTATAGATTGATGACTGTCGGCGTTCTGGGAACCAGGGTACCCAGACTTGCCTACCTGCAGCCCACGGCGTGGCTCCGTCGACGGCCTGGTACGGCCCACCTCCAAGGCCACCAAGACAAGACCCTCGCGAGGGGCCTAGCCTCGTGAGGCGGACGGCACCAAGACCTCCCGAAGGAGTGGCCTCCTCAGGCTGCCTCCTGAGGAGCAGAGATTTCTATGCAGGTACCCAACCTCAGGAGGTTGCGATGACGCAAGCCATGATGACCAAGGCCAGACGGGCGCCAGCGGGCGCAGAGGAGGCAGTTTTCTCTTTGGTGCTAAGGATGCAAGCGCAGGCATGGGTTCCCAAGGAGCCCGGCAAAGGTTTCTATTCCAGTGCTACAAGACCAAGACCGCCAGGACGGCAGGACGGATGTCATCGTCAAGCCCACTGCTACGTCACAACCAGAGGCTTTGCAGGCGAAGACCACCTTTTGTCAGGATAAGATGTACTACTTGTCCCCTTTCAAATTGGCCACTGTGGGATCCCTTCCCGCCTACGATTTGGGGGAAGAGGACCGAGGCCACTATAAGTATAGGCTTGCCACCACTGTAGACCGGATCGGGTCCATTCCACCCTCACCCTCAGAGCCCTCGCGAGGTAGCTCATCCTTTGTACTAGTTCATCCACAAACCTCCTCGTGAGGCCAATCGACCACAAAGCAGGAGTAGGATCTTACACCGCAAGGTGGGCCGAACCTGGGTAAACTGTCGTGTTCATCTTTTTCCTTGTTCGTGTGCATCAAGCTAGGCCATAGGGCAACGACCTGGATGGCTGGATAGGTTGAGTCCTTCGCACACGCCCCAGAGTTCGAACCTTTCTTGGTCTGCGGAGCCCTGAATCCGACATTTGGCATGCCAGGTAGGGGCGTGTCAAAGCTCTGCCTCTTCACAAAGCCACACTTCGCCTGCGCTGCGTGGTTCCCATGGCCGGCGCCGCCCCACCCCCCAGGCCGTTGGGCACATTCGGAGGAGTCGTGGGCATCCGGGCCTTTTCCCACGCCTTGCGGCAGGTGCGGTGGCCGCCGAAGTTTAGGCCAGCGTTGCCCTCGCGGTACAATGGCGCGGCGGACCCCGCGGAGTTCCTCCAGGCATACACGCAGGCCATCTGGGTGGTGGGTGGTGACGACAAGGTCGTGGCGAACTGGCTCCCTATGGCCCTCGCGGGCGTGCCACACTCCTGGTTGCTCGGCCAGCCGGAGTCTTCGGTGGCTTCCTGGGAGGAGTTGTGCGGCCTGCTCATCGCGCGTTTCGCGGCCCCAGCGCCCCACGTCAAGCAGCTTCTTCGTCGTGTCGGGGCTGATCGGCCGCGGCAGGAGGCTCCTCCGGGCCGTGTTGTGCGTGAGACCGCCATCACCTTTGACTCCAGGGATCACCCCAAGACCACGGCAGGCGTCGGCGCCCTCCCGATGTTGTGCACGCCCACCATCGGCAACGTCGCGGTCACCAGGACCCTCATCGATGGCGGCGCCGGCCTCAACGTCCTCTCCATGGAAGCCTTCGATCTGCTTCAAGTGCCCTATGACCAGCACGCCCCCACCAGGCCCTTCTCGGGGGTGGTCGGTGGCTCCACCGCTCCCCTAGGGCAGATTCGACTCCCCGTCACCTTCGGCACATGCTACAACGACCGCACCGAGCTCATCGACTTCGACATCGCCCGCATCGGCCTCCCGTACAACGCTATCCTTGGATACCCGGCCCTTGCCAAGTTCATGGCAGCGACGCACCCCGGCTACAACGTTGTCAAGATGCCAGGGAGTAGTGGCATCATCATCGTGGCGGGGGACACCAAGGGTGCACTCCTGGCCCTCAAGCTCGCTTTCAAGGCCGTGGCAGCTGCACAACCAAGCGTTGGGGACACCCCCGAGATCCCAATAGCTGCGCCCGCAGAAAAAACAATTGTTCTCTCAAGATCGGGCTGAAACGAAGCAGGTACCAGTCGACGATGGGGGCTCGGGCCACACCTTCACCATAGGTGCTGGCCTCCCCTCAGATTAGGAAGACGCGCTGGTCAGTTTCCTCCATGCGAACAAGGATGTGTTTGCATGGGAGACGACGGACTTGGTCAGCATCCCATGAGAAGTGATCGAACATCATCTGATGGTGTGCCCCGGTGCGCGCTCGGTGAAGCAGAAGGCGCGGCGGCAAGCCCCGGAGAAACAATCGTTCATCGTCCAGGAGGTCCGCAAGCTGCAAGATGCCGGCGTCATCCAGGAGGTGCGGCACCCGGATTGGCTGGCAACCCGGTCATTGTCCCCAAGAAGGGTGGAAGGGAGCGCATGTGCATCGACTTCACGAGCCTCAACAAAGCTTGCCCTCAGGACCCTTTCCCTCTTCCACGCATCGACTAGATCGTTGATTCCACTGCCGAGTGCGACCTGTTGTGCTTCTTGGATGCCTTCTCAGGATACCATCAGATCAAGATGGTGGTGCAGGACATCGAGAAGACGGCCTTCCTCTCTCCATGTGGGGTGTACTGCTACACCTGCATGCCTTTTGGATTGCGAAATGCTGGCGCAACCTTCCAACGATTGATGCACATCGCCCTGGGCCTGCAGCTCGGGAGGAACGCCAAGGCGTACATCGACGACATAGTGGTCAAGTCGTGGGAAGCAAGGACTCTTGTTGAAGATCTGGAAGAAACATTCACCAACCTGCGCAAGGTAAACATGCGGCTCAACCTGGAGAAATGCATGTTCGGTGTCCCGTCCAGCAAGCTGCTGGGTTTCCTGGTGTCACACAGAGGGACCAAAGCTAACCCGAAGAAGAACAAGGCAATAGAAAGGATGAGCCTATCGTAGACCCTCAAGGAGATGCAGAAGCTCGCCGGCTGTGTAACTTCGTTGGGGCGTTTCATCTCCAAGCTCGGCGAGCGCGCCCTCCCGTTCTTCAAGCGAATGAAAAAGAAGGTCCCCTTTGAATGGACTCCGGAGGCCGAGGTAGCCTTCGAAGACCTCAAGAGGTATATCACCAGCCCACCAGTGATGGTGGCGCCTCGTCCTCTTGAGCCCCTGGTACTTTACCTGGCCGCCACACCCCACTCTCCTAGCGCAGTGCTCGCGATGGTCTGGGAAGAGCGCGCAGGGGCGAGTGTGCGGTACAGCACCCCACGCGCGGCCGCTCCGTTGCCACCTCAGGATGGCGCTCCTGAGGCCTCGACTACCTCATCGGACGGCAGGGCTCCCGAGGCCCTCTCGCCTCAAGTAGGGCTAGACATCGCCGACACCTCTTTCGACGTCGAGCATCCCGTGTACTTTGTCACCACGGTGTTGCGTGACGCACACTTGCGCTACCCCATGCCACATAAGCTCCTGCTCGCACTTCTCGTCGCCTCCAGGAAGCTGCGCCACTACTTCCAAGGCCACCCCATCAAGGTCGTCTCCGCATACCCCTGGAGAAGTTGCTCCAGAGCCCCAATGCCACGGGGAGGGTTGCTGAGTGGTACATCGAGCTGCAAGCTTTCCAGCTGGAGTTTAGCACCACAAGGGTCATCAAGGGCGCGGCCCTCACTGACTTTGTGGCAGAATGGACTGACGCTCCTGACCTAGGGATGGGTTAAGACCGCTCCCTCACGCCCGGAAATGAGGCGCCCGACGGCTGGGTCATGTACTTCGACGGCGCGTTCGGACACCAGGGCGCGGGGGCCGGAGCCGTACTCATCTCGCCTACCCAGGACAAGCTCTACTACGCCATGCAGCTCTGCTTCCAGCATGGCGATAAGGTCTCCAACAACATCGCGAAGTACGAGGGCCTGATCGCTGACCTCAGGGCCGCGGCGGCCCTGGGGGTCAAGCGTCTCACCATCAAGGGCGATTCTCAGCTCCTCGTCAACTTCTCCAACAAGGCATACAAACCTAAGGACGAGCACATGGAGGCATACTTAGAAGAGGTACGCAAAATTGAAAAATGATTCTTGGGTTTGGAATTGTAGCACGTGCCACGCGGCATGAACCAGGAGGCGGACGACATCGCCAAGAGGGCGTCCTGACGCCAGCCCTAGAAGCCTGGTGTCTTCGAGGAGCGGCTCTTCAAGCCATCGGCGGCTCCCCCCACCGCAGCCCTGCATTGTTTCGGGAGGAGCCGCCCCTGGCCCCTTCCACGGGCGCCCCAGCCTACGGTCCGACCACTGGAGCCCGCCTGCTCCTGGCGCTCGAACCTCAGGAGGGGTGCTGGACCGAAGAGCTCAAGGCGTACCTGCTCCAAGGCACCCTGCCGGAGAAGGAGGAAGATGCAGAACGCGTGGCCCGTCAGGCCACCGCTTACTGCTTGCAGGACGGTGAGCTCTACCGAAGGCGCCCAAATGACGTCTCGCTGCGATGCATCTCCAAGGAGAAAGGGTGCGAGTAGCTGGCTGACATCCATGGCGGGGATTGTGGGCACCATTCTTCTTCGCGCACCCTCGGGGGCAAGGCGTTCCGCGGCGGGTTCTACTGGCCCATGGCATTCAACAACGCCACCGAGCTGGTGCGATCCTGCGAGGCCTGTCAATTTCACGCCAAATAGATCCACCAGCCCGCTCAGGGCCTGCAGACCATCCCGCTCTCGTGGCCATTCACGGTCTGGGGGCTGGATATCCTGGGCCCGTTTCGCCGAGCAGCCGGGGGCTACTACTACCTCTACGTCGCCATCAACAAATTCACCAAGTGGGCGGAGGTGGAGCCCGTGCGCACCATCCCAGTTGGCTCGGCTGTCAAGTTCATCAAGGGCCTCATGAGCCACTTCGGGGTCCCCAACCGTATCATCACTGACAACGGCTCTCTGTTCACGAGCAATCTCTTCAAAACATATTGTGCTAACCTTGGAACGCAGATATGCTACGCTTTAGTGACGCACCCACAGAGTAACGGCCAAGCCGAATGTGCCAACGCGGAGGTCCTGAGGGGCCTCAAGACGAGGAGCTTCAAGAAGAAACTTGAGGCCTACGGCAGGGGTTGGCTCGATGAGCTTCAGTCCGTGCTGTGGTCCATCCGCACCACCGTGACTAAGCCCACTGGAGAGACCCCGTTCTTCCTCATCTACGGAGCTCAGGCGGTCCTCCCTCACTAGGTCAAACACCGCTCCCCGCGGGTCTTGGTGTTTGACGAGGCACGCCAGGACGCCTCGCGGGGGATGGACCTCGTGCTCAGGGAGGAGGGCCGCCGCCAAGCCTCGCTCCGTGCCGCGAGGTACCACAAGGCGCTGCAGCGGTATCACTGCCGTAGCGTCCGCTCCAGGACCCTCGAGGTGGGTGACCTTGTCCTAAGGCGGGTGCTCTCCAGGGAGGGGCTTCACAAGCTCTCGCCCATGTGGGAGGGCCCGTTCAGGATCGCCCGTGTCTCCAGGCCTGGCACCACGCGCTTGGAGACGCAGGACGGGGTCCCCATCCAGAATGCTTGGAACATCCAACACCTCCGGAAGTTGAATCCGTGATCAATGAGCGCCATGCGCCTCTCAAGTCTCCGCTCGTGACACTCTCACGTAATAATGAGTGGGGTTGTACACGCCCCGGAGTCTCCTAAGTGCTACCCCTGAGCCTCACGGGGGCTCCCACCCACGTCCTAGTGGAAGCCCCATGCTCCGTGCTGGCGGGAAGACCAGAAGACTAGTGTAGGTGCCAGACGCGGCTGTTCTTTTGCTTGCTTTCTGTAGCTGATTTGCCACTTCTTGGAATGAAATTCGAAACTCTCGCGTCTTTATTTGAAAGGGTGGGAATTTTTCTCCTTGCAGTGTTTTAATCTCTCGAGTCTCGCCTTAGGGAGAGTGGCAGTTGCCCGTCGCTCTTTCCCGTGCGTCTCACGAGCGGGGGCTGGGTACAGTGTGTACGCCTCGGCTCGCCCACGAGCACACCTCGCCAAAGCCTTCATGTCCTAATATTTGGCATCCTAATCCTCGCGCGACGCCCTTAAACGAGCCGACGGGCATGTACGCCCTCCTGAGTCCGCACATCCTGGCCTCGCCGGGCATCACGACCCGGTGTACCAGCGATGGTTGGCCCTCGCTTGGGTGCTCGCGCGGGGCATGGCGCCCTGAGGGGCAGCCCCGGAGGCCGCATACCCTCATGACCCACTGGAGACCCCGCGGCCACTGAGCGCCTCCTGAGGCCGGAGAACCTTCGGGTCCATGAGAAGGAAACCGCCGGCAAGATCTCTTTGGAACGAGAGGCATGCAGAGGACCCAAGCTCCGGAGGAACACGCCCTCGCGGCGCAGGAGTCTACCACATGCACACTAAGCTAAGTTATCCTAATCGCGATCAGCAAGAACCCATCAATTAGTAGCGACACGAATGCCAGGATGTGATATAAAAATATTAATATAACGGCGCAAGCGCCATGGTTCATTACTTGCCCCGGCAGGGCCTTTTATTTCTTGATGCAGAAAAAAAGAAGAAGCAAAAGCGGCCTCGCGACCACCGCGGCTCCTGAGACCCGGCTCCAGCGACGCTCGCGCCTAGTCGAAGTCCTCCTCCTCCTTCACCGGGGTGCGATGGCGAGGCGGCACGTCGCCCTCCCCGATCCGAGCTCGGCGGCGTGGCGGCTCGTCGTAGTCGCCGTCGCTCGTGCTCTCCCCAGAGGAGGAGCCGCCGCTGCTGGAAGCATCATGACCATCGCCAAGGGCAAGTTCACAGCCAGAGATGCTACCGCCCCTCCGGCCGTGGTCGTCAGAGGGGTGGACATCATCGTCATCGCTGTCGCTCTCCGGGCAGCACCCCAGGCGCCTGCCGTCCTCCCCGAAGATCCTTACGTAGAGGGTCGCAGCGCCGTCGTGCCTGAAGTGGAGGGTACACCTCCCCTGCAGGCCGCGCGTGTGGGCGAATGGCTGCCACCCGCGGTTCAAGAACACATTGCCGGCGAGGGTGACCTCGACCTCCACCCATGAAGCCTTGCTGCAGCAACCGTCAGCCTGCAGCCAGAGGCTGCCCGGTCCCCCGGCAGGCAGCGCACCCACGAAGAAGCGCGGGAGCTGGAACCAGACACCTGCAGGGCTCTCCGCCCACTCCACGAACTCCGAGGGCGCATCTGCCGAATGGGATCGTAGGCGCGGTGGTCGAATGGCTGCCACATGCCTCCCTCCTTGGCCGCGCCCACCTCGGCCGCGGCAGCTTCCGGCGCGGGAGGGAACCCTCCCAAGACCATAAGAAGCGGCACCGACCTTCGAGGGGGTGCGCCTGCGTCCCCAGGGAGCCACCGCTGGCGTCGCGGCGTGCTTGCAGGGATGGCCACGGCCCCTCTTGGGCGGTGGCGCGCCTGGTCCCTCCTTGGGGGCCTTTCCCTTCTCGGCGGCCGAGAACCGCCTCACTCCACCCCCTTCCCCCATTTATAGCCGGAGGAAGGCTAACCGGCGGCCTCTCACGTTCCAAGCCATGATGGCCCCGCTGCATGTGCCAGGCGGTTGTCAAGTCGGGCAGTTGCCGAGGTGACGTGGGGAAGCGGAGACGCCCACATCCCATCAAGCGCCACGCATCAGCCTGGCCCGCAGGCGATTGGGGCCCGTGGCGCTTCACCCTTGCCCTTTGGCTTTGCCTCGAAGCCAAGTCCGAGTGCGCCTTGGGCCCGGTGGTACTATCAGTGTTCCGGGAACCAGGGTACCCAGACTTGCCTGCCTGCAGCCCACGGCGTGGCTCCGTCCAAGGCCACCAAGAAAAGACCCTCGCGAGGGGCCAAGCCTTGCGAGGTGGACGACACCAAGACCTCCCGAGGGAGTGGCCTCCCCAAGCTGCCTCCTGAGGAGCGAAGATTTCGATGCAGGTACCCAACCTCAGGAGGTTGCGATGACGCAAGCCATGATGACCAAGGCCAGGCGGGCGCCAGCGGGCGTAGAGGAGGCAGTTTTCTCTTTGGTGCTAAGGAGGCAAGCGCAGGCGTGGGTTCCCAAGCAGCCCGGCAAAGGTTTCTATTCCAGTGCTACAAGACCAAGACTGCCAGGACGGCAGGACGGATGTCATCGTCGAGCCCACTGCTGCGTCACAACCAGAGGCTTTGCAGGCGAAGACCACCTTTCATCAGGATAAGATGTACTACTTGTCCCCTTTCAAATTGGCCACTGTGGGATCCCTTCCCGCCTACGATTTGGGGGAACAGGACCGAGGCCACTATAAGTATAGGCTAGCCACCACCGTAGACCGGATTGGATCCATTCCACCCTCACCCTCAGAGCCTTCATGAGGTAGCTCACCCTTTGTACTAGTTCATCCGCAAACCTCCTCAGGAGGCCAATCGACCACAAAGCAGGAGTAGGGTCTTACACCGCAAGATGGCCCGAACCTGGGTAAACTGCCATGTTCATCTTCTTCCTTGTTCGTGTGCATCGAGCTAGGCCATAGGGCGACGAGCTGGTTGGCTGGATAGGTTGAGTCCTTCGCACACACCCCAGAGTTCGAACCTTTATTGGGTCTACGGAGCCCTGAATCCGACAATGACCAATGTCGTCAGTAAGAAGCGGCACTGTCGTATGGTGAGGTGAATTTGTAACATAACTTGCCCCATTATGTATCTTTATTAGGGGTCGGCATTGTATAATGTGTTGCGGCATGACATGCGTATCACGAGTGGGAGGAGGCGAGTCCGTTACATGAATTTGTAATCCAAACCGTACCACCATTTTTTTGTACTTTTTGTTATTATTTTTGAGAAAAATTGTAGTTAATTTTGAATAATCTATGTAAGGTATTTCAATTGTACTTTTTTGATAGTTTTTGTCGAACTGTTTTGAGATCTGATTTGGGCTTTAGCCGTTGGATTTATCCTACTATGTTAAGTTTCTTTGTTATTGTATTTAATTTTTGCTATTATTTTTAGTAACTGCCCTGAGATAGTGGGCTTTGCCCTTTTTTTTTCTTCCATGATCATGGGCTTTAGCCGTCGGTTTTCTCCCACTCTCCTTTTAACCTCCCCTCTCCTACGTTCCCCTCCCCTCCCCTCGGTTAGTTATTTGCAATCGCTTCCTTCTTCGTTCCCCTCCTCTCCTCTTCGGCGCATAGAAGCTGCTTCTCCAGTTTCGCCGCGGGAGCGTCGGCCGGCGGGTTGAACTCCTGGGGAAGCTCTGTGCGCCGTGTTGGTTCCTTTCCTCTACCCTCGACTCCCCTCGCGTCCCCTTTTCTACTGATTTTTCCTGTATTCTAAGTTGTTGCTCTCCTGCTCTCTCAGGCTGGATTCGCTAGGGGAAGCTTTGTTTGTGTGGTTTTTTCCAGCGAGTGGCTCGCGGGTCTCAGACTGGATTCGGTGGTGGACTTTGTGTTTGGTGGTAAGAGTTTTACTTGCTTGGCGTCCTTCATTTCTGAAATTGGTAAGAACCCTAAGATTTCATCATGTCTCTTGCAGTTCTGGTTCGGCGAATTTTAGGTTTGTTGATCTCGATGGGTACCTCACCTAGTCGAAGAATGTGGATGCAGGTAATTCATTGTGCTAAAAATTTTATTTTGTTTTGCTGTTGATGTTTTATCAGATCTGGTGCATAATAGGTTTTCAATTGTATAGGTGTTGTCGTATGGACATTTCAAGTTGTATGGATTTTGATAGTTGTTAATTTTTGCCCTGGAATGTGTGGTATGTGTAGTTTTTAGGTCGTTGTAACCTGCATACAGGTTGGAGTACTGATGACTATGTGTAGTTTGAACTGTTGTAGTGGCATCTAAATAGTTTGTAGCAATCTGAGAAGAACTACTAGGATGTTGAAAGAGTTGACATTTTGAAGTTCGGTATGCGAGTTGTGGGGTTATATTATTTTATTGGTTGATGTCATGTTCATGAACTGACGTGTTGTCATGTTTGTGCACTGGTAGGTTTCATATAATTGAACTGATTGCTTATTCATGTATTTTCATATTTTTTCCTTTTTGCTGATTATCATGTTGTTGCAGATGTTGGAGTGCCCGTACCTCCTGATTCTGACAAATCAGACCGCTTTCAAGATCTTGTGAATGTTATTTTTGAGATACCAAATCCTCTAGAAGAACTTGCGAGTGTTGCTGGTGTTTCTCTTTTATTTGGTCTTTTTTAACAGCCTTGCATACATAAATGTGTTTAGTTACCTCAGTTGTTCCTTTCGTTTGCGTCTGATGTTATGCACCTTATTTTATTTTGTCTCTGCAATGTTGATTGTTCTTAATTTATATTTGTGTGCTTATGTTTTTGGTTTATGCAGTTAATGATAGCCATGTTGTTGCTGAGGACATTGCTGATGTTGTGAAAGATATTAATGATGGAATTTATTCTCTCAATTTTGGTGATAGTGATGGGAGCTTGCAGTTGTCTGTTATTCAGTCTTAGAGTGTTGATGGCACTGAGCCTATTACTCAGGCTGAGGATGTTTATATGCAGTTACAGCTAGAGGACGAAAGGATAAGAAAGAAGAGAGTGATTTTCACAAGAGAAAGGAGTTGGAACGGCGTCAAAAGGTTGCTTGCGTGCAACCAAGAGTTGAGGATGTTGCTCAAGTTGGAGATGATGAAGGTGGTGACGAGGCCGTTGCAACTGGTCATGCTGGGTCTCATGAAACTGACATGCCTGTCAAGATGAACTTGTTGCAGACTCGGTTGACGCAAGTGTTTCCTCATGATGTTTAAGGCAAAGAAAACTATTTTGAAGAGGAAGATGGTAGATCCAAATCTTGATGGCACACAGAGGCGTAGCCCACGTGTGAAAGCTACTTCCCAACCCGGTGATAGCAAAGCTGACGCAGATAGTGTTGCTGTCAAGATTGGTCCAAGCACACTTGGTGGCTCCCCTGTTCGCCGGAGTCCACGAGTTTTGGCAAATAAGAAGCCTTCTTCGTCTCCTCTTCCGAAGCACTCTTCATTGAAGGAAAATAAGAAGCGCCAAGTTCCTCCTGCAAAAGTGAACAAAGGTGTGAAGAAGCGTGCTCGTGTTGAGGTTGAAGATCCTGCATTTGAGGGAGATGATATTGAAGTTAATTCTGAAGATGAATATGCAGTGGTATGTGTTTTTTTAGTATTTGAAATTTTCTAGTTAGTGGCATTTTTTAATTATATTCCTTTGTTTTAGTCTTTGCTAAAGTAGGTTAGTGATTTACTGTGTTTATTAGTATTAGTCATGCACACTGGGCTTAATTATATTCGTAAAACAATATTTTTGTTTTGGGATAAGTGTTTGTACTATATGTGACTTACTAGTTGTACTTCCAATAATTTAGTTGTGGCCGGGTTGGTATGGTGGCGAGGTGAGGCTTGGTCATTGTTTGCATCACTTATTTGTGGTATTGGTTTTGGTCTTTTTTTGTGGTACTGAAGTTGTTTTAATTGTTGAACTTGTGCAATCATTTTTTTCCTTCTTGCCTTCATATGTTTGTTTTATTTTTTATATTCATTGAACTAAGATGTGCCTTCTTGATTTCATTTACAGCCTATTAGCATTAGGAGTCCGGTCAAGCCGGCGAGAGGCAATGAGGGAAAAGTTGCTGTGGATGAAGGTGACTTACAACGATTGAATATAACTATGTGATGTTCTTTAAAAGAGATAGATACTTGTGCTCGTTTGCTCGAGAGTCGCCATGTGGCCAGAGTTCATGCAGCTGGTTTTGGCTCTATCTTCGAATGGAAGGTGGAGTCTAACATTTCCCGCCCTCTGATGGGAGTTTTGTACATGAAGATAGAGCCTGATACGATGACTCTTGACATGGGTGAGGCAAATAAGAAGCTTCACATCACTAGTGATGGCATACAGCAGCTTTTTTGGCTCCCTCGTGGTGGTCGCTCTGCACCAAGGCCGTCAGAGGACGGATATGACGACGCTCTGATGAAGTTAAGACCAGATCTTGGCATTAGCAGGAGCCAGGATATCAAGACGAAAGATTTGAGGGATAAGCTCAAGGTGCTTGTCAAAGATCCTAGTAAAGATGACCTAGCTCTACGAGTGTTCTTCATTATTGTGTTCATGAAAGTTGTGTTGCCTAGTGCGGCCACTCGTGTTTCCAGAGAGGCGGCAATGTTTGAGGATCTCGTCATCGAGGACATGGCTAATATGGATTATTGCCAGTTGATGGTTGATGAGCTTAGAAGGGCTGTTGTCAGGTACCAAGATGATGTTACCTTGGGGAAGGCAATCACAGGTTGTGCTATAGGGCCTGTACTAATGTACCTTGACTATCTCATCCATGGCAAGATTTCGGATGTTGACATGCGAGTCCCCCACTTATGTTTCATGGATCAGGACAAGCTTTCCGATCTAGTTGATGCAGATTTGATAAGAAAAGGCAATGCAGACACAATGACTTGGGTGTTTGGGAAGCTTCCGGTGAGTTTTATTTCTATCCTGTCTTGCAGCCCTTTGATTTTTTAGGTATAGTTGTTTTGCTGGAGTGAACATGTGTACTAAAGAGTTGCCTATTTAGATTTGTCTGTTCTTAAGCTTGTGAGATTTTATGTATGATCTTTAGTACTGTTGTGTCATATGTGGTTGAACTGAATCTCTTGTTCACTTGACATGTTTGTAAACACTAATAAGTTGGCACTGCCAGTGAAATCATGTTAGTACTGAGGATTTAAATATGTTAATTAAATGTTTTTTTTTCCTGTGTGTTGCATTGATTAATTAACTCTTTTTTCCCTTGTTCGTAGTGGAAAACTCAAGAGGAAGTTGTCTTTTTCCGGGTCTATAAATGGCTAGTCCTGGAGATGCCATCTCAAGTTCCCAAGATTTCATCTCCGCACGATGAGTTGAGAGATGGTCGTAGTGTTGAGGGTGCTGGTTATGTTCCCCCTGGCCCTAGTAAGGCTAGTACTTCACAGAGGCAGGGTTTTGGTATCGATGTAGCTATTTTTGCGTTGGAGCGCGTTGAGCATATTTTTATTAATGTGCGTTCTGAGCTGGAAACGCTCCCAACAATAGTTGAGCGTCTGAGTTGTATTGATGGTATCCTTCTTGACGGTCATCAATTTAATGTTGATGAAGCAGTGGACTATATTGAGATGGAGAGAATTTTAATTAGTAATATGCGTGATGGTGCTGCTCAACTAATTCAGAGCTCGATGCATCTGTTGAACAACGTGAAGTGTTTCAAAACTATGCAAGACTCTCGCTGCAAGCCATATGAAGAAGGTGTTGATGTTGTTATCAAGAAGATGGAATAGGATCAGGCTGCTTCCAGGAGGGCTAGTGATGATATTGAGGCTAATGTTTCTCACCACCATATGAATGATGTCGGTTTGGAGTCCCCTGTTCTTGAGGTGAGTCAGTCCTTGATCCTTGCATTTTTACTAGGTTGTTCTCCAGTCAGTAATGTAGTTGAACTTGCTCATGTTCATTTGTTTATTTTTTATGCAGGAGACCAGTCATGGTGTTGAGGGTGCTATTGACTATGGAGTTAACGATCCATCTACTGATAAGAGCAAGGTTATTTTATTTTTTATTGTTTTTAGAAAGATTCTTGAATTTTCACGCGCACCACTGTGCCTTACATGTTCATTTTTCTATCCCACATCGTTAAGAATTGTAGGTGATATCTACCTTTGTTAGTGTAGTTTAACTTTTTGTGTGTTGTTGCTAATAAGAGCATTGTTTTTGCTTTATTACTATGAATTAGGATCCTATTGTTGTTGATGAGCCTTGTTCGCCCATCGGTGATGTTCCTTTAAATGTTAGCAGCAGCAACATCAGTGATGTTGCTGTGGATGCTGCTAAGGTTTTTTTGTGTGCTTGCATTAATTTTATATGCAGCTTTTGTTGCTGTTTCTTGTAGCTGTAAAAGTTAGCCTATGCACCTCTTGTGGGTTTTTTTGGTTGTTAGTTTTGCTCATTTTCTTCACTGTCTGAATTTTTGTTTTTTCAGATGGCTGATGTTGAGCGCGAGGCAGCCGTTACTATTGGAGCAGATGCTTGTGATGTTCCATTTAGCAGTGGTTGCGATGTTGGTGGCAAAGTTGCTGATGAGGATGTTGGTGCTGCCAGCATACTTGATGCCAAATCCTCTGGTGTTGGTATTGCTGAGAATGATAATGGTTCTAATTCTGAAGAGGCGCCGCCGAAAAATTTCCCGTCTGGAGGGCTTGACTACGATGATGCATTGGAAGACGCCGATGTGTCTAGCGTGGAGGAGGTGCCATCTGAGGATGATGATTTAATTCTGTCGATTTCTTCTGGCCCCTTGACGTAGGTGGCGCTCTTGTCGTCCTAGGATTTTCTGTCTTCAGATCCTGAAAGCGCAGGCATATTGTTGTCGTCACAGGATCTTCTGTCGTCAAACCCTAAAAGTGCAGGCATATTGCTGTCGTCACAGGATCTTCCGTCGTCAAACCCTGAAAGTGCAGGTAAGGACTTGTAAATGAGGCGTACTTCTCATTTATGGCATGGTGGCCATTTTCCCTTGTAGTGCTTGAACTATTTTGTTTTTCCTTTTTTCTGCAAGCAGAAGGTGCTAATGCTGCTAAGGTTGATTCGTTTTTCTTTGCTATTACGAGGTTGCGCATGAATCGTGGGAAACAGTTAGTGTGGGATTTTGCCCGTATCATTTTCTTCTCTTTTCCTTCTCTCTCATATGATTATTGTTGTCGCTGCAGTAGTTTTAATTCCTCTCATCTTGTGTTTCCCCTAGTGAAAAGCCAATGTTTCAAAATAAGGAATGCGATGCTACTGTTGGTTCTGTTGCTAAAGTGTTCGTCCCCACTAGCATGCTCAACTTAGACACTGCTGATGTTTTTTATATTCTCTACGTGAGAAGTACAGAGACACTGACAAGTTGATTGTTCCCAGATGGGTGACGGTCAGTATTTTGCTTTGTACATAGGATGATAAGTTATTTGGCAATTTTCTAATTGTTGTTGTTCTTTTTGTACAACAGACCAAGATCCATGATGGAAATATTGATGCCAATGTGCGGCAGTGGTTCACAAGATCAGGGGCTGATGGTTATGACCATGTATGTGACTCATCCTGATGTTTGATGTTTTTCTGTGTACTGACGAAAGATGCATGCTCTTATTTAAACTTATTGTGCTCATGAACTAGAATTGGCATGTTTCTTGCAAGTTTAGAAGGTGGGAATGAACTTGAGTAGCCTTTTTTTTCTTGTACTTAGGAATGATGCGTGCTCTTTTTTGTAGTTGAACTTATTGTAGCAAGCAAGTCGAACTGATATGTTTCTTTCAAGTTTGGGCAGTGGAGATACACTTGAGTAGCCTTTATTTTTTTGTGCTGAGTTGCTTACTCAATTAGAACTTATGATTATCTGGTCTGTTTGGACTTCTGAATTTCAATTTCCCTCTTTTATTTATTGTTTTGGGGGCTGAATATTTAGTTTCATTATAATTTGTTAAATTCATTTTTTCCTCTGCGATTTTTTTGTCAGCTTCTTTTCCCTACTTTTGATCCGCCGCATTTGTGGCTACCATGAAGCCTGGTGAAGATATTGGGCATTGTTGCTTGGTTGTTCTGAATTTGAGGTTCCGTCGTTTCGAGTGTCTTGATTCACTCCGTGATGAAACCTAGAGTGACGCAGTTAGATTCTTCAGGACAATGAAAAAAAATATAAAGATGCTTTGGAGGGAGTCCAATGTAGATAGGGCCAAACCGTTCTCGCCGGTGCATGTTGATGGTTTCTCTTGCGAGTTTGTTCGTGTGCCGCAGCAGGAAAACACGTGAGTATCCATTTTAACGAAATTTATTAGTTGTTTTTGTTGCTGGAATGCGTGGTTTTCCAATTTTTGGTTGTATTCCTGTATTTTAAATTTGTAATGTAGCCTTTGTTTTTTCTTGTTAACAGGCATGATTGTGGCTTCTTTATGCTACAAAACTGCAAGACTTATCATTGCCGGGAGGATGGTGTGATTGAAATGTTGGATTACACCCACGAAGACATTCTTGACATCAGAAAGACTCTGTTGTATACCCACGCCACTAGTGATGTGTTTGATGTTGACTTCCGGGGTTTGTTTGGCATCGAACCTTGTATGTATGCATGACCTTTTGTCTTTGTTTCCAGCTTTTACCTCTTGACTAGTACTGTCATGAATTCTGTATTTGAACTTACCCTTTTTGCACTCCTCCTTTTTTGTTGCAGGTGAGTGGGTGGATCTTGGGGAGCATGACTACAGGATCTTTGGCAGCCAGTTCTCGGAGCTCGAGCATGTGGCTGTTCATTTGAGCCAGGGGCGTTCTCCTAAAAAGACAAGATCTGGTGTTATTAAGGGGCGGTTGGGAGCTCTCAAAGGTTCTACAACTATTGGTCCAGAGAGCTCCTCTACACCCAAGAATCCCATTGTGCAATTGATAGACAGTGACGATGACGCGTTTGACAGGATCGCTGGCATGGGAAGAGTCACCGGGAGTGCTGCTGCCAAGGGTGTATCTCCCCTTGCTGGAATAGTGGGCCGTAGAGCCGGTGTTGCTAGGAAGGATGATGTGTTGAAGTCTGGCAATGTTACAAACACGAAGTGTGCACCCAGAGCTCCGATTAAGTTTTGCTCCCCCATGCAGCAGCTTCACCCTCGTAAATTCCTTCACCTGGACAAGGCCCGCAAGTTGTATAATCTGTTGCTTAGTGATGAAGGACGTGAGAAGTACGCCAAGTGAGTATCTCTCATTATGTTTCCCCTTCTTTTCTTATGTTGTTTCTAACTGCTAAATAAATATGACCTTAACTACTCATTTTATATAACTTGAACTGCTATGAATGCCTTATCTTCCTTTCCATGCTTTTGTTTTCTGTGTGTTGCAGGACTACGTTCTCACTAATACCTCAGCCCGATGATAATGTAACTACCTTCACTGGCAATTGCGTCTGTGAAGTTTTTGCACCTGGATAGCTGATGGAGGGTGATGTAATGCACTTCCTCATTGATGAATGGAAGCGAGATCCCGAAAGAAATGTTGATTTCACATCTGGAAAAAGGATCTTGCTGAGTCCATATTTCATCGCGGTAATGAATTAGATCATTTCTTTCTATGAAATAAGACCGCCTATTATTTTACGAGTTTGTCAAATACTTTCCTTGTTGATCCTTTTCCCCTGTCTATTTCTTTTTGCCTTTTCGCAGGTTGTGCTTGACTGTTCATTTTACGGCGATGAAGAGAAAGAGTTTAATGTGGAGAGTGCAGCGAGAGATTTCAAAAGCTATGTTTGAGATGGGGAAGACTTGCTCACTCCCAATCTGGTGAGATCTACTAGCTGATTTTGGTTTTATTTGTTTACTGTGATGCAGGTTTTTATTTTGAATATTTAATATCTCTTTTGGTCATTTGTTTTTAGGTCATGATGCCTCTATTCAAACCTATGGTTTTATCAAAGGATTTGAAAGTGTCGCACTATTCCTTATATGTCATGAATCGGTACCGAAGTACCGTTGACATCCCCGATGCTTTACCGTATGGGAAGAACCATCATCCTTCAAAGAACACCTATCACAAATACTACGAGAAGATTGTGAGTGATATTGATTATCTCTACTAGACTATTTTTTCCGTGTTTTGTTTCTGCTTTTCTGAGACCTGAAATGTGTGGTTTCTTTTCTTTTTTTGGTGGTGTTTAATTTACATATCTCTAGATTGGTCGAAGTAATGAAGGCTGTGTATGGTGATGCTCAGTATAATGCAAGCAAGCCGCCCAATTGGAAGGTTTTAGCAAAGAGACCAAGGTTTGTCAAGGTTCCCTTTTAAGGGCCGAATGAATGTGGCCATTATGGTCAAAAGTTTGGGGGACCTATGATGGTGAAAAGATCGTTCAAAACATTCAAAATAACGATGTTGGTTCTAGTTCAGCTTTCACTTTCTGTGTTTGGCTGATTATCTTTTCCTTTTTCCGTGTCATGATTTTTGATTATTTGTTTTTTGTTTTGCAGCCGCGTATTGTTTGATTGGAATGTTGAGGATCTGTATACAGTTATGTTCAACCCGAATAACCAGGTTTTGGTGATGGGGCTCCCCGAGAAGGTTCAGGCTTTAGCTCCTGGTGCATAGAAGAATTGATTATCATTTGCGTAGTGAATGGGATACTTGTGTGATTTATGTCTTGAAAACATTGTAGGTTGTGTATGTAGGGTTTGGATGTCTTGTCAACTATGTAATAACCAGGATACTTTGTGATGTTTTTAGTGTGGCACAGCATTTTATATACTTTTTTGTGTGATGAGAATGTGGTTGAACAGCTGTTTTACTTGTGTCTGTTTTCTCGGGGATTTGTTTTTGGTTAAGTTTTGTTCACACTGAAGTCTTCTACACTAGTTGAACTGAAAACTTTTTTCAGTGCATTGCGAGTTGTTGCTCGAAAGTGAGACTTATTTTATTTTCAGCTGTCTCAACCTAAGTTGGACCTTTATAGTTTCTGCACCCTCTTTCGTGTACTTATGGTATAGTGCTGTGAGTACTGAATTGTAATTTCATACAATGTAAGGCTTTGAAAATTGGTGTCAAAGTAGCATGTGGATGTAGCGTGAGTGACTGGCCCTTCCTGGTTTTGTAGTACTGTTGTCATATATATGTTTGAACTGAAGTTATTTGGGATTGAAATTATTTAAGACAAAATCGTTAGTTGAGCTCTAGCCAGGTTTTATTTAAATAAGAAATTTAGTAGATTTGAAAACCAATATTTGTTTGAACTTCTTGCATTTTAGTAGTTGAACTTCAAAGTAAAAAATTAATTCCTTGGTTTAAATTAGCTACATTTAACAGGTAGCCTATTAAGTTCTCCGCTTTTAAAGTAGTATTGTTTTTGTAGCATATTTTTTCCTTTTATCCGTGGTGCAGAGCTCAATTTATTTTATTTTATTGGAAATTAAAATTATTACCCGCGAACATGTATTTGAACCTTTCTATATTCAGTTTTCGAACTTTTTTGTTGTAGTTTATAATTTTTTCCCCGTGCTCTGGTTTATTCAACGGGCCTTATTGGGTGGGGTGAGGACAGTTTGAAGAAGATGAAGGCTTCCCCGGAGCAGGCGTATTGGGCCCGTTTTTGGCCCAAATGGCCCGTCCGCGTGACTATGCACTGCGGGTTGCGTGTGTGCTGTGAGTTTAGTCCCACCTTGCTAGCCGAGGGGGCTCTCGACCGGTTTATAAGCGATGCTGTGGCTCATCTGTCGAACTCCTCTAGATACTTACCTGAGCGCTTATACACGGCGCTCGCTCTCTTTTCCATGACCTATGGGCCCTGGTCGGCTGGTCCCGCGCACTATCGATTACTATGGATTCGCCAACGGTTCCGCCGTGGGCTCGAGTCCAAGTGTATCCTCCTGCGTAGGGCAGGCCTGTCCTCGGGCGGTCATTATTTTTTGTTTGAAACTAGTACCTCACTGCTCCAGTAATGTGGACTGATGCTTTTGTTGTAGTTCTTGTGAATTTTCTTGGATTATATAAGCACTATTTTATTAGTACTAAATGTTCTCCTTGGTCGAACTGATATCTTTTTGATTGAGTTTTGGCCTTCTTTTTCTTGGCTTTGATTATTCTCAAGGGTCTTCTCGCATTATTTGGTATCATAGTACTTGCCGTATAAACTAAGTTGTACTGAGAGTTCAATTGTACTAGTAATGTTATTCTTAGTCTGTCAATGATTAAGGAATGCGAACTGATGCTTCTTGTTCCTTTTTATTGTAGTAAATATGTACTATGTGTTCAAGTGTACCAGTACTGTCATTCCTAGTATGTTAGTGACTAAGAAATACGTACTGATGGTTCTTAGCTTTTCTGTTGCAGTACTTACTAATTTTCTAACAACTAGAAGCATGATCTTGTTAGTACTGAATGTTGTCCTCGGCTGGAACTTAGTATTTTAGTGTGATGGTACCTTTTTTGTGTTCTTCTGAAACTAGAAACTGTTTAGTGTTATAGTACAGGACTAAGCTGTACTGAGCGTCCAAGGCTACTATTTGTTGTTGTTCTTAGTCTGCCGGTGTTTTGTGAAATATATGCTGCCAGTACAAGTCTATGTTAGTGTTAAAAGTTATGTTGGGGCATGTTTTGTTCATATAAACTTAGATCATATGGATGACAACAGTACATGAAGTACTAAGTTTTCCGTACAATGCTGAATCCAAACTACACATGAAACATCCCTGTGTGATTAGTTGCTCCAAACTAGTGCTGAAGAGCAGCCACAAAGTTTCATTCACAAGCTACTTCAACTTCAAATGATGGATAAACAAAATAGGAAGCTAGCAAACTTGTTCAACGACATGAGAAAACTATGTACTTGACATAAGCAAACTTGTTCAACGTTGTCACACATGACATAAGCAAATTGGTTTAACCCAACAAAAGCAAACTACGAATTTGAAACAAGATAAATGACAAGCACAAGCGGAAGCAACACGAAGGCAGACTTTGATGTCTTTTCATCCCTAAAAGACAAAGTGGAAGTAGGGGTCCGCTGCCTCCTCTTTTGACCTTTCCAGACCTATTTTGATGTTGTTGATTTTCTTCCATGACTGGTAGGTGGCGTACGCATCTATCGCTGCATACTTGATGAGCATTTCTGGCAGTGGGCTGATCCCCCACATTTTATGGTCTTCCTCCCTGTCGATCTTCTTCTTCATGTTTTCGTAGAATGGGTGGACCATGCTGGATGCAACATCAGCCAAGGAGTCGTACTTCTTTCCGGTGTATGGAACTCTCCAGATGCACTGGATGTCGATGAAGTTGTTGGGGCTGATCTCCAAACCAGACTTCTTCAGCATCTCTTTGTCATCTTTAATGCTGAAACTGACAAAGGTGTACAACTTCTCCTCCTTCAGGAGCTTGTGGAGGCGCTTGGGCCTGCAAGGGGAGAGACATATTGAAGATTAGTGTTCTTTTCAAGATTTAATTCTTCTGTTTTTTGTTTTACAAGTGATGAATCCATGAAGTAGATGCTTATATAGTATAAGTCATGGATGAATGTAGTTCAGAAACTAGTACACAAAGTTCTGAAATTAAATTCAAGTACACCATGTTATTTTTCTTTTGGTATCTACACTGCTTCACCAAATGCTTCACCAAGTTCAGAAACCTATACCAGAGTCAATGATCTATGTGCTGCTTAGTACTAGTTTAGTTTTCTTTTGTTGAATAAAAAAACCTATACCGGTGCTTCACCAAGTTCTTACTTATTTTGCTGCTGAAAAAAACATCAGACCATGTTCAGAAACTACTTTACTACATCAAGTTCAGAAACATGTTTTAATACATCAAGTCCAGAAACTACACTAGTGCATCAAGATCAGAAACTACACTAGTACATCAAGTTCAGAAATTAATCTTGTTCAACAATTTCAGATACTAATCCAGTGCATTAGGTTCAAAATATATTGTAGTGCATCTACTTGATAAACATGCACTGTAGAACTGCTGCCATCTGCGGAGGTTCATCTTTTCTGGTAAACTCCACATCAACGCCGATGAAGCTAGGATACAAGCCGCCGCCCTTCATCCTGAGCCTCTTGATCATCTCTTCGGCTTCGTCTGGATTGCTAGTGCAGACGACCTCCAGCGTCTCCTTGCCGTGGAGCTCAACCCATTTGAGCCTTTCTGTGTACTCGAGCTTCTCACCGGGGACGTGAACATCATCGAGGTTGCTACTTTGGTCGGACATCTCGCCACGCTGACGCTTGGCAGATGGTTCCTCTGCCATTGCCCTCCTCGAGCGACGGTGGGCTTCAAAGAGAGATGTTGTGGGGAGTTGGTAGTGGAGATGGAGCGGCAATGGTGGTTCTCGGAATGAGGCAGAGATGGAGGCAAATGGGCTATTTCAAGGCGTGGTTTGGGACGTGGGCGAGGCGGTTCATCGTGGATGTGGGGGTAGTAGTCGTGGGGTCGTCATTGCAGTCCATCGTGGCAACCGCCCAGTGGGTGGCGCGGGCGGTGGCCTGGAAAAAACACCCGTCCAAGCCAATTTGTTTGTAGGGGTATTTACTGGTCGCACTAACCAGTCTTTTCCAAGTGTACTTATCAGTTGCTTATCCCACTTGCACGCCTCAGGGTCGTTAATGATGGCATTTTGTACTGTTTGAGTGACGAATACTTGGACTGGTGGTTGATGTGTGGTTGAACTTACCAATACAAGTGTATTATTTTTGTATCACGCCAGCCCATGTGTCGTTGTTTTGAGCATATTTTTTTATTGTGTGTGATGCTAATTTTTTTAAACCTTGTTTTTTGAAATGATTGTTTAAATCAACATAATTTTTTAAGTACGTTTTACAGATAAATTAGTTTTTCATCAGTACAGGTGTATTATATTTGTACTTCTAACTTTTTGGTTTGCTTGAGGTCATTCTTTTATGTACTGATGGACGTTCTGAACTAGGACCGACAGACCAGCCATAGTTCTTGAAAAATGTTTTTTGAGGTGTTCACAGGTGTGTTTGGTTGCTCTGCCTTGAACTGACGTGCCAGACTTATTAGTACTGATGTACTATCAGAGTTTCCATTTTTTTAACAAAATTTTGCTGAGTTACTGGTCGACAGTAGTGTTGACGTTACAGAAATCCAGATCAATTCAAATATATTTGTGAGTGCATTCGAAAGGTTTATGAAATGGTTTACATAATAATGTCACTGGTCCAGCAGGCACAAATCACAAATGGTATCTTAACTATAGTACTGATACAGAAATCGCTAATAAAGCTAAATAAGTTTTGGTAACGACGGTGTTTGTGATACGATTCTTCATTTTGTACCGAGGCGACCGAGAGTACAAGCTTATTTTTGAATTGACGCAATAGCACAACCGCTATGGATTCTTCAGTCTTGAGCTCCTAACTGGCTGCGAATGATGTCCCTTGTCGGCGTCATTTCCTTCTTGAGCCTTGGCAGCTTCATCGTCAGTTTCAGGTTCCTTGTCCCCAATACTGTCATCTTCATTGTCTTCGTCTGATTGGTCATCATTCTCGTCAAACTCTTCTTCTTCGTCCTCTTCTTTTGATTTTTTGGAACTCTGGACCTTGCCCTATTTCTGTTCAGTGCCATTGACCTTGCCCAGTTTGCATGTGTGGGCATTATGTCCATCAGTCCCCCCACACTTGCCACAAGTGTAGCTGTTACGTGTGTCGTCTCCAGTGGTAGAAACCTGGGTGGCTCCGATTTGCTTCTGCAGCTTTTGCTTGTCGACGATGGCATCTGTGCGGTTTGGGCATGTGCGTGCATTATGTTTGGTCACCACGTTGCAGACACCGCATGCCCTTATCTCGAGAGGTTTGTCATCCGCACCGAATTCCACGAGTCTGACGGGGCGCGGCGGCTTGTTGGCTGCTGCTTTCGCTGCTTGCGTCTTACTCTTCCTCCCCTTTGTGCATGAGAATATGGCCGGTTTAATTACCCTTTGCTGCTGCTGGTAGGATCTCCTATTGTCTTGTTGTTCGCCTACAGCACCATCAAGCTAATGATCTTGCACATGAGCATGATGTTGCTCTTGATTGTGCACATGGGCAGGTTCTGGTTGCTATTGCTCCTCCTCCTCCTTGTTATTGTAGCTGTCAATAGCTCCCAGATGGTTCATCTCAGATAAGATTGTAGCGACATCATGCTCAATTTTTCTGCTTCGTTATCCGTGTTATCTCCGTTTTCAGCAGATTGCATGGCGTCGAGTTCTTGTTCAAGACTTTCCATGACGACCCGTGACCTCGCCATTTGGTCTTGGCTTCTCAAGCTTTTTCTGTGTACCCTCATGTTCAGCTCCATCAGTGCGCTTTCAATGCAGTAGTGGGAGGCCTTGTTTGACGCTACTGTCCTCAAGTCATCTCTGTTGAAGGTTGGCTGGATGTTCGGGCGTTTGATGTATCTCCTGAGGATGTATTTCTCCGGAACGCTGCCAGCCTTATTTGTCTGCATCATGCACAGGACATGCAGGCAGAAAATACCTATTTTTTTGGAAGAGGTGCATGTTTTCCGTCATTTCAATCGAACAAAAACTGACAAGAAAATTTAATACAGTTTGTAACATCTTTTTTTAGTCCTCACCTGTGTGGTCCCACAGCTTGCACTCGCAGTCGTATATTTCTCCCACGGGGTTTGCAACCACCTGGAATGCGTGTTGTGACCACGCAAACTGTTTTTGCGGGTTGTTGTAGCACACAAGGTACTTTGTAGGCTCATCTGTCTCCGTCGCCGTGAAGAGGGTGCTCAGTTTTAGCCTCTTTCTGATCTCGCTGTACGCACCTCGTGAGTAAAGCTTTGCTATCTGAGTGTCGAGCCCATAGAGGGTCAGCGTGTTTTGTTGTTTCTGCGCAAGCAAGAGTGATGAACAAATTATTAGTTTTCTCGCAGCAAAAACTTGTCTAAGTAAGAAAGAATTACTTTAGTAAGCATGTTCTTATGTTACGACAGGTGATAGAGCTATACCCGGTTACCCATTGTCTCTTTGTTCTCTTTCTGCCTCCTGGTTTTGACGCAGGTGTTCACCTGGCTGACAAACTGGTGCAGGTTTTGTCTCTCATTTACGAAGTTCTTCTTGAGCACATACTTCATGCTCTCATTGTGTTGTGTGGATGTCATTTTGGCATAGAAAATTTCTTTGAAGTAAGTTGATATCCATTTATCCCGCTCGTTCCACATTGACACCTTTGTGGCATCGTCATGGAGGTTGTACTTATCCATGAGTGCTTTCCAGGCAGCCTCAAACTCAGTTGGCATGAGGGGCCAGCTGAGGATTATTGTGAATTCATTTTTAAAGGTTTCGTGGAGGTTGTACAGGTACACGCGGTGTTCCCTGTACTTCTTCATAATGTGCCAGCGACATAGCTTGTGTACTGTGTTTCCGAAAGCATCTGGGATTGCCAAAGCCATTGCCGGGCACTGGTCTGGTAATGAGAAAAGAGACGTGGAGTGGTCAGCGGATCCTAGTGCATATATACAAATATAACTGACACAACAATTTTACTGTGTTTTTTCCTTTTTTTTTGGTTGGCGATGGTACCTGTGAGGATGCATGTAGGAGCCTTCCCTCTCATGCACCTTAAAAATATTTTGAACAGCCACCTGAATGAATCTGCATCCTCATCTCTTATCAGGGCGAAAGCAAAGAATGTGGTCTGCAAATGGTTATTAGTACCCACAAACACCCCAAGTGGCATATGGTACTTGTTGGTCCTATATGTGGTGTCAAATGTCATGCAATCACCAAAGTCTTGCTATGCCCCTCGGCAGCTTGTGTTCACCCAGAATATGTTCTTCACCCTGTCGGACTCATCAAGCTGTATGTCGCAGAAGATTTCCTTGTTTATCGCTTTCATCTCCCTAAAGTAGTTGATAGTCTTTAGGAAATCGTCCACATCATCCATCCTTGAATTCTTTGCTTTCCTGCATATTAAAAGTGAAATGGTCAGTGAAAAATGCATTGAACTGGCATCGGGTCATGCGTTTCGTAATCGGTTTGAACTAACAGAGGAAAAAGAGGTAGGTGGTCTGGGAGGAGAACAATTTTGTACTTACGCATTAATAAGGTCTTTGGCGTTCATTTCGAGGAAGTAGCCACCAAGGTCATCGCCACCCAGTATGCTCATGATTTGTGCGTGTTCAATGCCTTTGAACCGCAGGAACTTGACGTACTCCATTATTGTGCTGTCAAAGTTTTTGTGGGAGTGCAAGAAGACAACCATTTGGGGGCTGACCACTAGCCTGTGGTTGTGTTCCCAGCATATCTCCTTTATGACAAGTGTTCCATCCTCTTCCTTCTCCAGCCTCATTTTAGCCTTGCAGTTAGTCCTGGCAGTGGTCTTGTTCATCTATCTATTTGCATCTGAAACCTTCGATTCATAGACTCCATAGCACGTGCACAAAAGGTAGACTCTGCTCTCAACCTTAGAACCTTCCCTGACAGCAAAACCTGCGTGCCTTGCATAGACGTTGTAGAAGTCCTTTGCTTCTTTGAAAGTTTCAAACCGCATCTATAGCCTTGGCAGAACATAAGCTTCAATGGTAGGGGCTGCACGCAACAGTGAGCAAACAAAACACAGTGATGAAAATGCTAGATGGGGTGGTCACAGTACTATGGTATGGACTGTGCTTGTATGTTTTTTCTAAATGGATACTTACATGTGTATAGCTCTGTGTTGCATCCGGTATTTGTTGTTCACCCTGGTGTATGGGCGCGGGTGGTGTCACCCTCGGCACATGCAGTAATGCATCTCTTGGAGGGAGCAATGTTAATGAAGCTCTCCGTCTCTCATTGTATGGCCGTCTTTGCTCAGATTTGTTGTCAGGTTGCTCCTGTCTATATGGCTCATATCTGCTACTTTGCACCCTGCTAGAGTGGTGAACATTCCTGTCTCTTTGGCCTGGTCTTCCCGTCACAACCGCTTTTCCAGCACGGATGATTGATGTTGATGGAGCGACTGGTGGAAGCCTGGGTGTCCTTGCCTTTCTGCATTCGCCAGGGAAGGAAAATATTTGTTGTTGGGGACATTGTGGACCTTTTTGCACCCCGGCAGTGGCAAAGCTTGTATTCCCAATAAGCGGTGTTTGTTGTAGAGAAGAACCAGACCGTGCTTCTTATGATTCTGGTGTAGCTTGAAATCTGTCTGTATTGTTGAAGTATCCGGGGGCTGTTTCTGGTGTTACCCAATCAGGCGGCGCCTCATATCTGCTTGGCTCATCAAACCCTCCCTGCGTGTGCCGTATTGCATGTTTCTGCAATGGCATTCAACACTTTTTAGGATTAATCTTTCTGGCTTTTTCTCCTATAACTGATGGTAACATGTCATGTACTGAAGGTAACGTATAAATTGAACTTGCATTGCTGGGCGTTATTAAACTTTGTGTCTATTCTCCCTGATGTACTTTCAGTTGAACTTATGGATGGACATGTTTAGCACTGATGTACTAATGTGCTGCTAGCACCGATGCATCGGTTGTGCACAGTTTATTTTTATGGTTTTTCCCTATAACTGATGCATGAACATTTGGTGCACTGCTGGTAAACTAAACATTGAACTTGTGGACAGTAGGCATGTATAAAACTAGTGCATGTCTTTTTTGTTTTCTAGTAGAACTGATGCATCTACATTAGAAGTACCCCTAGTTTGTGTATCATTGAACTTACTGTGTAACAGGTGTATTTAATTTTTTTCAACAACAACCTTCCTTGTTTGAACTGATGCAACTACATGACATGTACTATTAGTAATCTCAACATATAACTTGCAGTGGTAGTTTAACCCTATATGAACTGTTGAAGCTACTTTGGACTGATGCATAAGTTTATTGTTTTTTGACTGGAACTGAAGCAAGCACATTAGATGTACTGACAGTAACCTCTACATCCAAATTGTGTATCAAGTGGCAGGGGGGTAATGAACTGATGCAAGCATTTGAAATGTACTATCAGCTTCTGTATCATAGAACATGCACCACAAACAGTTGTAGTTCATTCTTATAAGTAGTACTGATGAACCTAATAGTGTAACATATAGACAGAGCATAGTGTGTGCAATTTTTAAATTAAATCTTTGCATAGTAGGACTGATGAACTGACACAAACATGGTATTTGCTTCAGGCAAACCCAGATATGCAAACGGTGGGGTTATGTTTGACTCATAAGTAGTTCAGGATCACTATTTGATCATTAATAGTTTGCGACCGTTGTGCGTAGTCACTCTTCTTATTCTTGTACTCGTAAGGATAGCCACCATACAAATGCTTAGTGCTTGCTGCAACCTCACCACTTATCCATTCCATACTCATTAAGCTTTGTTAGTCTTGATACCCATGGTAATGGGATTGCTGAGTCCTCGTGGCTCACAGATTACTACAACAACAGATGCAGGTACAGGTAATGCGATGTTCTGACGTGAGAGCAACGCTTGCTTGGTTGGAGTTCTTCTTTTGCTTCTTCTTCTTCGATCAAGGGATAGGTTCCGTGTCGGGAGTCTGGGATTAGCAGGGTGGATGTCGTTCTTCTTTTTCGCTTGATTTCATCCGTAGTCGGATCCTGCTCTTCTCTATGATGATTGCTATGTATTGATGTATTCATGTTGTAGCTTGTGGCAAGTGTAAGTCTTTATTTGGTATTCTCATCTATTCAGTACATGATATGTTGTAATGATATCCACCTTGCTCGAAATGCGGTTGTGCCCCAATCATGAATTCATCACGTGATTGGGATAGAATCGCATCTTGGGCGCTACAAGTTGGTATCAGAGCCTTACCGACCGCAGGAGCCTCCTTGATTGATCAAACTGTTGTCGTTGTCGAGTCTAGAAAAAACTATTTTGAGTCTAGATATATATATCGGAGAGTAGGAATTCTTTTTACTCCTTATCCCCTTCGTCGCTCTGGTGAGGAATTGTGATGTAGGTGTTTTGATTCTACACCTCTTCTACTTCAATTTTTTTAGGATCACGTGGGTATTATTGGGATCGTTGCGATATCAGTGTGATGGAACTCTGTTATTGGCGCCTCCTGTCTGACTTGACTTCTTTCGGGCAGTTGAGCTCCAAGGGGTTCTTGTCACAGTGCTTATCGTTTCAGTTCCGGAATACCAGAGGATGCCGACATCGAAATGCTGCCATACTTTTCATGGTGGCAAATAGTGTCGTGACTTGTCCCCAGTACTGGAGGAGATAGCGCGGATGATCTTCCATGACTAGTATCGTTGTGTTTTCGAAGGTCTGAGGTACACGAGTTTCCGAGATTTCTTGGTTATGTGTTGAACACAGTCGGAACATTGGAGCGTAGTATATCCTTTTAGGAATTGTGTGAAATTTTGCTCCGTGTAGCCGTGGGACCAAATTGCATAACCAAGAAGTTTCGGGAGTTCTCAGGTGGGAATTCAAGTAGTTACCTAGAACTATCCTTCCAACAAATGCATGAGGGGTTATGTATTTGTTCCGGCTTATTCTGCAAGCCAATCCTTTTTTTTTAGTTTTGGTATTCGAGTTGTTTCAATGTCAAGTGTTGATTCCATACCTGTCCTAAGCGGTGTTCTCATATATCTATGGGAGTGCTAATTCTTCTTGATCATCAAGATTGTCATCTCAATATTTTTTCCCAACCAGTGTGCTTCTCGTCAAGATAATCCAATCCTCTTTTTCATCTGCAAGAGCAATTCTCAGTTTTCTCAATGATGTGCATTACATTCGTCCTAAATTGTCTTCTTTTTCCCACCCACCCACCCTTTTTCTTCAAGGACTCAGAGATCTCAAATCAACTATCCGTTTTACTCACGTGAAGTCTCTTCATTATTTTCCTTCAATGTGCTAACCCGGTGATTCTCGTGAAGATGCTCAGGAGCTACAAGTTCATCATTCTTCGTTTTCGTTTTCTTCTCTGGTGAATTCAAGATCTTGATGTTCATCTTTTCCTTTTTCTATTGGCTACGTGCTTTCCCATGTTGGAAGTTCTTATCCAAGCATCTCTTGATCATTAACCTTGTGATATTCATATCCAGAGTGCCAAAGATATCTCAGAAGATTCAAGTTGCCATTCTTAATCCTTTCAAGCAATTTCGATGTTCTTACCTTATTCAAGCCATTTAAATCAATCGGTGCAATCTCTCTTTCAAGCAGTATTTTCCAATGGTGTTTCTTTTGAGTGGGCCTAACCCACATGTATTTTCCTAGGATCTTACCTGACTCTTCTATTTTTTTTTCCAGAGTTATTCTCAAATTCTTTTCAAAGTTTGACGTAAGAATGAATTTTTCAGCCAGATGCCTTATCCAAGATCGCTTTCAAACTCTTTTCATCTTTGTCTCAACCTTTCCTCTTTTCATTCTTCCGGAGTGTCTCAACAATTTGGTGGTGTTCCTCATTGTCAGTCTTAGCGTTGACGAACGAAGAAGAATTTCTCCTAAATCTTGGTTCGTTCTCTTGAAGATTCATGGTTCTAACTTTGTGCCATCCTCACATATTGTTTTCGATTGTGAGAATTCTTTTCATACCTATCCAAAGCATTTTAGGAGTTGCTTTCCTTTCTCAATAATCCGAAGGCCATCATTTCAGAAGATTTATTCATTCTCAACGTTCAGCTCTCATTCCCCCAATTCTTCCGATGCATCGTTCAAGTATTCTCTAGTCAGCACGTGATCTCTTCGTTCTCTTGTATCTAAATTCCCTCAAGTATCTTCGTTCAATTTTTAGTGGCGTTTCATTCTGTTTGCTTCGTTTGTTTTGAAATTCTTACGGTGGTTCATTCAACATTCATCTTCCTTTATTTATCGTATGATTTCATTCGTTGTTTCCAAAATCCTACCGGTGGTCCGTTAAGTCTATGCTATATCTCTCCTCGATCCTTTTCAACGAGAATTAGTATGCCAAATCCATTGCTTGTCATTAATTTAATTTGATGAAGGATAAGAAAACAATAAATCTTATTCTTATTTCCTCGAGGTGATTAATTTCTTCTTTCCGGAGTTGTTCATCATATCACATTCTCGGTTCAAGATGCTTCATCTTTTCTTTTCAGATTTCCAAGCTCTCTCAATTATCTTATCCCGAAGGTCCATCTAAATCATTGCAAGCGTTCAATTCTTGTTCTTGCAATATTTGCTTCTTTTCCATCATCCTTTTTTTTATCCGGAGTTCTTCCACAGTTTCTTCATGGTGGTTCGTAAGATTTAATTCATCCTTGAAGTGTTCTGTCAAGATTCTTGTTGGAGGAGCTCATATATTCTTCTTCTTGCATTTCAAAGTGCAATTCTTTCTACTTTATCTTTTGAGGTGGCGTTATGTCATTCTTGATAATTTCCCTTCGTGATTCAAAAGTTGTCAGGAATGAGATATTCTAAGACCATTGTTTTCTCCTTGTTCAGGAGATCCTTTTAATCAATCAGTCTATTCGTTGGAGTTATCTTGGTACAGATTTCACCTAAAGCTTTTCCAAAGGATTGTTGCTATTTTGGTGCTTATCAATGACCCAAGTTATCTCTTTATCATCTTGGTGGAACAAGTTTTTCTTCTCTTTGTTGGTCTCAAGTAATCAATTAATTCTGTGCGTGGCAGGATTTCAAATCAATGTTTTGAGATGTTTTTTTCGATAAGGCTACTTGAAGCATATCATATGATTATTGATTTTCCAATAACTCCGTCCAATCCTTCTGTGTAAGGATGCTTTTCAAATTCAATTGTGGTAGAAGTTATCATTTTCTTCTCCGTTCTTCTCTTCCAACCATCTATCTTCTATTCTTTCTTTCGGAGGCATTGTGATGTTGCTCTCTTCGACCCATCTTCTCGTTTTGCCAAGATCATGTTCTTTTCCTTTCTTATCCATTTTAATCAGAGTGGTTTCACATTCTTCCTTATCCCTTGATTCATGTCTCTACAACCTCCAAGGTTCACATGGTGTTCCTTGTTTCTCTTTTCTACCAGCGTGCTCTCAACTTCATTCATCTCCCTTGTATTCTTTCTTTCAACTTCTTCAACCTCTAAAGGCTCATGGTTTTGCACGTTTGCCATAGAAGCAACTTAGTTTTACCTCTTCTCTTCCTCTTCCGTTTTTCATCCCTAGATCTCGGAGTGAGATCTCTTGTAAGTGGGGGAGTGTTGTGATGACCCGAGACTGATGCTCCAGACGCCTTCCATGTATTTCGAGTTTTGTCGTGTGATTTATTTGTTTGTTGCATTCATCATGGCATCATTCGCATTGCATCAGCACTCCATTGACATTTGTTTTCGAAAACTTGCATCCGTTCATAGTTGCTGCTTCTCCCCGTTGTCATCGTTGACCGTTCTGAGGCCATCCACACTTGCACGCGACTGCATTCTCTCTTCACAGCCATGGACCCTTTCGCAACCATGTCCGAAATTGCCTCGAATCAGAACCGCTCAGTCATGACCAGTGGATCTGGATCAAGTTCGAACATCCCCAAACATCTTCGGTTTCTCAATTAAACCCTCCTAACCTATTTATCCCGGACCGTCCGATTATGATCAGAGAAACGAATTAGTCTTAACCTTAACCCACTTGCTATATATATAGACCACCTAGCTAACCATAAAATTTCTCCCCTTGTCCCATCCATATCATCCGCCGCCGCCACCCACCTACCTTTCTTCCCTGGGATCCCCTTATTCCTCCCCGATCCAATCCACCAGTCTTCGCCTCCGAATCCATGCACTGCCAACCACCATCTGTTTCTCTAGCCGACCCTGTTCCCTTCTGGATCGAGGCCACCCCGAGCCTCCCCTCGTCCAGGAGCACGAGCTCCCTCGCCACGCCAACCGAAGCAGCAGTTCAGTCGGCGTCCAGGGCCACCTCGCCAGGACCCCGACGCCACCAAGCCACCTTCCCGCGCCCGAGCTCCTCCTCCCATCTCCGAGCCACTCGCCTTCTCCTCTGCTCGCGCCCCGCCTCCACCTCGCGACCGTCGGCAACCGAACCTCGCCGGAGTTCGCCGCTGTCAGCCAGGCCAGACCTGCGCCACTGCCCTTCTCCTCCTTCCTTCCCTTCTTCCATTCCTAACCTCTCGGCTCTCCCTCTCTCCCCTTAGCAGGAACCTCCCTGACGCCATGAACTTCGTCACACCGTCGACCACATGGGCCCCAGCGCCCTCGTTCGTCGCTGGATCCGGGGACGCCATGCCCGGATCCATCCATTCCCGGCTTCGACGACCCCGTCGCCGCCTGCTAGCCGGAGATCGAGTGCGTCGCGTCCTGTTCGTCCATGCATCGCGCCGCAAGCAAAGTCCTCATCGTCCCCGCTATTCTGCCGCCCGTTCCCGGCCTCCCCCATGTCCAGCTCACTGCCTGCAGCCTTCAGCCGCGCCCTGCCTCGCCATGGACGCGCCTGCCCTGTATCGCGCGCATCGCGGGAGCCCGCCTGCGACGTCCTCTGCGGGAAAGTCATATTGAGCGTTTCCGTATCCTACCGGTGGATGCTACACCACATGTTTTGCGTTGCGATTCGTGTTTATGCTGGCCCACTGTCCCGTATATGCGTTGTATTTGTTTGCAGTCCTCATGTATTTACAATATGTGAGGAGAACAGGCCGGACCCCACCACCCACTTTACGCCAGTTTACATTTACTGCCCTGTGGTAACCTTCACCCCTCCTCCCACTCTCCGAATCCCCTTTCATTTCCCTCTGCCTTCTTCCTTGAGCTTCGCCGCGCCGCTCTTTCTTCTCGCCGGATTCACTGCGGTATTGCTTCTTGCTGAAGTCGCTCACGAAGATGGATTGAGGCTGAATCGAAGTTCTTCAGTCGTGGCGGAGTTGGTGTGTTTAATCTATCCGCCGGAGTGGGTGGATTTCCGACAAATGCAGCTCCAGGTTTGTTCTATTTCTTCCATTTTGTTTTGCTATTTGTTCATGCGGAAAACTTGTCCCTTCTAATCCCAAAGCTGGAATCTTGATTCCGACCTTCTAACAGCCTTCTTCATTTAGGTTATAATACGGATTTGTAGCTATATTGCTGATTGGTAACCTAATATATTTTGTGATTCCTGGAAACAATTAGATGGATCTGTTATGTGAAATGTAAAAATTGTACAGACGAAGCCAGCTGAATCTTTTCGCCGCACTTTTCTAGTGATTCAAAATGTGAAATGTGAAAATTTTAATATATTTTAGTTTAATGATAAAAGTGAATTATAGCATGATGAAAAGTGAGGTATATAGTAGAAAAAGCAAATTTTAACTGCTCTGTGCATCGTTCAATATTAAAAGTGAAGCATAGAATACAAAAAGCAATGAATGATTTTCTCACTGAAATGTAATTTTTGTTGTCAACATTTTTGAATGCAAGGAATGATTTTCTCATAGAAATTTAATTTTTTTCTGAATCCTGATCTTATAAATTTATATGGATTCAGATATGGAGCCTAGAAAATCGCCAAGATCAACAAAACAAATCCAGTCTGAACTTTCTACAGCTGCATCTAGTGATGATGATGCTTCTTCTGGATCCAAAAGCACTACTAACAGCAGAAGAACTTCTCCAAAGAAGATTAAGAGGGCCAATCGGAAGGATATAGTTCAGGTACTGATTTTTCTTATTCTTAAGCTTATATATAATATTTAACTTCTTACAAATTTATCATCCATATTTATATGCAGAGCATTAATTGGAAATGTAGCCCTCACAGACTTCAGAACTTATAAAGAAATTAACACCAAGGCAACTACAATGGGTTCAAGAAATGGGATTCCAGTCTGTTATTGATATGCCTCAATATAAATTACCTCATCGGCTGTTGCTATGGCTTGTCAAAAAGGTTGACTGTAAAAGCAAGTCTTTGGTATAAAGAAATAGGAAAATATCTATCTTGGATGCGGTCGAAAATATTCTCAAGTTCCCATCTGGTGATTTAGGTGTTCCAATGCCTCCTGCTGGAAATCCTAGAGATAAGGCATTTATAAAACTAGAGAAATTTAGGTCAGAGAAAGCCGAAAGAGGACAAACTTTAGCGGAAGAAGAAAAATAATTGATAACATACAAGAATCTAGAAGACAAAGAAAAGTTTTGCCTTTCTTTTATGGAGATCATATTATGTGTATATCTGGCACCAACTACTTGCCACAATATCAACAGAAGTTATTTGCTAGGTGCTTTGGAAGATATGTCAAAGGTTCCTCTAATGAATTGGTGCACTTTTGCTGTGAATTATTTAATTAGAGATATCAAAGACACCCTGACAAAGAAAGTCAGGAACATCAACCTTAAAGGCTATCTACACATCCTTATTGTGAGTACACGATTCCAGTTAAATTATTATTACATGATGTTATCTATCATTTTGCTCAAGTTATTTCGAAACAATGTCTAATTATTTATGCAACCTTATACGTGTCCCAGGTAATCTATGCAGATCTTGTTAAGCAGTCCGTTATCAATGTACCGGCTGGAACACCTCGTATTAAGTTCCTTACGAGTGATATGATTGATGAATTGGGGTCCACTTGTCGTAAGAGAGGTCGAGACGATGAACAACTATTTGAGTCAATTCTGGTATGCTTATTGCTACAATAATTTTTTTAAACATGATTATAAGATATATCCAGGCCTCACTCATTTCATGTATAATTATATTCTCCATTTTGAAGGATGAAGAAAAGTTGTCAAAATATCCTTTATTTCAATCTAACAATGTTTCCGAACAAGAAGAAAGCTATTCTAATGATCAGGAAGTTTCTACCCAACAAGATGAAGGTCATACATCTAGAAGATGCGTGCGCAATGCTTCAGACAGACATGTAAACAAATTTTTATTTTAATCAGTACATCATGACTCTACTTCATAAAAATGCTAATTTT
The DNA here is from genome assembly GCA_011799875.1 of Thinopyrum elongatum. Lineage (NCBI taxonomy): Eukaryota > Viridiplantae > Streptophyta > Magnoliopsida > Poales > Poaceae > Thinopyrum > Thinopyrum elongatum. Next base: position 329,083,069 of record CM022300.1, on the reverse strand, counting down.
TAAAAAAATTCATGCAGACATGTGCCGGAAGGTCTTCCAAACGACGGAGAAGTACTACCAATGAGCAGGAGATGAACAAACTTGAGAAAGAAGCTTCTACATTTTTAACTACTACAGCTTTTTAATATATGATACTCATATTATAGATAATACCTATATATGCAGGTAAATTTTATCAATGAGCTAGAAGCAATAGACCAACGATATACTGTTGAGAAATCGAAGATGATGAAACACCACGAGACAATGTTGAGAAAGAAGCTTCAAGAAATTGATTCTAGAAGGCTTATTGAAGTCAAGTCTCTTTTTGAAAGAGTTGAGAAGTCTACTGGCAAAGATGCACAATCATCTGAATCTGATCAACAGTTGGAAACTAATGAGTTGGTATCTTCTCTTTATCCGAACTCTTCAAAGTCTATTCATACTACGGAAGAAACTGAGCAAGTTATTGCCGATAAATCAAACAATCCGGCTCAGCAGACTGTTAGTAAGAGTACTTCAGATACTTCTTCAAAAAGCCCATTGCATGAAACTCTTGAAATTGCTGCGGCTGCTACTGCAATGGCTAGTATTGTTTCTCGGAACGAGGGAGTCGAAATGGATGATTTTCAACCACGTCAAGCAAAGAAGAACAAAAAGGTTATCAAGAAAATAAAGAAGAAAACTGGTTCAAAAAAGAGTTCTGATGTTAATGAAGTGAGTGCATCAGAGAGCATAACTGATCCTTCGCTTAGCCACCAAGATGTTTTGGTATCAAAGAGCAATAATGATGTTCCCGGTCCAACTGATTGTGCTCAAATGTCCAAAACAGTTCCAAAGAAGGTAACTTTTGCGTCTTCTACGAAAATTATTGAAACCCCTCCACCACATGATGCAGTTAGAAATGTTGAAGAACACAGTGAAAGAAATGTATCAACAATTCAACAAACAGAAGTTCCAAGTGCAGTTGATAGATCATCTGGAGACAACACACAAGGAACATCCAATGTTACTCATGAATCATCCTTACATGTTGTCTGCAGTGAATCTCAGATGTTACCTCCACTGGGAGCTGACTCAGATGCATCTATTACTGCTGTGACCAAAATTTTTGTAGACACAACAATTTCAGATGTAAGCAGGTCACACCTTTCAATAGATGTTTCAAATACTGTTTTTGAAGAAGCTCATCATTCGGTTACTCATGATCAGGTTCAGCCTAAAGATGTCAATCATGAGTCAGAGGTAGTAAAAGATACTGTTGTGAAAGACACTACTGAAGGAAGCATGTCACTACAAGACTCGGAAATCAACAAAGTTAACTTGAAGACAGATATGGCTCAAGATTTACCAGTAATGTCCGGATCGGTTCAAATCAGTGACCTAGGTGATGTGCACCAAACAGTCATTTCAGAAGCTCATGCTGTTGAAATTTCATCAACTGTTGATGAAGTTTCTAAATCTATTGGAGGAACTTCTTAAAATCAGCATACTACCGACAATGCATTACACAATGTTGGAAACAAGGATTCAGAAGTTTAGCCTAACTTGTTGGATAATGTGACAGGACTAAGAAAGAAGAAGTTCAAGTTTGTTTTTGGCAAAGGTTCTAAGAGTAAAGAGCCAGTTCTGGAAAATACTGTGTCAAGGTTGGCAGTCGTTGATGACAACAGTAATATCAAAGATAAATTGAATGAGAGCTTACCTATTGCTCCTTCTGTACAGAAATAGATAAGCAAACTAATTTCTAAGCAGTCAGAAAAGCAAGTCCGTTCTGATGATTCAACTCAAGATTTGCAAGATGTATTCTTAGAAAATGAAAGACAGATTGGAGTTGTTTATGAATTTCAATCACAACCAACTCCAAATGATTCACATGATGTTACAATTGATCATGCAGAAGAAGAAGAAAACAACTCAGATGCTGACATCAATGATAATGAAGTTTCCTCTCAAAGCTCAGATAAAAAGAAATGGTTTCAATTGACAGTGAAGAAACAACTTCAACACCTATGAGGAATGGCTTTAATAAGATACCACCACTGAAAGAACCACTCCCTGGTGGAGAATCTTTCATGCATGCTGGAAGTGTAAACACAGCAACAAAATCAAGACCTCAACGCTTTCAAAAGAAAGATGATATTGCTGAAGGTTTATTTCAGCTTGTTTTAAAGAACAAGATATTCCATCCTCAAAAGTTAACAAATTATATGAGGAACATGTTATGATGAACAAATTCAATGCTATGAGAATGACAAGAAAGGATCAAAGGGATACAGATGGAGGAACAAAAGTTATAATTGGTCCTGCATCAGTATCTGAAAGATAATTTGAGCAAGTTGTTCGTCCAAATGGGAAGGTCTGCCTCAATATGATGTGTGACGCCCCCGGCTCAATCATGCACTAACCATACACGCAAATGCACACGATCAAGCCTAAGGACTCACTTGAAGATATCACAACACAACTCTAAAACATAAATAAAGTCATACAAGCTTTATATTACAAGCCAGGGGCCTCGAGGGCTCGAATACATAAGCTCGCTTACAAGCGTCAGTGGAAGCATCAGATATCTGAGTACAGATATAAAAGATAAAACAGATAAGCCTTTAAGAAGGCGGGGCAAAACAAAACACTACGATCGAAAAGGCACAGGCCTCCTGCCTGGGACCCTCCGAACCTACTCCTGGTCGTTAGCCAACTCGAAGTAGTAACCACCCTCGCGGTAGTAGTAGTAGTCGTTGGCGGGGGCAGCTGGCTCCGGGGCTCCATCGTCTAGATGCATCATTCGGGTATGGGGAAAAAGAGGAAGCAAAGCAACCGCGAGTACTCATCCGAAGTACTCAACAAGCAAGGATCTACACTACATATGCAACATTATCAAAGAAATGATGTATACGTGGACTGGGCTGCAGAAATGCCAGAATAGAGAGAAGGCCTAGTCCTATCGAAGACTAGCATCTTCAGCGATCTTGCAGCATTAGAAGAGTGTAGATCAGTACAATATAAAGTAATAGTAGTGTTATCAACCTCGCCCAGAGATCCTTCCTCGACTCCCTGCGAGAAAGCAATCCCAGAGCCATACTATCCATTTCTCATCTCAAGTATCCAGTTCTAGTTGTATCGATCGGGATACAACTCCGAGCGTCCGTTACCGAGGATCCGGCTATGCATAGATGTTTTCTTCCTTGCAGGGGTGCACCAACTTACCCACCACACTCGATTAACTCCGGCCGGACACACTTTACTGGGTCATGCCCGGCCTCGGCCAAACGATACGCCGCAACCCGACCTAGGCTTAAAAGAGAGGTCAGCACGCCGGACTAACCTATGCCCCCAGGGGTCTTGGGCCATCGCCCCGGACACTCCTACACGTTGCGAACGCGGCCGGTGAGCAGACCTAGCCCCCTTATACAAGTGCAGGGCGTTACCAGTCCAACCCAGTGCGCGCCGCTCAGTCGCTAACGTCTATTAAGCTTCGGCTGATGCATACGACGCAGAGTGCCCATAACTGTTCCCACGTGATGGTTAGTGCTATCGGGCCAAAGGCCCACTTGGATCAAATATCCAAATCGTTACTGTGTTGGCAGCGTGCGGTAACGAGCAGAGACTCAAGATCGATGTGACCCCGTCGCCCCGTCTCGAGGACTTGCTGCAAGGGCTAAGAATGCCCGACCGCGCCTTGTAATTATCTTTTGGGTACCCTCCAAGTCAACCCGACTACATATCACTCACCACTTAGGCTCACGCGGGTACCCCTCAGGGTCGACATGCCTTTCCAAATAATAGTTGTAAAGTCCAAGTATCCGTGTGTCCATAACATCAGGGGAATCCGAGGTATCACCCTTGTTGGATTCCTAATCGATGTAACCGTCAAGGTGAACTCGAAGGAATCACCCTCGATGGGTTCACACTTGAGGTGTTGCACGACAGCGTCATTATCGGGAGTGGTGAAGGAGGAATCACCCTCGATGACCATGACCAAATAGCTACTCTATAGAGTTAACATCAGAAGTGCTAAACGAGGTATCACCCTCGGCATTCGATAGTAACGCTGCAGTGTCGTACAACTAGGGGGGTGATGTGCGGTGCCGGGGCCTGGTTGTCGATCATGTTGATCGAGTCATCTGATAATCCAGCGAGGGTAGCTGGGTCAAAGTGGGGTCTCTGGTGGGTCTCTATCCAGCCTATAATAAGCAGTTTAGGATAAACAGGTAGGTATCAACATCAGTTACAAAAACAGGCTATGCATCAAAAATAGGTTAAACAGTAGCAGCAGCAATTTCTAATGCAAGCATAAGAAAGGAAGAATAGGCGATATAGGCATGCTCAAGGGGGGTGCTTGCCTAGAAGCTCTGCGGCAAGAGAAGGGTCGTCAACAGTGTAGTCGGACTCCGGAGCTGCGTCGGCCTCGGGGTCTACCGAGAGAGAAGAGGGGGAGGAAACAAATAAATACACAGCAAACATATGCAACACAGAGCATGCTATGCTAACGTGCAGTGCAGGGTTGCCTAAAGACATGTCTAAATCATTTTAGTTATTTTAGGATTAAAGTTGGATTTATTAAACGGTATATATGCACTATTCATCTACCGGAAATGGGCAAAAAGTTGTGGGTTCACCTACTTAGAGGTCCCGACATGGAAACAGATGGCACGGTTGGATTCGTGGGATTTTTCTGAGCAACTTTCACGCATAAAGTTTTTCGATCTGAGCTACAGTTAAATTTCTATGGATTTTAAAAGATTTAAACATTTTCTAGAATTATTCAAATTAACAGAAAAGGTTTATTGCGTCAGCATGACATCACAGTGACATCAGTAGTCAACAGGGCGGCTGACCAGGTCAAACCTGACTAGTAGGTCCCACATGGCAGTGACAGAAGCTTAACTGAGATTAATTAAAACTAAACAGAGACTAATTAGCTACTGGGCCCCACATGTCAGTGACAGATTGGGATAATTAATTAAGTTTATTTATAAAAATGTTTTAATTAACTAAATACGCGGTGGGGCCCGCATGTCAGTGGCACTGGGCTGCCCAGTCAGCACGTTGAATGGGTCAACCCAGTCAACGGGGCCCGTGGGGCCCGTTGGCAGCGACCCAGGGGTGGGCCCCAGGTGTGCCACGTCGGCGGCCGGCGCCGGAGCAACGCTGGCGACCAAAAACGCGACGGCGCGGCCTCGGCTCTCGCTGGGATTCGTCTACAGGGGGTCTCCGGGGCTGGGGCTAGGTGCGTTTGAACGGCCACTTGACGGCGCGTCGAGTGGTGTTGGTGGCGTTGCCGGTCCTGGCCGGAAATGATGCCGGTGGCGAGCTAGGCGGCGTTGCTTCACGGTGCTCATCGCAACGGCGACTACGACGAGCAAACGAGCGAACTAAAAGGCTAGGCATGATCTACGCGACGCGGTGAGCAAGTTGCGCACGGGCGCAAGGTCATTTGGTCGCCGGAGCCACGCCGGCGACGAGCTCGGGCGGAGCAGCGTTCGGGTCCGACGGGGAGGGAAGGCTACGACGTCGGAGATGCTCGGGAGAGAGAGGGGAAAGAAGCGCAGGCTCACAGTGCTCCTGCAGATGTGCTCAAGCGTGCTCGAGGAGGGCTCCGTGCGGCGGAATCGACGGTGAGGCTCGTCGGAGCAGAGGAGGAAGACGGCGACGACGTGGGCACTACGGTGGCTCCGAGCTTCAACGCGATGCACCAGTCGAAGTAGCGGACGGCGGTGATCCTCGGGGACACAGTGGGACGGCGAGAGGGGCACGGTGGCCGTGGCTAGGCCGCAGCCATGGCGATGGTGGCGTTCGGTGGCGATGGGGATCGACGGATCTGGGGCTGCGAGAAGGGAGGAGGAGTGGCGAATGGAGGAGGGAGGCCAGGGGAGATGGACGAGCAGGTCCTTATTCCCTCGGCTGTCCTGCGGGCGTTGCAGTGTCAGTGAATGGCTGGAGTGGCGAGTTGCAGCCACGGGCACGGCGACAGCGCGATGGAGAGAGAAGGGAAGAGGGAGAAGAGCCGGAGTGGGCTGGGCCAGTGCACTGTGCACTTAGGCCTAGTCCATAGTAGTACTACAGGGCCTTTTTCCATTTTTATTTTCTATTTTATTTTCAGAGGCAGTTTTGCAATAATCTGAGCCATCAAATGACTTAGTAAAAATGTGAAACTTGGTCATATAAATACAATGGAATATTCTGCTCTGCCACAAAAAGTTTGGGCAATTTTGGAATTTATTTGGATTTTTCAAAAATGAATATGGCATTTAAAGTGCTGTTTTGGCACTGTTTAATTGCACCAACCCAAATTTTTGGTTGATGGTGATGTTGTTTTCCTAACAACATTTGTTTTGGAATATTTGCTGAATGATGAACATTTTTCCAGCAACTTTTATGCAGCTTGAAATTTCACTTTGAATTTGAATAGAATTCAGAGAAGGAATTTGAAATGAGATATTGTCCCAACATGATTATCATTGCAAATCACGGTAGCTTAGCATCATCATGATGGATTACTATAGCACCATTACATAGGGGTGTTACAATTCTCCTCCTCTAACAAGAATTCTCGTCCCGAGAATTCAGGAGGTAGAAGGAAAGAGGTCGGGGTATTCCTCCCGAAGATGGTCCTCGCGTTCCCAAGTGGCTTCATCTTCTATATTATTCGACCACTGCACTTTCAAGAACTTGGTCGTCTTTTGACGGGTTCGACGTTTAGCTTCATTGAGAATGCGGATCGGATGCTCCTTATAAGATAGGTCATCTTGCAATTCGAGCATCTCGTGATCCACTGCTCGGTGCGGAGACTCCTTGAAGTAATGATGAAGTTGCGACACATGGAAGACATCATGGATATGAGAGAATTGCGGTGGCAACTCCAGTTTATAAGCCACCTGACCACGTCTAGCAACAATGCGGAATGGACCAATGTAGCGTGCAGCTAACTTGCCCTTCATTCCGAAGCGGTGAGTGCCCTTCATAGGAGTGACACAAAGATAAGCTTGATCACCAGGTTGATAAGTCAAACCCCATCGTTTGCGATCATAATTGCTCTTCTAGCGGTCCTGAGCCGCCTTCAGATTTTCTCGGACAATACGGACTTGCTCTTCGGCGTGTTGAATAATATCCGGATCCACGAGCGGTCATTCCCCAGTTTCTGACCAGTTCAGAGGGGTTCGACACTTACGTCCATAAAGTACTTCGAAGGGGGCCATTTTCAAGCTGGCTTGATAACTGTTGTTATATGAGAACTCAGCGTAAGGGAGAGATTCTTCCCACTTCTTGCCGAAAGATATAACACAAGCTTGAAGCATGTCTTCAAGAACTTGATTGACTCGCTCGACTTGGCCTTGGGATTGGGGGTGATAAGCTGAACTCCAGGTAATATGGGTTCCCATAGCTTCTTGGAAACTTTCCCAGAACTTTGAGGTGAAAAGACCGCCACGGTCCGAACTAATCTCCTTCGGAATGCCGTGGAGTGAAACAATTCTTTAGATATACAACTCTGCTAATTGACTAGCAGTGATAGTCTCCTTGACAGGCAGAAAGTGTGCAACCTTAGAGAGTTGGTCGACGACGACAAGAATAGCATCATGACCCTTCTGTGACTTGGGAAGGCCAGTAATGAAATCCATTTGAACTTTATCCCATTTCCACAAAGGAATAGGAAGTGGTTGCAGAATTCTAGCAGGCTTCTGATGTTCTGCGTTAACGCAACGGCAAACATCACATTCAGCAACATAGCGAGCAATATCCTGCTTCATTTCGGACCACCAGTACCTTTGACGGAGATCACGATACATCTTGGTGCTTCCCGGATGGATAGACAGCGGGGTATCAGGTGCCTCCTTCATGACCTTGTCAGTCATAAGCTAAAGGTGCTCCCCAGGCAGAGGAACTTGGACGGATAAAGCCTTTGCGGAGTGATTTGTCGATTTCCTCCTTAAGCTCTAGAAGTTCATGCGGAGGCATCTTATAAGGACGCTTCGCAATGGGAGTTGTGCCTGGCTTCAAGTCGATGGCAAACTCGACAGCTCTAACAGGAGGTATTCCTGGAAGTTCTTCTGGAAAAACATCCAGGAAGTCATGAACGACTGGAATGTTTTCGATCCCCTCAAGTGGAGAAGCATTTAACGCATTTAGAATGTATATTAGGGCCTCGACATTTTGAGTGATATGAGCATGGTAATTCACTAGCTCATCTGATGGGTGCAGGAGGTGTACAACCTTAGTGGCACAATTGATTGAAGCATAATGAGCCTTTAACCAATCCATTCCCAGAATAAGATCAATTTTGGAAGATTTCAGGATAATGGGAAATGCCCGAAAATTCCTCTCTTCAATCTCAATAGTGACTTCGGGGCTGAACATGGAGGCTTGGCACTGGCCCGCGGGAGTGTTTACCGCTAACGGATGGTGCATCTTTTCATATTTAATGCCATGCATGAATGCAAAATCTTCCGACATGAATGCGATGCTCCTGAATCAAATAAAACAAAAGCTGGTACGGAATTAACGAGTAGTGTACCCATCACAGTTTCTGGTTGATCTTGCGCTTCAGCCATGTTGATGTGATAAGCCTGTCCACGACCAAAAGAAGGCCTGGCATTGTTGTTGCGCTACTGAACAATTCCACGGCCATTACCACGGCTAGCAGGAGGAAGGACCAGCTGATTTTGACCCTGTGAGCAGTCTCTGGCACAGTGACCCGGATGGCCACACTTGAAGTAGAGCCCACTGTCTGGACGGATTGCAGGAGCTCGAGGCGGTGCAGCTCGTAGAGGCTGTCTTGGTGGTGGAGGGGTAAGACACGGTGTAGCATAAGCAGGACGGTACACGGGAGCGGTTGGACGATACATGCTCTGAGGGATCCATATGCGGCACTTCTGTGAAGCCGAGCCCGAAGATGAGCCAACATCACGATAGCGCTTTTGTGACTCCTTGTGCTTGATCTGAGCGGTCTCAACCAGAACAGCCTTGTTCACAAGGGTAGCAAAGTCGGTGAAGTCTTGAGCAGCAAGTGCAAGCTCGATGTCTGGGTGGAGTCCATTACGGAACTTCTCTTGTCTACGAGCATCCGTGGCGATGTCTTCTTCAGCATAGCGGGATAGGTCAAGGAATTCCCGCTGATAGGCTTCGATAGTCTTGTTGCCCTGAGTGAGGTTGCGGAACTGGGTTTTCATCCGGTCCATGATTCCCTGAGGAATATATCGGGCACGAAAAGCAGCCTGGAACTCAAGCCAAGAAACGGCTGTTCCAGCAGGAAGTGTACGCTTGTGTGTGTCCCACCATTGCGCAGCGGGACCCTTTAAGAAAAAGGACGCGAAGGTGACAAAGTTGGTAGGGGAGACATTTGCAGACTCCATCTCATGAGTGATGTCGCGAATCCAGCCATCAGCATCTAGTGGCTTATCAGAGTTGCGGAACTGAGTGGGGTTAAGACGCACAAATTTCGACAGAGTTATTGAAGCAGGGTTCTGGTTCTGGGTTGTTTAGATGCGGGAACTGAGCCATAATCCCAGTCATGAACTGACAGTTGAGCTCGAATTGTTGCATCATAGCTGCCATATAATCTGGCGGTGGTGGGTGTTCAGGGGCACGACCATGACCACCTGGTCTAACCATCCTGCTAAGTTTCAACAGCGGTAGTTTAGTAAAAGCAATTGCGAGTGTTTAGCGACGAGCATGATGTAACACGACAATAGTTAAGCTATGTAATAGATACTTATCAGTAGTCAATTAAGACGTACAGATCCATACACAAAATCGGGTACATGCGGACAGCATAACGGCGCAAATTTAAAAGCTAGACATGCTAGGCGGCGCGCAGGCACGCGGTAAGGAAGTACACAATGAGACATAGCAAAGGCTACATCAACGTCAGAGAAAACTGCTGGAGCGAGGAATCTGCAAGGGACGATGCAGGGTGCCCTTGATAAAAGGATTCTGCGGTCCATGAACTATGCGAAGCAGATTCGGGCTCCAAATTAAAGAGAGGCATGGAAAATCTCCGAGTGGATGTGAGCACGAGATCCTAGAGTTAGCAAAATCATTTAACCCGAATAGAAGAGAGATCAGAGTCCCAGAGTATAGACGAGGAATAAAAGATCCTAATACCACCCAATGACGACGTGGGCCCGTAAGCCACACAGCCAAGTTAGTAAAACAGTTTTGGACGACTAGACTCAACTTCGGCCAAGGAGTTGGAAAGGGGGTTCCTACAGGCAGTCGGCTCTGATACCAACCTGTGACGCCCCCGGCTCAATCGTGCACTAACCATACACACAAATGCACATGATCAAGCCTAAGGACTCACTTGAAGATATCACAACACAACTCTAAAACATAAATAAAGTCATACAAGCTTTATATTACAAGCCAGGGGCCTCGAGGGCTCGAATACATAAGCTCGCTTACAAGCGTCAGCGGAAGCATCAGATATCTCAGTACAGAAATAAAAGATAAAATAGATAAGCCTTTAAGAAGGCGTGGTAAAACAAAACACTACGATCGAAAAGGCGTAGGCCTTCTGCCTAGGACCCTCCAAACCTACTCCTGGTCGTCAGCCAACTCAAAGTAGTAACCACCCTCGGGGTAGTAGTAGTAGTCATCGGCGGGGGCAGCTAGCTCCGGGGCTCCGTCGTCTGGATGCATCATTCGGGTATGGGGAAAAAGAGGAAGCAAAGAAATCGTGAGTACTCATCCGAAGTACTCAGAAGCAAGGATCTACACTACATATGCAACATTATCAAAGAAAGGCTATATATGTGGACTTGGCTGCAGAAATGCCAGAATAGAGAGAAGGCCTAGTCCTATCGAAGACTAGCATCTTCAGCGGTCTTGCAGCATTAGAAGAGTGTAGATCAGTACAATATAAAGTAATAGTAGTGTTATCAACCTCGCCCAGAGATCCTTCCTCGACTCCCTGGGAGAAAGCAATTCCAGAGCCATACTATCCATTTCTCATCTCAAGTATCCAGTTCTAGTTGTATCGATCGGGAAACAACTCCGAGCGTCCGTTACCGAGGATCCGGCAATGCATAGATGTTTTCTTCCCTGCAGGGGTGCACCAACTTACCCACCACGCTCGATTAACTCCGGCCGGACACACTTTACTGGGTCATGCCCGGCCTCGGCCAAACGATACACCGCAACCTGACCTAGGCTTAATAGAGAGGTCAGCACGCCGGACTAACCTATGCCCCCAGGGGTCTTGGGCCATCACCCCGGACACTCCTGCATGTTGCGAACGCGGCCGGTGAGCAGACCTAGCCCTCTTATACAAGTGCAGGGCATTACCAGTCCAACCCAGTGCGCGCCGCTCAGTCGCTGACGTCTATTAAGCTTCGGCTGATGCATATGACGCAGGGTGCCCATAACTATTCCCACGTGATGGTTAGTGCTATCGGGCCAAAGGCCCACTCGGATCAAATATCCAAATCGTTAGTGTGTTGGCAGTGTGCGGTAACGAGCAGAGACTCATGATCGATGTGACCCCATCGCCCCGTCTCGAGGACTTGCTGCAAGGGCTAAGAATGCCCGACCGCGCCTCGTATTTATCTCTCGAGTACCCTCCAGGTCAACCCGACTCCATATCACTCGCCACTTAGGCTCACGCGGGTACCCCTCAGGGTCGACCCGCTTTTTCAAGTAACAGTTGTAAAGTCCAAGTATCCGTGTGTCCATAACATCAGGGGAATCCGAGGTATCACCCTCGTTGGATTCCTACTTGATGTAACTGTCAAGGTGAACTCGGAGGAATCACCCTCGATGGGTTCACACTTGAGGTGTTGCACGACAGCGTCGTTATCGGGAGTGGTGAAGGAGGAATCACCCTCGATGACCACGACCGAATAGCTACTCTACAGAGTTAACATCAGAAGTGCTAAACGAGGTATCACCCTCGGCACTCTATAGTAATGCTGCAGTGCCATACAACTAGGGGGGTGATGTGCGGTGCTAGGGCCTGGTTGTCGATCACGTTGATCGAGTCATCTGATAATCCAGCGGGGGCAGCTGGGTCAAAGTGGGGTCTCTGGTGGGTTTCTATCCAGCCTATACTAAGCAGTTTAGGATAAACAGGTAGGTATCAACAGTAGTTACAAAAACAGGCTATGCATCAGAAATAGGTTAAACAGTAGCAGCAACAATTTCTAATGCAAGCATAAAAGAGGAAGAATAGGCGATATAGGCATGCTCAAGGGGGGTGCTTGCCTGGAAGCTCTGCGGCAAGAGAAGGGTCGTCAACAGTGTAGTCGGACTCTGGAGCTGTGTCGGCCTTGGGGACTACATCGGTGTCGGGGTCTACCGAGAGAGAAGAGGGGGAGGAAACAAATAAATACACAGCAAACATATGCGACACAGAGCATGCTATGCTAACGTGCAGTGCAGGGTTGCCTAAAGACATGTCTAAATCATTTTAGTTCTTTTAGGATTAAAGTTGGATTTATTAACCGGTATATATGCACTATTCATCTACTGGAAATGGGCAAAAAGTTGTGGGTTCACCTACTTAGAGGGTGCCGACACGGAAACAGATGGCACGGTTGGATTCGTGGGATTTTTTGAGCAACTTTCATGCATAAAGTTTTTCGATCTGAGCTACGGTTAAATTTCTACGGATTTTAAAAGATTTAAACATTTTTTGGAATTATTCAAATTAACAGAAAAGGTTTATTGTGTCAGCATGATGTCACAGTGACATCAGCAGTCAACAGGGTGGCTGACCAGGTCAAACCTGACCAGTGGGTCCCACATGGTAGTGACAGAAGCTTAACTGAGATTAATTAAAACTAAACAGAGACTAATTAGCTAGTGGGCCCCACATGTCAGTGACAGATTGGGATAATTAATTAAGTTTATTTATAAAAATGTTTTAATTAACTAAATACGCGGTGGGGCCCGCATGTCAGTGGCACTGGGCTGCCCAGTCAGCATGTTGACTAGGTCAACCCAGTCAACGGGGCCCGTGGGGCCCGCTGGCAGCGACCCAGGGGTGGGCCCCAGGTGCGCCACGTCGGTGGCTGGCGCTGGAGCAACACCGGTGACAAAAAATGCGGCGGCGCGGCCTCGGCTCTCGCCGGGATTCGTCTACAGCGGGTCTCTGGGACTGGGGGTAGGCGCGTTCGAACGAACACTTGACGGCGCGTCGAGTGGTGTTGGTGGCGTCGCCGGTCCTGGCCGGAAATGACGCCGGCGGCGAGCTAGGAGGCGGTGCTTCACGGTGCTCATCGCAACGGTGGCTACGACGAGCAAACAAGCGAACTAAAAGGCTAGGCATGATCTACGCGATGCGGTGAGCAAGTTGCACACGGGCCCGAGGTCATTTGGTTGCCGGAGCCACGCCGGTGCCGAGCTCGGGTGGAGCAGCGTTCAGGTCCGACGGGGAGAGAAGGCTACGACGTCGAAAATGCTCGGGAGAGAGAGGGGAAAGAAGCGCAGGCTCACAGTGCTCCTGCAGATGTGCTCAAGCGTGCTCGAGGAGGTCTCGGTGCGGCGGAATCGACGGCGAGGCTCGTCGGAGCAGAGGAGGAAGACGGCGACGACGTGGGCGCTGCGGTGGCTCCGAGCTTCAACGGGATGCACCAGTCAAAGTAGCGGACGACGGTGATCCTCGGGGACACAGTGGGACGGCGAGAGGGGCACGGTGGTCGTGGCTAGGTCGCAGCCATGGCGATGGTTGCGTTTGGTGGCGATGGGGATCGACGGATCTGGGGCTGTGAGAAGGGAGGAGGAGTGGCGAATGGAGGAGGGAGGCCGGCCAGGGGAGATGGACGAGCAGGTCCTTATCCCCTCGGCTGTCCTGCGGGCGTCGCGGTGTCGGCGAACGGCTGGAGTGGCAAGCTGCAGCCACGGGCGTGGCGACAGCGCGAGGGAGAGAGAAGGGAAGAGGGAGAAGGGCTGGAGTGGGCTGGGCCAGTGCACTGTGCACTTAGGCCCAATCCACAGTAGTAGTACATGCCCTTTTTCCATTTTTATTTCCTGTTTTATTTTCAGAGGCAGTTTTGCAATAATCTGAGCCATCAAATGACTTAGTAAAAATGTGAAACATGGTCACATAAATACAATGGAATATTCTGCTCTGCCCCAAAAAGTTTGGGCAATTTTGGAATTCATTTGGATTTTTCAAAAATGAATATGGCATTTAATGTGCTGTTTTGGCACTGTTTAATTGCACCAACCCAAATTTTTGGTTGATGGTGATGTTGTTTTCCTAACAACATTTGTTTTGGAATATTTGCTGAATGATGAACATTTTTCCAGCAACTTTGGTGCAACTTGAAATTTCACTTTGAATTTGAATAGAATTCAGAGAAGGAATTTGAAATGAGATATTATCCCAACATGATTATCATTGCAAATCACAGTAGCTTAGCATCATCATGATGGATTACTGTAGCCCCATTACATAGGGGTGTTACATGATGTGTCTTTGTTCCAATGCTATAATGCAAGATTGGCATTCAAGGACCAAAATTATCTTAGACCAAACATTAATAGTAAGTTTTCGTGTGATTTCAAAAATATTTATTTTGTAAATTTCTCATATATAATGTCTAATCCTCTTTTCAAATCAGATTGAATTAACCAAGAGTTTGAAGAAGTGTGATCATAAATATTTAGCGAAGAAGCTGGCTAAGTATTCCTTGAAAGAAATTGAGCAAGTGATCTTTTTATTTATACAATGATTATGTGTTGTATTCATGTAATTAGTATAGTTATGTGCCTAACATATTAAATTGATCCATGTAGATTTTCTTGCCAACGTGTAAAGATAGCCACTGGATTGCAGTTGTGGTTAAATTTACCCAGAATGCTTTAGAAGTTTATGACTCAAAAAGCATTGTCAAAGATGGAGAAGAACGCTACAAGACTCTATTGAAAAATATGGTGTTTACATTTAATTTGTGCTGATTACTGAGATTTCTATTCTACATATATTCTCCTTTACATAACAACTGAAGTAAATAATAATTTTTTCTTCAGATGAATTAAGTAATGCCAATTTAATATTTTGTAGACTTCGAATCTCCAGAAGGCATTTAGTGAAGCAAACTGTTTTCCTAGTCAAAACATTGAACAAATGAAGACATACTACAAGACAACCGGGATTCAGCTGAACACGTAAGAACTACATATAGTATATTAATGTTTTCTTCATGTAATCTATACATACCCTAATCATGTTGTCATTATTTAATTGATTACAAACTGATTATTCATTTTCTACTCCATAGGAAAGACTGTGGATACTTTGTTATTAGAGTTTTGCAATGCCACAATGGCAAGGAACTAGTCGGGAACTGCAAGGTACAAACAATTGATTTATGAATTATGTTTAATAAATATCTTATCAAATATACTAACAAGTATATGCGTTATATACAGATATCAATGGATTTATTCAGGAAGGAAATCTGCTATGCCTTGATAAAGCATGCTCACAATCATCTTAATCCGGACAGACCTGAGATAGCAGCGTTGAGACGAGAGGCCGAAACAACATCAGAATGAGCTGTTGATATTTATCCAGCTTTCAAAATAGTGGTTGTTCTATGAAACTTGTTATGACATGGATGTGAGAAACTTTCTGCATGTAATGGATTATGGTAGTAGTACTAATATCTTTTATTAACGCGTAGCATACCTGATACTTTAATATTATGGCGACTCATTGTAAGTTCTTATGGTTGACTATTAGGTTTAATTAAAGCTTAAAATGTGGCTACATTATGTGAAATGTCTTTTCGTTACATCCTAAAAAAATTATACAATATCAATGATTTTCAAAACTTTCAACTACTTCACTATCTTCACATAATCCTATTTCATGAAACATATTTGACAAATGCTAGTTAGATATAACTTTATGCATAACATACTAAATTAACAGTATTGTCGCGATGAATGTATGACATATAATACATTTTCACAAGTTCTACTATATATTCTATTTCACCAGTTCGTTCCATGTGTTATTACAATCTTCAAAAATTATATACAAAATTATAGAATTCCACAACATTTTATTAACAAGAATGTCAAATAATCCAACTGCATGAAACCTAATTCACCTTTGTTATTTTTATACAATCATATCGGATACAACCATAAACAATTATATCGTGTTATAGTGTATATTTGTTCACATAACACAATACACATCTAGTTGACATATTATGTTAAGATCATATTTGCCAGAATAGAATTTTTTTTAAATGTTGTGTTAAGTGAAAAGAGTAATTAATCTCGAAGCATGACACCAAATCACAATATTAGAACATATTTCAAATTGCTATTTAGTTGACACATTCATTTGTGCATTGTTCTAATCATTTTTCATATTTCAAATAATGCTATTGTCATAAGTTTAATATGTGATACTTAAAACTAGTTATATATTTATAACTAATCCTAATCGATAAATGTTTTGTGAAATGTGAAACATTTATCGAACCATGCAGACTTTCAACAAACTTGAAGCATATTTCACATTTGCAATTTAGGATGCAACGATAAACATTAATATTCGTGTTATATTAAATATATGTTTCACAAACACAAGACATATCTAGTTGACATATTATGTAAAAAATATTTTATTTGCACAAAACCATTTTTGAAAAATACTGAAAGATATAACATATATTAAACTATAAAATGTTAAGTATCAGATATCATAAAGTACACATGCATATGATATTAAATATTTCATTTATTATATACATTCATGTGTTCAATGTTTCTAATCAATTTTCATATTTCACATTTAGTATGTCATATGTGTAATATGTGAATCTTACAGGTAGTTATACATTTAGAGCTATTCCATATTCTATGTTTGTCAACTTGTTAATGATATTTTTCCGGAAAAAAATCTTATGTGGATATATGAAAATTGTTTTTTTGTGAAATCATAAAATTTACCTTCTTTTACATAAAGCAATGCATGAGATTTTTTTTGACACTTCACATTTTGAATATAAATTTTTTAATCAATGATTTTTTTCACACTTCACAAATTTTTTCGCATTTCAAAATATGAATAATATGTTGCTAAATAGAGATAAGCATATGTCCTCTTTTCACACTTCCAACAAAAGAAGATCCACAATTTGAGGGAAAGATTCGAAGTTTTAATTATTACAAAATACATAATATGTTGCTAAATAGAGATAAGCATAGGTTGACATAGTGCTTTTCAATATCTTTTCATTCAAGATATGTGATATTTATTGATCTTCAGCTCTTCCACTTCTCCTTCATGATTATTATTCTTCATCATGGGATACACCTACATTTTCATCATGTAAATATTAGTTATATAAATAGAATGAAATGTTTTTTAAGCATTAAATAAGAGCAAATGAATTTTTTTATCTAAACATTCATGGTGTTAAATGAAAATTCAATAATATTCACCTAGAATGTAGAAAGTCTTGTATGGATAGTTTTCTCTTCTTATCTCTGTTCCAAACATCTTTTCTGCTGTTCCATTGACCATATTAAACTCAAATATCCCACTGTCAGCCCTAATTATCCTTGCATCACGATCATCATATATATGAAGTATTATTCCGAATGGGGACAGCATCCATGTGCAATGCCTTGAGCTGGAATTATGTTTGTGAAATCTATGAGCTTGAAAGGAGTCCAGCTTATCTCATCAGTTGTATCATATTGCATCTTCCACAAGATTATTCTAAATGCAATGAATGTAGCAATACCTACATCCTCCTCTTCAATTTTCAGAACATGAACATTCCTCCGAAGCATAGCATCCAATACCGGGGGGGGTCTCAATTGAAGATGTACTACCGTCAACCAAATTGAATCTAAATAGATGCTTCAACTTCAAGACCCAATACATCATATCACCAACAATAGTTCCTGGATGAAACTCCACCCCAGAAATTGTTTCTAAAACATACATCGAACATTGCCAAGTTGATGTAACAGAAGTGAATGTATAAACCTTGGTGCTTGTTTGACCAGTGGCTACCCATATTATTTTGAACGGTAAATTGTGGCAACCAGCTCTGTGGTCATGGTTTGCAGCACATAAAATGTTTGCTTGACTATTTAATTCATCTTCAGGTCCTTCTGTAGTTACAATCTCCCCAGTCATTGGATCCTAAGCAGCAAGTATTTTTCCATGAAATGAATGCAAAAGTACTTTACCATGCTTGACATCAACAATTCTTAAGCTAGAAAATGCTTCTTTCTCTTTTAGAGTCAAGAATGGCTTCTCAAAGTAGTTGAACCCTTCCACACCAGGTTTATATCCAACAGGAAGGAATCTGCTAACATTATCTATTCTGGTGAATACCCCAATTAATGGCGGTATTTTATTCCTTTTGAATAACAGCTTCTTGAACACATTGTTACAAATCAGATTATTCCACTTTTTGCAAACAGTTATTAGCTTTAAGACATCAACAGGATGGGAGGGCACTTTTGATAAGATTATATGTTTTAAATCATCTGGAAGAACAGCTACATCACCTGTCTCTCGATCATATCCTCTTCCATCCTTTTTTTTAACTGCAAATTATGAATTATTATAATAACACAAGTTAGCTAAAGGATCTCAACGATGTGAGTTTTTTTTTAATATTTAGTAAGAAGGTCATGTTAAAATTGGGAATCCACTAATATTTATGTAATAGCAATATCACATATATGTGAATTATGATATATACTTTTGCAGACTATGGTAATTTTTCATATATGTGATATATGATACATACTTGGAATACTCTTGGTAATTTTGCATATAGCGTACCAAGTGTGAATATGCTGGAAATATAGTGTAACAAGTCATAGTCAAATTTTATGTTTCTTAAATTACATATTACATAAGACACTGAACCATTAATGTGAATTTGTTATAGAAGCATTACACAAGATAGATCCATTATAATTTAGAACATTTTCATATGCCATATAGAAGTCTTAACATAGGATACATCAAAACATGGAACTCATTTAACCAATGAGAAATCAACAAATAACTAGATTTCAGAACAGAGGTACATAAGAATAAGAAACAAAGCCATACCTTGTGAATGTAGTGCGGACAATATAACTTTTAGATAAGATGCAGATCTATGATAGGTGAAGAAGCTCTTCCTTTTGTTGAATGAAACCAGACAGTTCTTATTTCTTAAGAGACTTCATGTGAAAGTATAGAGCAAAGGTAGGATAAGAATAGTAGTTGGAGAAAGGTTGTGTTGGGCGCCCATAAGGTAAGAGAAGTAACTAGTCAAGATTCCACTGCACCTGTTCCCTTAAAGTTATCAGTTCGATGTGAGTACTCATGTACGAGTCACTGAAATATGAATTTACATTTCTGTCAAATGAACTTTTGTCACATGAGTCTCTTCAATAGGGCTATAATGGTAAAATTATACTTCAGCCTTTCAAACTATTTATTTTTACTTTTGCCGCTTGGTACTTCCTAAAGGTCAAGTAAGATATTTTCATCCCATAGCTTGTCTAGGAAGATTCGCATGCAATCAATTATGTCCTCATTTTTCTAATAACTATAACATGGCTAATCTTCTAGTTTAAAAAAATTCAATTATGCATCACATGATTGTTTGTTTGTATAATGAAATATATAATCATAAAATATTGTGATTGGCATATAAAAATTAATATCTTTTATAACATAATTTTATCCTTTTTTTAACTATATTCTTGTATGAAAATATATATTTCTTCTTAAAAATGATTTATAGATTTTTGGATACATGTTTAGTTTATTATATGAATGATGCTGCAGCTTTAAAGTTATTTTAAAATATTCTCTATCTCTTTGTTGTCACATGTTATGATAAGTGATATATTCCAATGCATGTCTCTTTGTTGTCACATGTCTTCTTAAAGTTCTATAAATATGGCATACTACTAGCATAGAAGAAGAAGCATTTCAAGTAGCAATGCCTCCACGAAAAGGTAAGAAGATAGTTGATGAATCGCCACCAAAAAGACCAAACAAGTGCAAAATGCCTTGGTGGTTGACAGCTTCAAGCAGCTCCAACCAGTTCAATGAGGCCTCTAAAGATGAAGCTGATCTTATGAAGAAGAAGAAAATCACAACCTCTTTCTCTTCAAACATAGAGAATGAAAGTTCTCATTTATCTAAAGAGGTAGTTGATTTACTAAGGCCTTACTTGATTGGTGAGGAAGTGAAGGAAAATGCAAGGATGGGAATAATGCCAACAAAAGTTGTTCAAGTTATTCAGAAGCCAATAGAAAACTTCATTATTCTCTCCTCTGATGATGATTCAGAATAATAGGTTTTCCTAGCACTATATGTTTCAGTGTGTTAAATGTAACTTTTTCTACTGATGATGATGCATATGAATCTTATTATGTTGTAATATTTATGTTATGTGAATTTTTATCATGTATTATATTCTCTAATGATAATTTCATATGTTTAACAAATATATATGAAATCATTACGTACTATCACATAATGTAAAAAGTATGTTATATAAGATATTATATTAAGAAAAGGAATATTTTCCTTAACACAAATAATTATATAATTTGATACGAGTACATCTGATAAACTTAATAAGTCTGAACATACTTGCAAACAGAAATACAATCTATTACAATAACTTAAGTTCTTGGGCACCGCTGATACGTCTCCAACGTATCTATAATTTTTTATTGTTCCATGCTATTATATTATCTGTTTTGGATGTTTTATATGCATTAATATGCTATTTTATATTATTTTTTGGACTAACCTATTAACCTAGAGCCCAGTGCCAGTTTCAGTTTTTTCCTTGTTTTTTAGCTTCGTGGAGAAGGAATACCAAACGGAGTCCAAACAGAGCCACGAGGCGGCCACAAGGGTGGAGGGCGTGCCCCCCTACCTTGTGGGCCCCCTGTGACCCTCCGGACCTAATTCTTTCACCTATATATTCACATATATTCCCAAACCACTAGAGGCATCCATGAAAACACTTTTCCACCGCCGCAACCTTCTGTAGCCGTGAGATCCCATCTAGGGACCTTTTCCGGCACCCTGCCGGAGGGGGATTTGATCATGGAGGGCTTCTACATCAACCCTATTGCCCTTCCGATGAAGCGTGAGTAGTTTATCTCAGACCTACGGGTCCATAGCTAGTAGCTAGATGGCTTCTTCTCTCTCTTTGATTCTCAATACCATGTTCTCCTTGATGTTCTTGGAGATCTATTCAATGTAATACTTTTTTGCGGTGTGTTTGCCGATATCCGATGAATTGTGGATTTATGATCAGATTATCTATGAATATTATTTGAATCTTCTCTGAATTCTTTTATGCATGATTTGATATCTTTGTAATTCTCTTCGAACTATCGGTTTGGTTTGGCCAACCAGATTGGTTTTTCTTGCAATGGAAGAAGTGCTTAGCTTTGGGTTCAATCTTGCGGTGTCCTTTCCCAGTGACAGTAGGGGCAACAAGGAACGTATTGTATTGTTGCCATCGAGGATAAAAAGATGGGGTTTACATCATATTGCTTGAGTTTATTCCTCTACATCATGTCATCTTACTTAATGCGTTACTCTGTTCTTCATGAACTTAATACTCTAGATGCAGGCAGGAGTCGGTCGATGTGTGGAGTAATAGTAGTAGATGCAGAATCATTTCGGTCTACTTGACACGGACGTGATGCCAATATTCATTATCATTGCCTTAGATATCGTCATAACTTTGCGCTTTTCTATCAATTGATCGGCAGTAATTTGTTCACCCACCATATTATTTGTTATCTTGAGAGAAGCCTCTAGTGAAACCTATGGCCCCCGGGTCTATTTTCCATCATATAAGTTTCCAATCTACTATTTTCCATTATATAAGTTTCCGGTCTACTATTTTGCAATCTTTTACTTTCTGATCTATAAACCAAAAATACCAAAAATATTTACTTTATCTTTTATTTAGTTTCATCTATATCTATCAGATCTCACTTTTGCAAGTAACCGTGAAGGGATTGACAACCCCTTTATCACGTTGGGTGCAAGTTGTTTGATTGTTTGTGCAGGTATTCGGTGATTTGTGCGTTGTCTCCTACTGGATTGATACCTTGGTTCTCAAACTGAGGGAAATACTTATCTCTACTTTGCTGCATCACCCTTTCCACTTCAAGGGAAAACCAATGCAAGCTCAAGAAGTAGCAGGAAGAATTTCTGGCGCCGTTGCCAGGGAGATCTACGCCAAGTCAAGACATACCAAGTACCCATCATAAACTCTCATCTCTTGCATTACATTATTCACCATTTGCCTCTCGTTTTCCTCTCCCCCACTTCTAAAATAATTTTCGAAAATATTTGCCTTTTTATTCGCCCTTCTTTCGTTCATCTTTTTCGTTTGCTTTTTGTGTGCTCGTGTGTTGGCTTGCTTGCTTTGTCACGATGGCTCAAGAGAATACCAAATTGTGTGATTTTTCCACCACTAATAACAATGATTTTATTAGTACACCGATTTCTCCCTCCACTAGTGCGGAATCTTATGAAATTAATGCCGCTTTGCTGAATCTTGTTATGAAAGATCAATTTTCCGGCCTTCCTAGTGAAGATGCCGCATCCCATCTAAACAATTTCATTGATTTGTGTGATATGCAAAAGAAAAAAGATGTGGATAATGATATTGTTAAATTGAAGCTATTTCCGTTTTCACTTCGAGATCGTGCTAAAACTTGGTTTTCATCTTTGCCTAAAAATAGTATTGATTCATGGAATAAGTGTAAAGATGCTTTTATTTCCAAGTATTTTCCTCCCGCTAAGATCATCTCCCTTAGGAACGATATTATGAATTTTAAGCAACTTGATCATGAGCATGTTGCACAATCTTGGGAGAGGATGAAATTGATGATACGAAATTGCCCTACTCATGGTTTGAATTTGTGGATGATTATACAAAAATTTTATGCCAGATTGAATTTTGCTTCTAGAAATCTTTTAGATTCGGCCGCGGGAGACACTTTTATGGAAATTACTTTAGGAGAAGCTACTAAACTCCAAGATAATATTATGGTTAATTATTCTCAATGGCACACCGAAAGATCTTCCACTAGTAAAAAAGTGCATGCAATTGAAGAGATTAATGTTTTGAGTGGAAAGATGGATGAACTTATGAAATTTTTTGCTAGCAAGAGTGCTTCTTTTGATCCTAATGATATGCCTTTGTCTACTTTGATTGAGAATAATAACGAATCTATGGATGTGAATTTTGTTGGTAGGAACAATTTTGGTAATAACGCGTATAGAGGAAATTTTAATCCTAGGCCGTTTCCTAGTAATTCCTCTAATAATTATGTTAATTCCTACAACAATTCTTATGGAAATTATAATAAGATGTCCTCTGATTTTGAGAATAGTGTTAAAGAATTTATGATTTCGCAAAAGAGTTTCAATGCTTTGATTGAAGAAAAATTGCTTAAGATTGATGATTTGGCTAGAAACGTGGATAGAATTTCTCTTGATGTTGATTCTTTGAAACTTAGATCTATTCCACCCAAGCATGATATTAATGAAACTCTAAAAGCTATGAGAACCTCCATTGATGAGTGCAAAGAAAGAACTGCTAAGATGCATGCTAAAAACGATTGGTTTGTAAGAACATGTTCTTCTAGTTTCCGTGAAAATAATGATGAAGATCTTAAAGTGATTGATGTGACTCCTATTAAATCTTTGTTTTCCAATATAAATCTTAATAAAGATGGGACTGGAGATGAGTCAACTTTAGTTAAAAGGAGTCCCAATGATTCGGAGTTTTTAGATCTTGATGCAAAAATTGATAAAAGTGGGATTGGAGAGGTCAAAACTTTATGTAGCAATGAACCCACTATTTTGGATTTCAAGGAATTTAATTATGATAATTGTTCTTTAATAGATTGTATTTCCTTGTTGCAATCCATGTTGAATTCTCCTCATGCTTATAATCAAAACAAAGCTTTTACTAAACATATCGTTGATGCTATGATGTAATCTTTTGAAGAAAAGCTTGAATTGGAAGTTTCTATCCCTAGAAAACTTTATGATGAGTGGGAACCTACTATTAAGATTAAGATTAAAGATTATGAGTGCCATGCTTTGTGTGATTTGGGTGCTAGTGTTTCCACGATTCCAAAAACTTTATGTGATGTGTTAGGTTTTCGTGAATTTGATGATGGTTCCTTAAACTTGCATCTTGCGGATTCCACTATTAAGAAACCTATGGGAAGGATTAATGATGTTCTTATTGTTAAAAATAGGAATTATGTGCCCGTAGATTTCATTGTTCTTGATATAGATTGCAATCCTACATGTCCTATTATTCTTGGTAGACCTTTCCTAAGAACGATTGGTGCAATTATTGATATGAAAGAAGGAAACATTAGATTTCAATTTCCGTTAAGGAAGGGCATGGAACACTTTCCTAGAAAGAAAATGAAATTCCCATATGAATCTATTATGAGAGCTACTTATGGATTGCATACCAAAGATGACAATACCTATATCTATTCATGTTTTTATGCCTAGCTAAGGGCGTTAAACAATAGCGCTTGATGGGAGGCAACCCAATTTTATTTTTGTTTTTGCTTTTTTGTTCCTATTTTGCTTTGAATAATTCATCTAGCCTCTGGTTAGATGTGGTTTTTTGTTTTAATTAGTGTTTGTGCCAAGTAAGACCTTTGGGATGGCTTACGGTGATAGTTGATTTGATCTTGCTGAAAAACAAAAACTTTTGCGTCCAGTCACAGAATTTTAGTAATTCACTGGAGCGTTTAAGACCCTGAATTTTTTATACGAGATTGATATACAAATTGACTCTGTTGTCCTAATTTTTCAGAATTTTGGAGTTACAGAAGTATTATAACAATTCGGATCTTCGCAGACTGTTCTGTTTTTGACAGATTCTGTTTTCTTTGTGTTGTTTGCTTATTTTGATGAATCTATGGGTAGTATCGGGGGGTATGAACCATGGAAAAGTTGGAATACAGTAGATATTACACCAATATAAATAAAGAATGAGTTCACAACAGTACCAAAAGTGGTGATTTATTTTCTTATACTAACGGAGCTTATGAGATTTTTTGTTGAGTTTTGTGTTGTGAAGTTTTCAAGTTTTGGGTAAGGATTTGATGGACTATGGAATAAGCAGTGGCAAGAGCCTAAGCTTGGGGATGCCCAAGGCACCCCAAGGTAATATTGAAGGATAACCAAGAGCCTAAGCTTAGGGATACCCCGGAAGGCATCCCCTCTTTCGTCTTCGTCTATCGGTAACTTTACTTGAGGCTATATTTTTATTCACCACATGATATATGTTTTGCTTGGAGCGTCTTGTACGATTTGAGTCTTTGCTTTTTAGTTTGCCACAATCATCCTTGCTGTACACACCTTTTGAGAGGGGCACGCATGTAACACCCATGTTGTAATAAGCACTGTGATCATCTATTAATTATGCCAAGTCATCTTCATTTGCTTGCTTGATCATAGTGGTTAAACAACTCCATTCAAATTTCTCTCTGAAAAGCAATTCAAATTTAAAGTGAAAATAAAGTTGCTCAAAGTTTGCTGGAAAAATGTTCACCATATAGCAAATATTCCAAAACAATTTGTTGATAAGGAAAACAACATCACCATCAAGTCAAAGTGGGCCAAAGCATTTAAAACAGTGCCAAAAGAAGCATTTTAAATGCCTTTTCATTTTTGAAAAAATCCAAAGGATTCCAAAACTCCTCGAACTTTTTGGGGCAGTGCAGAATATTCAACTGTATTTTTGTGACAAAGTTTCACATTTTTACAAAAGCATTTGGTGGCTCCAAATATTACAAAACCCTCTCTGAAAAAGAAAAACAGAAAAATAAGAGAGAAAAAGGAAAAAGGACACTGTGCACTGGGCCTAATTGCACAGTGCCTGAGGCCGGCCCATCTCTCTCTCCTCCCGTGGCCGCGCCGGCGCGCTCCGGTCGCCCGTTAACACGGCGACGGCCACCGATAGCCGAGGGGATAAGGATCCCCTCGACCACTCCCTCTGGCTCCTTCTCGCCCATTTCCCCCTCCTCTCACTCGCTCTCTCGCACGCGCGCGAGATCCACCGAACGCGCTCGCCGCCACGCCTCGCCGTTGCCACGGCCACCGCCGCCTGCTCCTCCTTCCGTGGTCTCCAGGAGGTCCACCGGCGACCGCCTCTGTAACACCCCATGTCATCAGCCACAGTGATCACTTTTGATAATGACAAGTCAACTAGATTAACAGTGTATAATCATCATTTGTATCATATTGCATTTCAACTACTAGTTCAAACTCAAATTAAATTAAAGAGGAAAATAAAAGTTGTTCAAAACAGAAACTAAAATGTTCAATAAATAGCAAATAATTCAGAGGCCATTATAAAATTGTAACCAACTTTATTGAGATTGCATAAGTGACCCTAACAACGTCAAACAGTGGCTGAAAACAATATTTAATAACCTTTTTATTAATCCAAAATTTATATGGAATAGTATTTACCCCAAACCAGTTTTTGGTGATAGGATATGTGGCACTGTGAATTATGGTCTAGGTTTCATGTTTTACAAAACCCATTTTATGCCCAAACAATTTACAAAACAGATAAATAGAAAAGAAAAAGACAAAACAGAAATAAAACAAAAATAAAAAGCAAAACCCCCCTGGACCAACTGGGCCAAACGGCCCAGCTAGGCCGGCCCATCCCCCGGCCTATATGGCCTCCCCAGAGACCCCGAAACCCTAATTCCCCCCCCACTCTCCCTGGCGCTGATATGGACATAGCTATTATGGATACATCTACAAATATTAGACGACATATTTTTCAGGTGATTTCTAGTAATAAATGTTTAATTATTTGTTTTTCTAATGGATACAAATATACTACACATTTAATTGTTGTATGCAGACTTAAAGAAGATCTATACCCACCACGTATGAAGACGTGTGTCTCCAGATTCACACAAACGTGTGTGCATGTGCATGCACTTGCACTACCAAGATGCCACGGTCGTTGTCAAGAAGGTGGGACCATGTGCATGCAAATCCATGAGAACGTCCAGGAAATTCTTGCTACGGTGTGCAACGGCCTGGCGTGCAATCCTTTGTCCAAGAAACATCAACCAATAGGTGGGCTCCAACGTGGGCCAATTCCGCTCCCGCATGCGTGAGCTTCACGGCTGGTCCAGCACACGTGCGCCGTCAGGATTTGTCGCCGCCCGACTGGCCGAGGGCATCTCCGCACTTAATAAATAGCGTTTAAATTAGGGTTAGATTTGGGTTTGTTTAGAGAAGTTTAGCTATTGCTACTTTTATTGTCTTCGCTCGTAGGGCTAGTGCGACGTCAAGACATCCTATCGGAACCCCAACTTGTGAGATTTATTCATTAGCATATCCGCAATTTCTAGATTGCTTGGCTATTATTTTCTTGCATGTTCTTCGATTTGCTTGCAGGAAAAATCCTTCGTGGATAGGTCGACGCGCCGCGGCTCGGTCGATAACGCCGTGGAGGTGTTCAGCGATTGCCGTGGTATCAGTCGTGTACGGTTCTCCCTGTACGGTTGGTAGCCGGATCGTGAGGGTCAAGTCCCACCAAAAATCGTAGTTATCTCTCTCTCATCGAAAGATCGGGCCCCAGTTCACATCAAGTGGTATCAGTTTTCAGGTTCATCGGTCTCCTTCACTTCCTGCACCTCTCCTCCACTTACCTTCCTTCCGCTTTATTTTTACCTGCTCCTCTCCCTCTTCTGACCACCCCCTATCCTCTATATTTGACATGCCCCCATACCTTCCACACAACCCAATGTCCCTCTTACTCTCCTCTTGGCACCAGACTTCTCCCTATGCCACTCAATTTTTTCAGACCCACCCTACTCCCTATTTTCTTCTGCCCTCACCACCTCTCTCCCCGCAGCTTGATACCCGCCCGTCTTTCCTCCCAGCCTCACTCTTCATTACCCTCTTCCTAACTATCAAATCTCCCCCCCCCAACTTCCCTCTCCAAACATTCGATTTTTCGGGCCAACGATACCCTCGACTCCACACTCTCGATCCCCCCCCCCCCTCATTCTGTATCCCGGCCCCTTTTGTCTCCCATCAATCCTTCCTCCCTACCTCTCCCGTCTCCATCCTTCTTCCCCCTTCCTTCAAAACTCATCTACCTTCTCCTTTCTTGCCTTCCTATTCATCTTTTCACTAGTCCTCCTATCCCCATACTCTCCCCTTCCCCCCCACCCTGAGAGATTTACAGTTTATTAGGTTAGTTGTTTTTTTCAGTCCTATAAACCTAATAAAAACTGTTAAATCTCCACCGATGAACCTGAAACTGATACCACTTGATGTGAACTGGGGCCCGATCTTTCGATGAGAGAGAGATAACTACGATTTTTGGTGGGACTTGACCCTCACGATCCGGCTACCAACCGTACAGGGAGAACCGTACACGACTGATATCCACGGCAATCGCTGAACTAACTCCACGGCGTTATCGACCGAGCCGACGGCGCGATCGACCTATCCACGAAGGATTTTTCCTGCAAGCAAATCGAAGAACATGCAAGAAAATAATAGCCAAGCAATCTAGAAATTGCGGATATGCTAGATGAATAAATCTCACAAGTTGGGGTTCCGATAGGATGTCTTGACGGTCGCACTAGCCACTACGAGCGAAGACAAATAAAAGTAGCAATAGCTAAACTTCTCTAAACAAAACCCAAATCTAAACCCTAATTTAAACGCTATTTATTAAGTGCGGAGATGCCCTCGGCCAGTCGGGCGGCGAACGAATCCTGACGGCGCACGATGTGCTGGACCAGGCCGTGAAGCTCACGCATGCGGGAGCGGAATTGGCCCACGTTGGAGCCCACCTATTGGTTGATGTTTCTTGGACAAAGGATTGCACGCCAGGCCGTTGCACACCGTGGCAAGAATTTCCTGGACGTTCTCATGGATTTGCATGCACATGGTCCCACCTTCTTGACAACGACCGTGGCATCTTGGCAGTGCAAGTGCATGCACATGCACACACGTTTGTGTGAATCCGGAGACACACGTCTTCATACGTGGTGGGTATAGATCTTCTTTAAGTCTGCATACAACAATTAAATGTGTAGTATATTTGTATCCATTAGAAAAACAAATAATTAAACATTTATTACTAGAAATCACCTGAAAAATATGTCGTCTAATATTTGTAGATGTATCCATAATAGCTATGTCCATATCAGGCGCCCACCCTCTCCCCGATCTGGACACGTCGCCCCCGACCCCGTCGTCATCGCCGACACCCGGCGCCGCCCCACTGCTGTCGCCTCGCGCCGGATCGACCTCGCCGTGGCCTCCTCATCTCCTCCCCACGGGTCGCCCCCGAGCCTCGCCGCCCACTTCTCTTCAACGCTGGTGAGGCCATCGGCCTCTCCCCCTCGATCTCTGTAGCCGGCGCCTTCCACCGCCCGCCCGCGCGCTCACCACATCGGCTGCCGCGCCCCGGCGCCCCTGAACGTGCCCACGGCCCCGCGCCCCGTCTCCCTCGCTCACCACGCACGAGCGCTCGGCTCCCGTCCGGTCGCTCGCCCCCGCGTGCCCCCGCCGCGCCCGGTTCGCCCGCTTTCGCCTGCGCCCCGGTGCCTTGCATCACGCGCGCCCGCAGCCGCCGCGACTGCTCCCGCCATGGCTGCTGCCGCTCCTGCTACCTGCTGCTACTGCACTGCTTGCCGCTACCGCTTACTCTGCCAGCCACTGCTGCTGCCGCTGCTGCTAGTCCCCCCCGGCACTGGTTGTTGCTGCTGCCTCTGCCTGCAACCGCGCCGCTCCGCCCCCACCGCTGTCGCCGCACCCCCCCGCCGCCTACCTCGCCGACCCGTCTGCCCTGCCATAACCGCCGGCCAGCGGCGCAGGCTCGCCCCTGGCCACGCCCGCGTGCTCGCCCGCTCCAGCCGCCCGTCGCGCTCGTTCGGGCGACGCCGCGCCCATCGCTCACTAACGCCTGCGTCGTGTGGCCTTTTGGCCCACTGACGGATGGTCCCCGCCCCATGTGTCTATGACACAGGGGCCCCACTGCACAGAGCGAAATAAAAAAAATGAAAAAGAAAATAAATTAATAAAATTTATAATTAATTAATTAGTCAATTAATTAAGTTAATTAATTCTGTTTAATTAAACTAATTAATTAGTTAGTCTAATTAATCTGTGGTTAGTCTAATTTAACCCTAATTAATCTTAACCGACCGCTGATGTCATGCTGACATCATGATGACATCAGCCTACACTGTTCTGGATAATATTGGACTAAATGATTAAATAAATTCTAGAAAATAATTAAAACTTTAGAAAATCATATAAAATAATCCGTAATTCCGATGACAATAATTTATATATGAAAGTTGCTCAGAATTTCGATACGAATCTGAATACGCCCTCAGTATTCCTGTCAGATGCCCTAGCTATATGAACATGGAACTTTTAGACTGATTTCAATAAATGAATAGTGCCCAACTTTAATTAAATAAATCCGGATAAATTCCTAAATTAACTAAATTATTTAGTTAGGCAGTAGAACACCCCGGCATATCATTTAGACATGTCATGCATATTGTTTGCATTTTTGCCGTGAATTTATTGTTTCTCACCCCCTCCTTCTCTCTCGATAGACGCCGAGACCGACGCCGTTGCAGCTGAGTACACCTACGCTACAGACAAGCAGCCTGTTGACGACCCCTCTTTCTTGCCAGAGCAACCAGGCAAGCCCTCCCCGTTGAGCATCTAGATATCGCCCATTCCATTTCTCCTGCTTGCATTAGATTTTGCTACTGTTAATGTTTGCTCCTATTCTGATGCATAGCCTGCTTTTGTAACCTGTTTATTGCTACCTTACCTGCCTATGTTAAACTGCTTAGTATAGGTTGGTAGTGAACCATCAGTGACCCCACCACCTTACCCTTGTTGCCCCTGCTTAAACATCGATGACTCGATCAATGTGATCGTCGACCAGAGAATGACACATCACTTCACCCCCTTCGTTGTACGACTCTGCATAGTTACTATCGAGTGCCGAGGGTGATACCTCGTAACGCACTCCTGATGAATACTCTGCAGTGTAGCTGTTCGGTCATGGTCATCGAGGGTGAATCCTCCTTCTCCACTTCTGATACGACTCCGTCATGCAACCCCTTAGTGTGAACCTCGAGGGTGATGCCTCATACGTTCACCCTGATGATTTCGTCGTGTGGAATTCACCGAGGGTGATTCCTCGGGTTTCCCCCTTGATGTTATGACCACACGGTTACTTTGACCTTTGTTACAGGCGGGTCGACCCTGATGGGTACCCGCAGGGGATCTATGATGTCGGGTGTGCCGGAAGGGCACTCGAGTGTGATATTGTGGCAGAGCTTCAGAAACTCTGATTGTCTCCGCGTGTTACTAAATGAGCATATCGGATTTGGGTATTTGATCTGAGTGGGTCGACGTGCCCTATACGCACTACCACGACACGGGATTATGGTTTATGGGGCCCTCTACGTCGTACGTTTCTCCCGAAAGCTCTTCAGACGTCACGGTTCACCGTGCGGGCTGAATGTCGGGAATGGGCTGGATACTTCACTGACGAGTTCAGTGTCGCGCCTGCACCCCGGCCAGTCTCGCAACGCGCAGGGTGCCCAGGGCGATGGCCCAAGACCTCTGGGTGCATAGGTTAGTCCGGCGTGCTGACCTCTCTGCTGAGCCTAGGTAGGGCGCTGCTTCGTGTTGATCTTTCGAGTCCGGGCATTACCCAGCAAGTGTGTCCGACCAGAGTTGATCGAGCGTGTTGGGTAACAGTAGTGCACCCCTGCAGGGAAGAATAGTCTATCGATAGCCGGTCCTACGGTAAAGGACGCTCAGTTTGTATATCCCGATCTACTACTTGAACTTGATACTTGTTACTTAATTGAAGCTTCGGGATCGCTTTCTCGCAGGGAGTCGAGGAAGGATCTCTAAGTTGTACTTCAACATGTTTGCTTAATAAAATGCTATTCTACTCTCTTCTAATGCTGCAAGATGGTGGCTTCGTGAAGATGTTTGAAGATGCTAGTCTTCGATAGGACTAGGCCTTCTCTCTATTCTGTCATTTCTGCAGCCCAGTCCACATATACAGCCTTTCCCCTTTGATAATGTTGCATATGTAGTGTAGATCCTTGCTTGCTGAGTACTTCGGATGAGTACTCACGGTTGCTTTGTTACTTCTTTTTCCCCATACCCCCTTTGATGATACATCAGACGATGGAGCCCCGGAGCCGGATGCCACTTCAGGAGCTTACTACCAGGAGGGCCCAGACGGCACATACTACTGGATCGAGCCAGCCGACCAGGAGTAGGATCGGAGGCTCCCAGGCAAGAGGCCTTCGCCTTTCGATCTAGAGTCGTTGTTTGTGCTAGCCTTCTTAAGGCAAACCTTGCGTAACTATGTATGTACTCAGATATTATTTGTATGACTGACTTGTGTATTCGGATCCTCGTGATCCCTGGTCTGTAATATTGTGGATCTCCGTTTAATTGTGTTTAGAGTTGTGTTGTGATATCTTCCCATGAGTCCCTGTGCTTGATCGTGCATTTTTGCGTGTATGATTAGTGCACGATTGAGCCGGGGGCGTCACAAGTTGGTATCAGAGCCGACTGCCTGTAGCAAGCCCCCTTCCAAATTCCTTGGCCGAAGTTGAGTCTAGACATCGAAAAACTAATTTACTAACCTGTGTGGCTTACGGGCCCACGTCGCCAACTGGGTGGTATTAGGATCTTTTATTCCTCGTCTATACTCTGGGACTCTGATCTCTCTTCTATTCGGGTTAAATAAATTTTACTAACGCCGACACTTAGGATCTCGTAAATCTCGTCTACCCGGAGAGCTGGATATCTGTGCGATTTCCCTGTCATTGATCTGATTAGTCTGATAATCATTTTCCTTTCCATTGTTTTGTTTAACCTTTTACTCCGAGTTGACATTCGATAAGACCGGGTTCTGCATCAGAGTGCACATGGAGTGCAGGATCCTACCGCGATGAACATTCGTCGTCCGCTCTCGCAGTTACCCCGTTTTGGTGGTTTTCCCCGATGTTGATGTAGCCTTTGCTATGTCTCGTTGTGTACTTCCTTACCGCGTGCCTGCGCGCCGCCTAGTATATCTAGCTTTTGAATTAGCGCCGTTATGCTGTCTGCATGTACCCGACTCTGTGTATGGATCTGTATGTCTTAATTGACTACTGTTATGTATCTGTTACACTTCTTAATTGTTGTCGAGTTACATCATGCTTGTCTCTAAACACTCGCAATTTCTTTTACTAAACTGCCCCCTGTTGATACTTAGCAGGATGGTTCGACCAGGTGGTCGTGGTCGTGGTCGTGCCCCTGAATGCCCACCACCGCCAGACTATATGGCAGCTATGATGCAACAATTCGAGCTCAACCGTCAGTTCATGAACGAAATCATGGCTCAGTTTCCGCATCAGAACAACCAGAACCAGAACCAGAACCTTGCTTCAATAACTTTGACAGAGTTTATGTGACTCAACCCCACTCAGAAGCCACTGGATGCTGATGACTGGCTCCGCGACATCACTCACGAGATGGAGTCCGCTAATGTCGCCCCTGCCAACTTCGTCACCTTCACGGCCTTTTTATTAAAGGGTCCCGCTGCTCAATGGTGGGACACCCACAAGCGTACACTTCCCGCTGGAACAGTGGTTACCTGGTATGAGTTCCAGGCTGCTTTCCGTGCCCGTTATATTCCTCAGGGAATTATGGACCGGATGAAAACCCAGTTTTGCAACCTCACTCAGGGTAACAAGACTGTCGAAGCTTATCAACGGGAATTCCTTGACCTATCCCGCTATGCTGAAGAAGACATCGCCACAAATGCCCGTAGACAAAAGAGGTTTCGTAGTGGACTCCACCCAGACCTCGAGCTTGCACTTGCTGCTCAAGACTTGAACGACTTTTCTACTCTTGTGAACAAGGCTATTCTGGTTGAGACCGCTCAGATGAAGCATAAGGACTCGCAGAAGCGCTATCTTGATGCTGGCTCATCTTCGGGCTCAGCACAGAAGCGTCGAGTCTGAATTCCCAACAACGTGTTCCGTCCAAATGCCCCTGCGCCAAAGAGCAACTATGCTGCACCACGTCTGCCTCCTCAACCACCGAGGCAGCCAAGAGCTCAAGCTATTCAACACAATGCTCCTCTTCGTCCTAAAGATGGTCTGTGCTTCAAGTGCTGCAAACCAGGTCACCAGGCTAAAGACTGCCACCAGACTCAGAATCAGTTGGCTTTTCCTCGTACTGGCCGTGGCAATGGTCGTGGCAACAACCAGGCCCGCAACTATAATACTGGGTCTGCTGCTCATGGTCGTGGACACGCTTACAACATTGACATTGAAGAAGTCCAAGATCAGCCTGCTACTGTGATGGGTACCCTTCTCGTTAACTCAGTACCTGCTTCTATTTTATTTGATTCAGGAACATCACATTCTTTCCTCTCGGGAAAATTTGCATTCATGCATGGCATTTGATATGAGAAGATGCATACTCCGTTAGTCGTTAAAACTCCCGGAGGTCATTGTCATGCCGACGTGATAGCACCTGACGTTACCATAGAAATTAAAGGGTTGGAATTCCTTACCTCACCCATCGTCTTGAAGTCTTCCACCATAGACCTCATACTCGGAATGGATTGGTTGAAAGCTCACATAGCTTCGATCAATTGTGCCACTAAAGTCGTCCAATTTCTTCACCCCTCCGATGAGATAGTGAACTACACCGCCCGAATTACCCGAAATGCTGAAGCTCAGATATATGCTCTGAATGCTTTGAACGCCTCACCTCTGGAAGGAATCGAGAACGTTCCTGTCGTTCAAGATTTTTCGGACGTCTTTCCGGAAGAACTTCCAGGAATACCCCCAGTTAGAGTTGTCGAGTTCGTCATCGACTTGAAGCCTGGCACTACCCCTATTGCGAAGCGTCCTTATAAGATGCCGCCCCATGAACTCCTTGAGCTTAAGGAAGAAATTGACAATTCACTTAAGAAAGGTTTCATCCGCCCCAGTTCGTCTGCTTGGGGAGCACCTTCACTCTTCGTTAAGAAGAAGGATGGAACTAACTGATTGGTTCAGGATTACCGGCCCATTAACCAAGCCACAATCCAGAATAAATACCCACTGCCCCGGATCAATGATCTTTATGATCAGCTTGCTGGATCCTCTGTCTTCTCGAAACTCGACTTGAGGTTGGGTTATCATCAGATCCGTGTTCACGAAGAGGATATTCCGAAGACTGCCTTTGTTACCCGATATGGCTCTTATGAGTACACTGTCATGTCATTTGGATTAACCAATGCTCCAGCAACCTTCTCCCGGTTGATGAACTATATCTTCATGGATTACCTCGACAAATTCGTCGTGGTTTATTTGGATGATATCCTTATATATTCCAAGAATGAAGAAGAACATGCTGAACATCTTCGGCTTGTATTGGAGAAGCTACGAGAACATCAGTTGTATGATAAATTCTCCAAGTGTGAATTCTGGTTATCTGAAGTGACCTACCTTGGTCATGTGATTTCCAAGAATGGCATTGCTGTTAACCCAGAACGAGTTCAGGCTATTCTTGATTGGACTCCCCCGAAGAATGTTAAGCAAGTCAGAAGTTTTCTCAGACTCGCTAGTTATCGCCGTCGATTCGTTGAGAACTTTTCCAAGGTTGCAAAGCCATTGATGAATCTGCTCCACAAAGGTGTTAAATTTGAGTGGACAGAAAAATGTCAAGAAAGCTTTCAGACACTTAAAGATAAGTTAACATCTGCCCCAGTGCTAGCACCCCCGGATTCCCAAAAGGATTTCGGGATATACTGTGATGCATCTCGTCAAGGATTAGGCTGTGTCCTAATGCAAGAGCGTAAGGTAATTGCTTATGCCTCTCGACAATTGCGTCCTCATGAAGAAAATTATCCAGTACATGATCTTGAACTTTCTGCGGTTATATATGCTCTGAAGCTATGGCGACATTACCTTCTCGGTAATCGTTGCGAGATATACACGGATCATCAAAGTTTGAAGTATCTATATACTCAACCAGATCTGAACCTTCGTCAACAAAGATGGCTCGAAACAATTGCCGATTATGATATGAATATCTCATATACCCCTGGCAAGGCTAATGTAATGGCCGATGCTTTGAGTCGCAAGGCGTATTGCAGCAACCATATGGTTCAGGAAACGCAACCTCCCCTCTATGAAGAGCTTCGCAAATTGAACCTCCATATTGTTCCACAGGGTTACCTCAATACCCTGGTTGTGGAACCAGATCTTGAGCATAGCATTAAGATTATACAAAAGTATGACTCTGAAGTTGAAAGGATTAAGCGATACCTCGAAAAAGGAAAGCCGTCGGAATTCCATCTTGATAATGATGGGATCCTATTCTTCCAACACCGTCTCTTCGTACCCAAGTTCAAGGATGAGAGAGAACACGTTATGAAAGAAGCTCATGACACTCCTCTGTCAATTCATCCTGGTAGCATAAAGATGTACCGTGACATTTGTCAGAGATACTGGTGGCCTAATATGAAGCGAGACATTGCTTGTTATGTTTCTGAGTGTGACGTTTGCCGCCGCATTAAAGCAGAACATCAAAGGCCTGCTGGAACTCTGCAACCCCTTGATATTCCTGAATGGAAATGGGACATGGTCCAAATGGATTTCATTACTGGTTTTCCCAGATCTCAGAAGGGTCATGATGCTATTTTTGTCGTCATTGACCGATTCTCGAAGGTTGCTCACTTTCTGCAAGTTAAGGAGACAATCACTGCTAGTCAGTTAGCAGACTTGTATGTTTCCCGAATTGTGTCACTCCACGGTGTTCCTTTGGAGATCAGTTCGGATCGTGGCAGCCTCTTTACCTCCAGATTCTGGCAAGGTTTCCAAGAAGCTATGGGAACTCATCTGTCGTTCAGTACCGCTTTTCACCCTCAGTCACAGGGTCAAGTCGAACGAGTTAATCAAGTGCTCGAAGATATGCTTCGAGCTTGTGTCATCTCCTTCGGTAAGAAATGGGAGGAATCTCTCCCGTATGTCGAATTCTCTTACAACAATAGCTATCAAGCTAGTCTGAAGATGGCACCATTTGAAGTTCTATACGGACATAAGTGTCGAACCCCTCTGAATTGGTCAGAAACTGGGGAACGCTCACTCGTCGGACCGGACATTATCCAACAAGCTGAAGAACAAGTCCGCATTGTCCGTAGACATCTAAAATCTACTCAGTCTCGTCAGAAGAGCAACTATGACCGAAAGCACCAGGAAATGGTCTATCAACCTGGCGAGCAAGCTTACCTTCGCGTCACCCCGTTGAAAGGCACTCATCGGTTCGGAATCAAGGGCAAGTGAGCTCCTCGCTACATTGGCCCGTTTCGTATTCTTGCCCATCGAGGAGAAGTGGCATATCAATTGCAATTGCCGCCAAAACTTTCTCAAGTGCATGATGTTTTCCATGTATCCCAATTGCGTCGCTGCTTCAAGGATCCTATTCAAGCTGTGGATCATGAAATGCTTGAATTGCGGGAAGATCTGTCTTATCCAGAATATCCCGTCCGTATTCTTGATCAAGCCGAATGTCGAACTCGTCAGAAGTCAATCAAATTCCTGAAAGTTCAGTGGTTGAATCATTCTGAAGATGAAGCCACTTGGGAACGCGAGGATCGTCTTCGCGAAGAATACCCCGCTTTCTTTCAGTCTTCCTCTTAATTCTCAGGACGAGAATTCTTGATAGATGAGGAGAATTGTAACACCCCATGTCATTAGCCACAGTGATCACATTTGAATATGACAAGTCAGCTAGATTAATAGTGTATAATCATCATTTGCATCATATTGCATTTCAACTCCTAGTTCAAACTCAAATTAAATTAAAGTGGAAAATAAAAGTTGTTCAAAACAGAAACTAAAATGTTCAATAAATAGCAAATAATTCTGAGGCCATTATAAAATTGTAACCAACTTTATTGAGATTGCATAAGTGACCCTAACAACGTCAAACAGTGGCTGAAAACAATATTTAATAACCTTTTTATTAATCCAAAATTTATATGGAATAGTATTTACCCCAAACCAGTTTTTGGTGATAGGATATGTGGCACTGTGAATTATGGTCTAGGTCTCATGTTTTACAAAACCCATTTTATGCCCAAACAATTTACAAAACAGATAAATAGAAAAGAAAAAGACAAAACACAAATAAAAAGCAAAACCCCTGTGGCGCCCCCTGCTCAATCGTACACTAATCATACACGCAAACGTGTATGATCAAGCACATGGACTCACGAGAAGATATCACAACACAACTCTAACACAATTTAAACGGAGGTCCACAATATTACAGACCAGGGATCCGAAGATCCGAATACATAAGTCAGTCATACAAATATTATCTGAGTACAGACATAGTTAAACAAGTTTTGCCTTAAGAAGGCTAGCACAAACAGCGACACTAGATCGAAAGGCGTTGGCCTCCTGCCTGGGAGCCTCCGATCCTACTCCTGGTCATCTGGCTCGATCCAGTAGTAAGTACCCTCTGGACCCTCCTGGTAGTAGGCTCCGGTGGTGGCATCTGACTCCTGGACTCCATCGTCTATTTGTATCATCAATGTGGGGTATATGGGGAAAAGGGAAAATAAAGCAACCATGAGTACTCATCCGAAGTACTCAGCAAGCAAGGATCTATACTACATATGCAACATTATCAATGGAGAAAGGCTGTATAGGTGGACTGGGCTGCAGAAATGCCAGAATAGAGAGAAGGCCTAGTCCTATCGAAGACTAGCATCTTCAAACATCTTCACCAGGCCATCATCTTGCAGCAGTAGAAGAGAGTAGAATAGCATTTTATTTAGCAAACATGTTGAAGTACGGCTTAAAGATCCTTCCTCGACTCCCAAGCGAGAAAGCGATCCCTAAGCTTCAATTAAGTAACAAGTATCCAGTTTAAGTAGTAGATCGGGATACACAAACTGAGCGTCCTTTACTGTAGGACCGGCTATCGATAGAAGATTCATCCCTGCAGGGGTGCACTACTGTTACCCAACACGCTCGATCAACTCTGGCCGGACACACTTGCTGGGTAATGCCCGTCCTCGGAAGATCAACACAAAGCAGCGCCCTACCTAGGCTCGGCAGAGAGGTCAGCACGCCGGACTAACCTATGCACCCAGAGGTCTCGGGCCATCGCCCTGGGCACCCTGCGTGTTGCGAGACTGGCCGGGGTGCAGGCGCGACACTGAACTCGTCAGTGAGGTATCCAGCCCAATCCCGACAATCAGCCCGCACGGTGAATCGTGACGTCAGACGAGCTTTCGGAGAAACGTACTTCGCAGAGGGTCCCATAACCATTATCCCGCGTGGTGGTAGTGCGTATAGGGCACGTCGACCCACTCAGATCACACACCCAAATCCAATAGGCTCAATTAGTATCACGCGGAGACAATCAGAGTCTCTGATGCTCCGCCACAATGTCACACTCGAGTGCCCTTCCGGCACACCCAGAAATCATAGATCCCCAGCGGGTACCCACCAGGGTGGACCCGCCTGTAACAGAGGTCAAGTAATCGTGTGGTCATAACATCAAGGGGGAAACCCGAGGAATCACCCTCGGCGGATTCCACTCGACGAAATCATCAGGGCGAACGTATGAGGTATCACCCTCGAGGTTCACACTGAGGGTTGCACGACAGAGTCGTATAGGAAGTGGAGAAGGAGGAATCACCCTCGATGACCACGACCGAACAGCTACACTGCAGAGTATTCATCGGGAGTGCGTTACGAGGTATCACCCTCGGCGCTCGATAGTAACTATGCAGAGTCGTACAACTAAGGGGGTGTGAAGTGAGGTGTCGGTCTCTGGTCGACGATCACGTTGATCGAGTCGTCGATGATCAAGCAGGGGCAACAAAGGAAAGGTGGTGGGGTCACTGATGGTTCACTCCAACCTAAACTAAACAGTTTATCATAGGCAGGTAAGGTAGCAATGAATAGGTTACAACAGCAGGCTATGCATCAGAATAGGAGCATACATTAACAGTAGCAAAATCTAATGCAAGCAGGAGAATAGAATGGGCGATATCTGGAATGCTCAAGGGGGGGCTTGCCTGGTTGTTCTGGCAAGAGGGGAAGGTCGTCAACGGGCTGCTCGTCGGTAGAGTAGTCGTATCCAGGTGCAGCGCCGTCGGTCTCAGCGTCTATCGAGAGAGGGAAGGAGGGGAAGAGAAACAATAAATTCACGGCAATAATGCAAACAATATGTATGCCATGCCTAAATGATATGCCGGGGTGTTCTACTGCCTAACTAAATGATTTAGTTAATTTAGGAATTTATTCGGATTTATTTAATTAAAGTTTGGCACTATTCATTTACTGAAAACGGTCTAAAAGTTCAATGTTCTCATAGCTGCGGGCGTCTGACGGGAAAACGGAGGACGTATTCGGCTTCGTATCGTCGTTCTGAGCAAGTTTCATGTATAAAATATTTTCATCGGAGTTACGGATTATTTAATATGATTTTCTAAAGTTTTTATTAATTTCTGGAATTTATTGAATTATTTAATTCAACATTATCCGAAACAGTGCTGATGATGACATCAGCATGACATCATGCTGATGTCAGCAAGGTTAATTAAGTTAATTACTAATTACTGTTTAATTAACACTAATTAGTTAATTAGATTAACCTAATCATGATTAATTAACTAATTAATTAACTAATTAATTAATTAATTATTTTTATTTTCTATTTTTACTTTTATTTTAAAATGTCCTGGGGCTAGGCCCCACATGTCATAGTCAGGGGGGGGCACCGGGCCCATCTGTCGGTGGCCCCTAGGGCCACACAGGGCGCGGGCATGCGTGCGACGGGCAGGCGCCCTAGGGGCGCTGGGCGCCGGGCGCGGGCGCAGGCGAGTGCAAGCGGGGCCGGAGGCGGGGCGGCGGCCGGAGGCGGGCGGCGCGGCGCGGTGGCCGGAGCGGCAGCGGGCGGCGGCGCGCGGTGCAGGGCGCGCGGAGGCGAGTCGGGGGCCGGAGCGCGGCGACCGCGGCGAGCGCGTGCGAGGGACGAGCGGCCGAGGCCGTGCGTGGGCGCGGCGCGAGGTCGGGCGAGCGCGCGACGGGCGATGCGGGGCGCGAGTGGGCGGTGCGGGGCGCGGGCTCGGTCGCTGCGGGCGAGCAGCGACGGGCAAGCAGCAGCGAGCGAGGCGACAAGCAGAGCAGCAGGGGCTCGGAGGGAGGGCGGGCGGGAGCGCGGCCAGAGGGAAGAGGAGGCCGGGGGGGTTCCTCACCCGGCGCGTAGGGCACGGGCAGTGGGGGCGGAGAGGAGCCGGGACGATGGCGGCGACGATGGTGTAGAGGCGACGGCGTCGAGCGCGACGGGGTCGGGTCGGGGCGAGGCGCGTGTCCGGCGAGGGCGGGGCGAGCGCGCGGCGCGGTCATCGCGAGGGGGACGTGCGGCGTCGGCGAGGCGTGCGCGCGGTCGGACAGCCGCGGGGGGGGGGCGAGGGGCTGGCCCGATCCGGTTCTGGATCGGTGGGGGGGGGGAGTGGTGAGCGAGAGGG
The DNA here is from genome assembly GCA_011799875.1 of Thinopyrum elongatum. Lineage (NCBI taxonomy): Eukaryota > Viridiplantae > Streptophyta > Magnoliopsida > Poales > Poaceae > Thinopyrum > Thinopyrum elongatum. The sequence continues at coordinate 329,041,493 of CM022300.1, read as the reverse complement.
TGGGGAGGGATTAGGGTTCCACCGACAAGGGGATAAGGGGAGGCGGGTGGGCCAGCCGAGCCAGCTGGGCTGGGGCCCAGTTGGGCCGTGGGGGGGGGGTTTTCCTTTTTTTTTTCTTTTTCTTCTTCTGTTTTCTTTTTCTTTATTCATTTTCTCTTTTTCCTCAGTTTTAGTAAATATTCAGGCCACATATTGAATTTTGTAAAACATAACAATTGCTCCAACAAATACTAGGTATTATCTACCACTACCAAAAATTGGTTTGGAGTCAACTTGAGTTCACCTAATTTTTATAATAAATAATATGCATTAATCCTCACTGTTTTAATTATGTTAGAGCCACCTAATTATTTTATTATTTGTTGGTTTCAATTTTAGACTAGCCTCTGCAATATTTGTTATTTATCGAACATTTTAGTTTTTATGTTGGACAACTTTCATATTTCACTTTCATTTAAATTTGAATTTGACTTAGGAGTTGAAATGCAATATGATGCTAATGATGATTATGCAGTGTTAACCTCGCTGACATGTCATTATCAAAAGTGATTACTGTTGCTAATCACCGGGGGTGTTACAATTCTCCTCATCTATTAAGAATTCTCGTCCCGAGAATTAAGAGGAAGACTGAAAGAAAGAGGGGTGTTCTTCGCGAAGACGATCCTCGCGTTCCGAAGTGGCCTCATCTTCAGAATGATTTGACCACTGAACCTTGAGGAATTTGATTGACTTTTGACGAGTCCGACGTCTAGTTTCATCAAGAACACGGATGGGATATTCTGGATAAGACAGATCTTCCCGTAATTCAAGCACTTCATGATCCACAGCTCTAATAGGATCCTTGAAGCAGCGACGGAGTTGGGATACATGAAAGACGTCATGTACTTGAGAAAGATTTGGCGGCAATTGCAATTGATATGCCACCTCTCCTCGACGGGCAAGAATACGGAACAGGCCAATGTAGCGAGGAGCTAACTTGCCTTTGATTCCGAACCGATGAGTGCCTTTCAACGGAGTGACGCGGAGGTAAGCTTGCTCGCCAGGTTGATAGACTATTTCCTGGTGCTTTCGGTCATAGTTGCTTTTCTGATGAGACTAAGCAGTTTTCAGATGTTCACGGACAATGCGGACTTGGTCTTCTACTTGCTGAATAATGTCCGGTCCGACGAGTGAGCGTTCTCCAGTTTCTGACCAATTCAGAGGGGTTCGACACTTATGACCGTATAGAACTTCAAACGGTGCCATCTTCAGACTAGCCTGATAGTTATTGTTGTAAGAGAATTCGGCATACGGGAGAGATTCCTCCCATTTCTTACCGAAGGAGATGACGCAAGCTCGAAGCATATCTTCGAGCACTTGATTAACTCGTTCAACTTGACCCTGTGACTGAGGGTGAAAAGCGGTACTGAACGACAGATGTGTTCCCATAGCTTCTTGGAAACTATTCCAGAATCTGGAGGTGAAGAGGCTGCCACGATCAGAACTGATCTCCAACGGAACACCATGGAGTGACACAATTCGGGAAACATACAAGTCTGCTAACTGGCTAGCAGTGATTGTCTCCTTAACTGGTAGAAAGTGAGCAACCTTGGAGAATTGGTCAATGACGACAAATATAGCATCATTACCCTTCTAGGATTTGGGAAAACCAGTAATGAAATCCATTTGAACCTTGTCCCATTTCCATTCAGGAATTGTAAGGGGTTGCAGAGTTCCTGCGGGCCTTTGATGTTGAGCTTTAACGCGGCGGCAAACGTCACACTTAGAAACATAACGAGCAATATCTCGCTTCATATTGGGCCACCAGTATCTCTGGCAAATGTCACGGTACATCTTTGTGCTACCAGGATGAATTGACAGAGGAGTGTCATGAGCTTCCATCATAACGTGTTCTCTCTCATCTTTGAACTTAGGTACGAAGAGACGGTGTTGGAAAAATAGGATCCCATCATTATCAAGATGGAACTCCGACGGTTTTCCTTTTTCAAGGTATCGCTTGATCCTTTCAACTTCAGAGTCATACCGTTGCATAGTTTTGATGTTGTGTTCTAAATCTGGTTCGACAACGAGGGTATTGAGATAACCCTGTGGAACAATATGGAGGTTCAATTTACGAAACTCTTCGTAAAGAAGAGGTTGTGATTCCTGAACCATATGGTTGCTGCAATAAGCCTTGCGGCTCAAAGCATTGGCCATTACATTTGCCTTTCCAGGGGTGTATGAGATATTCATATCATAATCGGCTATTGTCTCGAGCCATCTTTGTTGACGAAGGTTCAGATCCGGTTGAGTATATAAATACTTCAAACTTTGATGATCTGTATATATCTCGCAACGATTACCGAGAAGGTAATGTCGCCATAGCTTCAGGGCATAAATAACCGCAGAAAGTTCGAGATCGTGCACTGGGTAATTTTCTTCATGAGGACGCAATTGTCGGGAGGCATAAGCAATCACCTTGCGTTCTTGCATTAGGACACAGCCTAATCCTTGACGGGAGGCATCACAGTATATCACAAAATCCTTTTGGGAATCCGGGGGTGCTAATACTGGGGCAGATGTCAATTTATATTTTAGTGTCTGAAAGCTTTCTTGACATTTTTCTGTCCACTCAAATTTAACACCTTTGTGAAGCAGATATGTCAATGGTTTTGCAATCTTGGAAAAGTTCTCAACGAATCGACGGCAATAACTAGCAAGTCCGAGAAAACTTCTAACTTGCTTAACATTCTTCGGGGGAGTCCAGTCAAGAATAGCCTGAACTCGTTCGGGGTTAACAGCAATTCCATCCTTGGAAATCACATGTCCAAGGTAAGTTACTTCAGAAAGCCAAAATTCACATTTCGAATACTTGGCATACAACTGGTGTTCTCGAAGCCTTTCTAGTACCAAACGGAGGTGTTCAGCATGTTCTTCTTTATTCTTAGAATAAACCAGAATATCATCCAAGTAAACCACGACGAATTTGTCGAGGTAATCCATGAATATATAATTCATCAGACGGGAGAACGTAGCTGGAGCATTCGTTAGGCCAAATGACATGACGGTGTATTCATAGGAGCCATAACGAGTGACGAATGCAGTCTTGGGAATATCCTCTTCACGGACACGGATCTGGTGATAACCCAACCTCAGGTCGAGTTTAGAGAACACTGATGATCCAGCGAGTTGATCATAAAGATCATTGATCCGGGGCAGTGGGTATTTATTCTGGATTGTGGCTTGGTTAATGGGCCGATAATCCTGAACCAAACGGTTAGTTCCATCCTTCTTCTTAACGAAGAGTGAAGGTGCTCCCCAAGCAGAGGAACTGGGGCGGATGAAACCACTTTTAAGCGACTTGTCGATTTCTTCCTTAAGCTCGAGTAGATGATGCGGAGGCATCTTATAAGGTCGCTTGGCAATAGGGACGGTGCCAGGCTTCAAGTCGATGACGAACTCGACAGCTCTAGCCGGGGGTATTCCTGGAAGTTCTTCTGGAAAGACGTCTGGAAAATCTCGAACGACAAGAACGTTCTCGATCCCTTCCAGAGGTGAGGCGTTCAAAGCATTCAGAGCATATATCTGAGCTTCAGCGTCTCGAGTAATGCGGGCGGTATAATTCACTATCTCATCGGTGGGGTGAACAAGTTGGACGACTTTAGTGGCACAATTGATCGAAGCAATGTGAGCTTTCAACCAATCCATTCCAAGTATAAGGTCTATGGTGGAAGACTTCAGGACGATGGGCGATGCAAGGAATTCCAACCCTTTAATTTCGACGGTAACGTCAGGTGCTATTACATCAGCATGACAGTGACCTCCGGGAGTTTTAATGACTAACGGAGTATGCATTTTCTCATATCGAATGCCATGCATCAATGCAAATTTTCCAGAGATGAATGAATGTGATGCTCCTGAATCAAATAAAATAGAAGCAGGTACTGAGTTAACAAGAAGGGTACCCATCACAGTAGCAGGTTGATCCTGGACTTCCTCAATGTCAATGTTGTAAGCGTGTCCACGACCATGTGCAGCAGACCCAGTATTATAGTTGCGGGTCTGGTTGTTGCCACGACCATTGCCACGGCCAGCACGAGGAAAGGCTAACTGATTCTGATTCTGGCGGCAGTCTTTAGCCTGGTGTCCTGGTTTGCGGCACTTGAAGCACAGACCATCTTCAGGACGAAGAGGAGCATTGTTTTGAATAGCTTGAGTTTTTGGCTGCCTCGGTGGTGGAGGAGGCAGACGTGGTGCAGCATAGTTGTTCTTTGGCGCAGAGGTATTGGAACGAAATGCATTGTTGGGGATCCAAACTCAACGCTTCGATGCTGAGCCCGAAGATGAGCCAGCATCACAATAGCGCTTCTGCGAGTCCTTGTATTCCATCTGAGCGGTCTCAACAAGAATAGCCTTGTTCGTCAGAGTTGAAAAGTCATTGAAGTCTTGAGCAGCTAGTGCAAGCTTGAGGTCGGGGTGTAGTCCATTACGGAACTTCTCTTGTCTGCGTGCATCTGTGGCGATGTCTTCTTCAGCATAGCGGGAGAGGTCTAGAAATTCCCGCTGATAAGCTTCGACGGTCTTGTTGCCCTGAGTGAGGTTACGGAACTGGGTCTTCATGCGTTCCATAATTGCTTGAGGGATATAACGTGTACGGAAAGCAGCCTGGAACTCATACCAGGTGATGACTGTTCCAACTGGCAGAGTACGCTTGTGTGTGTCCCACCATTGAGCTGCGGGGCCTTTTAAGAAAAAGGCCGCGAAGTTGACGAAGTTGGCAGGGGCGACATTAGCAGACTCCATCTCGTGAGTGATGTCGCGGAGCCAGTCATCGGCATCCAGTGGCTTGTCAGAGTTGTGAAACTGCGTTGGGTTGAGTCGCGTAAACTCTGTCAAAGTTATTGAAGCTGGGTTCTGGTTCTGGTTGTTCTGATGCGGAAACTGAGCCATGATTCCAACCATGAACTGGCGGTTGAGCTCAAACTGTTGCATCATAGCCGCCATATAGTCTGGCGGTGGTGGGCGTTCAGGGGTACGACCACGACCACGACCACCTGGTCTAACCATCCTGCTAAGTATCAACAGGGGGTAGTTTAGTAAAAGCAATTGCGAGCGTTTAGTGACAAACATGATGTAACTCGACAACAAATTAAGTAGTGTAACAGATACATAATAGTAGTCGATTAAGACATACAGATCCATACACAGTCGGTTAAAATCGGGCAGCATAACGACGCAAATTGAAAAACTAGAGACACACTAGGCGGCACGCAGGCACGCGGTAAGGAAGTACACAACGTGACATAGCAAAGGCTACATCAGCGTCGGAGAAAACCACTGAAACGGGGTAACTGCAAGTGCAGACGACGAATGTTCGTCGCGGCAGGATCCTGTGCTCCATGTGCACTCTGATGCAGAACCCGGTCTTATCGAATGACAACTCGGAGTATTATACAACTCGGAGAGAAAGGTTAAACAAAACGATGGAAAGGAAAATGATTATCAGACTAATCAGATCAATGACGGGGAAATCGCACAGATATCCAGCTCTCCGGGTAGACAGGATTTACGAGATCCTAAGTGTCGGCGTTAGTAAAATTTATTTAACCCGAGTAGAAGAGAGATCAGAGTCCCAGAGTATAGACGAGGAATAAAAGATCCTAATACCACCCAGTTGGCGACGTGGGCCCGTAAGCCACACAGCCAAGTTAGTAAATTAGTTTTTCGATGTCTAGACTCAACTTCGGCCAAGGAATTGGAAGGGGGCTTCCTACAGGCAGTCGGCTCTGATACCAACTTGTGGCGCCCCCTGCTCAATCGTACACTAATCATACACGCAAACGTGTATGATCAAGCACAGGGACTCACGGGAAGATATCACAACACAACTCTAACACAATTTAAACGGAGGTCCACAATATTACAGACCAGGGATCCGAAGATCCGAATACATAAGTCAGTCATACAAATATTATCTGAGTACAGACATAGTTAAACAAGTTTTGCCTTAAGAAGGCTAGCACAAACAGCGACACTAGATCGAAAGGCGTTGGCCTCCTGCCTGGGAGCCTCCGATCCTACTCCTGGTCATCTGGCTCGATCCAATAGTAAGTACCCTCTGGACCCTCCTGGTAGTAGGCTCCGGTGGTGGCATCTGACTCCTGGACTCCATCGTCTGTTTGTATCATCAATGTGGGGTATATGGGGAAAAGAGAAAATAAAGCAACCGTGAGTACTCATCCGAAGTACTCAGCAAGCAAGGATCTATACTACATATGCAACATTATCAATGGAGAAAGGCTGTATAGGTGGACTGGGCTGCAGAAATGCCAGAATAGAGAGAAGGCCTAGTCCTATCGAAGACTAGCATCTTCAAACATCTTCACCAGGCCATCATCTTGCAGCAGTAGAAGAGAGTAGAATAGCATTTTATTTAGCAAACATGTTGAAGTACAGCTTAAAGATCCTTCCTTGACTCCCAAGCGAGAAAGCGATCCCTAAGCTTCAATTAAGTTTCAAGTATCCAGTTTAAGTAGTAGATCGGGATACACAAACTGAGCGTCCTTTACCGTAGGACCGGCTATCGATAGAAGATTCATCCCTGCAGGGGTGCACTACTGTTACCCAACACGCTCGATCAACTCTGGCCGGACACACTTGCTGGGTAATGCCCGTCCTCGGAAGATCAACACAAAGCAGCGCCCTACCTAGGCTCGGCAGAGAGGTCAGCACGCCGGACTAACCTATGCACCCAGAGGTCTCGGGCCATCGCCCTGGGCACCCTGCGCGTTGTGAGACTGGCCGGGGTGCAGGCGTGACACTGAACTCGTGAGTGAAGTATCCAGCCCAATCCCGACAATCAGCCCGCACGGTGAATCGTGACGTCAGACGAGCTTTCGGAGAAACGTACTTCGCAGAGGGTCCCATAACCATTATCCCGCGTGGTGGTAGTGCGTATAGGGCACGTCGACCCACTCAGATCACACACCCAAATCCAATAGGCTCAATTAGTATCACGCGGAGACAATCAGAGTCTCTGATGCTCCGCCACAATGTCACACTCGAGTGCCCTTCCGGCACACCCGAAAATCATAGATCCCCAGCGGGTACCCACCAGGGTGGACCCGCCTGTAACAGAGGTCAAGTAATCGTGTGGTCATAACATCAAGGGGGAAACCCGAGGAATCACCCTCGGCGGATTCCACTCGATGAAATCATCAGGGCGAACATATGAGGTATCACCCTCGAGGTTCACACTGAGGGTTGCACGACAGAGTCGTATCGGAAGTGGAGAAGGAGGAATCACCCTCGATGACCACGACCGAACAGCTACACTGCAGAGTATTCATCGGGAGTGCGTTACGAGGTATCACCCTCGGCACTCGATAGTAACTATGCAGAGTCGTACAACTAAGGGGGTGTGAAGTGAGGTGTCGGTCTCTGGTCGACGATCACGTTGATCGAGTCGTCGATGATCAAGCAGGGGCAACAAAGGAAAGGTGGTGGGGTCACTGATGGTTCACTCCAACCTAAACTAAACAGTTTATCATAGGCAGGTAAGGTAGCAATGAACAGGTTACAACAGCAGGCTATGCATCAGAATAGGAGCATACATTAACAGTAGCAAAATCTAATGCAAGCAGGAGAATAGAATGGGCGATATCTGGAATGCTCAAGGGGGGGGGGGGCTTGCCTGGTTGCTCTGGCAAGAGGGGAAGGTCGTCAACGGGCTGCTCGTCGGTAGAGTAGTCGTATCCAGGTGCAGCGCCGTCGGTCTCAGCGTCTATCGAGAGAGAGAAGGAGGGGGAGAGAAACAATAAATTCACGGCAATAATGCAAACAATATGTATGACATGCCTAAATGATATGCCGGGGTGTTCTACTGCCTAACTAAATGATTTAGTTAATTTAGGAATTTATTCGGATTTATTTAATTAAAGTTTGGCACTATTCATTTACTGAAAACGGTCTAAAAGTTCAATGTTCTCATAGCTGCGGGCGTCTAACGGGAATACGGAGGACGTATTCGGGTTCGTATCGTCGTTCTGAGCAAGTTTAATGTATAAAATATTTTCATCGGAGTTTCGGATTATTTAATATGATTTTCTAAAGTTTTTATTAATTTCTGGAATTTATTGAATTATTTAATTCAACATTATCCGAAATAGTGCCGATGATGACATCAGCATGACATCATGCTGGTGTCACCAAGGTTAATTAAGTTAATTACTAATTACTGTTTAATTAACACTAATTAGTTAATTAGATTAACCTAATCAGGATTAATTAACAAATTAATTAATTAATTATTTTAATTTTCTATTTTTACTTTTATTTTAAAACGTCCTGGGGCTAGGCCCCACATGTCATAGTCAGGGGGGGCACCGGGCCCATCTGTCGGTGGCCCTAGGGCCACAGAGGGCGCGGGCGTGCGGGCGACGGGCAGGCGCCCGAGGGGCGCTGGGCGCCGGGCGCGGGCGCAGGCGAGCGCAAGCGGGGCCGGAGGCGGGGCGGCGGCCGGAGGCGGGCGGCGCGGCGCGGTGGCCGGAGCGGCAGCGGGCGGCGGCGCGTGGTGCAGGGCGCGCGGAGGCGAGGCGGGGGCCGGAGCGCGGCTACCGCGGCAAGCGCGTGCGAGGGACGAGCGGCCGAGGCCGCGCGCGGGCGCGGCGCGGGGTCGGGCGAGCGCGCGACGGGCGATGCGGGGCGCGAGTGGGCGGTGCGGGGCGCGGGCTCGGTCGCTGCGGGCGAGCAGCGACGGGCAAGCAGCGGCGAGCGAGGCGACAAGCAGAGCAGCAGGGGCTCGGAGGGAGGGCGAGCGGGAGCGCGGCCAGAGGGAAGAGGAGGCTGGGGGGGTTCCTCACCGCTGCGCGTAGGGCACGGGCAGTGGGCGCGGAGAGGAGCCGGGGACGATGGCGGCAACGGTGGTGGGGAGGCGACGGCGTCGAGCGGCGACGGGGTCGGGGTCGGGGGCGAGGCGGCGTGTCCGGCGAGGGTGGGGCGAGCGCGCGGGCGCGGTCGTCGGCGAGGGGGACGTGCGGCGTCGGCGCGGCGTGCAAAAAAAAAAGGAAACCCCCCCCCCCACGGCCCAACTGGCCCCCGCCCAGCTGGCTCGGCCGCCCACCCCGCCTCCCCTTATCCCCTTGTCGGTGGAACCCTAATCCCCGCGTGGGGGGGGTCGGGGATTAGGGTTCCACCGACAAGGGGATAAGGGGAGGCGGGGTGGGCGGCCGAGCCAGCGGGCTGGGGGCCAGTTGGGCCGT